>CM038679.1:200478534-201678534 GCA_021605205.1 Aegilops longissima
CTTCTTCCTTCTTCTTCTTCTTCGCTTCTTCTTTATATAGAGTTCAATGAAGACCAAATGCTTGTGATAGTTTGAAAATAACATATTTAAATTGTGCATCTGAACGCAGAAAAATACGTTGGTCAAGACTGCTCTTCAAATTAAACGCTACAGAGAAGTACATATAAAAAATACATTGATCATCAATGATCTTTTTGTATAGAATCTACATCGTCAATAGGAATCTAGTACATATAAAAAATACATTGATCATCAATGATCTTTTTGTATAGAATCTACATCGTCAATAGGAATCTACCACCGATTTAAGAACAGGCGAAGACTCCTATTGCAGCCGCAAATCCTACACATAGAGTTCAATGAAGACCAACTTCTTGTGATAGTATGAGAAGTAACATATCTAAGGTGGTCAAATTCTTGTTAGGGGAGCGAGGTGCGACTAAAAATAGTGCCTGCCACAACCTCTTTAGTACCGGTTCCTGGCACGAACCGGTACTAAAGATGCTGGTTCCCGGCCAGCACCTTTAGCACCGGTTCGTGCCATGAACCGGTACTAAAGGTCACCTCCCGCCAAGTCATTTGTACCGGCACTAATGGACGCATTAGTGCCGGCTCATATGCAAACCGGTACTAATGTTTCTCATATTTGACCCTTTTTCTACTAGTGCATAGAGCTTACCACATTCTTGGTTCGGGACCAATACAGAACAAGGCGTTCCCAGTCATCGTCTAGTAAATGTGTCTCAGGAGAACGTAAGGGAATTTGATGAGTTTGTTTGCCAGTGAAGTATGTTTTCTTCAGGTAATTCCAATACTGCCACCAAGCATTCTTGAAGATAGGAGAGGTATTCGCACAGGTTACCTCATCCTGAGTTTCCAAATCGGTCCTTCTCTATAGAGAAAATGGGAAATTTGTCATATTATAACCATCATGGACGTAGAATGCATGGGACAAAGCAAAGTAATTGCCATGAATAACATTACTTACACATAATTCCTGGACAAACACATGCAACTAGCATTTTCCTTCACCTTCAGTATAATATTTCCATGATGGGAAGATACGCACATAGAATTTAACCACATCAAATGCGATAGATGCTAAACTACGAATGGCTGGTTTTGGTTCCTCCACAGGAATAGGTGTACTAACTCGTGGAGTTGGGATTCGCCGTGGTAGTACTGGCGCTTTGGGCACTAGTGCTGCCTTAGTAACTACTCTTGTTTGAGAGATCTGTGGTGGAGATGGTGCTGTGTCAATAGGAACTGGGTTACTATCCGCTGGGGTTGGGGTTAGATTGGGTGAAGCTGGTTCTCTGTCCGTCGCAGTAGGGGTACAATCTGTGAGAGTCTGGGTTATGTGTGGTAGGGCTGGTTCTCGTGCATGTACAACCTGGGTGCTATCTCCACCAAGAGGTAGCACTGTTTTATTTGAAGACCGTGTTTTTACTCCTCTAGATACTACCATCACCCGCTCCAATTCAAATGGCTGATAAACAAGAAACATAGTTGAATGTACATACATTATATGAGAGACAGATGCAATAGATAGTGTTTAGAAAAGAGGTCATGAAATAGTTGACATGTATATTGTTTAACTAAAACGGATAGCATGACATAATTTCACATATATGATTTCTATCTAAAATTCATAGCATAGCATAACATAATTCAAAGATATGATGAATAACTAAACAGGGTCGCATGACATAATTCACATACATGTTATCTAAGTAATCAGGACCGCATGATTTAATTCACATATGTGATTTATATGCTAAGCAGAGGGCATTCACATATATGATGTCCGAACTAAGAACATGGTGTTGAACATTGTGTATATGGTGTTTAAACTATGCAATGGAAGACACCATATGCATGATATGAGCAGTATAAGCGTGCCAAGTTAGAGCATATACCTCGGTGGGGGAATAGGACTGGTCATCTGTCTCTGAATCCATCTCTGAGGAGATATCGGGACCCAGCAAGAGATCTGCTTCGATAGGTAGCACTGTCTGCTCTGAAGGCCTTGTTTTCACTCCAGATTTTTCCATCACCCACTCAAATGGCTGAATGACAGGAAGAGTAGTTTAATGTACAAACATTGTCGACAAATGAAAATGTAATGAAGAAAAGAATGGGCAAGATATCATTCAAATATAAGATGCCTGGTTAAGCAGGATGGCATTGCACATTTCACATATATTATGGCTGGCTATAAGACATGAGACTGCATAATTCCCATATATGATATAGAAACTAAACATGTGGCATTGCGGAACGTGTTTAAACTAAGCAGATGACATATGATGTCGAAAGTAGGCACTGCAAGGCAACATATGAATGATATGACTAACATCATCATGCCAAGTTAGAGCAAACACCTTGGGGGGTAAATAGGAGTGGTCAGCTGCATCTGAATCCGCCTCAGAACAGATATCTTCCTCTGGATTACAATCTGGAGAAGGGGGGGGTTTGTGAGGGAGTCCCGGATTAAGGGGTCCTCGGGCGTCCGGCCTGATATCCATGGGGGCCGTAAAGATACGGAGACCGAAGACTATACCCGTGTCCGGATTGGGCTTTCCTTGGCGTGGAAGGCAAGCTAGGCGATGGACCATGAAGATTCCTTCTTATGTAACCGACCCCATGTAACCCTAGATCTCTCCAGTGTCTATATAAACCGGAGAGCATAGTGCGAATAGGACACTCATTACCATATTCATAGGCTAGACTTCTAGGGTTTAGCCACTACGATCTCGTGGTAGATCAACTCTTGCAACACTCATACTCATCAAGATCAATCAAGCAAGAAGTAGGGTATTACCTCCATAGAGAGGGCCCGAACCTAGGTAAACATCGTGTCCCCCGTCTCCTGTTACCATCAATCCTAGACGCACAGTTCGGGACCCCCTACCCGAGATCCGCCGGTTTTGGCACCGACATTGGTTCTTTCATTGAGAGTTCCACTATGCCATCGCCGAGAGGGTTGATGGCTCGCCTTGTTGTCAAGGATAATATCGTATCCGGAGGAGCCCTGGCCCCAGGCCAGACCCTCCGGCTCGGCGCCTTCGTCATGACCGTCGGCTCGGCCCTTAAGCCGACTATGACCTCTCAAGTCATCGAAAATCGCCTCCGCATTGATCCTGAATACTCCGCCTGCATGGATCCAATGGAGTTATCGTCGTTGAACGAACTCCTGGATTGCATGGACGCCTTGGGGTCGCTACAGACTACGATCGGGTCGGGCTTAAACCCGACCAGAGACAAATTAAAACTCCACCGATCACCCATCAGATAGCGGTAGTCGAGGATCGGAGCAACTCTTCCACTATATTGAAAATGAACTATGTTCGGATCGCCGATCTTGAAGAGCCGGTATTTTCTGGCAGAAAACGATGCCTCTTCCTCCGAACATAGAGTCGGATGACGAGCCTAAAAACTCAGTCGATATCCCGGAGCCCAAACTGTCCGGCCCGGTAGACCTCCAAACTCCGGATACCGTGGCAACCCACAGCCTTAGAGCATGTTGGATACTTAGGCAGGTAGCCAAGAGCGGCAAGGACATCCTTATCAAGGACACCCCAGAACAACACCCTCCAGCAAACGACGACAATAGAGTATTGACAGTCTTCGAGACATTCGCTTCAAACAACAAGCATAAAAGGGCCCTGCACGATCTCGCTGATGTTTGCCAAGTCGCTGCAATTGACCCCTGGAACGACACGGCCATAACCTTTAACACCAGTGATGAACCTAAATACAGAACAGTCTGAGCGCCAGCTGCCCTAGTCCTCAATCCCATCGTGGACGGATTTCAACTTACAAAAGTCCTCATGGACGGCGGCAGCGGACTAAACCTCATTTACGAGGACACGCTCCACAAGATGGAAATAGACAGGAGCCGCGTCGAGAAAAGCAGCACAACCTTTCGAGGTATCATTCCCAGCCGGGAAGCTCGGTGTGCAGGAAAAATTACACTTGATGTGGTGTTCGGCACGCCGGAGAATTATCAGTCTGAAGAAATAACTTTCCAGGTGGCCCCTTTCAACAGTGGGTACCACGCCCTTTTAGGGCGAGAGGCCTTCATGCGCTTTCAAGCCATACCTCATTGTGGGTATATGAAGCTAAAAATGCCCGTGCCTAATGGAATAATCACCCTCGTCAGTGATCCGGACATATCACTCCGCGCCGAGAACAAAACCGCATCCTTGGCCATCGAGGCATTGTCTAAGGCCCTTGCGGCCGAAGAACTAACCGCACTACGCTCCACCATGGATAAGGACGTTGTCCTCCTGGACAAACGACCCAAATCCACTTCTTTCAAGCCAGCAGAAGAAATAGTCAAATTTCAGGTCCATCCAACAGACCCAAAGAAGACAGCGTCTATCGGAGCGCAACTCAGCCCTGCAGTCGACGCCGCCCTACGAGACTTCCTGCCCGAAAATTGGGATATATTCGCCTGGCATCCTTCCGATATGCCAGGAATCCCGTGCGAGTTGGCCGAACATAGCCTCAACATACTAAAGGGATATAAGTCGGTCAAGCAAACTCTGCGGCGCTTTTCTGAACCCAAACGGCAAGCTATGGGGGAGGAGCTAGCCAAACTCATCGAGGCCGGATTCATCAAAGACATTAAACATCTGGACTGGCTGGCAAACTTGGTAATGGTACCAAAGAAGGATAAATCCTGGCGCCTATGCGTCGATTTCAAAGACCTCAACAAGGCTTTCCCTAAGGATCCCTTCCCTCTTCCCCGCATTGATCAAATCATTGATGCTACGGCAGGTCACGACTCGCTGTGCTTCCTTGATGCATATTCCAGATACCATCAAATCAAAATGAAGGAGTCCGATCAAGCCGCTACAACATTCATTACACCATACGAGTCGTTTTGCTTCAACACCATGCCTTACGGGCTCAAGAACGCCAGCGCCACCTACCAGCGCATGATCCAAACATGCCTCGAGAAACAGATCGGCAAGACAGTGGAGGCCTACATGGACGACGTTGTCATCAAAACTAGACACGTCGAAACACTAATAGACGATTTGCGTCTCACATTTGACAACCTCCGCACATACAGCATCAAGCTTAACCCGGAAAAGTGCGTCTTCGGCGTCCCCGCCGGAAAACTACTGGGCTTCATTGTTTCCAACAGAGGAATTGAAGCAAATTCAGCCAAAATACGAGCTCTGTCACAACTAGCTATGCCAACCGAACTCAAGCAGGTCAAAAAACTCGCCGGGTGCGTGGCAGCTTTAAGCCGCTTTATCTCCAGGTTGGGAGAAAAGGCGCTGGCGCTCTATCGCCTTCTACGGCGCACCGATAACTTCGAGTGGACAGACGCGGCTATGGCCGGGCTGGAAGAAATAAAAGCCCTTCTGGCAAGCAACCCAATCCTGGTCGCGCCAAACGTTGGTGAACCAATGCTCTTATACATATCGGCAACACACCAGGTGGTGAGCGCCGTACTCGTCGTCGAACAAGAACAGGACGGACATAAATTTCCGCTCCAAAAGTCGGTATAATAAGTATCCACCTTCCTCACACCATGCAAATCCCGGTACCCTCATTATCAAAAAATAGCATATGCAGTTGTAACGCCCTCGATGCGGTTATATCTCCCACGTGTCGAAGCACGACTTAGAGGCATAACCGCATTGAAAGCAATGTCGCAAGTGAGGTAATCTTCACACAACCCATGTAATACATAAGGGAAAGAGATACATAGTTGGCTTACAATCGCCACTTCACACAATACATGAGTAAAGCATTACATCATACAGATACAATCAAGGTCCGACTACGGAACCAAAATAAAAGAAGACTACCCCAAATGCTACACGGATCCCCGATCGTCCCAACTGGCTCCACTCTTGATCGATCGAAACGAAACAACACAATGAACAAGATCTTCATCGAGCTCCTCCTTGAGCTCGGATGCATCACCTGCACGGTTTCATCGGCACCTGCAAACTGGTTTTGGAAGTATCTGTGAGTCACGGGACTCAGCAATCTCACACCCGCGAGATCAAGACTATTTAAGCTTAAAGGTAGGACAGGGTAGTGAGGTGGAGCTGCAGCAAGCGACTAGCATATCTGGTGGCTACAATCGCAAAAGAGAGCGAGAAGAGAAAGCAAGGCACGGTCGAACAACTATGATCAAGAAGTGATCCGAAACTACTTACGCCAAACATAACTCCAACATCAGTGTTCACTTCTCGGACTCCGAGAAGAGACCATCACGTTACACACGCCGTTGGTGTATTTTAATTAAGATCAACTTCGGGTTTTCTACAACCGGACATTAACAAATTCCCATCTGCCTCATAACCGCGGCACGGCTTTGAAGATAATACCCTGCAAGGGTGTCCCAACTTAGCCCATTATAAGCTCTCACGGTCAACGAAGGATATTCCTTCTACTGGGAAGACCCGATCAGTCTCGGAATCCCGGACTACAAGACATTTCGACAGCAATAAAACAAGACCAGCAAAGCCACCCGAATGTGCCGACAAATCCCGATAGGAGCTACACATATCTCGTTCTCAGGGCACATCGGATGAGCAGTACGTACGGCAACCGACGATACCCCAAGTTGCCTCGGGGCGGCACCGCAAGTGGCTCTAATTTGGACCAGCACTCGGAGGAGCACTGGCCCGGGGGTTAAAATAAAGATGACCCTTGAGTCTGCAGAACCCAAGGGAAAAAGGCTTAGGTGGCAAATGGTAAAACCAATGTTGGGCCTTCTTTGGAGGAGTCTTATTCAAAGCGAACTGTCAAGGGGTCCCATAAATCACCCAACAGTGTAAGGAACGCAAAATCAAGGAACATAACACCGTATGACGGAAACTAGGGCGGCAAGAGTGGAACAAAACACGGGCATAAGGCCGAGCCTTTCACCCTTTACCAAGTATATAGATGCATTAATTAAATAAGATATATTGTGATATCCCAACAAGTAAACATGTTCCAACAAGGAACAACATCTCCATGTTCCAACAAGGAACAAACTTCATCTTCACCTGCAACTAACAACGCTATAAGAGGGGCTGAGCAAAGCGGTAACATAGCCAAACAATGGTTTGCTAGGAAAGGATGGTTAGGGGCTTGACATGGCAACATGGGAGGCATGATATAGCAACTGGTAGGCATCGTAGCATAGGCATAGCAAAAGAGCGAGCAACTAGCAAGCAAAGATAGAAGTGATTTTGAGGGTATGGTCATCTTGCCTGAAATCCCGCAAGGAAGAAGAACGAATCCATGAAGAAGACAAACGGACGTAGTCGAACGAATCCTCACAACTCCGGAACGAAACCGAAGCTAACGAGAGAAGTAACCCGAAAAGAAACAAACAACATGGTAAACAACCATCACATAAACACGCCATGATGCACAATCAAGTATGATGCATGTCCGATTTAATGAGCATGGCATGGCAAAGTGCAATAAGCAATACTACAAGTTAAGTGGAGCTCAATATGCAACAAATTGCATATTGACGAAACTTCACAACATTTATTTAGTTCACTCTTGTTTAGGCTACCCAACAATATTAAATGTTATTAAACATGGCAAGAGGGTGAAGCATATGAAACTAACTATTTAGGCAAGATTAAATGAGGCCGGAAACAACAACAGCAATTCCGGAAAAATCCTCATATGCATATTTCGAATTTGCTACTGTTCTTCCCTAAACACAATTTTAGAGTTGTTAAACATGCAAATAAAGTATACCATGTTAAACTATGCATTTTTCTACCCCATTTACATATATAATTTATTTAAATCAGGGCAACGGTTATTTAGTTATGAAATAAATCATTTTAGCATGGCATTTAAGCAAATTAATGCAAACAACAATTATAAACATTTAAATGTTGTTATCATGATGCGGATGACATGTGCAAGTTTTATGCAATTTTTAATAAAAGTTGACATGAGCATGTTATGAAGCATTTGGTCACCATGGCGGAACGAAAAGGGTGCCACGGCGGCGAAACAAAAATGGTGTCACGGCAACATATCCGAAAATGATGCCACGGCAACATATCGGTTCCGGTTGCTCACGGAGATACCGGTGCAAAAGAAGTGGGCGTGAGCGTGTCATGCAAGGATGGTGGGTGCTCCGATTCCGGGTTCCCACGGACGGTGGCATGGCAAAGAGGGCATCGCAAGGACAAACGGGCACGGTGCAAACACGAGCATCTCATACAACACATTCGTTCGCTGGGTGTCATCTCGGGTTATACCTTGAAGCATGCAATTTTGAAGCGAATCGGTTGGGAGGAAGTAGTCGTTACACAGGTCGTGAGTGGGAAGTAGTCGTTCTCGGTCGTAGTGGAAGTAGACGCTCGCGACCGAAGTTGTACACGTTTATCGTAGATGTTCAGGTCGTCGGTAGAGGTACTCGGCAATCCGAGGGGTACTTGGCGGGTCGTCGAGGTACACGGTTCGTGAGCGTTAAGCGCCGCCGTAGTTTTTCACGGTCAGAGAGCGTTCCAGGTCATGGGTAGAGGTACTGACGCATCATCGTGGTACTTGACAAAATTCTCGGAGAAGATTGACGGTCCGGCAGGTCTTGCGGTGTATTCAAACTTGGTGTATCCGAAGAAGTACTTGGTGAATCCACGTAGTCGAACACCGGTCGTAGTGGTACTTTCCGCTCATTGTGTAGTTGAACACGGGGTTCCTCAGAGGATCGGTCTCGGCGATCCATTGGCAGCAAGAACGCGGCGGGACCTGAAGCGAACGAGGAGGCGGGGACTCCGGGCTCTGGTGGTCTCGTGCAGCTGCAGACTGGAGGTGGACTTGGCGCGGCGTCCGCTGCTGGTCCGGGCGGGGTCCTTAGGCGCTCGGGATACGGATCCGGCGGCGGTGGCTGCCTGGATCTCGCGGAGTCGTGGTCGAGGCGGGCGGCGGCTGTAGCTTGCGAGAGGAGGTCGAGGCAGGGCGCCGAGTCGGCCTCTAGTGGTGGAGCGGGAGGCAGGAGCGCGTCTGGAGAGGCAACGGCGGGAGATGGCGGAGGGGCTTGGAGCTGGGACGGCTTGCGGAAGCTCCGGCGAGGGCACCGTGGTCACGGACGCGGCGCAGCGGACGACGAGGAGGTCGGGAAGGTCCGGGCGGCGCTCGGCCTGTGGCGCGGAGTTGGCTGTGCATGGCGACGCGGCGGATGACGGGTCGGACAAGGAAGGAGGAGTTGCAGGACGGACGAGGCGCTGCTGCTGCTGGAGCGGGCGCGACGGCGGCGAGGAGGCCGACGGGGCTCGGCTGACTCTCTTCTCCGGCGAGGGCGGAGCGGGAGCAAGGGGAGGTCGGCGGCTGCGGCTGGTCGCATGAGGGGTGGTGGCGCGTGGCGACGAGGTCATGTGAGGGAGAAAGAAGGGCGAGGTGGAGGCGCACGGAGGGAAGGGAAGATCGAGGAGAGGGGCGAGGGATCGGGCGCAGGAGCCTGTCTCCCCTGGCTCGATCGTCGCATGTCGTGAGAGTGGTGGCGCAGGAGGATGGAGGGGAGTGATCGGGTGAGGGGAAGGGGCTGCGAGGGGATCAGGCTAGGGTTAGGAAGGGAGGCTGGGCTTTGGGAGGCCGGCCCAGTGGAGAAAGAAGTGGCCAGAGGCCTGGCTGGGCTCTCTCTCTCTCCCTCATATTCTTTAGCAGAAAAGAATTAGAGATAAGAAAAGAAGAGAGGGTTAGGGAAAGAGTTTGCGCATGCGGACAATTTTCCCGGACTCATAAAAATATGCTCGGTCCAGGAAAAATAGAAAAGAGGCATGAATGCAAGATTTAAATTCAAACTTATTTGAATTTAATTCAAATGGTTTGAACTAGAACAAGGTTTTAGAAGTGTCCAAAAATGTTGAGATTTTTGGTGGAGCTCCGAAAAATGATGAAATAATTTATGGGCAAGGTTGGAGACCAAGAATTGAGATAACAACGGCATGTGATATTTTGCAAGTGGGTTATGGTGATTCCAAAACAATGGAATATTTTTATAATATCTCCCTAAATATCGGGAGGGTATGTTATAAAGAGAAGTCACCCTTCCCTCGATTTAAATGGACCGAAGATCCATGCAATTTATTTAGAAGAGTTTTAAAAAGGGTTGCATGATGACATGATGCAATGCAAATGATGCAAAGAGATGAGATGCATGACATGAACAAAAGCAAAACAAAGGACAAAAAAAACCAAACCACGAAAGAAATATCATATCGCATCTCCGGAAAAAGCAAGAGTTGGAGTTACGAATATGGAAAGTTGCATCCGGGGCGTTACAGCAGTCTTCATAGCATCTCGAAAATTGCGACACTACTTTCAGGAGTGCTCTATCACGGTGGCCTCCGAAGTGCCCCTCAATGATATAATTAACAACCGGGATGCAACAGGCCGGAATGCCAAATGGACCATTGAGCTCCTGCCATTCGACATCACGTACAAACGACTTCGAGCCATCAAATCACAGGTACTGGCTGACTTTGTCGCCGATTGGACAGAAGCCGAACTCCCTAAAGAGTATGACGCGTATTCCAAGTGGGTGATGCATTTTGACGGCTCCAAGATGTTGGTAGGGCTAGGGGCAGGCGTCGTATTAATGTCCTCCACAGGAGATATCATCCAGTACGTACTCCAAATATTATACACAGACTCCAACAACGCATCTGAATACGAGGCCTTGCTACATGGCCTCTGGATGGTCGTATCAATGGGCATACAACGCCTGGAGGTGCGTGGAGACTCAAACCTCGCAATATCCCAAATTAATGGAGACTTTGATGCCAAAGATCTGAAGATGGCAGCTTATCGCAATGCCATCTTGAAGATGTCGGCTCAGTTCGAGGGACTCGAATTTCACATATCGCATGCGAAAGTAATCAGGCGGCAGACGTCCTTGCTCGCATCGGTGCTAAGCGCGACCCCATCCCACCTAACATCTTCCTCGAAAGGCTCTTTAAGCCCTCCGTGGTGTGGCAAGCGGGAGACAGCAACGACAGTCCCGTTCTGAACACAAACACAGATAACGAACACGCCGATATCATCAGAGGCTCAGCCACCGAAATAACACCCTCAGCCCACCTCATCATGGCAGAAATTTCCCCGTGGACCGAACCATTCTTGGCCTACTTTAATAGGAAGGAGCTCCCAGAGGATCAGAACTAGGCTCGCCGCATCATCCGGCGTTCGAAGGCCTATAAAGTTCACGAAGGAGAGCTCTACAAGAAAAGCACTACCAGAGTCCTTCAAAGGTGTATCTCTGAGGAGGAGGGGCGGCAACTCTTGGCAGAAATTCACCCCGGTCTCGGTGGGCACCACGCCACAGCCAGGGCACTTGTCAGCAAGGCCTTCCGTACAAGATTTTACTGGCCTACGGCCCGGGCAGACGCACAGGACCTTGTCCAGCGCTGTGTTGGATGCCAACTCTTCGCCAACCAAAGCCATATGCACCCAACCGCTTTACGAACAATCCCCATTACATGGCCTTTTGCGGTCTGGGGCTTGGACATGGTTGGACCCCTTAAAGGGGGAAACCATAAGAAAAAATATCTGCTGGTCATGGTGGACATATTCACCAAGTGGACAGAGGCTAGACCAGTTAAAACGGCTGAGTTCGGACAGGTGATTGCATTTATATCTGATGTGGTACACCGTTATGGTGTACCGCACAGCATCATCACCGATAACGGTTCGAATTTCACAGCTGACGAGGTGAAAAACTGGTGTGCTAATCTGGGCATTAAGCTCGATTACACCTCTGTCTACCACCCGCAAACAAACAATCAAGTCAAGCGAGCTAATGGTCTTATTATGAGCGGCATCAAAACCAGACTAGTGCGATCTTTGAAAGAATCAGACAAACACTGGGTCGAGGAGCTCGACTCCGTACTCTGGGGGCTGCGGAGCACGCCCAACCGTACTACCGGATACACACCTTTTGTCACGCCCAAGATGCGACCCTATCCTAAAGGAACTCGAAGGTCCCACCAAGGATAGAAGCGCATCTTGAAGACGCTTTCGCAAGGTGGATATCATTACATCGTACCATTACATAAACAGTTGGGGATACAAACATCAGGCACAAGCGCCCCAAGAATACAACAACATCATACAAGAGAAACGACATCCAGCTACGGATGAAACATAAACAGAAACTCAAATGACATCCACCCTGCTAGCCCAGGCTGCCGACCTGGAACCTATCCCCTGATCGAAGAAGAAGCAGAAGGAGAACTCCAAAACAAGCAAACATCGCTCTCGCGTCATGATCATCCGCATAACCTGTACCTGCAACTATTGTTATAGTAATCTGTGAGCCACGAGGACTCTGCAATCCCATTACCATGGGTATCAAGACTAGCAAAGCTTAATGGGTAAGGAAGGGGTAAAGTGGTGAGGTTGCAGCAGCGACTAAGCATGTATGGTGGCTAACTTACGCAAATAAGAGCGAGAAGACAAGCAAAGCAAGCGGTCGTCAACTAGTAATGATCAAGAAGTGATCCTGAACTCCTACTTACGTCAAACATAACCCAAAAACGTGTTCACTTCCGGACTCCGCCGAGAAGAGACAAATCACTGCTACACACGCGGTTGATGCATTTTAATTCGAATCTGGTGTCAAGTTCTCTACAACCGGATATCAAAAAATTCCCATCTGCCACATAACTGCGGGCACGGCTTTCGAAAGTTCGAACCCTGCAGGGGTGTTCGAACTTAGCCCATGATAAGCTCTCGCGATCAACGAAGGATATTCCTTCTCCCGGGAAGACCCGATCAGTCTCGGAATCCCGGTTTACAAGACATTTCGACAATGGTAAAACAAGACCAGCAAAGCCGCCCGAATGTGCCGACAAATCCCGATAGGAGCTGCACATATCTCGTTCTCGGGGCACACCGGATGAGCAAGACGACGGGTTGGCATAGACCCTGGTTGCCCAGGGGGCGTCGGACATCACTCGGTTTGGACCAGCACTCAGAGGAGCACTGGCCCGGGGGGGTAAAATAAAGATGACCCTCGAGAGCACGACTCCCTGGGTGGATGGATCGAGGGGAGACGGTGGTTGGCCCGGGATGGATCTCGGAGGATCCCAAGGTGGAAGGCGAGTGGGTGGATGGCTGGCGGCGGGGACGAGACTGATGGGACAAGCCTCCTAAAGATTTTAGGGTTTGGTCTCAAATGGATTAAGGTTTGACTATATATAGGGAAAAGAGAGGGGGTTTGGATCATCCGATCGAAATTGGATGGTCGAGATAAAATAGGCTAGGGAGTCTAAATAAGAAAACGGAGATGTTTTATAGATGTTTGGGGATGATCCGGATCCAATGGCCACGACTGAGCGGTTCGGGTTTGGGACAGCTTGACGCGCACACAAGGGGGCTGCGAGCTGGAAAGAGAGGTTAGGTGGTCACGGTCAAGAGGGAAGCGAAAACCCGATTTGGTCTCGGAATGGTCAACGAAGGCAAGGGGGGACGCGGCAACTACGAATGGGTGCAAAACTTTATGAAAACATGCAGATGCAATGCGCATGATCCTATGAGATGAAATGCATGACATGAACAAAATGCAAAACAAAAGACAAAAAGCCAACCACAAAGGAAATAACATATCACATAGCCGGAAATGGCAAGAGTTGGAGTTACAATCATGGAAAGCTACATCCGGGGTGTTACACCTTTCTTCATAGTGTATGGTGCAGAGGTTGTATTGCCCTGCGATATTGTACATGACTCACCACGAGTGCGCTTGTATGAAGAGAAAGAGGCTGAGTTGGATTGGCAGGATAGCCTAGATGCCCTGGAGGAGGAGCGCGACGTCGCCAAAGCCCGTTCAACATTTTATCAACAGCACGCTCGACTATATCAAAGCAGAGAAGTATGGGCCAAGACTTACAACGTTGGCAAACTCATTCTACGCTTGCCGGAGAAGAAAAAGGACAAACTCAAGCCCAAATGGGAGGGTCCCTTCATAATTGACGAAGTTCTTAACGGAGGAGTGTACCGTCTTTGCAACGCATCAGACAATCGCCTAGAGCCGAATCCCTGGAACGCGGCCAGACTCCGAAGGTTCTATGTCTAGCGCCGAACCCTTTGTTAGTCATCTTCTCCCTTATAGTTTACATAACTCTTGCCCCCTTTTTACACAATTTTTTTTGCTTTAAAGCTCTCATTCAACTCAACCAAACAGTGCTGACGTACACTTTTTTACATATGTACGCCACTATACCTGGGGGCTTCTTTCACAGAAGTTTGTTAATATTAATTTTCGAGCATCAAGCTCGTCACACATACGCATTTTTCTCGTATGTCTTTTCTTCACCATTATATGCATCGATATGACTTAAGTTTTGGCCAAGCTGGGTTGCCTAGCTCCTGTGCTTACCCCTACGTTCCCGATTGTTCGGCTAGGAGGTAAAGGGAGCACCTCTACGATTGTTACTGCCGGCTCATCCGGATGTGTACCTCAGACTGGGTGAAGCCGAAAGCTAGCGTTCTTAAGGGAATATTCGGTCGGTGGATGAAAAATATTTTTTGCACTCACTCCATTGTGAACCCCAGAAGCTATACACATTGTGATTTTCACATCACAATTTGGACATGTCTACTAATGCATGCACACCCAGGGAAAGGAACCCTTAACGGAACTATTCTCCCTGGAAGATGTTTCTTACAATCTCACTGTAATATAACATAACTAGTCGGATACAACTTGTCTGTTCAAGCAACTATGACCCCTACGCTTCGTTTTCCACGCATATCCGGCCTATTCGACCGTGAAGGTATTCGAAAACACTCCGCACCTTCGGGTCCGGAGGTTGAAGCGAAAAGGTCTGCCATGACAAATGATATACAATTCGGCTAGAAATTCCACATGGTGAGGAAAGTACATAGTCACTTGGACTCAAACACTTCTACCTTTATAGCATCTAACAGGCAATCTAATTTACAATCCTGCTGGGAATATTTGGCGGCCACCTCTACTTGGTCATATACTAAACTAACGGGAATTTCTTCCCCATTCGACCCTACCAGTCCGACCCGCGCCATGTGATTAGGATCAAGCTTGGTATACCGAGTTTTCACCATGGCCCAAGCCTCTCGCGCACCCTCTCGGCAGATAAATATCTTCCATAGCCGGATACGTCGCCGCGCTCCTTTAAACAGCTCTACAAGCTCCTCCATACTTCCTGGAGGGGAGGCGGATAGCCATAGAGCCTTGGCAACACTCCGCATCGCCAGCCACGCCTGTTCGTGCACTTGCGACAGCTTTTGCAGCAGATCACTCGATGATCCGGACACCTCCTCTTCAAGACGGCCCGTTAATATACCTGCAATCATAGCTACATCAGTTTCTCCTATCTCCGAACTACTTTCCAAATAATTCAGATACATACTGAATATGCCGCCGCGTAGCTTCTTGTTTTCCTTCACGAAATCGGCTAGCTGGGCCCGCACATCTTTCAGCTCTTCGCCTAGCAGGGTCTTGCAATCCTGGAGCTGGTTTTTCTCAATGATGGCCTCCTTCAGCACACGATCGCCTATAGCTTGTAGCCTTTTGGCTTCTTGCTCATTCTCTTACGCGACTTCCAACGCCTCTTTGAGTCCCCCTGACCATTATGTCATGGTATAAGCAAGACTGTTAATATTATGGGCATATAAGTATATTTTCTCGATGGATTGGAATATTACCAGGTGACGCCTTCTTGAACTCTTTTAGTTCGGCGGTAGCAGCATTTAGCTGCGTTCGACATTGTTCCAGCTCTTGTGATAGCAGGTTGTTCTTCTCTGTAAGAACCTGGTCATACAACGGTCCTTAAATCAGTTGTACCAACTGCTTTCAATCCCGGGGGCTACTGGCATAGGCTATGCTTTTTTGACAAAGTAACCTTACCTGCACATCTGATAGATATTGCCTCGTGGATTTTCTAAGCCCATCTCGAGCAGCTCGGATGTATGCCTCTCCCGAGCTAAAGGCATTAAATGCCTCGTCCAAGAACTTCGGGTCTCGTAAAACAGCCCTGCGGCGCCGATGATTCATGGCGCTCTCTACTTCCGAGTTGGTAACGGACATATTGTCAGAACCCTCGGCCGAAGGGCAGTCCAGCTTTGTTTCTACATCGGCCCCCGTCTCCCCGACCGGATCTAAATCTTGGTTGTTGGGAACGTGGCCGGCCGGACCCCCGGACATAGTTCGGCGAACCTTTTTCCTGTAATCAAACAGGCGCATAAGTCACAGTCGGATACGGCCCCTGAAAAATTTATTTATCCGTACCTCCTCGACGAGGTCCCGGCGGTGCTTTCACCGGCCCTCCTCTTCAAAGGCCTGCCCGGCGCAGGAACCGATTTCCTCGATATCGTCAAACGCCTCCCCTGTAAAACGCGTGACAATGCGGTGGGTGAGGCAGAGTAAGAACACCCTTTCAGAAAAGGTGTTTCTTGATTACATACCTGTGAAGCAGGAAGAAGACCAGGGTAATCAGCGATGATGGCCACTTCCGTGCCATCATAGCTCGTCTGGTAAAACACCCCCTCCGCGAGCACCACAAATATATCCGGATCCTCTTCGAACCCGGGATCAAGCTCCCGGTTGTGGTCCTCCGACTGCGGGGCGGGACTATGGAATCCCTCGGTGAACTTTCGCCAGTGTTTTTGTAAGCAAACAAACCAGAAATTTATCAAAGGCAATTCAGAGATGGAGGAAGTAAAAACAGAGGGGTTGGACCTTACCCAACTGGGAGGGTTATACATAGAGTACCCGTCTCTGAGCTTGATGCGAAGAAATTCCTTTTCCTCCCCTTTGAACAGTTCGGCTAATATCTTAGCCAAAGCGGCAGGGGTATCCGGACCTTTCTGGCCACGGCGAGAGGTGTCATCCTCCCCATTGTAGTCCCACATGGGAAGCCCTCTATATTGGAGTAGCTGAACCCCTCGCGCTATGGAGATCGCCATAACCTCGATTACTGTGAGCCCGGACTGAGCATGCTCTTTTATCTTGCTCATTAGCTGACAAACCTCCGCGCCGTCTCCTTCTTCAAGACTCCGGGGACGCCAACTGTGGCGTTTCTTCAGCGGGACGATCGCAAATTCGGGAAGACCTTTTCGAACCGGATCGGGAAGCGGAACGTCCTCGATATAGAACCATTCGGAGGGCCAGCCATCGGGTGCCTTCCTTGGTGTGCCGGATGGATATCCGGTATCGGCGACGCGCCACACTTCGGCTCCGCCCACTTCAAATATAGACCCTTCATGATTGCGCGGGACGAGGCAGAACAACTTGCCCCACAACTCGAAATGAGCCTCGACACCCAGGAATAATTCACCCAAAGCGACGTAACCAACAATGTGCAGAATAGAGGCCGGAGTGAAGTTGTGCAGCTGGAGGCCGTAGTACTCCAGAAGCCCTCGGAGGACCGCGTGGATTGGAAATCCAAGCCTCTTAGCAGGTAGGGGATGAAACACACTCGCTCTCCCCCGGACGGATTGGGGAAGTCCTCTGCCTGAGTCCCCTCATTGAAGGAAGCTAGCCCTGTCCGAACAGGGACTAGATCTGCAGGGGGAAGGAATCCCTGCGTTTGTAACTTCGTCAATTGGCAATGAGACACAGAACACCTCTCCCACTCGCCTTTCTTTGGGCCGGATGAGCGGAGGAGCTAGGAGCGCTGGCCATGCTAGAATGGTCTCTCCTAAGCAGTCTCTGGAGATTTCTTCTGCGTGGTGCTGAATGGATCTAGATCTAATCCCTTTAAATAGGCGCCCTTCCTTACGTAGATGGGGTGTTATTCGCAAAAATACTCTGACTTTCCACATTCGCTTGACACGTGGAGGACAAAGATTATTTAAAACACGCGGAAGCCAAGGAGGCGACATTGGATCAATGGCCGAATACATTACTTGGAGATCATCGAAGGAGGAACCCGCCTTGCAATGCCGAAGACAATGTGTGTGTCGAGCACCTCGCTATTGAAGACTGGTTCGGGGGCTACTGAGGGAGTCCCGGATTAAGGGGTCCTCAGGCGTCCGACCTAATATCCATGGGCCGGACTGATGGGCCGTAAAGATACAAAGACCGAAGACTATACCCGTGTCCGGATTGGGCTTTCCTTGGCGTGGAAGGCAAGCTAGGCGATCGACCATGAAGATTCCTTCTTATGTAACCGACCCCATGTAACCCTAGATCTCTCCGGTGTCTATATAAACCGGAGAGCATAGTCCGGATAGGACACTCATTCCCATATTCATAGGCTAGACTTCTAGGGTTTAGCCATTACGATCTCGTGGTAGATCAACTCTTGTAACACTCATATTTATCAAGATCAATCAAGCAGGAAGTAGAGTATTACCTCCATAGAGAGGGCCCGAACCTGGGTAAACATCGTGTCCCCCGTCTCCTATTACCATAGATCCTAGACGCACAGTTCGGGACCCCCTACCCAAGATCCGCCGGTTTTGACACCGACAGTTTGCCATTGAACCCACCATGGAGCGATGTCTGCATGACATTGTATTGCCACGCAAAACTCTTCTCTTTTTCTCTACATGTTCAGCACGACTGTGTACAATATCTGATATGCATACGAAAAAAATATGGTGAGATTATGTAAGGAGAGCATGCAGAAATCTAGAGTGATGGTAACAACCAGTTGATGGATCCAAAAATAATGATAGCAGGCTGATGATTGCTTTAATTTAATGAAAAGACAGATGATGATTGCATTACTATTTGTTTCCCACCCAAGATAAACAGCATAGGCATACCCTAGGTGAACCAGATATTAGACAGAGATACTATTCATTGCTGCCTCGATATGTGCCTCACAACTAATTTAGAACTCAAGTTTCAACATTAATTTGGACCTGGTCGACTTGGAGTCTAAGAGGTGACCTCTCTTGTGGACCCGTGTACTCCTCAGGTTCATCTGTTGAGTCGATGGTGGTGATGCCATTGCGGTGGGTGTCGACGGCATGGAAGGAAATCTGAGGCGGTGAAAGACGGTCAGGAGTCATGATGTCTGGTTTGGTGGATGCTTCTGTCGATGGAGCAGCTCAGGTGAGGTGGACGACGTCGCGGTAGGAGCAGGACAAACCACACAAAGTTTTCTTCGACACCTACCTGTATTTGAAGTAATTCTGTAAGGGCTCCTTTGGCTTGCATGATTCTAAAAACTCAGGGATAGGAAAAACACCGGAATAGGATAGGCATGCACATGGGAAAGAGAGCATTTGTAAACACATGATTTCTGTCAACTTGGGTGTTTCGTTCACAGGAATTGGAAGAGCAGAAGAATGCAAAGAATCATGGCCAAATTAAAGTGAAACCATATGAAAGCGTGTACAGTTAGAATGTTATTCTGCCATTAATGCACTTGGTCTTGTTTTCATGCATAGGATTTTGAAAAGTAGGTCCAGGCGGATGTTTTGCTCCATTCCTTTCAACAAAATGCATGAATAATTGAATAGTAGAGTGCCATAGGAAAATTTCTATTGCTATGTTTTTCCATTGAACCAAAATAGCCCTAATGGATCAACATGAATGTAGAGTAATAAGTGATGCGACAAGTGTACAACCTCTTTGCTGTAGTTGTGTCAGCCTCAACATCATTGGGTTGGTCGCTGAAGAAGTTGAGGAAGAGGTGGTTGTCGGAGGTGTGGAGGAAGATCTGAGGAATCTGTAGACGGCGTCCAGGGCACTGCTTTGTTGTGATGGATGATTCCGTTGTTGGAGCAGCTCTGGCGAGCCGTAAGACGTCGAGGCTGAAGCAGCACAAGACAGAGATCATTACTCTCAAGTGGGATTCTAATAGCATCTCCAATAGATGATGTAAAACACATTACCAAAAAGTGATAGATGTAAAATTTACATCACCAAAAACCACGTGGCTACAACAGATGATGTAAAAAGTGTTGACTCTGAGCTTATTTATTATGGAATCTGAATGTTACTGTCTAAACTGAACGCAATGGTAGCAGAGAGGCACTTCACATGTAGTTTAGGGAGGGCCTGCAGTTCATCTTCAACCTACACCCCCCTGAGCCGCTAGCCACCACCGGCCGAACCGCTGGCCCCCTCCGCCCGCGAGCACCGCCTCGCCGCCCCGAAACCACTCCCCACGGCCGGTCCATCGCTGCCCCGACCAGGCCTCAAGCCCCCCTCCCGCACCGAGCTTTTTCTCCGGCAGTCCCCACGCCACCGCCCCACCACCGCGCCTCCCCACCGTCGGCGACCACCGACCCCACCCTGAACTCTAAGATAGATAGTGGGGTGCCTCCCCGCTGTGGGTGGTTCTTCCTTACCTCCGGCGAGCCCCCCCACCCCCTGAAAATCGACTGACCCAAAGTCGATTTAGTCGACTGAAGTGTAGCTAAATTGGAGCAGAGCAGCAGCATGAGCGAGGGGGAGAGCAGCAGCAGTGCGAGCGAGCGAGCGAGAGTCGGAGCAGCAGCAGCAGCAGCGCGAGCGAGAGCCGGAGCAACAGAAGTAGATCCGACTGGTATGGACGCTGCTGCCGAAGGGGCCTTGCACTAGGGGAGAGCCGCCATGGAGATGTCGCCCGCGGCGCCGACTTTGAGGTAGCGCGCCATGGGGGTGCGGGATGGAGCACCGTCGGCGCCGGGAGGTCGAGTTAAGGAGAAGGTGCGATGCGACAAGTGTACAACCTCTTTGGTGCTGCCCAGTAGGCATCGTCTTCGTCCGAGGAGTCGGTGAGGATGTTGCAGTTCCGGTGGAGTAGGTTAAGGCGGTGCTGTGGGGATGGAGCAGTCGTGATAGACGAGGCGATCGTCGTAGCAGCTCCTTGGAGGTGGAGGATGGGGCGGCTGAACCGGTGGGATGACGAGATGGACGACAGATCCTCGTCCGGGAAGGAGGATGAGGGACGTCGAGCTATTGCGGTGGACGACATCGTTGGGGAAGTGGCTCCGGCTGGGTAGCCGTGAGGTTGCGGAGTAGGAGGGTGGGGTTTCGCGGCTAGAGCGGAGAGGTTATGGCGGCCTGGGATTTCGAACGCTTGTCCAAAATGTAGGGTGTGCTACAAAAGTACCCCCACCGATTTGAACTAGCGGCCCTACCGGCTCAGGGTTAGAAGGGGAATTCATGTGTCGGGATTTGCCAGCTCGAGGGAGTTTTCGCGCGCTGTAATTTCGGGATAGCAAGGCGTGGGTTGTGAAGGCGCGAGTTTTGGGAGCACGATATCTGAATTTTTGGGATATAACAAGGCGCGGGTTGAAATTTAGGGATAAGCCTAATGTGTAATATTGTACTTGTACGTACCAAATCAATCCGCACTTCCCTCAATGAAAAAAACAAAAAAAACTATTCACACCACACAAAGAGAGAGTCTTGTCCCGTTTTACTATTCAAATACTATTCAAAGCTATGAATCCATGTTATGTCCAAATAAATTTTTTCGATGGCTGTATAATGCCTGTAACCTACTCATACCAACATTTTTGTGCATTCCAAATGTCTATACTACTGCTGTAATTCGATCTAAATTTTAATTGGTTTCACTATTTGAATAAGAATCTACAATCATGATTGTTGCCAACTTGAACCATCATTCGTGTATTACCTGAACAACACACCACATGATTACTATAGAGATAGATATGAACTATGTGTACTATATTAACTAGAATTCAATTTTTTGAATACACTTGATGTTGATTCCACATAATAGTACATTTGATGTACTAACTAGATATTCATAATCTAAACCATGTTCCATACATACACCGTGTTTATCACACAAAGTATAGTGCCCCGCCCTGAGCTGCAAAAGCCACATATTATCCCAAATTATAATCAATGTTCTACATTATGATATCTTCTTCAAGTATCCATATCCACTTTTTTATAATGAATTATGATCTCTGTTCGTCTTTTACACCTTCATGATCCTCTTCTCTTTGTAGCTAGCTAGCACTAACTTTCTATCGTGAATGCACACGCCCGCCCCCCTCTCACCCTCCCTTAGCGTCCCCTCCATCGCGCACATTCGTTATTTCTCTTTAGGTCGTTCACCCACGGTGTGTGTAGGCTCCCCGGGCTCCTTCTTTCCGGCACACACCGGTCGATATACCTCTCTAGCCAAGTGTGCCTACCAAAAACACACACTTCCCCTCTTCTCTTCTCACCGTCCATGTCACCCTATGTCCAATATGGTTCCATGCAGGTGCACACTCCCGCCACTCTTTTCATCGATCTCATATTTGCACACTCCTCCCCCTCGACATAGTAGGCCTCTCGCACCACCTCCTAGCCGCACCCCTCTCCCCCTGTCCGTCTCTCCGGACCTTATTTGCTTCTAACACATCCATGCATGTATGCATACCGATCTCCCTACATATAGCTAGGTCGACTATAATTCTTTTTCCCCACGCACCGATAGACTTACCTCACTAGTTATGTCTCTCCCTTTCTCGGACACACGACGGTTGATCTTCCTATGTAGTTACGTCTGCTTACCACAACCATATCGTCCCCCCTCATCATCCTTGCATACCTCCCGACCTATCTCTCACACGCATGTGCATAGACAGGCAGACATCCCCGGCCCTCTCTTATTGATATTGCACTCGTACCCTCCGTTTGTCTAGCAGGCCTCTCCCACCATTTGTGAGAAGCAACTCCACCACCAACGCTCCGACATTCTACCTTTGTCTTTCTCCCAACCTTATTCCCCTGCTACACATATGCATGGATGTCGATTAATCTCCCTCAATACATAGCTCGGTCTCTTTCCTTCTCCACACATATACTAGTCGATCTACCTCTCTATAGTTAGGTCTGTGCCTCCTCCCCCCCCCCCCCACACACACATCGATAGTCGAACGTTGTACGTAGGTATCCATGCCACAGAGAAAAACTGCACCTCTGCGCTCTCAAATTCCAGTAGGCCAGCCGCCCTGTATCTTTGACATAGGCCAACACAAATTGGATGGCACTCTTTATCAATCGCGCAGCCACACACTTCATCCCTGTTTTCGATTCTATCGATATCTCATGCCGATGATCCCTCCACTCTCTTCTCGTGGATCGCTCCCTCTATATATGTTATATCCATGACTCTGTTTCACACACATTGCATATGTTACGTTTTTTTGTTTGAGATATCATCGACACATTGCCTCTGTTTCGCACAAACTATCTCTCTCACACCCACCCACATACGTACCTGCACCTAAAGAAGAGATGCACGCTGGATGAACGTACTCATATCTCGTTCTCGGCCACACCCATGCGGGTACACGATGGAGTTCATCTCTGTACGAAAAGGCAGCCCACGTGATAATTTGACGCATGTAGCAGTTGTTTACTCGAAGGAGGGTCGTGTACCACGCGTAGACGGAACAAAGTTCGACTTGACGCATTAGTATTAAATAAAGTTATATTTCACAATGGCACGTACAAAATATGAAACGATTGTCGTCGGGAAAAAAGAAAAATCCGCTCCACTATATACAATGGAGCCTGCCTGCCGGGGTTTGTCTCTCGTCACACCATCTAACACAAGGTGGTGGTGCCCTCTCTCTCTCACCGTTGGTCAGTGATCCGGCCGCATCTTGTCCGCCAGCAGAAAGGGAGGATGTGCAGCGTTTCTCCGTTCGACAGCGTTGAGGCAGCACGTCCCGATCTGTGGTACCCGCCGTTCTCTCTGTCCAAGCTCCGGCGCGGTAGGGCCTTTGCTACTTGTTCGCTGCCGCAGTATGGGTAGATCTCGGCTGCTGGCACCCTACCAGTTACATCCCGACGACCCTCAGGTACAGCTTCCTCTGGCCATGCTCCACTGCCCATCTTCCCACGTTGCTGCATGTGGAAAATCCTGCATGTGGATCTTCTTTAGTTGTTTGCTTAAAACGTATCTCGGTCGGCATACTTTCCATCTTGCAATCTTGTCCTCAAACCATTTTTGATAAACCACCATGCTGCTCTCTTTCCCTTATTACATGGAATATGCTTATTTTTTGTCGGCGTATGTGTCTTCAACTCGTGTTATTGGGTAGTAATTGTTTCCTTTCTACCTCCTTTTGCAAACAGGGCTATCCACTTCACCTCATCGCTATTGCGACCTATTGGTGAACTGCACAAATCACTTTTTTCGTAAGAGTGTTTTGTGCAGTTCCGCCAAAATGTCACACGGACAACGTCTTTACATTTCTGTGGGACTACAGAAAGGGAGATTGGTTTTGCTATCCTCCCCATCCAACTCTGTGCCTAATCTTCTCCAACAAGTAGTTAGTCCTAAAGAGAGATCGCACAGGTGATCGTCATCTATTTGTGTGTGTTATGTTTCATCATCTAGTTCCACTATTATTGTAATCACACTGGCCGGATATCTTTGCAAACATGGATGGTCAGCTCGATTTTAGTGGAGCTGCACAAAATGATCGGATTGTGATGTCCTCCATACACCTCTTTTTTGGCTACAGAGCTCGGTAAAACTAGCTGCCAACCAATGAACAATGTGCCCAGGAAATGGAGCCTATGAACAACATCAATCAGTTATATATTTTTCTTTATTTGTACACCTTCTCACAACTTTGTCTTCAGTTGTGATGTGAATATTGGCGCTGATATGCGAACCATTGAGATGCATTAGCAGCCATGGTAGTTTCATTTGTATTTGATGCAATGTTGTAGCGAGATAATCATGAGGCAAGAGGACACATGAATCCTAAGTTGAAACCTTTTTTTCCCACGGGAACCAAAGTTGAAACCTTCATAGCATCACAGTACAATTTCATTAAAATTATGCGTACATTCAAATTCGTTTCGCCGACATGTGGGACATCCTTCATCCGGCTCCACCTGCCATGCAGCAATATTGAGTGCACTACTGCAGGGAAAGATTCAGCCTGGCCATTGCGCTGCAGTAGTAATGACTAGTGAGCAGTCAAATCACAGAGCCCCACCTTTGCCACAGCAAGTTGCTCGGACGAAGCAACCATCATTTCTCGGTTCGTTGAATCCGCTGGTACTCCCATATTCCTAGAGTAATAAGTTGCTCGGGCGAAGCAACCATCACTTCACCTTTCCCATAGTAAGTACTACCTCCTTTTTTATTCTAGAAACAACCACATGCGAATATAGGATGGTAGCAGCACAACAACTGAATAAAAAATCGAAACCAACCAATGAACTACTACTACTGGTGAGTGTTTGCTAGTATCATGTACTCCATCTTCCCATGTGTACAGGGCTTAATGCGTTTCCCGAGACTAACTTTGGCCATGTTTGGATCCATGGGTTAGAGTTAGTTTGAGCTAGTTGGGACTCAAATAGCCCTAAAGTATCCAAACATGAGGTTTAAATTGGAGCAAGTTGCACCAAACCCACCAAAAAACAATCCCACCCAAGAGTCGCTAACATGTGATGAGTTAACCGACCTCAATAGACGACAAAAACGGCAGTCCACCGCACTTTGAGAGAGACGAGGAGCGAGAAGCGATACGTCCTGGTGGATTACTAGAGCTAGGTGTCGCACGGAGGCCAAGAAATATGGTGATAGCATGGGTTAGCCATGTATGATGTAACTACAATGGGCTACCGTGTTTCGTACTCTTCCGGTCTACTTTGGAGATGATTGGTGGATTTTATATCGCTGAATAATATAAAATATTATTAGTGCAGACGCTCCACCACGAGGTTCCTTGCTCCTTCTTAGTCGTCGGGAATCTATGTTCTTTCACTAATTTTTTACGTGAGATCTATTCATCCTTTTGCCAACACGCGGCAACTTACAGAACAACGAGCAACTTGCTTACTATGCCTTCTCCCTCGCCAACGCATGCGCGGTGGCTCGCAGCACGAGGAGAAACTTTTTTCTTGCAAGCGGTGGACGTGCAGCAGTTCATTTCGTGTCAGATTGCCAGAAGTACTATTGTAGTACCATCATTATTGTTCGACTTTCAGAAGAGGCGAAGAGCCAAGCGCAAGGTCACCTACTAAGGCTAGTCATAGTGGGCAGTAAGTTAGACTAGTAACATATGCATGTTACTAGTTTATGTTACTATCATCATAGTGGGTAGTAACATAAATGTAGTGTCATGCAAGACTTCATTTATTATTTTGTAGACTCATTTTGCATTGGGGTGCGTTATGTTACGATAAAAGCGCTTCCTCTTCTAGGCATAACAATAGAGTACAGTAATTTTTGTAGAATTCTCTTGGCATGTCGCTAACATGTGATGAGTTAACCGACCTCAATAGGCGGCAAAATCGCCAGCCCGCCGCACTTTGGGAGAGACGAGGAGCGAGAAGCGATACGGGATCGTGGATTACTAGAGCTAGCTGTCGCACGGAAGCCAAGAAATAAGGTGATAGCGTGGGTTGGCCATGTATGATGTAACTACACTGGACTACCATGTTTCGGACTCTTCTGGTCTACTATGGAGAAGATTGGGTAGATTTTATATCACTGAATATAAAAATATTAAAGAGTCCAAACACTCCACCGCGAGGTTTCTTTCTCCTTCTAGTTCGTCGGAAAGCGTTCTTCTAAGTTTTGCCGACACGTGGGACATCCAACATCCAGGTCCACGTGTCATGCAAGAAAATGGAGTTAAGTATAGTAGGAGAGACTCACCAAAGGTCACGAACATAGGTGGAGTACGTGCATGAATCACCCAAAAAAAAGAAATACGAGCACGAAGAGGTGCAGGCACCGACGTAGCACGTAGGTACTCTTTGCCTCTTTCCCTAATACTCACACGGGGGTACACAGTGAGCTCATTTCTATATGAAGAGGCAGCTCACCTGATAATTTGGCGAGTGTAGTAGTTGTTCATGGGAACCACGCATGGAGGAATCAAAGTTCAGTCATGACGCGGTGGCACATTTTTTACAAATTAAGTTATTCTATTTGATGGCACGTACGCAACATTATTTTCTCAATGGAATGTGAATCGTGCATGCACTGAATGACAGAGCATGAGATGGTAGCCATGAACATGGTCAGCCTTTTTTGGAGACTAATACACTACTTTTGATGTGTCCCGTCAACTCGCAAACGAGGAGAAGCTTTGCTTATTAGTACGACCTCTCCCTAGCTTTGAGCAAGTACAATAAGGTGACTGATTACCTCCATGCTAGTTTTTACTACTTTAATTTAGAAATGAACCACGTGTTTTCTTTGGTAACACAAAATTAGTAACTAAATGGTGATTGGACACCATGTCCTGGTACGTACGTATGTGCAGCAAGCAAGATTCATTCATGTTCCTTCTTGATGAGAGCTTGGTGATTGCTCATCCTTTTGCCAACACGCGGGACACTTTGCATCGAGGTGCACATGTCATGCAAGAAAATGGAGATAAGCAGTGCGTAAGTGAGCCGTGCACTTCGATGGCATGTACTAAGCACATGAATAGTGCACGTACTCAATGACGGAGCACGGGATGGTAGCCATGGACATGGTCGGCCCTTTTTGGAGAGAGTAATAAATAACTTTGATGTGTCCTGTCAACTCATAGAATGATGACAAGCTTGCTTACTACGCCTTCTCCCTCGGCCACGTGTGCGCGGTGGCTCGCAGCATGAGGAGAAACTTTTGCTTACAAGCGGTGGACGTGCAGCAGTTCATTTGGTGTCAGATTGTGAGAAGTACTACTGTAGTACCATCATTATTGTTCGACTTCCGGAAGAGGCGAAGAGCCAAGCGCAAGGTCACCTACTAAGGCTGGTGATAGTGGGCAGTAATTTAGACTAGTAACATATGCATGTTACTAGTTTATGTTACTATCATCATAGTGGGTAGTAACATAATTAAATGTAGTGTCATGCAAGCCTTCATTTATTATGTTGTAGACTCATTTTGCATTGGGGTGCGTGATGTCTACTAGACAACTTTATTCTTGTAGACTCGTGATGGGCCTCCAGGCGCGGAGTTTTGTAGGACAGTAGCAATTTTCCCTCAAGTGGATGACCTAAGGTTTATCAATCCGTGTGAGGATAGGATGAAGATGGTCTCTTCACACCAAAGTTCTTGTATTTGGTTGTAGGTTTGTATTTGGTGTGTTGGGGACACAAGAGATTTCTTGTATTTGTGTCCCCAAGAGACAATCTTCACTCCAAAGTTCTTATCTAGCGGAGAGCATAAGAAGAAATTCTTTGTAGCTATTCTTTCCAACCGATCTATCAAGAGTTTGTACTAAAATAACACCGAAGCAAATTTAGATTTATAATACTCAATCCAACACAAAGAACCTCAAAGAGTGCCCCAAGATTTCTACCGAAGAAATAAAAGACGAGAACGTGCATCAACCCCTATGCATAGATTACCCCAATTTCACCTTGGGAATCCGCGAGTTGAGTGCCAAAACATATATCAAGTGGATCAATCGATACCCCATTGTCACCATGAGTATTCAATTGCAAGACATATATCAAGTGCTCTCAAATCCATAAAAGTATTCAATCCGATAAAACTAAATCTCAAAGGGAAAACTCAATTCATCACAAGATAGAGAGGGGAAAACACCATCATCCGACTATATTAACAAAGCCCGCGATACATCAAGATCGTGACATCTCAAGAACATGAGAGAGAGAGAGAGAGAGAGAGAGAGAGAGAGAGAGAGAGAGAGAGAGAGAGAGAGAGAGAGAGAGATTAAACACATAGCTCTTGGTACAAACCCTCAGCCCGAGGGTGGACTACTCCTCCTCATCGTGGTGGCCCCGGGATGATGAAGATGGCCACGGAGATGATCCTCCCCCTCTCGCAGGTCTTGAACGGGGTCTAGATTGGTTTTCAGTGGTACTGAGGCCTGCGGCAGAGGAACTTCTGGTCTAGGTTAACCCCGAGGGTTTTTGGAATAATTGTGAATTTATACGGTAAAGAGGGGGTGCGGGAGGCCAACGAGGTGGGCACAGCCCACCTGGGTGCGCCTAGGCCCCCAGGCGTGCCCTGGTGGGTTGTGCCCCCCTTGGGGCACGCCCCAGGTGCTGCTCTGGCTCATTGGCGGTCTTCTGGTCCATAAAAATCCACAAAAAGTTTCGCGGTGTTTTGACTCCGTTTGATATTGATTTCCTGCGATGTAAAAAACATGAAAAAAATAGCAACTAGAACTTGGCACTATGTCAATAGGTTAGTACCAAAAATGATATAAAATGACTATAAAATGATTATAAAACATCCAAGAATGATAATATAACAGCATGGAACAATCAAAAATTATAGATACGTTGGAGACGTATCAGCATCCCCAAGCTTAATTCGTGCTTGTCCTCGAGTAGGTAAATGATAAATAATAGGATTTTTTATGTGGAATGCTGCCTAACATGTCATGTCATATTCTTTTCTTTATAGCATGGACATTTGGACTTTTATAGGGTTCAAAGCAATAGTCTAGTTTTGACATGAGACTTAAATACTCAAGCATATCAAGAAGCAACCATGTCTTCCAAAATATCAATGCTAAAATAAGTTATCCCTAGCCCATCATGCTCAATCATTGACCCATTCATGAAACACATTCGCATATTAGCTACACCCAATGCTCAAGTATGATCATAGTTCCTCCTAGTTGGTACTTTTATAAGAGAAGATGGAGATTCAAATTTAAAAAATAAAAATTGCATGAAGTAAAAGAGAGGCCCTTCGCAGAAGGAAGTAGGGATTTGTAGAGGTGCCAGAGCTCAAAGCGAAAATTGGGAGATAAAAACATTTTGAGAGGCATACTTTTCCCACCGACGAAAATGACTTAGAGCTCCCAACCATTTCCATGCAAGATATATCATAGCCGGTTCCCAAACAGAAAATAAAGTTTATTCCTTTTTCCACCATACATTCAATTTCCATGGCTAACCGTATCCATGGGAGCCCTCCATACCTACACTTTCCAAGGAATTTATTATTTGACAACATAAACTAAATTCATTTTTTATTTCGGGACTGGGCATCCCTAATAACCTCGCCTTACTCTCGTGCAATGACAAGTGAATAAACACTCATCGTGAGAATAACACATCTAGCATGGAAAATATTGGCCACCCCTCACTGCCTCGCGAGAGGTACGAGCACACAAAAGAGAAATTTATTTTGAAAATTAGAGATGGCACATATAAATTTGCTTAGAACGGCAAAAGAATACCGCATCTAGGTAGGTATAGTGGACTCATGTGGCAAAGCTGGTTTAAAGGATTTTGGATGCACAAGTAGTGACATACTTAGTGCAAAATGAAGGCTAGCAAAAGATTGAGAAGCGACCAACCAAGAAACGAATAATCTCATAAGCGAGCATTAAGCATAACTAACACCAAATAATGCACCAAAAGTAGGATATAATTTCATTGCATAACTATTGACTTTCGTCCTTGCATAGGGAATCACAAACCTTAACACCAATATTCTTACTAAAGCACAATTACTCATCAAAATGACGCACATATCACATCATCATATCTCAAAACTATTACTAGGAATCAAGTTTATTTTGTCCAATTATCTTCACTAAAGTTTTTATTATATCCTTCTTGGATATCTATCACTTTGGAACTAATTTTCATGTGTTGCTTTTGATAAGCTCAAAAAATATAAGTGAAGATCATGAGCATAATATTTCTTTCTCTTAAATTAATTTAAGTGAAGCAAGAGAGAATCTCTTCAAAAATACTAAAGCACACCGTGCTCAAAAAGATATAAGTGAAGCACTAGAGCAATTCCATAGAAAAGAGCTTCGTTGACGGGATGTGAATGCCGCTTACCTAGCCTCCCTGGCAACTATTTGAGGACTCTATTTTATTCAAAAAAATTCAGTTCTAAGTATTTTATTAAAATAGCAAGCAAAATGAAACAAAATGACATTTCAAGAATAGCACACATCATGTGAAGAAGCAAAAACTTAGGCTCAACCGACACTAACCGATAATTGTTGAAGAAGAAAGGTGGGATGCCTACCGGGGCATCCCCAAGCTTAGATGGTTGAGACTTCTTGATCTCTTGTGTCTCCTTAATTACTCTCATATCACGGTTTTCCTAAATCTCAAAAGCTTTATCCACACAAAACTCAACAAGAACTCGTGAGATAAGTTAGTATAAACCAATGCAAAACCCTTATCATTCTCTACTATAGCAAATAACTAAAATTATTATTCAACATTGCATACTAAACGCCTCTGCATATTTAATACTCCTATCCTCAAATAGAATCATTAAACAAGCAAACATATGCAAAATGCAAACATAACAGCAATCTGCCAAAACAGTGCAGTCTGTAAACAATGCAAGATTCTCATACTTCCCTAACTCCAAAAATTCTAAAACACATACCACACTGTAGAAAATTCATCAGAACTTATTATGCAAAAAGTTTCAACATTTTATCACATTCTTAAGTTTCTAGAGAATTTTTGCAACATTGATAAACTTTCTGTTTTGAAACAGCAACTCATATACTTGCAAAATAAGCAAGGTAAAGGATATCCTTGAAATTTTTATTGAAATGAAAGATGCAAAACTTTATTATAAGTAACATCAAGCAAATCCTAGCAAAACAAAATGACGCTCCAAGTAAAACTCATATCATGTGATGAATGAAAATGTAGCTCCAAGTGAGGTTACCGATAATGTTGGAGACGAAAGAGGGGATGCCTTCCGGGGCATCCCCAAGCTTAGGTTCTTGGATCTTCCTTGAATATTACCTTGGGGTGCCTTGGGCATCCCCAAGCATAGGGTCTTGTTACTCCTTATTCTCCTCATATCGATGTCTCACCCAAAACTTGAAAACTTCAATCACACAAAACTTAATGGAACTTCGTGAGATAGGTTAGTATGATAAAGAACAAACCATTTCACTTCGGTACTGTCAAAGACAAGATTCATAATTGTTTCCAAACAATGCCTACTGTAGCATATCCTTTCCACAATTTATATTGAGCAATATAAGTCATAGAAACTAGAAAACAAGCAAACTATGCGTCAAAAACAGAATATGTCAAAAACAGAACAGTCTGTAGTAATCTGTACTCCAACCACACTTCCGCTACTCCAAAAATTCTGAAAAAATTAGGACCACGTGAGCAATTTGTATACTAGTCGACCCGTTGCGCCAAATGACGCAGAGGCACGCTAAACCCATGTTCGTGATGAAAAAAATATCCATGGTCTAAGGGTTCAAGGTTTAAAAATGTATATACACATTTTAATTTGATAGTAGAGCCCCATTTAAAAGAAAATATATGTTTTAGTTGGTTAAGTTGTCGTCAAGTATGTATGATAAAAAAAAGTGTCTTGTTGTGCACAATGAGATATATATCCAAATTCTAATTTGGTGGTCTCTCATTTAAAACCATGTCATGTTGAAAATATGCGTATCCTTTTAGTAATTTTTTTGTCTTGCCCACACTAATAATTTAGGTGCTTATGTATAAACAGAAACACATATTTCTGTATGCATTAAAAAAATCTAAAAAATACATACTCTGATGCTAAAAAATATATGTATATCTAATAGCATTTAGGAATAATTTAAGGAGGCTTTTAAAAAAAACTACTAACCTTTTATGGTTTTCGTTCGCAAAAAAGAAAAACATTTCTGTTTGCTCAGATGGATGCATATGTGTCTGAAAATATACGCATGTAGTTGACCTATTGCGCCAAATGGCGCAGAGACCCGTTGAATCGATGTGTGCATTGAAAAAATCCATATTTTAGTTGCTTTAGTTGTGGAAAAGCACATATGGTAATAAATTTACCCCGTTTATTTAATAAAGAAAGAATGGATACTTGTTGTCTACAATGAGATATACATACATACATATTTAAATTTATCTGTGTGCCAAATGGCGCAGAGCCCCATTTGAAACCATGCACACACATTAAAAATATTTGTGTTTTTTCCAGTAACTTTATGTTTGAGCAAGCGCAAAGGACATGTCAAACCCCAAGTGTTTTCAAATGGTAAAAGATATCACACGGAGCTCATGTTGCCCACAGACGTTTGCTGGGCTGGGCCTAACCAGCGAAAAGGGGTTGTCAAGGAGAATATGGCATATATCCAGTCATTTTCGTGGACGGCTCTGTCTTCTCCCCTTCCTTGCTGAATCGGCAGGATCTTGCATCGACTTGATTGTGGTCTCTTTCTTCTAATACAGAGGCATAGGAATTTGGTTATAACTTATGCTCAAAAAAAAAAGGAATTTGATTATAACTGGCAGATAAAAGGGGTCAGTGTATCACCACCGCATCATTTGCTGATTTCAGGAGAGGCCACAATAGTACCATCTGTCATCAACTGAAACTGATCCTAGACAGTGACTTTAAGTGAACTTCATGAAAGAAAACTTAAGTTCACAAAACTTTAGTAGCTTATTCCTTTTCTTTTCTTTCTTAGAACTCCACACACTATGGTGATTATAAATTAAGATGTGCATTTGTAACTGCAAAAATATATAACCACAAATACATCAGTTTGACAGACTGATTTGATGACAGGTAAGGAAATAGAATATCAACGAGCTCTCTTCTTTCAGAATATCTGATTTTGAGTAAAAGGCTGAGGGGTTTACCAACACATAGCGACACTGAGTCACACTTATTTCAACGTTACCAACAGAAAGAAAATCCCAGAATTCGGAAGGTTTCAAAGACGCTCAACATCTTACAACACCAACATTACAACCATAGACCATAGGAAAAATATTGACAGTCGCATATGTTTTTGCATACAATGGGATTAGCACTTGACCTCTTTCAGCTCATGTGCGAAATACAGGAAAGTTGGCTCAACAGCTCCTTTGTACCAAGCTGCCATCATCATACATGCTCTCACCCATAAAGCTGCCATCATCACATCTTGACTGAATCATATCATCACCAGCAATCAAGGTGTGATCACCTTCAACCTCAGCGGAGTGATAATTAATTTGTTCAATAACCATTGATTTCGGGTCCTAGAACCAATCAAATAGAAGTAGTTGAGGCAGAAAAATGGAAGCTATGGTAGGAAAACATGAATAAACAGGACCAAGAAGCCAAGAAAGGAACAACTTGCCTCGTCAAAATCAATCCCACACATTTTGTCTGTTAAGCTAATACAAACTTAATCATAAATAATACTTAAACAGAAGTACCAATCTTTGAATAGCATTCCTTCACTCATGGTCATACATCTGGTTTGTATCTCCACAAAAACAAATGGCAACTTGGTGAAGATTTACAATAGAAAGGAACCCGATGTCCCGTTGCACCCATGGTGCAGAAAGCCAATTAGAACAGAAATTATGTGAGTATGGTAGGACATATAGAAACTTCATTCTGGCCTGCGCAGTAACAGCTCTATCACACAACTTGTTTCTTATGGATTCTGTAAAAAGTTTACGGGAGAACTTATTTTTGCAAAGCAGATCCTAATAATAGTGGGCATTGGTGAATAAAGATTTATCGTCTCAACCAGTGTATCGTCATGACCAACAACTAAATAACTTGTCGCTGCTCCCGAGTTACATATTCTCTAATAACATTATGATCCCTAATTCATGGTTTCAAATATCAGATGTTCCGTCAACTGAGGTACAAATCACAAATAGATCAACCCATAAAACAATGAACATAATCTTCTCCAAGAAAATAAAATAGTCTATAGAAGCTTAATTTAAATCTTTACCAATAAGGCAACACAAGTTACAGGCCAAATAGAGTATAGAAGGCTCGAACCAGAGCAAGCAGGAGAACTCAACATCCTTGACTTGAAGATCATAAATCACAAATCCAGAATAAATGATTAATCCAAAGTTTTCCTTCTCATGACTCTGAAGGAGGTCCACGTGTTGTTATCTACACAATAAAAATTACTGACCCAAGCTTGAAGTGTAACCAGAATAATTTGCTAATGGAATTAAATCATATCCCATTCCTTTGAGGATGAGATGCAAATGAAGGCTGACACATGATTGATAAATCCGTACAAATCTTTTCAGTCCCGCGAAGTAAACATGAGGAACTGAGGTTTAATTAATCATGTAATTATATAAGGAGAATCATTATTCTTCATTGTTCCACTTGTGCATCAGAATCACCCATACAACAAACTGGATGGTGATTTGTCAAATATGGCTACTTGGGTAAATAAGATTGCCCCATACCCACTTGATACTTAAAAATAAACTACACATCAATCTGATGGTCTGATCTATAATGCTTCATGAAACAATCAATCTAGAAGCCCAAAATATCACCTGAAAACTGCAAGAAAATCAGAAAGAAACATCGCAGGTCTATTTTCTTACTCTGCTGAGAGGCCATGTACAAAAGATATCACAATTAGCAAGAAAGGAGCTTGCCATCAGCGGCAAAGAAAAACCTTTAAAAAGGAAGTGTCTGTGTGATCTTTATGCCTTCGAGGATTTCCTCAGCATCCTACACAAATTTAGAACAATTATTCTTGTTTGACACTATTTAATAGTGATAATAGCAGGAATTTGAGCGTGATGACAACCGATAATTTTTCACACATACACACTAACCCAACATGCAGTTACATCTTCACTAATCAAAAGAGGGACACAGTGGGAAGTAAGGAAGAACCTGCGGGCGTGAGGGTTGTACAGAAGAATCTCTGCCCCAGCGCCGTGTGAACGACCACGAGCCTGCAGAGCTCCTTGCGGTGACCCTCTCCCGTCCGCTGCAGCACCTCCCTCTCCTCTTTCTCCAGCGTGATGTGTATGATGACGAGCCGGCGGTGATCGTTCTGGTGGCCCTCTCATGTCCGCCGCTGCACCTCCCTCTCCTCTTTTCTCTGTCTTTATCCTTCCTGTCCTTCCTTCTCTCTCCCTCTCATCTTCTCTCTCTTCTGCATATGGAAATGAGCGCCGCCGCAGTTGCCCTTTGACCGCAGGTCACCGCCGACACCGGAGAATCTCACCTCCGCGCCCGCACGGGATGAGGAGGGGTGGGCAGCGTCGTCGTAGAAGAGGAGAAGCCAGCGCTGCTGGATCCTCTGCTTGGGAGCCGCCTTGTCTCTCTGGACGACGCACACTCCCCGGCCACCCCACCGTGCGGATCTCTCCTAGGAGGTGCCAATGGTTGGTAGAAGGCGGCGTCGAGGGAGTGGAGGGGATGAGGAGCTCGGGGTGGCAGCTGCGGGGGGTCGAGGGTAAAAGTTTAGGGTTAGGAGACGAGGGAGTGAGGAGGAGAGACCGAGAGAGTCGATGGGGCGTGGGCCGCGGGGAGTGGGAGGCTATGTAGGTAAATCGCTCAGCTGCCGTGGAGTAGTTGGCGAATCCCTCGCGGACACGCGAACGGCTGACCCAGCCAATCCATGCAAAGAATGATCCCACCAGTCATAGGCCAACAAAAACAACTATGAGGTGACAGAAAATTACTAGCAGTCAAAAGATCAAATCGGAACGAAAGTCAAAAAAATCTTCTTCAAAAAGAATCAACTCAAAAGCACTCTCTTGTTAAAAATGAAAATTATTTTCGTGAGCGCAAAAGTTTCTGATTTTCATCAAGATCAAATTAACTATCACCCAATCCTACAACTTTACTTGGCATTTTATTGAAACAAAAGCAATAGAACATGATTACTACAGTAGCTTAATCATGTGAACACACAAAAAAGTAGGTAAAAGTGTTGGGTTGTCTCCGAACAAGCACTTTTCTTTAATGCCTTTTAACTAGGCATGATGATTTCAATGATGCCCGCATAAAAGATATGAATTGAAACATGCAAGAGAGCATCATGAAGCATATGACTAGTACATTTAAGTCTAACCCACTTCCTATGCATAGGGATTTTGTGAGCAAAAAACTTATGGGAGCAAGAATCAACTATCATAGGAAGGCAAAACAAGCATAACTTCAAAACTTTAAACACATAGAAAGGAAACTTGATATTATTGCAATTCCTACAAGCATAAGTTCCTCCCTCATAATAATTTTCAGTAGCATCATGAATGAATTCAACAATATAAGTATCACACAAATCATTCTTTTCATAATCTAAGAGCATACAAATTTTGTTACTCTCCACATAAGCAAATTTATTCTCATCAATAGTAGTGGGAGCAAATTCAACAAAATAACTATCATGTGATTGAAAATTAAAATCATGATGACAAGTATCATGGTTATCATTATTCAATATAGCATACATGTCATCACCATAATCATCATAGATAGCAACTTTGTTATCATAATCAATTGCATCCTCTTCCAAAATAGTGGATTCATCACTAAATAAAGTCATGACCTCTCCAAATCCACTTTCATCATTATAATCATCATAAATAGGAGGCATGCTACCATTATAACAAATTTTCACATCAAAACTTGGGGGAATAAAAATATCATCTTCATCAAACATAGCATCCCCAAGCTTGTAGGTTTGCATATCATTAGCATCATGGATATTCAAGGAATTCATACTAACAACATTGCAATCATGCTCATCATTCAAATATTTTGTGCCAAACATTTTATTGATTTCTTCTTCTAGCAAATGAGCACAATTTCCGATCCATCATTTTCAAGAAAGATATTATAAATATGATCAATAATATGATGCAACCTCAATTCCATTTTTTATGTACTTTTCTTTTATAAACCAAACTAGTGGTAAAACAAGAAACTAAAAGATTCAATTGCAAGATCTAAAGATATACCTTGAAGCACTCACCTCCCCGGCAACGGCGCCAGAAAAGAGCTTGATGTCTACTATGCAACTTTATTCTTGTAGACTCATGTTGGACCTCCAAGCGCAAAGTTCTGTAGGACAGTAGGAATTTTCCCTCAAGTGGATGACCTAAGGTTTATCAATCCATGGGAGACGTAGGATGAAGATGGTCTCTCTCAAACAATCCCGCAACCAAATACAAGAAATCTCTTGTGTCCCCAACACACCCAATAGAATGGAAAATTGTATAGGTGCACTAGTTCGGCGAAGAGATGGTGATAAAAATGTAATATTGATGGTAGAAATATATTTTTTAATCTGAATAAATAAAAATAGCAAGGTAGCAAGTAGTAAATGGGCACAAAACGGTATTGCAATGCTTGAAAATGAGGCCTAGTGTCCGTACTTTCGCTAGTGCAATCTCTCAGCAGTGCTAATACAATTGGATCATATAACCATGCCTCAAAGTGCGATGAAGAATCACTCCAAAGTTGCTATCTAGCGGAGAACATAAGAATAAATTGTTTGTAGGGTACGAAACCACCTCAAAGCTATTCTTTTCGTTCGATCTATTCAAGAGTTTGTACTAAAATAACACAAAGCTATTCTTCCCGTTCGATCTATCCTAGAGTTCGTACTAAAATAACACCAAAGAAAATTCATATTCATAATACTCAATCCAACACAAAGAACTTCAAAGAGTGCCCCAAGATTTCTACCGGAGAAACAAAGACAAGAACCTGCATCAACCCCTATGCATAGATTACCCCAATGCCACCTCGGGAATGGAGGGGAATTTCGCTTGTACATGATTTAAGCCCCCACAATCTCTGTTAATCTATGTATATTGTGGGCATGTTATTTGACCCCTCATTTTGCCGCGCTACGACAAGTGTGAGTGCCTGCATGCAGTACACCATCCTCTAATTTGGTGGATGCCAAGCTGGCCCAAAAAGGAGCTATTACTTTTTTTCAAGTTGAAAAATGTTACCGATGAGGAGCCATAATTAAGCTCGAGGTGTCTCTTATTTTCTTTCGAATGGGCAATAAGATGGAGAGCTGGAGAGTGTCTCTAATGGGCTGCCTCTAGTGTGAAGGCCCTCCAGTACGAAACACGGGCAGCCGACTGGGCCGATACAAAAGCCTATTCATCTTAAAGCCCATTTGTTTCTGTTTTTTGCAAGGAGAAGCCCATATTTCTTGAAGAGGGGGCAATCCCAGGAACACCCTCCTTCCTCCTCACTTCCACTTATACTGCAGCTCGCTGGAATCTCTCGCTTCCGTCGCCACCCAATCCCCCCTGCTCCCCATCTTCCTGACACGTACATAAAACCCCCGCTCACCTTCTTCGTCACTTGTACAGAAAACCCCAGCTCCCCTTCTTCCTCACTACTACAGAAAAACCCCAACTCCCCTTCTTCTTCACTTGCACTACAACTAGGCTCGTCATTCGTTACTCTACTCAAATCGGTGAGCTCCACACGACGCCCTCGAGGAAAATGGAGTCGGCTGGCCCCAGCGCCAAGAAGATGAGGCTCCCGCCAGCGGCGACGCCGGTTGTAGATCCCAAGACCAGCAGCAGGGGAGAAGCGGCGAGCCCCACCCCCCCAACCGGATCTCGAGGAACTCAGAGAATCTCCGGTGGACCGCATCAGCGATATCCCGGACGATATTGTTGGGGAGATCATCTCACTTCTCCCCACCAAGGATTGTTGCCGCACACAAGTCCTCTCAACTCGGCGGCGCCCGATATGGCGCACCGCCCCCTCAATCTCAACTGTCATCAAATTTCTGTCCTTCCTGAATTTGATCTCCTAGGAGCCATCGTCTCCTCTCACCAGTAGGGTCCTGTTCAACGCCTCACTGCACAGCATCATCCACTCCAGTTGCCCTGCCCTGGAGCGCTTGCTAATTGTTTTGGGAGTAGAAATCCCTATCAGTTGTCTCCAAATAAATTCGCCTCACCTTAAAAGCATTGGAATTTGTTTTGATGGACAACAGCTCATCATCGAAGATGCCCCTTCACTTCAAAGGTTGCTTCTTGATAATTGTTATAAACCTTTGCAAATAATTGTCGTCTCAGTGCCCAAACTGGAGACCTTAGGTGTAATTAGTGATCTGTTTAATGATCACAGGAAGTTGGTGTTTGGATCCTCACTTTTTCAGGTACCATATATTATCATCTACACATTTGTAATCATAAGCTACATTTTTCATTTGTGCGCATAAGTTTTATATCATCTTGGAGTACATTTTGGACACTAATATTATGTTATATGCTTAATGAAGAGTTCGTCCATGGATAGCCTATCAATGCTGCTGGATTCTATCAAGATCTGATATATCAGAATGTTTAGTTTTGATCTGAACATAATTATTGGCTTGCTGCGATGCTTTCGATCTCTGGAGAATTTATATTTAAAGGTGATGATTTTATGCACATTGAAAGCCCGTATACATTGTACTAGAATTAACCGTTCAGCTGTCGCTCTTTCGACATACTGTTTTTTCAGACCTTCACAGTTTTCAATCTTCATGTCTACTTAGGCACTGCTAACACATGGAGAAAAACGTATAACCAATCGGTGGCGTAATAAGCACCAGGATTTTCTCAGTTCTCATGACATTCGTTTGAGGACAATAATGATGGAAGGATATGCATCCAACCAGGCAAACAGAAGCTTTGTCACATTCTTCCTGTTGAATGTGAGGTTACTATTGTCCATGAGGCTTAAGTTTTACAACAAGAGATTTCTCACGGACAGACACATTGAACAGCAAAAAAAGAAGTTTATAGTGGAAAAATGGGCTTCTAAACGTGCTCGGCTTCTATTTACAACAAATTGTAGTCATCCTCCAATATTTTTTTTACACAGGATGTTGATTTTATGGATCAGATCGATCCATTTGTTTGTGACTGCTAAAAATAGTGGTTGGGTTAGATGTTATTGCCATGTTCAATCTAGGTTTTGTCTAAATTTGATGAACAATTAATCCTTGGGCTTTTTATATCGTTTCTAAGCTTGAGTTGCATGCTGTTGCCCTCGTACTCCCCTCCGCCTGCCACTCCAGTGCCGCATCTTCCACGGCTCCTGTTCATTCTCGTCCGAGGCCTCGCCGTCGTTCTCCGCCTTGGTTCGCTCGTCGTGCCCGCCGCTGTCTGGCATTGTCAACATGGTCAACAACCGAGAGGAATCAGGAGATGACTGTACGTGGAGGGGCTGACAGCAAGGACCCACCAGGGTCATTGCATTACACAAGCAGGTGCCTCATTATTACAAGCCAAAAAAATACTTCCTGCTAATTGTCTGACAACTAGGTCCCACGCCATTGTCAATGTAGTCAATAAACGAGAAAATTACACAACGAGCGGATAACACCAGGGACACAGCAGCTCGCCCAGTTGTTTTTTTAGTTTTAGAGACGGAGCTAAACTGCGCATTGTGGGGGGCTGTGGCCCGTCTAGCCCACGCTTACGCTTTTATTTAAGCACATGACGAGCCTAGTTGATATCTTTTTTCTTTCTGAAAATGGCTACCCCAGTTCTTTTTTTTTGGATGAATACCCAACCGAGGCCAACTTGCTTTTCTCAGCCCTCGTGGGCTGCAAATCTTTCAAGACGAGGATGAATGTAAGTAGTAAGAAATGGGCTTCCCCAGAAAATGGGCTGTAAATTTTTAAACCAAAGCCAACCGGCAATTACATTAAAATATCGTTTTTTCTGGATTTCTCTACTCTTATAAAAACAGAGTTGGTGATGATGGTGTGCCTGCCATCCTGCAATATAGGCCGTCCAATCTATATCTAACGGATAGGAAAGAAACTATGACAATTTACCCGCATTCCACTCCACATTTGCAGATACGGCCTTCCCTCATTCATCTTTTTCTCCCACAAGATAAACTACTCATACAAATGCATCTTCATGTTCCGTGCAACGCACGAGCATCTTGCTAGTAAATATTTTAAATTTCATTCATATTTTTTCAGAGATTTTTTATATTTTATTTTGATATAATTTTTTTAAAATTATTTTTAACATGACTCGAAATTTCGTGATTAAAAGAGTTCGGACCCCACCGAAATATGGAAAATTTCGTTGAATTTTTTAGCAGTGCCCAGAATATATGGTCTGTAATGCTAATAAAAAGAATACGGGCTTCAAAATATCCTTAAGAATTAGCAAATGGGCTGTTAATTATTGAAAATAACGGCTAATGGGTTGCATGCTGTTTTCCACAGATTTGGAGGCTGACTTCTGGACCTACTAGGTTGATGATGACGCTCTACTAAAAAAAGGTTGATGATGACGCTGTCCTAAAAGAATTTGACGAGTACGCAAGGCTTTGTCAACTTAGTCAACACAGAGCAGTGATTGTTGGATGTCCATCCAACGGCCGCCATGCTTCTTCAATCTCTGATCTTCCTACTCCAGCCGCCCAAACCAGCACCGGCTGGATTGCCTGCTCCCTCCTCCCGCGGCCGACTGTGCTGCCGCCAGGCCATCCCTCTACCCACTCGCACATCCTGTTATTTTCCGGGCGATGTCAGCGTCACCCTGCAGCCGACCAGTCAACCCTTGTACTCCTCTCCGCATGGGCATCCACTGTTGCGTCCTCCCCGGCTCCGCGCCGTTCCCTTCCTAGGCCTCGCCGCCGTCCACCGCCTAGGTGCTCTCGGTGCGGCATGGTCAATGTGGTCAAGGAACGACTTCTATCGGAAGTGCCTGGAGAGGCTGACAGCTGGGTCCATGGCCGCAGCAAAGAACTGTCTGCTTATTACGCGCAAAATAATGATTCCTCCACCTGACAGCAGGGACCCACTGGATGGGCCATCGTATTTCGCAAAAAAAGTTCCCCCTTGACTGTTGGGGCCCACCAGCTACATCTTCGCACGCAAGGAAATGTGCCTCCTTATCCTCCCTGACAGCCGGGACCCACCTGGTCGAAATGTACGTAGCGTTGTCATTCTGGTCGTGAACGTGTACATACATACTGGTCGATCGGTCTGTCTTTAGGCTACAGCAATGAACCGTGGCCGAGTAAGGAAGGGCACGTGTCGTAGTAGAGGCGCACCTGTAGCATGTTCACGTACGTATAGCCAGGGTGCAAGAAAGTAAATACGGCCACATACGTACATACGGGCGGGGTCTCGAATGCCTACTCGCGCATACGTACGGCCATGACTGATGTACATTGCTGGGTCGGAACAGAGAAACTACATCATGTTCATCGGGAGCCAACCGGATGGGCCGGAATGAATGCGTCGTGTTCATCGGGAGCCAAATGGTTTGGACAAAATAGCTGATCGAAACAAGGCATGGCCTACCGCAGAACGGAGGAAACAGCCTTGTGTTCGACCGGTCACGGTCGAAACGGGATCCTGCTCACCGGGAGGGGTGTGGCGTACTGCAAAACGGACTTCTCTTGGACCTCCTATGGTAGAAATGGGTTCCTGTTGATTGGGAGGGGTGTGGCGTACTGCAAAATAGAGGAAACGGACTTGTGTTGGAGCGCTATGGTCAAAACGGGGGTCCTGTTCATCGGGAGGGGTGTGGCGTACCGCAAAATGGGACTCCATGAGCTACAGTTCATTTCCACCGTCGACCTCCTCCGGCCTCCACCTGCGACTGTTCATCCACAAGCTCCTGTTCATCCAGCCTCTACCGCTCCTCCACCGACTACTGTTCAACCAGCCCTCTCCACGGGGTCCTGTTCAACCACCCCTCCATGGGCTACTGTTCATCCAGCCCTCCACCAGCTGTTGTTCAACTAGCCCTCCATGGGGCCCTGTTCATCCAGCCCTCCACGGGGTCCTGTTCGTCCACCCCCAACCGGCTCGATAGAGGTCCTGTTCATCCAGCGGCAATGGTCTCTACTACCACGAGGTCCTGTTCATCCAACCCCCCACCGGGAACTGTTCATCCAACCCCCAACAACAATCACTATTCATCAAGAGGCAGCATGTTCAATCGGCTTCAGTTAGCAGTAGTAACGAAGGAATCGCTTGATCGGGTTCAGTTAACAGCTAGATCGACCAATCGCTCGGGTTCAGTAACGTGTAGCCTGTAGTGCAATCACTCGGGTTCAGTAGGCGAATGCCTCGCTCGGGTTCAGTTAGAGTCCAATGCCTCGCACCCACGCACGTATGTGTATGAGAGAAATGTGCATCACTCGGCCCCCGACCACCCACCGTAACCGGAAACTCCCAGATATTTTCCTCGCCCTCGCTTCTACCATAGTTTTTTCCGTCATGGACGGCCCAAAGAATGTCATGCATCTCCGTCTCTGGCCCGCCCAGGATGAAAAGCTCATTTCTGTCATAATTTTTTGTCATAGAAGTAGGAGCCCACAACATCTATGATGATACCGGGTTTTGTCACAGTTATCGTCATAGAAGTGTCATAAGCATGACAGAAAAAAATTCGTTCGGCCCAAAATGACACGGATGTGTCTTTTTTTTGTAGTGTAGTAACTTAGCAAGAACAATATATGGAAAATTCGTAGGCATTGGATCGGTGGATTCGTTGGATGATATTCATCATATAACAGTCATAACCTAGGGCGATACAAAACTAGCTCTAGTTCACAAATATAATGTAGGCATTTATTCCGTAAATAGCCATACATGCTTATGCAAAGAACTTGTGTGACATCTTTTTCCCTACCCTCCCGTGGCAGCGGGGTCCATAAGGAAACTAAGGGATATTAAGGTCTGCTTTTAATAGAGAACCGGAACAAAGCATTAACACATAGTGAATACATCAACTCCTCAAACTACGGTCATCACCGAAAGAAACCCAATTACTGTCACACTGGGGTTTACAGATCATAACATGTAATAGGTGAATATGACTTTCAAGATCGGATCTAGAGCATAGATATAATGGTGAAAACATAAACAGATCAGCTTAGAAATCAAGGCACCCGGGCCCAAAGTGACAAGCATTAAGCCAGGCAAAGTCATAACAACATCAATCTCAAAACATAGTGGCTACTAGGGATCAAGCGCTAACAAAACTAACTCGATTACATGATGAATCTCATCCAACTCCTCACCGACCAGCGAGCCTACGAAGGAATTACTCACTCCCGGTAGGGAACATCATGGCATTGGCGATGAAGAGGGTTGGTGATGATGAAGATCGAAGATCCCCCTCTCCGTAGCCCTGGACGGACTCCAGATCCGGCCTCTCGATGAAGAACAGGAGGTGGCTGCGGCTCCGTCTCGTGAAACGCAATGAAACTTCCTCCTTGATTTTTTTCTTCAAAAATCGGATTTTATAGCGTCAGGTTTAGGATCAGTGGGGCAACGAGGTGGGCACAACCCACCAGGGCATGCCTAGAGGGGGCGCGCTTGGAGGGGCGCGCCCTGGTGGCTCGTGCTTACCGAGGGGCCCCCCTCCGGTGGTTCTTGGCTCCAGTATTTTTCTTTTATTATAAAACAATTCTCCAAAAAATTCGTTCCATTATGATAACTTCTATTTCTGCACAAAAACAACAACATGGTTGGAAACAACGTCTGTCTGGTTTAGTTTCATTCAAATCATGCAAATTAGAGTCCAAAACAAGAGCAAAAACGTTAGGAAAAGTAGATACGACGAAGACGTATCAACTCCCCCAAGCTTAAACATTTGCGTGTCCTCAAGCAATTCAGTTGACAAACTGAAAGTGAAAAATAAATTTTTTTACGAACTCTTTTGTTCTTGTTTACATAAATAAGCTTAAGTAGCACCCAGGTTTTTAGCAAAGATCCTGACTAACCATATCAGCAATAACTCTTAACAATTATACTTACTCATATCAATGGCATAATCAACTAGCGAGCAATAATAAGATATCTCAAATGCCAACACTTTGTCAAAACAATCATGATATAATATGACAACAGTGGTATCTGGCTAGCCCTTTCTGAGAACGCAAAACATAAATGCATAGCACCTCCAAAGTTCAAGCCGTGACTAAACATTGTAATTCATGGTAGAAAATATCTTGTCATGATGCATCCAACATTAACTATACACAATGCATGAGGATGACAATAGTGCTCTCAGACCTGGTGCTTATTTGAGAAGGTGATGACTCCACATAAAATTAAATAGATAGTCCCTTCATAGAGGGAAGCAGGGATTTGCAGAAGTGCCAGAGCTCAAAGTTTTAAAACACAGATAAATGAAGTTTTGGGAAATGCACCCTTTCTGTTTACGGCACGACCAAGAGTTAGCAATATCTTCCATGCTAAACACATTAGTGGTGGTTCTCAGGCGATAAAAGTAAAGGTTAACTCAAACACACTCCACGGCTAGCCGAATCCACAGGTACCGTCCATAACAACATCAGTCCTGGGGGAGTTCTGTTTAATTATTTGTATTTTTTGATTTCACGACTGGGAATCCCTATTACAGCCCCTCTCGTGCAAGGACGAGTGAATAAAACTCATCATGAGAATAACCCGCTTAGCATGGCAGATATCGACTACCCCCTGTCACTCTATGAACAATCCAGGCACACGAAAACAAATGTTTATTCGAAGTTTTAGAGGTGACACATGCAAATTTACTTAGAATGGCAGGGTAATGCCGCATAAAGGTAGATATGGTAGACTCATCTGGAATAACTTGGGTTTTAGGATTTTTATGCCCAAGCAGTACTCCCACTTATATTTGATACGTCTCCAACATATCTACAATTTTTGATTGTTCCATGCTGTTATATTATCAATCTTGGATGTTTTATAATCATTTTATAGTCATTTTATATCATTTTTTGGTACTAACCTATTGACATAGTGCCAGTTGTTGGTTTTTCCATGTTTTTTACATCACAAAAAATCAATACCAGACGGAGTCCAAATGCAGCGAAACTCCAGGATGATTTTTTATGGGCTAGAAGGAACACATTGGGCCCTTGTTGCACCTGGGGGGGGGGGGGTCCCGAGGAGGGGACAACACACCAGGGCACGCCAGGAGGCCCAGGCGCGCCCTGGTGGGTTGCCCACCTCGAGTGCTCCCGGACCGCCTCTTTGCTCTATAAATACTCGAATAGTCCAGAAACCCTAGGGGACTCGACGAAATATTCATCCAGACGCCGCAGAGTCCATAACCACCAGATCCAATCTAGACACCATCTCGGATGGGGTTCACCACCTCCATTGGTGCCTCTCCAAAGATGTGTGAGTAGTTCTTTGTAGACCTTCGGGTCCGTAGTTAGTAGCTACATGGCCCTCTCTCTCTCTCTCTCTCTCTCTCTCTCTCTCTCGCTGAATTCTCAATACAATGGTCTCTTGGAGATCCATATGATGCAACTCTTTTGCGGTGTGTTTGTTGGGATTTGATGAACTTTGAGTTTATGATCAGTTATCTTTTTATATCCATGAAAGTTATTTGAGTTTCTTTGATCTCTTGTACGCATGATTGCTTGTAGCCTCGTATTTCTTCTCTGAAATTTGGGTTTTGTTTGGCCAACTTCATCTATTTATCTTGCAATGGGAAGAGGTGCCCGGTAGTGGGTTCGATCTTACGGTTCTTGATCCCAGTGACAGAAAGGGAAATGACACGTATGTATAGTTGCTACTAAGGATAAAACGATGGGGTCTATCTCTACATAGATAGATCTTGTCTACATCATGTCATCGTTCTTATTGCATTATTATGTTCTTCTATGAACTTAATACACTAGATGCATGCTGGATAGCGGTCGATGTGTGGAGTAATAGTAGTAGATGCAAGCAGGAGTCGGTCTACTAATCTTGGACCTGATGCCTATATAATGATCATTTCCTGGATATCGTCATGAGTATTTGAAGTTCTATCAATTGCCCAATAGTAATTTGTTCACCCACCGTTTGCTATTTTTCTCGAGAGAAGCCACTAGTGAAACCTACGGCCCTCGTGTCTTATTTCTCATACATTTGCCTTTGCGGTCTACTTTTTCCTTGCATTTATTTTTAGATATATTAAACCAAAAATACAAAAATACCTTGCTGCATTTTATGTCTATTTATTTGGCGTTAATCTATCAAATTATTACAACTTATTCCCGTCCGCACGTCGTTTCTGGCGTCATTACCCGAAAGGGATTGACAACCCCTTTAACATGTCGGGTTGCGAGGTGTTTTTATTTGTGTGGAGGGGCTGTTTACGTTGTGTTGCTTGGTTCTCCTACTGGTTCGATAACCTTGGTTTCATTTATGAGGGAAATACCTACCGCCGCTGTGCTGCATCATCCCTTCCTCTTTGGGGAAATACCGACGTAGCTTCAAGCGACATCAAAAGGAATTTCCGGTGCCGTTGCCGGGGAGGATCAAGTCAAGTTCTCCCGGCCACGCACCATTTCTGGCGCCGTTGCCGGGGAGGATCTTCAACATATACCAGGTTCCTAACTACAAATCTCATCTCCTTGCAATTTACATTATTTGCCATTTGCCTCTCGTTTTCCTCTCCCCCACTTCACAAAAATTTGTCGTTTTATTCGCTTCGCTTATTCCGTTCGCTGTTTTCTTGCCAGATCTATTTTTGTGTGCGTTCTTGTTTGCGTAGTCATGATGCCTCAAAGAAAATATTATGATGTTCCTTACCCAAATATTTTGCTTGAAATTGAGAAAAGCACTAAGGAATATATGACTGCACAATTTGAGAATAATAAATATTTTACTGAAGAAATTAAGGAGCACTCTGTTGTGCTAGATGCTATTACAAAACAACTTGATGATATTAGTATAGAAGTTTGCAATCTCCAATCTAAGTATGATTTTTCCCAAAGTTTGTTAGGAAAAATATCCGATGCACAAGCTACCTTAGTAAATAAAATGGCCGCTAAACCAATCTCGTTAGAGGATAAAACTGAAGAAGATCTTAAAATGATTGGTGTGTCTTCTATTGATTCTTTATTTAGTGAAGTTAAGATTGATGAAAAAGGGACTGGAGAAGAGTCAACTTTAGGTCGAAGGCGTCCCAATATTTCAGAGGGTGAAAATCTTGTTGAGAAAATTGATGAAAGTGGGTTTGGAGAGGTCAAGACTTTAACTAGTGATGTGCCCACTCTTTTGGATTACAAAGACTTTAATTATGATAGTTGCTCCTTGATTGACTGTATTTCTTTGTTGCAGTCCATGATAAATTCACCCCATGCTTATGAAAAAGATAAAGCTTTTACTAAACATATTGTTGATGCTATGATGAAAGCTTTTGAAGAAAAATTGGAATTAGAAGTTTCAATTCCTAGAAAATTGCATGATGAATGGGAACCTACTATCAAAGTCAAGATTAAAAATTATGAGTGTTTTGCTTTGTGTGACTTGGGTGCTAGTGTTTCTACAATTCCGAAATCTTTATGTGATGTGCTTGGTCTTACTAATCTTGAAGAATGTTTTTTTGAATTTGCACTTGGCGGATTCTACTATTAAAAATCCTATGGGAAGAATTAATGATGTTCTTATTCTTGCAAATAGGAATTATGTGTCCATAAATTTTATTGTTCTTGATATTGATTGCAATCCATCTTGTCCAATTATTCTTGGTGCCATGATTGATATGAAAGAAGGCAATATTAAGTTCCAATTTCCTTTGAGGAAGGGTATGGAACACATTCCTATAACAAGAATTAGGCCACCATATGAATCAATCATGAGGGCATCTTATGGATCTCGAGCCAAAGATGACAATACTTAGACCCTTGCTTTATGCCTAGCTAAGGGCATAAAACTATAGCGCTTGTTGGGAGGCAACCCAACGAATAAATTTTATTTTTGCCTTTTGCTTTCTGTTCTTGAGTGTTAGCACAATTATTCTACTATTATGATTCAATTTTTTGTGTTTTAATTAGTGTTTGTGCCAAGTAGAACCAATAGGATCTTCTTGGGTGATAGTTGTTTGATCTTGCTGAAAAAGACAGAAAATTTGTGATCACGAAAATAATTGTTAAAAATCACCAGGACGTGATAAAATGCCAATTATTTTTCACAAGATTAATATACAAATTATCTAGGTCGTCCTAGGTTTTCAGAAATTTTGGTGTTCCAGAAGTATTCGAACAAATCAGATTTCTACAGACTGTTCTGTTTTGATAGATTCTGTTTTCTTTGTGTTGTGTGCTTATTGTGATGGATCTATGGTTTCTTTGATGAGTTTTTGCCATAGAAAAGTTGGAATACAGTAGATATAATACAAAAACAAAATAATAATTTGTTTGATACAATACTAATAGTAGTGGTTTATTTTTCTTACACTAACGGATCTCACAAAGGTTTTGTTGAGTTTTGTGTGATTGAAGATTCCAAGGTTTGGGTTATCTTACGATGGATGAAGGAAGGATGTAAGAGCCTAAACTTGGGGATGCCCTGGCATCCCAAGCTATTATCCAAAAATGAGAAACCAACTAAGCTTGGGGATGCCCCCGAGTGGCATCCCCGCTTTCATCCAACAATTATCGGTATTTTACTTGAAACTATATTTATATTCGTCACATGATATGTGTTTTACTTGGAGCGTCTTGTATGATATGAGACTTTTCTTGTTTTATTTTTTGTTTTGAGTCATCAATCCTTCCTGGACACACTTATTTGTGAGAGCCTAAATTATGTCATGACTTGTTAGAATTGCTCTTTGTGCTTCACTTAAATTTTTATGAGCAATGGACTTGCTCTAGTGCTTCACTTATATCTTTTTGAGCACGGTGTGCTAAGTATTTTTGAATAAATGCTCTCTTGCTTCACTTAGATTTATTTGAGAGTTATTAAAATTTTGAAGAAATTCTCTCTTGCTTCACTTAAATTGTTTTGGGAGAAAGAAGAAAAATTATGCTCATGATCTTCACTTATATTTGTTTGAGCTTATGAAAAGCAACACATGAAAATTAGTATCAAAGTGATAGATATCCAAGAAGGATATAATAAAAAATTCATGAAGATCATTTTACAAAATAAACTTGATTCTTAGTAATAGTTTTGAGATATGATGATGTGATACGTGAGTTATGTTGATGAGTAATTATGCTTTAGTAAGTATATTGGTGTTAAGATTTGTGATTCCCTATGCAAGTACGAAAGTCAATAGTCATGCAATGAAAATTATATCCTACTTGTGGTGCATTACTCGGTGTTATTTATGCTTAATGCTTGCTTATGAGATTATCCGTTTCTTGGTTGCTCGCTTCCCAATCTTTTGCTAGCCTTCACTTTGCACCAAGTATGATCTCTACTTGTGCATCCAAAAACCTTTAAACCAGTTTTGCCACATGAGTCCAGCATATCTACCTATATGCGGTATTCATTTGCCGTTCGAAGCAAATTTGCATGTGCCATATCTAATTTTCAAAAGAAACTTCTCTTTTGTGTGTTTGTTTCGCTCGCGGAACGGTAACGGGTGGCTAATATTTTCATGCAGGATGTGTTATTCTCATGATGAGTGTTTATTCACTTGTCATTGCACGAGAGTAAGGCAAAAGTCTTAGGGATGCCCAGTCCCGAAATGCAAAAATGAATTTACTTTATGTTGTGAAATAATAAATTCCTTGGAAAGTGTTGGTATGGAGGGCACCCGTGGATACGGTTAGCCATAGAAAGTGAAAGTATGGTGGAAAAAGGAATCAACTTTATTTTCTGTTTGGGAACCGCCTATGGCATATCTAGCATGGAAAGTGTTGGGAAATCTAAGTCGTTTTCGTTGGTGGGATGGATACACCTTGATATGTCTCGAACGTATCTATAATTTTTTATTATTCCCTGCTATTATATTATCTGTTTTGGATGTTTAATGGGCTTTAATATGCTCTTTTATATTATTTTTGGGACTAACCTATTAACCGGAGGCCCAGTGCCAGTTTCTGTTTTTTTGCCTATTTTAGTGTTTCGCAGAAAATGAATACCAAACGGAATCCAAACGGAATGAAACCTTTGCGAGGATCTTTCTTGGACCAAAAGCAAACCAGAAGACTTGGAGGTGAAGTATGGAACACCACGAGGCGGCCACGAGGCAGGAGGGTGCCCCTAGGGAGGTAGGCGTCCCCCCTCCCTTGTGGGCCCCTCGTAGCTCCACCGACGTACTTCTTCCGCATATATATATACTCTTATACCTGAAAAACATCAGGGGGAGCCACGAAACCACTTTTCGACTGCCGCAACCTTCTGTACCCGTGAGATCCCATCTTGGGGCCTTTTTCGGCGATCTGCCAGAGGGGGAATCGATCACGGAGGGCTTCTACATCAACACCATAGCCTCTCTGATGAAGCGTGAGTAGTTTACCACAGACCTTCGGGTCCATGGTTATTAGCTAGATGGCTTCTTCTCTCTCCTTGATTCTCAATACAAAGTTCTCCTCGATGTTCTTGGAGATCTATTCGATGTAATACTCTTTTGCGGTGTGTTTGCCGAGATCCGATGAAATGTGGATTTATGAACTTGATTATCTATGAATATTATTTGGTTCTTCTCTGAATTCTTATATGCATGATTTGATATCTTTGCAAGTCTCTTCGAATTATCGGTTTAGTTTAGCCTACTAGATTGATCTTTCTTGCAATGGGAGAAGTGCTTAGCTTTGGGTTCAATCTTGCGGTGTCCTTTCCCAGTGACAGTAGGGGCAACAAGGCATGTATTGTATTGTTGCCATCGAGGATAAAAAGATGGGGTTTATTGTTGGGGAACGTAGTAATTTTAAAAAATTTCCTACGCACACGCAAGATCATGGTGATGCATAGCAACGAGAGGGGAGAGTGTGTCCACGTACCCTCGTAGACCGAAAGCGGAAGCGTTATGACAACGTGGTTGATGTAGTCGTACGTCTTCACGATCCGACCGATCCAAGCACCGAACGTACGGCACCTCCGTGTTCTGCACACATTCAGCTCGATGACGATCCCCAGACTCCGATCCAGCAGGGTGTCGGGGATGAGTTCCGTCAGCACGACGGCGTGGTGACGATCTTGATGTTCTATCGTCGCAGGGCTTCGCCTAAGCACCGCTACAATATGACCGAGGTGGAATATGGTGGAGGGGGGCACCGCACACGGCTAAGGAACGATCACGAAGATCAACTTGTGTGTCTATGGGGTGCCCCCTACCCCCGTATATAAAGGAGTGGAGGAGGGGAGGGCCGGCCCTCTCTATGGCGCGCCCTAGGGGAGTCCTACTCCCACCGGGAGTAGGATTCCCCCTTTCCTAGTAGAACTAGGAGCCCTTCCAAGTAGTAGGAGTAGGAGGGAAGGAAAGGGAAGAGAAAAGGAGAAGGAAGGAAGGGGGCGCCCCCCCTCCCTAGTCCAATTCGGACTAGCCAATGGGGAGGGGTGCGGCCACCCTTTGAGGACTTTCTCTCCTTTCCCGTATGGCCCATTAATGCCCAATACGAATTCCCGTAACTCCCCGGTACTCCCAAAAATATCCGAATCACTCGGAACCTTTCCGATGTCCGAATATAGTCGTCCAATATATCGATCTTTACGTCTCGACCATTTCGAGACTCCTCGTCATGTCCCCGATCTCATCCGGGACTCCGAACTCCTTCGGTACATCAAAACTCATAAACTCATAATATAACTGTCATCGAAACCTTAAGCGTGCGGACCCTACGGGTTCGAGAACTATGTAGACATGACCGAGACACGTCTCCGGTCAATAACCAATAGCGGAACCTAGATGCTCATATTAGTTCCCACATATTCTACGAAGATCTTTATCGGTCAGACCGCATAACAACATACGTTGTTCCCTTTGTCATCGGTATGTTACTTGCCCGAGATTCGATCGTTGGTATCTCAATACCTAGTTCAATCTCGTTACCGGCAAGTCTCTTTACTCGTTCCGTAATACATCATCCCGCAACTAACTCATTAGTTGCAATGCTTGCAAGGCTTAAGTGATGTGCATTACCGAGAGGGCCCAGAGATACCTCTCCGACAATCGGAGTGACAAATCCTAATCTCGAAATACGCCAACTCAACAAGTACCTTCGGAGACACCTGTAGAGCACCTTTATAGTCACCCAGTTACGTTGTGACGTTTGGTAGCACACAAAGTGTTCCTCCGGTAAACGGGAGTTGCATAATCTCATAGTCATAGGAACATGTATAAGTCATGAAGAAAGCAATAGCAACATACTTAAACGATCGAGTGCTAAGCTAACGGAATGGGTCATGTCAATCACATCATTCTCCTAATGATGTGATCCCGTTAATCAAATGATAACTCATGTCTATGGCTAGGAAACTTAACCATCTTTGATCAACGAGCTAGTCAAGTAGAGGCATACTAGTGACACTCTGTTTGTCTATGTATTCACACATGTATTATGTTTCCGGTTAATACAATTCTAGCATGAATAATAAACATTTATCATGAAATAAGGAAATAAATAATAACTTTATTATTGCCTCTAGGGCATATTTCCTTCAGTCTCCCACTTGCACTAGAGTCAATAATCTAGTTCACATCGCCATGTGATTTAACACCAATAGTTCACATCACCATGTGATTAACACCCATAGTTCACATCATCATGTGACCAACACCCAAAGGGTTTACTAGAGTCAATAATCTAGTTCACATCGTTATGTGATTAACACCCATAGTTCACATCATCATGTGACCAACACCCAAAGGGTTTACTAGAGTCAATAATCTAGTTCACATCGCTATGTGATTAACACCCAAAGAGTACTAAGGTGTGATCATGTTTTGTTTGTGAGAGAAGTTTAGTCAACGGGTGCGCCACATTCAGATCCGTATGTATTTTGCAAATTTCTATGTCAACAATGCTCTTGCGGAGCTACTCTAGCTAATTGCTCCCACTTTCAATATGTATCCAGATTGAGACTTAGAGTAATCTAGATCGGTGTCAAAACTTGCATCGGCGTAACCTTTTTACGAACCTTTGTCACCTCCATAATCGAGAAACATATCCTTATTCCACTAAGGATAATTTTGACCGCTGTCCAGTGATCTACTCCTAGATCACTATTGTACTCCCTTGCCAAAATGAGTGTAGGGTATACAATAGATCTGGTACACAACATGGCATACTTAATAGAACCTATGGCCAAGGCATAGGGAATGACTTTCATTCTCTTTCTATCTTCTGCCGTGGTCGAGTTTTGAGTCTTACTCAATTTCACACCTTGTAACACAGGCAAGAACTCTTTCTTTGACTGTTCCATTTTGAACTACTTCAAAATCTTGTCAAGGTATGTACTCATTGAAAAAACTTATCAAGCGTCTTGATCTATATCTATAGATCTTGATGCTCAATATGTAAGCAGCTTCATCGAGTTTTTTCTTTGAAAAACTCCTTTCAAACACTCTTTTATGCTTTGCAGAATAATTCTACATTATTTCCGATCAACAATATGTCATTCACATATACTTATCAGAAATGCTGTAGTGCTCCCACTCACTTTCTTGTAAATACAGGCTTCACCGCAAGTCTATATAAAACTATATGCTTTGATCAACTTATCAAAGCGTATATTCCAACTCCGAGATGCTTGCACCAGTCCATAGATGGATCGCTGGAGCTTGCATATTTTGTTAGCATCTTTAGGATTTACAAAACCTTCTTGTTGCATCATATACAACTCTTCTTTAATAAATCCATTAAGGAATGCAGTTTTGTTTATCCATTTGCCAGATTTCATAAAATGCGGCAATTGCTAACATGATTCGGACAGACTTAAGCATAGATACGAGTGAGAAACTCTCATCGTAGTCAACACCTTGAACTTGTCGAAAACCTTTTGCGACAATTCTAGCTTTGTAGATAGTAACACTACTATCAGCGTCCGTCTTCCTCTTGAAGATCCATTTATTTTCTATGGCTTGCCGATCATCGGGCAAGTCAACCAAAGTCCATACTTTGTTCTCATATATGGATCCCATCTCAGATTTCATGGCCTCAAACCATTTCGCGGAATCTGGGCTCATCATCGCTTCCTCATAGTTCGCAATTTCATCATGGTCCAGTAACATGACTTCCAGAACAGGACTACCGTACCACTCTGGTGTGGATCTCACTCTGGTTTACCTACGAGATTCGGTAGTAACTTGATCTGAAGTTACATGATCATCATCATTAGCTTCCTCACTAATTGGTGTAGTAGTCACAGGAACAGATTTATGTGATGAACTACTTTCCAATAAGGGAGCAGGTACAGTTACCTTATCAAGTTCTACTTTCCTCCCACTCACTTCTTTCGAGAGAAACTCCTTCTCTAGAAAGGATCCATTCTTAGCAACGAATGTCTTGCCTTCGGATCTGTGATAGAAGGTGTACCCAACAGTCTCCTTTGGGTATCCTATGAAGACATATTTCTCTGATTTGGGTTTGAGCTTATCGGGATGAAACTTTTCATATAAGCATCACAACCCCAAACTTTAAGAAACGACAACTTTGGTTTCTTGCCAAACCACGATTTAGATTGTGTCGTCTCAACGGACTTAGATGGTGCCCTTTTAACGTGAAGCAAGCTGTCTTTAATGCATAGCCCCAAAACGATAGTGGTAAATCGGAAGAAACATCATAGATTGTACTATATCCAATAAAGTACGGTTCGACGTTCGGACACACCATTATCTTTGTGGTGTTCGGTGGCGTGAGTAGTGAAACTATTTCACATTGTTTTAATGAAGACCAAACTCAGTAACTCAAATACTCTTCTCCATGATCAGATCGTAGAAACTTTATTTTCTTGTTACGATGATTTTCAACTTCGCTCTGAAATTCTTTGAACTTTTCAAATGTTTTAGACTTATGCTTCATTAAGTAGATATACCCATATCTGCTCAAATCATCTGTGAAGGTCGAAAATAATGATACTTGTCATGAGCCTTAATATTCATCGGACCACATACATCAAGATGTATGATTTCCAACAAATCTGTTGCTCGCTCCATTGTTCCGGAGAACGGAGTCTTAGTCATCTTGCCCATGAGGCATGGTTACATAAGCATCAAGTGATTCATAATCAAGTGATTCCAAAAGTCCATTAGCATGGAGTTTCTTCATGCGCTTTACACCAATATGACTAAGTGGCAGTGCCACAAACAAGTTGCACTATCATTATTAACTTTGCATCTTTTGGTTTCAATATTATGAATATGTGTATCACTATGATCGAGATCCAACGAACCATTTTCATTGGGTGTGTAACCATATAAGGTTTTATTCATGTAAATAGAACAACAATTTATTCTCTTACTTAAATGAATAACCGTATTGCAATAAACATGATCAAATCATATTCATGCTCAACGCAAACACCAAATAACACTTATTTAGGTTCAACATTAATCCCGAAAGTATAGGGAGTGTGCGATGATGATCATATCAATCCTGGAACCACTTCCAACACACATCGTTACTTCACCCTTAACTAGTCTCTGTTCATTCTGCAACTCCCATTTTGAGTTACTACTCTTAGCAACTGAACCAGTATCAAATACGAGGGGTTGCTACGAACACTAGTAAAATACACATCAATAATCTGTATATCAAATATACCTTTGTTCACTTTGCCATCCTTCTTATCCGCCAAATACTTGGGGCAGTTCCGCTTCTAGTGATCAGTCCCTTTGCGGTAGAAGCACTTTCGGTCTCGAGCTTAGGTCCAGACTTGGGCTTCTTCACTTGAGCAACAACTTGCTTGCCGTTCTTCTTGAAGTTCCCTTCTTCCTTTGCCCTTTTCTTGAAACTAGTGGTCTTGTCAACTATCAACACTTGATGTTTTTCTTGATTTCTACCTTCGTCGATTTCAGCATCACGAAGAGCTTGGGAGTCATTTCCTTTATCCCTTACATATTATAGTTCATCATGAAGTTCTACTAACTTGGTGATGGTGACTAGAGAATTTTGTCAATCACTATCTTATCTGGAAGATTAACTCCCACTTGATTCAAGCGATTGTAGTACCCAGACAATCTGAGCACATGCTCACTGCTTGAGCTATTCTCCTCCATCTTTTAGCTATGGAACTTGTTGGAGACTTCATATCTCTCAACTCGGGTATTTGCTTGAAATATTAACTTCAACTCCTGGAACATCTCATATGGTCCATGACGTTCAAAACGTCTTTGAAGTCCCGATTCTAAGCCGTTAAGCATGGTGCACTAAACTATCAAGTAGTCATCATATTGAGCTAGCCAAACGTTCATAACGTCTGCATCTGCTCCTACAATAGGTCTGTCACCTAGCGGTGCATCAAGGACATAATTTTTACGTGCAGCAATGAGGATAAACCTCAGATCACGGATCCAATCCGCATCATTGCTACTAACATTTTTCAACTTAGTTTTCTCTAGGAACATATCAAAAATAAAACAGGGGAGCTAAACGCGAGCTATTGATCTACAACATAGATATGCTAATACTATCAGGACTAAGTTCATGATAAATTTAAGTTCAATTAATCATATTACTTAAGAACTCCCACTTAGATAGACATCCCTCTAATCTTCTAAGTGATCATGTGATCCATATCAACTAAACCATGTCCGATCATCATGTGAGATGGAGTAGTTTCAATGGTGAACATCACTATGTTGATCATATCTACTATATGATTCACGCTCGACCTTTCGGTCTCCGTGTTCCGAGGCCATATCTGTTATATGCTAGGCTCGTCAAGTTTAACCTGAGTATTCCGCGTGTGCAACTGTTTTGCACCCGTTGTATTTGAACGTAGAGCCTATCACACCCGATCATCACGTGGTGTCTCAGCACGAAGAACTTCCGCAACGGTGCCAGGGAGAACACTTATACCTTGATAATTTAGTGAGAGATCATCTTATAAAGCTACCGCCGAACTAAGCAAAATAAGATGTATAAAAGATAAACATCACATGCAATCAAAATATGTGACATGATATGGCCATCATCATCTTGTGCCTTTGATCTCCATCTCCAAAGCATCGTCATGATTTCCATCGTCACCGGCATGACACCATGATCTCCATCATCTTGATCTATATCAATGTGTCGTCACATGGTCGTCTCGCCAACTATTGCTCTTGCAACTATTGCTATCGCATAGCGATAAAGTAAAGCAATTATTTGGCGCTTGCATCTTATGCAATAAAGAGACAACCATAAGGCTTACGCCGATTGCCGATAACTTCAACAAAACATGATCATCTCATACAACAACTTATATCTCATCACGTCTTGACCATATCACATCACAACATGCCCTGCAAAAACAAGTTAGACGTCCTCTACTTTGTTGTTGCAAGTTTTACGTGGCTGCTACGGGCTTAGCAAAAATCATTCTTACCTACGCATCAAAACCACAACGATAGTTTGTCAAGTTGGTGCTGTTTTAACCTTCGCAAGGACCGGGCGTAGCCACACTCGGTTCAACTAAAGTTGGAGAAACCGACACCGCTAGTCACCGTGTGCAAAGCACGGCGGTAAAACCAGTCTCGCGTAAGCGTCGCGTAATGTCGGTCCGGCCGCTTCATCCAACAATACCGCCGAACCAAAGTATGACATGCTGGTAAGCAGTATGACTTATATCTCCCACAACTCACTTGTGTTCTACTCGTGCATATAACATCAACGCATAAAACTTGGCTCGGATGCCACTGTTGGGGAACGTAGTAATTTAAAAAAAATTCCTACGCACACGCAAGATCATGGTGATGCATAGCAACGAGAGGGGAGAGTGTGTCCACGTACCCTCATAGACCGAAAGCGGAAGCGTTATGACAACGCAGTTGATGTAGTCGTACGTCTTCAGGATCCGACCGATCCAAGCACCGAATGTACGGCACCTCCGTGTTCTGCACACGTTCAACTCGATGATGATCCCCGGACTCCGATCCAGCAGGGTGTCGGGGATGAGTTCCGTCAGCACGACGGCGTGGTGACGATCGTGATGTTCTACCATCGCAGGGCTTCGCCTAAGCACCGCTACAATATGACCGAGGTGGAATATGGTGGAGGGGGGCACCGCACACGGCTAAGGAACGATCACGAAGATCAACTTGTGTGTCTATGGGGTGCCCCCTGCCCCCGTATATAAAGGAGTGGAGGAGGGGAGGGCCGGCCCTCTCTATGGCGCGCCCTAGGGGAGTCCTACTCCCACCGGGAGTAGGATTCCCCCTTTCCTAGTAGAACTAGGAGCCCTTCCAAGTAGTAGGAGTAGGAGGGAAGGGAAGGGAAGGGAAAAGGAAAAGGAAGGAAGGGGGCGCCCCCCTCCCTAGTCCAATTCGGACTAGCCAATGTGGAGGGGTGCGGCCACCCTTTGAGGCCTTTCTCTCCTTTCCCGTATGGCCCATTAAGGCCCAATACGAATTCCCGTAACTCCCCGGTACTCCCGAAAATACCCGAATCACTCGAAACCTTTCCGATGTCTGAATATAGTCGTCCAATATACCAATCTTTACATCTCGACCATTTCGAGACTCCTCGTCATGTCCCCAATCTCATCCGGGACTCCGAACTCCTTCGGTACATCAAAACTCATAAACTCATAATATAACTGTCATCGAAACCGAAAGCGTGCGGACCCTACGGGTTCGAGAACTATGTAGACATGACCGAGACACGTCTCCGGTCAATAACCAATAGCGGAACCTAGATGCTCATATTAGTTCCCACATATTCTACGAAGATCTTTATCGGTCAGACCGCATAACAACATACGTTGTTCCCTTTGTCATCGGTATGTTACTTGCCCGAGATTCGATCGTTGGTATCTCAATACCTAGTTCAATCTCGTTACCGGCAAGTCTCTTTACTCGTTCCGTAATACATCATCCCGCAACTAACTCATTAGTTGCAATGCTTGCAAGGCTTAAGTGATGTGCATTACCGAGAGGGCTCAGAGATACCTCTCCGACAATCGGAGTGACAAATCCTAATCTCGAAATACGCCAACTCAACAAGTACCTTCGGAGACACCTGTAGAGCACCTTTATAGTCACCCGCCACGTTGTGACGTTTGGTAGCACACAAAGTGTTCCTCCGTAAAGCGGAGTTGCATAATCTCATAGTCATAGGAACATGTATAAGTCATGAAGAAAGCAATAGCAACATACTTAAACGATCGAAAGTGCTAAGCTAACGGAATGGGTCATGTCAATCACATCATTCTCCTAATGATGTGATCCCGTTAATCAAATGATAACTCATGTCTATGGCTAGGAAACTTAACCATCTTTGATCAACGAGCTAGTCAAGTAGAGGCATACTAGTGACACTCTGTTTGTCTATGTATTCACACATGTATTATGTTTCCGGTTAATACAATTCTAGCATGAATAATAAACATTTATCATGAAATAAGGAAATAAATAATAACTTTATTATTGCCACTAGGGCATATTTCCTTCATTTATATCATATTGCTTGAGTTTATCCCTCTACGTCATGTCATCTTGCCTAATGCGTTACTCTGTTCTTATGAACTTAATACTCTAGATGCATGCTGGATAGCGGTCGATGTGTGGAGTAATAGTAGTAGATGCAGAATCGTTTCGGTCTACTTGACACAGATGTGATGCCTATATTCATGATCGTTGCCTTAGATAACTTCATAACTATGCGCTCTTCTATCAATTGCTCGGCAGTAATTTGTTCACCCACCGTAATACATGCTATCTTGAGAGAAGCCACTAGTGAAACCTATGGCCCCGGGTCTCTTTCTTATTATATTGCATCTCTTTTATTTACATCGCATCTCGTTTACTATTTTGCAATCTTTACTTTCCAATCTATACAACAAAAATACCAAAATATTTACTTTACTATCTTTATTAGATCTCACTTTTGCGAGTGGCCATGAAGGGATTGACAACCCCTTTATCATGTTGGTTGCAAGGTTCTTAATTGTTTGTGCAGGTACGAGGTGACTTGTGCATTGTCTCCTACTAGATTGATACCTTGGTTCTCAAAACTGAGGGAAATACTTACGCTACTTTGCTGCATCACCCTTTCCTCTTCAAGGGAAAACCAACAGATGCTCAAGAGGTAGCAAGAAGGATTTCTGGCGCCGTTGCCGGAGAGGTTTACGCCAAGTCAACTCAAGATTTGATCTCCCGTAAACTTGCCAATTTCTGGCGCCATTGCCGGGGAGATCAACGCCAAGTCAAGACATACAGAGTACCCATCATAAAATCTTCTCCCTCGCATTACATTATTTGCCATTCGCCTCTCGTTTTCCTCTCCCCACTTCTAAAACGATTTTTGGAAGTGCGTTATATCGACTAGAGGGGGGTGAATAGGCGATTTTTATGAATTCTTCACTGAGGAATTTGCGGGTGAGGAAATTCCTTAGCGAAGAACTACTTGCAGGGGAATAAGTACTCAAAAGTAAACATAGCAGAACACAAGCATGGTCATCATGATGAAATGAAGACAAGCACAGAGTACAGAAAGCGTAAACACATGATAACACATGATGAAGACAAACAGACTGAAGAAATTGAACCGAGGAAATTGAGAAAGTCTTTAGTCAAAGTCTTCAAACATATATGAACAAGCACACAATACAGTTATGAGGAAATGAAAGAGTTGAGGAAATATAACTAGTAAGCTTGGTGAAGACAATGATTTGGTAGACCAGTTCCAACTGCTGTCTCAGTTGTACGTCTGGTTTGAGCGGCTAGGTATTTAAACCTAAGGACACCCAGTCCCGGACACACAGTCCTCACTGTATTCTCCTTGAGCTAAGGTCACACAGACCTCGCCCAATCACTCGTGGTAAGTCTTCAGGTGACTTCCGAACCTTCACAAACTCGGTCACTCAGGGATCCACAATTCCTCTTGGATGCTCTAGACCATGACGCCTAACCGTCTGGAAGAAGCACAGTCTTCAAAGGTAAAAAGCCTCGGATCCACACAGGATCAATCTCTTCAGTGATGCTCAATCACTTTGGGTTTGTAGTTGTTTGGGTTTGGGTTTTCCTCACTCGATGATTTTCGCTCAAAGTCCTCGGAGGATTGGATGCTCTCAAATGACAAGCGTCAGTTTCTCTCGGAGCAGCCAACAAGCTAGTGGTTGTAGTGGCGGCTATTTATAGCCTAGGGAGCACACTGACATGATAAGACATAAATGCCCTTCAATAATATGACCGTTAGATGTTTTGGGACAGCTGGCGCGTAGCACAGCAACGGTCGGAAATTTGAGTATCAAATTCCTCAGGGCTATCATGTTCCTCACTGTGTAGGCAATCCACACTGGCAAATTCCTAACTCCTCAGTCAGAACAAATTCCTCGAGACCGGAAGAACTTCGTCTCGTCCTTTGAAGAATATGACTGAATCTGTATGAGATTTCAATGGCTTCACTCGAAGGGATTGGTAGGTGTAGGATTTTGAGTTGAGCATCACATGGAAATTTTTCCTTAGTATTTCCTCGACCCCCTTTAATAGTACGGTGTTTCCTATGACTCAAGAAAGAGAAAATGAAATTACAAAAACAAAAGTCTTCACGCTTCATGTTCCTCAAATGAATACCAAGTCTTCAAGGTCACACCAATTTCTTCACTTTCAAAGTCTTCAGAAATCCAAAGTCTTGAGTCGAAGAACTTCATTTTTAGAGGTCGACTTTCTCTGTAAATATCAAACTCCTCATAGACTTATAGACCTGTGTACACTCATAAACACATTAGTCCCTTAACCTACAAGTCTTCAATACACCAAAATCACTAAGGGGCACTAGATGCACTTACAATCTCCCCCTTCTTGGTGATTGATGACAATATAGGTTAAGTTTTCAACGGGGATAAACATATGAAGTGTAAATACTGATATTGAGAAGTTTGATTGCAAGATATAGAAGAACTCCCCCTGAAGATGTGAAAAGTGAGGAATTTGCTTTTGAAGCAATGCACACTTGAAGAGTAGAATCATGGAGATATCCCCCTATATCTTGTAATTCATACACGCATTTGACATATATTATGAAGAACTTGAAATGCATGATGAAATATGGTGACTAATGTAATTCAGCATGTGTGCATAAACATTAATGAGGAATAAGCATGCAGAAAAACCACAGCAAAAGTATCAGGCCACCATAGAGTTTAAGTTTACAACTCGATCCAGCAAAGTCATCAGAAGAACGAGAGTTGTAACTTAGCAAAAAAAAACGCCCATATAAATAGACCCGCTTTAAGACTAACTCAAATTTCTCCCCCTTTGTCATCGAATGACCAAAAGGATCGAAACTGAGGACTAACGCCCCTGAAGAATCTCAAGTTGATGAAGGAGCGCCGGCGATGTTGGGGTCAATTGTTGATGTAGGGCCTGCCGCAGTGTCATCCTAGTCTTCATGCTCGTCGGTGTCGCGTGATGAAGAATAGGAGCTGGCCACCAAGGAAGGAACCTTGACCTTCTTGTATTTCTTCGGTGGAGGAGCAGACTAGTCAAAATCTTCCTTGAGACCCATTTTCTTCAGATCTTCTTCGCTATAAATGTGAGACAGAACAGCCCAGGTACGGTTGCAGGTTTCATGGAAGTAGTAATGGTTTTTCTTCACTACATTGTGGGTAGAAGTCATGTTGTGAAGAATTGAACCAAACTGACGCTTGACCCATTTGTGATTGCGATCAACCTTCTTGAAGACTGAGGAGAAGCTCACGATCAGTCATCACCCTGGGAGCTGTGGCTTGAGGATTTTGCTTGGGTGCGTTGGCGGCAGAGTCATGGGTGGCAGAGTCGTCATTGGTGGAGTAGGATGCAGCTTTGTGAAATGGACCATCCAATGGACGAATGCCTTCATCAATAACAGCAGAAGCCTTGCCCTTGTCATCAGCTGAGGAAAATGTCCGTTTGAGGACTTCAATCGGGGGCAAGTAGTTGCAATGATTCAGTGTATCAGCTTTGTAGTTGAGTGAAGACCTTGTTCTGATGAATCTCATAATCCATGGAGCATAAGTGTCGGTGTCAAAACAGGCGGATCTCGGGTAGGGGGTCCCGAACTGTGCGTCTAGGCGGATGGTAACAGGAGACAAGGGACACGATGTTTTTACCCAGGTTCGGGCCCTCTCGATGGAGGTAAAACCCTACTCCTGCTTGATTAATATTGATGATATGGGTAGTACAAGAGTAGATCTACCATGAGATCAGAGAGGCTAAACCCTAGAAGCTAGCCTATGGTATGATTGTTGTTCGTCCTACGGACTAAAACCCTCCGGTTTATATAGACACCGAAGAGGGCTAGGGTTACACAGAGTCGGTTACAATGGGAGGAGATCTACATATCCGTATCGCCAAGCTTGCCTTCCACGCCAAGGAAAGTCCCATCCGGACACGGGACGAAGTCTTCAATCTTGTGTCTTCATAGTCCAGAAGTCCGGCCGAAGGTTATAGTCCGGCCATCCGGACACCCCCTAATCCCGGACTCCCTCAGTAGCCCCTGAACCAGGCTTCAATGACGACGAGTCCGACGCGCAGATTGTCTTCGGCATTGCAAGGCGGGTTCCTCCTCCGAATACTTCATAGAAGATTTTGAACACAAGGATAGTGTCCGGCTCTGCAAAATAAGTTCCACATACCACCGTAGAGAGAATAATATTTACACAAATCCAATCTGTGATGTATTCCTGGTAGCGACATCACACCACGGCCAAGCCTTTATTGAATCATTTTACTTGTCCCACCTCAAGCGTAGCGGTTTCCTTGGCACGTCTTGTCGAAGCAGAGATCGTGTCCCCCTTATTCCGGGATTCTCATCAATACGGGCGTGGGTAACCCAACCGTGCCATTAATTACGACGCTTGGGAGATAAGCGAGTTTTACCAGGCGGGTGGGGACGTGCAGTCTCGTCCACCCATATAAGGGGATAAGGATCCACCTTTTTCATCTACGCCTTCTTCATCCTTTGCTTATCCATTTTCATGCACTCGAGCTCCAGCGCCCAAGTCCGCACATCCCACCTCAACCTTCTCCAGCAATGTCCGGAGCGGGAGGCAAGTGGATGGTCTCCTCCGTCACGGAGGGACACATCAAGAAGCTGAGGAAAGCCGGATACTTGTCCAATGACATCGTGCACCGGCTCCCAGACAAGGGGCAGCTCCTCCCCACCCCCAGGCCCCATGAGAGGGTGGTGTTCCTCACCCATTTCCTCCGCGGAGTAGGTTTCCCGCTTCACCCATTTGTCCGGGGCTCATGTTCTACTATGGCCTGGATTTCCACGATCGGCCCGTGCTTCATCCTCAACATTTGGCGTTTATCGTGGGTGTGCGAGGTCTTCCTCTGCGTCCAGCCCCACTTGACTTATGGTGAAGACCTTCAATGTCAAGCCGAAGGTAGTGGGCGGCCGCCAAGTTGAGTCTTGGAGGTGCCATGGTGGGCAAGATGCCCAACATCCTATGGCTCGAGGCTCCTTCAGAGAGACCATAAAGGGGTGGCAATCGGGGTGGTTCCACATCACCGAGCCACGTGACCCTGAATGGGCAGCGGCCCCCGAATTCCGATCTGGCATCCCCTCACGGCTCACCTCCTGGAAAGAGATGGGCATGTCGTGGGGTAATTCGGAAGAGCTGACCGGACTCCAAACCTGCGTCCAAAACCGGGTGAGCAAGAAGCTCAAACTCGTCAACATAGTCCAGGTCATGCTCATCCGCCGGATCCTCCCGTGCCAACAACGGGCTTTCAGCTTGTGGGAGTTTGATCCGGCACAACACCGAACCCTGAGCAGGCTCTTCGACACTACGTACAAAGACGCCTGGAAGGTGCTGTTCAAGGGCTTCGAGGCTCCGCATCCGCCACCGATGATCGCGGATTCAGCAGCGACATCAAGCCAACGCGTAAGCTATTTTACCCTTTACGGGGTACTTGTTTTCATAGTTTGACTTTATGCGGGATCTAAACTCCCTTACCTTTGAAAGGATTGGCAGAAGACGTTCGGGCAGATTGACTGTCCGGCTCCCTTGCCCGAAGACCCAACGGACGCCCGCTTGACGGGGCTGCTGGTTCCGGCACCTTCGTGGTGCCGAGAAAAGGCCAAGAAGAAGGCCACGAGGAACTCGAAAGAGTTCGGGCGCTGGTGGTGTCGGACTCATCGTCCGATGACTCGAGGCGGACTCTCTCCGAAATGAGGAGGAGGAAAAGAGGTCTCTCCCAGTGGGGAGAGAAGAAAAGGAGGGCCGCCTAGCGGGGGAGGGTCCAAGAAGGAAGGACCCTTCCTCCGGACTACTCCACCAACGCCAACGACGGCGAAGAGGAGTGGTCATCCAGGCCAAGCCCTCGCAAAATCGTAAATATCCGGATACCGAATAACTCATGGCGTTCCTTTGTTGCCAAGATATCTTGGCGCCGAATATAATCATGCAGTCCGCCCGAGCCCGGTGTCGGCGTGTCGTCGGCGGCTCCTTAAGCTCGTCGGATGTGAATAGCACTTCACTTGGCCGCCTCCTCCCTCGCGCTGCGGATGATGCCGAGGTGGAGTCCCAAAAGGTCCAAGCCGGGAGGAGGTGGTCGAGGCGCCGCAAGGCGACCTCCCGGACTCAGCGCAAAGGGACAAACCCAAAGGGCTCCAAGTCCGGCCCTGGGCCGGACACCGCACCAAAACCTTCAGTGGTTCCAGAGTCCGGCAGGCGCCCCCCTAGTAAGAAGGGCAAGCCTAGGACGCCGGTGACCTCCGTCTAACCGGAGGCACCGGATAATCTGCTGGAGGTGCTTAACGGCGCCTCCATCGACGAGGAGCACCGCTGTCGGTGTCAAAACCGGCGGATCTCGGGTAGGGGGTCCCGAACTGTGCGTCTAGGTGGATGGTAACAGGAGACAAGGGACACGATGTTTTTACCCAGGTTCGGGCCCTCTCGATGGAGGTAAAACCCTACTCCTGCTTGATTAGTATTGATGATATGGGTAGTACAAGAGTAGATCTACCATGAGATCAGAGAGGCTAAACCCTAGAAGCTAGCCTATCGTATGATTGCTGTTCGTCCTACGGACTAAAACCCTCCGATTTATATAGACACCGGAGAGGGCTAGGGTTACACAGAGTCGGTTACAATGGGAGGAGATCTACATATCCGTATCGCCAAGCTTGCCTTCCACGCCAAGGAAAGTCCCATCCGGACACGGGACGAAGTCTTCAATCTTGTGTCTTCATAGTCCGAAGTCCGCCGAAGGTTATAGTCCGACCATCCGGACACCCCTAATCCGGACTCCTCGGTAGCCCTGAACCAGGCTTCAATGACGAGTTAGTCCGGCGCGCAGATTGTCTTCGGCATTGCAAGGCGGGTTCCTCCTCCGAATACTTCATAGAAGATTTTGAACACAAGGATAGTGTCCGGCTCTGCAAAATAAGTTCCACATACCACCGTAGAGAGAATAATATTTACACAAATCCAATCTGCTGATGTATTCCACGGTAGCGACATCACACCACAGCCAAGCCTTTATTTGAATCATTTTCTTGTCCCACCTCGGTAGCAGCGGTTTCCTTGGCACGTCTTGTCGGCAGTAGATCGTGTCCCCTTATTCCGGGGTTCTCATCAATACTGGCGTGGGTAACCCAACCGTGCCATTAATTACGGCGCTTGGGAGATAAGCGAGTTTTACGGTAGGGTGGGGACGTGCAGTCTCGTCCGCCCGTATAAGGGGATAAGGATCCACCTTTTTCATCTACGCCTTCTTCCTCCTTTGCTTATCCATTTTCATGCACTCGAGCTCCAGCGCCCAAGTCCGCACATCCCACCTCAACCTTCTCCAGCAATGTCCGGAGCGGGAGGCAAGTGGATGGTCTCCTCCGTCATGGAGGGACACATCAAGAAGCTGAGGAAAGCCGGATACTTGTCCAATGACATCGTGCACCGGCTCCCAGACAAGGGGCAGCTCCTCCCCACCCCCAGGCCCCATGAGAGGGTGGTGTTCCTCACCCATTTCCTCCGCGGAGTAGGTTTCCCGCTTCACCCATTTGTCCGGGGGCTCATGTTCTACTATGGCCTGGATTTCCACGATCTGGCCCCGAACTTCATCCTCAACATTTCGGCGTTTATCGTCGTGTGCGAGGCCTTCCTCTGCGTCCAGCCCCACTTCGGCTTATGGCTGAAGACCTTCAATGTCAAGCCGAAGGTAGTGGGCGGCCGCCAAGCGGAGTGCGGAGGTGCCATGGTGGGCAAGATGCCCAACATCCTATGGCTCGAGGGCTCCTTCGTAGAGACCATAAAGGGGTGGCAATCGGGGTGGTTCTACATCACCGAGCCACGTGACCCTGAATGGGCAGCGGCCCCCGAATTCCGATCTGGCATCCCCTCACGGCTCACCTCCTGGAAAGAGATGGGCATGTCGTGGGGTAATTCGGAAGAGCTGACCGGACTCCAAACCTGCGTCCAAAACCGGGTGTGCAAGAAGCTCAAACTCGTCAACATAGTCCAGGTCATGCTCATCCGCCGGATCCTCCCGTGCCAACAACGGGCTTTCAGCTTGTGGGAGTTTGATCCGGCACAACATCGAACCCTGAGCAGGCTCTTCGACACTACGTACAAAGACGCCTGGAAGGTGCTGTTCAAGGGCTTCGAGGCTCCCGCATCCGCTACCGATGATCGCGGATTCAGCACGCAGCATCAAGCCAACGCGGTAAGCTATTTTACCCTTTACGGGGTACTTGTTTTCATAGTTTGACTTTATGCGGGATCTAAACTCCCTTACCTTTGAAAGGATTGGCAGAAGACGTCCGGGCAGATTGATTTGTCGGCTCCCTTGAAGACCAGCGGACGCCCGCAGCGGGGCTGCTGGTTCCGGCACCTTACGTGGTGCCGGAGAAAAAGGCCAAGAAGAAGGCCACAGGAACTCGAAAGAGTTCCGGACGCCTGGTGGTGTCGGACTCATCGTCCGATGACTCCGAGGCGGACTCCTCCCGCGAAAACGAGGAGGAGGAAAGGAGTCTCTCCCGGGGAGAGAGAAAAGGAGGGCCGCCCCCTAAGGGGAGGGTCCAAGAAGGGAAGGACCCTTCCTCCGGACTACTCCACCAACGCCAGCGACGGCGAAGAGGAGTGGCCATCCAGGGCCAAGCCCACGGCAAAATCGTAAATATCCGGATACCGAGAATAATTCATGGCGTTCCTTTGTTGCACGGTATCTTACGGCGCCGAATATAATCATGCGATCCGCCCGAGCCCAGTCGGCGTGTTGTCGGCGGCTCCTTAAGCTCGTCGGATGTGAATAGCACTTCACTTCCGGCCGCCTCCTCCCTCGCGCTGCGGATGATGCCGAGGTGGAGTCCCAAAGGTCCAAGCCGGGAGGAGGTGGTCTGAGGCGCCGCAAGGCGACCTCCCGGACTCGGCGCAAAGGGACAAAACCCCAAAGGGCTCCAAGTCCGGCCTGGGCGGACACCGCCTAAAACCTTCGGTGGTTCCGAGTCCGGCGCCCCTAGTAAGAAGGGCAAGCCTAGGACGCCGGTGACCTCCGTCTAACCGGAGGCACCGGATAATCTGCTGGAGGTGCTTAACGGCGCCTCCATCGACGAGGAGCACCGCTGTCGGTGTCAAAGCCGGCGAATCTCGGGTAGGGCGTCCCGAACTGTGCGTCTAGGTGGATGGTAACAGGAGACAAGGGACACGATGTTTTTACCCAGGTTCGGGCCCTCTCGATGGAGGTAAAACCCTACTCCTGCTTGATTAATATTGATGATATGGGTAGTACAAGAGTAGATCTACCATGAGATCAGGGAGGCTAAACCCTAGAAGCTAGCCTATGGTATGATTGTTGTATATATCTCTATCGACTAGCCTGCCTCGGTTTATATAATGCACCAGAGGCCTAGGATAACAAGAGTCCTAGCCGAATACGCCGGTGGGGGAGGAGTCCTTGTCTTGATCGCCAAGTCTTGCGGAATCTTCCTTGTATGCGGCAGCTGTCCGGACTGGCCCATGAGTATACGGCCATGGGGGTCCTCGGCCCAATCTAATAGATTGGGAGATGACGTGGTGAGTACCCCCTAGTCCAGGACACCGTCAGTAGCCCCCTGAACCGGTCTTCAAGTTTAGGGACGCTCCTCGATTCTTACGAACCGTTCTTCATCTTCAGTCGTCGGTCTTGAAAACTGGTTCAACAAATCTTCTCATCATCAATCTTGAGGATCGCCGAAATGCATTCGACGAGTTTACACGTCGGGTATCCGAGGAGCCCCTTTAAGTTTCCGGTCTTTATCAATGCCTTGTTATTTTTATGCCACACCTCGGGTTTGAAGTTGTTCCCGGGCGGCAGCGTCCTCTTGCGTCCGAGCTCCAACGCCGGACTGCATTCGAGGTATCTTTTGCAGCCGAGCACCAATGTCGGCTTGCTTCCCAGCTCTAACGCTGGACTATGTATCCGAGCTCAACGCCAATCTGTATGTCGAGCTCCAACGCCGGACTATGTATCCGAAGCTCCAACGCCGGACTGTATCCGAGGTGTCATAAATCACCTTGGTTCAAAGAAATTTGAAGGAGTTTAGCCGAGCTTAATGCGGAAATGCCCTCTATGGAGCCAGCCACTAGCGCCCGAGCTTTATGCCAGGCCGCTTCGGTGGTGCACCACCCGAATGTGGGCGATTTTTGTCAATATTTTGATTGGTGCAATTTATTCTCTGCCGAGATACATAGCCGTAGCCCTCAAGGTGGGTATCGGTCTAAAACCGAGATGCACATGAAGGATGACATAAGACCGCTGATCCCGTAGCTCTTTGAGACTTAGGTTGATTTGCAAAATCGCTCTGAGGATCAAGTCCTAGCTCGGCAGAATACTTCGGGACACAAAAAGCGGCGTGCTCAGTCCTCAAGACTCAGATTGGGTGCGGCCGACCAACATGAGGATCAAAATCTCCTCGGACCTGTATTACACTTAAAATTTTCGCATTTGACAGCAATGGAGTAGCCCGCGACATTTGGTCGGGTGGCAACACGGATCGGGGATCGATGTGCCCTTTAATATTTGTAAATAATAAGCCCGAAGCCCAGTAGCCCCCGAGCCTTAATGCGGGCACGGGTGGTCGAATTAAGGATTGATATCCATAGTAAAATCACAAATTATGTGTAATGACTCTATGTATCCAAGTACTTTCGTCATTAATGCTCGGATCCGCATTGTACAAAACTTTGTTGACCCGCCATCGGCTTCCACCTCCTCGGCTAATAGCCGAGGAGTGTTTATCCTACTTTATAAAGCCTTTATGAGGGCAAAGATTTACTGACAAACAAGGCAATCTGGCCATACAGTTTTATAAACAAAGTACGCAGAGAGATATGTTATATTACTGTTTAACGAAGAAATGTCTTCCAAAGAAAATAGTCCGCTATCGGTTCCTTTCTTTGGGTTGTCATGCTAAGCATGATCATGACACCTCAGCTCAATGTAAGAGCAAAATATCGAGATTTAGTTTGGGAGGCGATTAATAGCCCCGGTAGTGTTCATGACGATCGAGGTCAAGCCGTAAACACTTGACCATAGTTATGAATGGCCCGTCGTTTAACACCGTCATCGGATCGCTGACCAGTTTACGCTTATTGTGACGATCAGTTTTCGGCTTTCTCCACCGAGGTGCTTAACCATGTGAGCTGGAAGCATAATCGCGATGGTTCTCCTTTGCACACCTAGCGAACAAAGCGGGCGTAGGAGGCAAGCGCGAGAGCCAGGCAACCCAACTATTGTGGAAGATACAATTGAAACCGATGCATATATAGCAATATCCAAGAATGTTTTGCGAATCTCTAAAGGTGTCGGCGTTGCTTCGCGAGATTTGTCTGAAAACACACAAATAGTTTAAAAGTGCCATAAGCTTGGAAAGCCAAAAAGCGTCGATAAAAACTTGACGTCCGAGCGAGATCAAGTGTTGGTGCCAATCCGAAAATTGGCCTTAGCAAAAAAAGTGCTTCATCGTGCTTTAACATGATACATCCTATCTCAAGACTTCAAGCGGGTCAGCCTCGGCTTCAACCTCCTATCCGAGGGCGGAGTACTTCTCATTAGGCGGTTTAGCAAACTAAACTCTAGCGGCTTTGAGAGAGAAATTAGGCTCCCGACTAGTGACCACACGCTCGTGTCGAAAAAAGGAGTGATAGATAATAATAATAATAATAATAAAACTTTGCAGCGACTAAGAAGAAGAACACTTATCATAAAGCGGCTCATATAAATTTAAGAGCCCCAATTGACTTGGGTAAAGAATGATTGCATGTGCGAAGTACTTATATCATATCTATGTTCAACCAAACTTTAAACGCGTCTTAACCGACCGTCGGCTTCTCCCTCTTTGTTCAAGGACCGAAAAGTGTTATGTACTCCATCTGTCGAGAATATCGATGCTGTTTCCAATAATCAGGCAATCAGGCCATGAGACTGTAACAGACAAAGCGCGCTCAGGGAACTTATGCTATATTACTGCGAAGTGTAAGAAGTATCTTCGAAGAAAATAGTACCCCCACCGATACCTTTCTTCGGTGCTCATTGTTATTATGAGACTTGTGCAATAGATTTTTTGTACTCATGAGTTCCGTTGTGTGCCGACCATCATTGAAAACTATAAGAGCTCTAGCTTTCGGCTTCACCCAGTCTAAGGTCCGGCTCGGATGACCTGATCATGACAATTGCAGAGGTGCTCCCTTTACTCCCTAGCCGAACAATCGGGAACGTAGGGGTAAACACAGGAGCGAGGCAACCCAGCTTGCAAATCGCTTAAGTCAATATGGTGCATATTGTGGCGTAATACACGAACAAGGAACGAAGCCGTACAAGTATAATCATATGCAAGAGGAAAAAGCTTCATGAAGGAAGCCCCCAAGTAAACGGGGTATTTGAATTTGCGCGTCACAAACAAAGTTTGGACAAGGAAGTTTTTACAACCAACTTTTTTCCAAAAAAGTATAATGCTTGGTCGAGCCGAACACAAGTAAAAAAATTTAAAACTTTGAGCATAAGGCAACTTAGCTGGTTAATGTGTTCGGTATTGATGACGCGGTCTGAGCTTGATGCGGGACAAGGTTCCATCCCCCAAGCTGGTCCCGAGGTGGCGGAGCAAAGAGCTCGGCACTCCGAAGTGGTGACATAGCACGGTCAATGTAGGACAGCAGGGTGATGCCGAAGTCCCCGCCATGGGGTAATGAAGTGTTGACGAAGCCCCCCTGTCGGTGTCAAAACCGGCGGATCTCGGGTAGGGGGTCCCGAACTGTGCGTCTAGGCGGATGGTAACAGGAGACAAGGGACACGATGTTTTACCCAGGTTCGGGCCCTCTTGATGGAGGTAAAACCCTACGTCCTGCTTGATTGATATTGATATTGTGGATGTTTACAAGAGTGGATCTACCACGAGATCAAGGAGGCTAAACCCTAGAAGCTAGCCTATGGTATGATTGTAAGGGTTGTTGTTCTGTCCTACGGACTAGAGCCATCCGGTTTATATAGACACCGGAGAGGGCTAGGGTTACATAGAGTCGGTTACAATGGTAGGAGATCTACCTATCCGTATCGCCAAGCTTGCCTTCCACGCCAAGGAAATTCCCATCCGGACACGGGGCGAAGTCTTCAATCTTGTATCTTCATAGTCTTGGAGTCCGGTTGATGATGATAGTCCGGCCGATGATGGTAGTCCGGCTATCCGGACACCCCCTAATCCGGGACTCCCTCAGTAGCCCCTGAACCAGGCTTCAATGACGATAAGTCCGACGCTTGTATTGCTTGGCATTGCAAGGCGGGTTCCTCCTCTGAATGATAGAAGATTGTGAACACCAGTATAGTGTCCGGCTCTGCAAAATAAATTCCACATTCCACCGTAGAGAGAATAATATATACACAAGTTCAACTCTGGCGTTTTTTGTGGCATGACGTCACACCACTACCAAGCCATTACTTGAATTGTTTTTACTTTACCACCTCGGCAGCATTTAGCGAAGCGGTTTCCTTGGCACGTCTTGTCGAAGCAGAGATCGTGTTTCCCCTTAATCCGGGATTCTCATTAATACGGACGTGGGTAACCCAACCGCGCCATTGATGGTGACGCTTGGGAGATAAGCGAGTTTTACGGGCTGGTGGGGACGCGAGACTTCGCCTACCATATAAGGGATAAGGATTCACCTTCTCACCTCGCCTTCTTCCTCCTTTGCTTATCCATCTCCTCGCACACGAGCTCCAGCGCCCAAGTTCGCGCATCTCGTCTCAACCTTCTCCGACCATGTCCGGAGCGGGAGGTAAATGGTTGGCCTCCACCGTTAAGGAGGAGCACATCGCCAAACTGCGCGGGCGCGGATACCTCTCCGGCGACATCGCGCACCGGCTGCCCGACGAGGGCAGCTCATCCCCACCCCCAGGCCCCATGAGAGGTCGTTTCCTTCCCCACTTCCTCCATGGACTGGGCTTTCCACTTCACCCCTTTGTCCGGGGCTCATGTTCTACTACGGCTGGACTTCCATGATCTGGCGCGAACTTCATCCTCAACATCTCGGCGTTTATCGTCGTGTGCAAGGCCTTCCTCTGCATCCAGCCCCACTTCGCTTGTGGCTCAAGACCTTCAATGTCAAGCGAAGGTAGTGAAGGGCACTCAAGCGGAGTCTTGGGCGCCATGTTGGGAAAGATGCCCAATGTCCTTTGGTTGAAGGGCCTTCGTGGAATCCGTCAAGGGGTGGCAATCGGGTGGTTCTATATCACCGAGCAGCGTGACCCTACATGGGCGGGCGCCCCGAAGTTCAGATCTGGTATCCCCACGCAGCTCACCTCCCGGAAAGAGAAGGGCTTGTGGGGTAGTTCGGAGGAGCCGACGGGACTCCAAGCACGTATCCGAAGCTGGTGAAGAAGCTCAGCTGGTTAACGTGGTCCAAGTCATGCTCGTCCCGCCGAATTCTCCCATGCCAAGAGCGGGCATTCAATCTGTGGGAGTTCGATCCGGAACAGCACCAGGCGCTGAGCGGGCTCTTCGACACGACGTACGAAGGCACCTGGAGGGTGCTGTTCAAGGGTGCCGAAGCCCCCGCATCCGCGATTGAAGATCGCAGATTTCGCTTCATGCCAAGCCAACGAGGTAAGTGATTCTACCCTTTACGGGACACTTGCTTTTCATAGTTTGACTCTATGCGGTTTTAATTTCCCTTTTCCTTTGACATGACTGGATGAGGAAGGCGGAGCAGATTATCTGCCCGACTCCTATGCCGAAAATCCGATGAGCGCGTCTAGCGAGGTTGCTGGTTCCGCACCGCACGTGGTGCCGAGAAGAAGGCCAAGAAGGAGGCCACGGGTGCTCGAAAGAGTTCCGTTTTCAGGTGTCCGACGACTCGGGCGGACTCCTCCCAGCGAGGAGGAGAAGAGGACTCTCTCGGAGGAGGGAGAGAGGAAGGAAGGCTTCCCCAGCAGGGGAGGCGAAGGTCCAAGAGGGAAGGACTATTCCCGGACAGCTCCGCCAACATCAACGTTGGCGAGGAAGAATAGCCTTCAAGGGCCAGGCCTCGGCGAGATCGTAAGTATCCGGTTCCTGAATGATTTATAATTTCTTTTCTGCGTCACATAGTGTCATTTCGATGCCGCATCTTTGCCTGTAGTCCGGCCAGTGATGATCTCCCCGCTTCATCGAGCGGGTCGTTGGCTCCGTCGGATGTAGACTCCATCCCGACCGCCTCCACCCCTCGCGACACCGAGGACGCCGAGGTGGGATCCCAAGAAGGGACCCATCAGGGGGAGGCTCCGGAGGCGCCGCAAGGCGTCCTCCCGGACTTTGCGCCGGACTCCATATCAGAACCCGCAGTGGTTCCGGAGTCCGGCCGGCGGCCCCTTCGAATGAAGGGCAAGACCGTGACGCCGGCGGCTTCCGTCCAACCGGAGGCGCCGGGCAATTTGTTGGAGGCGCTGCAGAGCGCTTCCATCGAGGAAGAACACCGCACTATTATGAGTGCGGTGATTCAGAAGGTGCAGCTCGCCAAGGGCGGGCTGACCAAAGCTTCTGATAGCTTTCTATCGGGCTTTGAGGTAAGAAGTTAAAATATGCAATGTAATACCGCATAGACAGTAGCCCCCGATGCTCGGTTCGGTGTTGGGAAGAAAAGCGGATGAGGATCTGAAAAAAAAAAGATATACGCAGGTTGCTAAAAATTATGTCAATATGGGTTGCAGGCTGCGCTCTGCTGACCTCTGCCAGACTTGATTGTGGAGGTCGGTGCTTTGAAGCAGAGCTCGGCGGTCCGAGCAAGAGCTCGGCCGCGCCAGAAGCAGCTCGGGACAAAGAAGGTGAGTAACACCACTTTGAACTTGTACCTTCTGAGAAAAGGATTTAGGTTGCAACAAAAATAACAAGGATAACATGGGTGCTGCGGGGGCCACGAGCGAGGTGGCGACCACGAAGGAGGTCGTGTCATGACGAGCATAATGCGCCACAGGCAGGCAGAGCGAGAAAAGCAAGAGGCGCGGGTGGTGGTGGTTCAGCAAGAGCTCCGGGCTCTCATGGAAAAGCATGAGAGTTTGGAGCGTGACTCAAAGACTCAAGAGTCCGAGCTTGCCTCGTCTCGAAAGTGCCAAACTGCCAAGGCCGATGCCCATAAGTCCCTTCAGAGATTGAGTTGATGAGGAAGATAGCGGCGGGTAAGGCATTTTTCATGCAAAGCAAGCATGTGAATGTAAATTACGTGTTACTTACCCGAATCGGAGCTCTCGAGGCGTTTGCAGATCTGCCTCGCGTGTGTCTCGATGTCGCCGCATTCTACCGAGCCGAGGAGGGAGCTCAGCGGAGAAGGTCTTTGGTCTCGATATCTTTGAGGCCGGCCATCCAGTGCCCCTAGCGACCAGTGAAGCAGCTGGTCGAGCTTCACAAGGTGGCCGAGCAGGCCATGAAGGGCCTCATAGTCCGGTTGTGGCTCGAGAGGCCATGCCAGGAGCTACGCCGGCCTCGTCGCGACGGCTGGTGGATCGTGCCCCGGGTGGAGGTTATCAAGCGCTCCGCCTGTATTGAAGGTGCTCGTCGGGCCCTTGCCCGCGAAAAAGGTGCATTGGGGCAAGCTGGATGCGGAGAAGCTAATCACCGACGCGCCACCGGCGGGCAAGGAATATCGTCGCCGAGATGTACTATAAGACTGTCTGAAGGGCGCCCATAAGATTGCGGATGAGTGCCCCGAGGATGTAATTATTGAGTAAATTCACAATGTGTTATCCTGTGCTGAAAACTTTGTTCATATCGCTAAGCAACGCTTGTTAATTTAAAATATTACCTTCATGCGGCCGTTTATTAAATCGAGAGATGGCAAGTCGTCGGCTTCAGCCCCATGCCACGAAAGTCTTTGGGTGTTCGGGATAAACTTGAGCACTCTTGTTCCCATTTTGGGTCCATCTAGGAGGCGCTCAACACAACGAACAAGGCAACCGGACTTATAGTGCTTGAACACTCTCACTTAGCCATAGAATTCTATAATTTTAAATTTCGTGAAGCCCCTAGTATTCGGAGGACGAATTAGAGGCGCTATCCACGCCTTCATCGGACATTATCCGAACTTTGCTCAAGCGGCGAGGTCTTTAAGGACCCAAAGGACCTCTCGAACAGCGACCGATCTCTCGCCTTATCATGACGATCAGTTTTAGCTTTCTCCACCGAGGCGTTAACCCGGCTCAAGCGGGCGCAATCGTAGTGGTTCTCCCGGTGCTACCTTAGCCGATAGAACGGGCGTAAGGTGCCAAACATGGGAGCCGGGCAAACCCAACTATTGACCCAAGACATGATTGAGCCGATTCATATAATGCTATAAGTTCGGGGTGCCGCACTTGTGAAAGTGTTCGGACTTTATCACACCATAATGCGGAGAACATAAGCCCCTGGTGTATTTGGCCGTACCAAAATGTACGGGTGCAACATGTCGTAAATGAACATATATATATATATATATATATATATATATATATATATATATATATATAAGGTAATGCAATTATGGGCAAAAAGTGCTGCATTTTATTCGAGAAGATATGCTATGAGTGCGGAATGATACAAATAGTGCGGAAAGCAAGGGATTGACGAATTAAAGGCGTCTCCCTCGAGGGTAGGCAGCGGAATGTTGTATTTAACAAATTTAATGCTCGTGATGGAGACCACACGAGTGTTAATCACGGCCTTTGTCCTTCCTGGCTGTTGCATCATGAGTTGGCAGGTTCGCCGCGGACAGAGTTCTGTATAAAAAAGAGAAATAAAAGAAAAAGAGCAACACACTTGGGAGCCCTGGTGTGGTCGAACCGCACTGGGTCTGTTGTGGTTGTGCCTTTCCCCTATGCCCATGGTATCTCCAGGCGTAATTATGTGTGGAGAGTTTGTCTTACAATTTTGCGAGGGCTGGGGTTGAGGCCGCATTACTACGCGTGCTCGGAGCGTGCCAGTGGTCTTGGTTGATGTTTCTCCGGCACGTTTGGCGTGTCCGGTCGTTTAACGGCCGGACTCGAAATTGCCTTAAAAGGCTGCTCAGATTCGCCGCGAGAGCGCTGTATGTTCCTCCGTTCGGAGGGAGCGCCTGTTTCCATTGACCGTGATGACTCCACGAGGGCCTGGCATCTTGAGCTTAAGGTATGCATAATGCGGCACCGCGTTGAATTTTTTGAACGCGGTTCGTCCGAGCAGAGCGTGATAGCCATCGCGAGCGGGACTATGTCGAAGATTAACTCCTCGCCGGAAATTATCCGGGATCCGAAGACCACTTCGATGTGGCGAGCCTGTACAATTGGCCTCGACACCGGTATGACGCCTTTGAAGGTTGTCTTTGTAGGTTTAATCCTTGAAGGGTCTATGCCCATCTTGCGCATTGTATCCCGATAAAGCAGGTTCAGCTCGCCGCCGTCCATCGTGACTCTCGTGAGGTGAAATCCATCGACGATTGGGTCTAAAACCAATGCGGCAAATCCGCCATGGCGGATCTTGGTCGGATGGTCTCTTCGATCGAAAGTGATCGGGCAAGAGGACCATGGGTTGAATTTTGGGGCGATCGCTCCATCGCGTATCGTCCCTTAGTGCACGCTTCGCTCCCTCTTGGGAATATCGTTGCGTATATCATGTTTACCGTCCGAACTTGAGGGGGGAATCCTTTTGTCCTCTGTTGTTCGGGCGGCCGGTCTCTTCCTCGTCATCGTTGTGTAGCCCCTTGTCACTGTTTTTGGCGATTAATTTGCTGCTTGCTTGAATACCCAACAATCTCTGTTGGTGTGGTTAGCTGGCTTTTCGGGGTTCCATGTATTTGACAGAGTGGTCGAGTATTCGGTCCAAATTGGACGGGCCCGGAGTGGTTCTTTTGAATGGCTTCTTCCGCTGACGGGCTTGGAGCCTCGGAATCCGGCGTTGATTGCCGTATCCTCATTCTTTGTCGCCGTTAACGCGGCGTTTGTTTTGTTTCGACGCAACCTGCCATTGCGGTCCTTGGTATCCGGACTGCCAGCATTTTTGCTGAGGTTGTTGCTGCGAGCTAGCCAGCTATCCTCTCCCGCATGCGAAGCGGGTCATGAGTGATGTGAGGGCTGCCATGGATTTGGCTTCTCTGTCCTAGGTGCCGGGCCAGCCACTCGTCGCGGATGTTATGTTTGAAGGCAGCGAGGGCCTCTGCATCCGGATAGTCGGCGATTTGATTTTTCTTTGTTAAGAACCGTGTCCGAATTGCTGGCCGATTCGTCGGCTGCTGGATTATGTGGCTTAGGTCATCTGCGTCCGTGGTCGCTTTATCGTGCCACAGAAGTTGTCGAGGAATGCGGCTTCCGGTCTTCCAAACATCCAATTGACTCTGCGGGCAGGCTGTTAAGCCAATGCCGAGCTGGTCCTTTAAGCTTGAGCGAGATATTTGATGGCGTGAAGATTGTCGCCGGGCCATGTGTATATGGAGGAGATAATCCTCAATCCAAACCGCTGAAGTCTGTTGTGCCATCGTAGGATTCGATATTAACGGGTTTAAACCCTTGAGGATTTGATGATCCATTACTTCGTCGGTGAAGCATAGTGGGTGTCGGCGCCTCAGTATTGAGCAATATCATAGCGTAGCTCGAGAGGCGTTATCTGCTGTGTTCGCCCGGCGAGTAGTTGTATCCGGCGCGACGGTATTAAATCGTGGGTCTTGGGGAGCCCACGTGATCCATAGATAGATCTGGATTGTCTTGCCTTGTCCTCAATATATCTCGCAAGTCCGTAGCGTTCCCCGTGGCTTCATGCTTTTGGGCGATCGCCGGGTGCGGTTTTGGTGGAGGCTTGCGCCTCTCTCACGGCCACGAGGTGGCGGTCTGCCATGACAGCGCTGGTGATGTAGGTTTGTACGCTTCCTCCTCTAGTCGGGGGAGCAACTTGCGTTTTGGGTAACTTTTGGAGGGGCATTCATACTCTTCGGCCGCAAGGACCTCGGTCCATCTGTCGGCCAGTAGGTCTTGATCAGCTTGAAGCTGTTGCTGCTTTTTCTTTAGGATGTTTGCCGTGGCCATTAGCCTGCGTCTGAAACGCTCTTGTTCGACGGGATCCTCAGGCACGACGAATTCGTCGTTGTCGAGGCTTGCCTCGTCTCCGGAGGGAGGTAAGTAATTGTCATCCTCGACCTCTTAAATGCCGCCGCCTCTCGTGAGGGCTTGCTTCGCCTCCTCCCGCGCTGGATCGTCTTTGGAGGGAGTTGTCTTCGGCACTTTTCGGGGTTTTATTATCTCTGTGCCGGAATCTCCATTCTTGCCGTGGCGGGATTTAGAGGGCGCCACGACGCCGGGCGCTTGGGCTGTTCTTTAAGGAATTGGCCTCCGTTGCTTCTTCGCCATCCCCATCTTTTGGGGTGTCCACCATGTATATGTCGTATGACGAGGTGGTCTTCCGGTGTCTGTAGGCACTGGTTCTTGGTAGTCTCCTGCATCGCCGCCCATACCGTCGATGTCTTCGGAGTCGTAGTCGAGTACGTCGGTTAAATCGCCGACGGTGGCTACGAAGTGGGTGGTGGGTGGGCTCTGAATTTCTTCGTCGTCGCGTCCCAACCATCCCGGCCGTAGTTCGCCAGGCTCTCCGGATAGCGAGAGATGCTTGATGAATTTATGATATCGCCAAGGGCGAGTCTTTGAAAGATGTCCGCAGAGTGAATTCCATGATCGGCGCCCAATCGGATTCGGTGGGCAGGGCGCAGGAGGTTTGGAGTCCGCACTCCGAGTCATGAGCTTTATGCGGGACAAGGTAAGTGTTCGCTCCATCGCCGTAGAAGTTGCAGCTCGAGGCGGTGTCCAGCCATCCGTCCTCGATCCGAGCGATCGGCTCCGGACTATGGGTCGGAGCTGATTCGCAGCGACCTCCAAGGTGCTGTCCGCGGCAGAGTTAGGTCATGCCCATCGTGACAGCGCGCACGCCGGCTATGGCTCAGATCCATCGAAGATCAAGTCCCCGCGGATATCGGCCGTGAAGTTTAGGCTTCAAACCTGACTGACGGCCGGGGTATCTTCGATCTGCTCCAGATGGCCAAGTGAGTTGGCCCGCGATGCGAAGACGCCCGAATCACGAAGATCTGTCCGGGAGAAAAGTCTCACCCAGGACTGCGTCGTTGTCAATTGAAGAGGCCATCAAGCCTATCGGTGGCGACACAGGAACTCTCAATGGAAGCACCAATGTCGGTGTCAAAACCGGCGGATCTCGGGTAGGGGGTCCCGAATGTGCGTCTAGGCGGATGGTAACAGGAGACAAGGGACACGATGTTTTACCTGTGTTGGGCCCTCTTGATGGAGGTAAAACCCACGCCCTGCTAGATTGATATTGATATTGTGGATGTTTACAAGAGTGGATCTACCACGAGATCAAGGAGGCTAAACCCTAGAAGCTAGCCTATGGTATGATTGTAAGGGTTGTTGTTCTGTCCCTACGGACTAGAGCCATCCGTTTATATAGACACCGGAGAGGGCTAGGGTTACATAGAGTCGGTTACAATGGTAGGAGATCTACATATCCGTATCGCCAAGCTTGCCTTCCACGCCAAGGAAAGTCCCATCCGGACACGGGGCGAAGTCTTCAATCTTGTATCTTCATAGTCTTGGAGTCCGGTTGATGATTTTAGTCCGGCCGATGATAGTCCGGCCGATGATGGTAGTCCGGCTATCCGGACACCCCCTAATCCGGGACTCCCTCACCCCCGTCCAGCCGAGGTGACGCCAAAAGATATAGTCTGGCTGGATCATTTTCCTGTGCACAAAAAATAGTGCGAACCGGAGATAATAGTAATAATAATAATTGCATAACAAATAATTTATGCAAAGTGAGTAATAAAATAAATATGGCCTGGCGCCGAAGTCAACGTCGATGCAGGGCGGCGGCATGATGCGGTAAAGGCATGGCAAGGCCTGAATTCACAGGTCGGTTCGAGTTCCGGATGCGGTGTTCGCCGGACTATGTACGAAAACCGACCGAACCACCATGCGACCGTCGTTAATGCGGCCACCATTTGATAGACCTACGTACATATGATGGACAAACCAGAGTAATAATTGGTTGGAAAAAATAAACCCAAACAAGCAAAAAATACTAGGATTAATAGCACTTGGATTATTTGTTGTAGCAATACGAAGAAAGGTGATTCCCAGAATTGGGACTCGATCCGCACACCTATCGCCTGATGGGCGATAAAGCAACGGCATGGCGATGCTGGCAAAGGTTGGCTCGCCGAGGCAAAGCCCTCGGTCCAGCTAACGTGACGGAGCTGGTCGGCCAGTGACGCCGAAGTCTCCGGAGTAGGTTGATGAAGAGATGATGATGCCCCCGGTCCAGCCGAGATGTCGAAGTAGGTCGGCGTGATGGACACCAGCTTGAAGAAGCAATAGTGCGGCCCTGCCGATGCAGGTCGTGACGTGGTCGATGCCGGCTTGATGAAGCGACCGTGCGGCGATGCCGGTATGCCCGCTCCGTGTAATCCGTGGGGCGGCGATGTTGGTGATGATTTATCCTTCGCGATGCCGGACTCTTGTTCGGCTTGCTGAGATGATGATCTGAAGAAGTTGAGCTCGGCTCAACAAAGTGACGACGTGTCTAGCGCAGGTCGGCATCCGTGGAGCAATATTGCCGGACTGGTTTGACACCAGCATGATGTTGAAGATCACGTTCAAAAGATTTTAAAGTTAGTGGGATGTGTTAGGGAACAAAACACAATACCCCATACAAAACTTCCTTAAAAAAAGATGTCCGAAATCCCGTTCATAAAAAAGACGAACTCGGGTCGGATTCGTTTTCGCGCAGAAAACAGATCCGAAAAGTGATGCACCAATCGGATGGTTCCCGGAGTTCGGACGGTCGGATCGAGCTGAAATTTTGAGGGGTGGTAGATATAGGAATTTCGCAGCCGATCAACGGTTGGATCTTCCAAAGGATGTCCGAGCTGGAAGCTGGACACCATGCCCTAAACCCGTCTGGATTCCCGTCCAGATTTGACATGGCTCCGGTATATCGTGGATTGCCAGAGATTCCTCCATCGGAATTCGATGAAATTTTCAGGGTTTTATAGACTCAATTCCGCACAATTCCAACGGAAGCGATCGTCAAGCGACACTTGAGGAGGCGGTGGCGGCGGAACAAGTCCGCTGTCGAGAAAAAGCGATGCGGTATCCTGTGGGCAATGTTGGCGTTGAGCCCCGGGCTCCTCGGATGATTCCTCCATGATCTTGATAGAGATCGAGTTGATGTTGATGAAGGCCCTCATCCGAACATGACAATCGGAGGTAGGCGCGAGTCCTTGGTCGAACCAAGGTGACCCGGTCGAGTGGTGAGGAAGATGCGAAGTCGCGGTTGATCTGCAAGGCGAGCCATTGACCTTTGCCGAACACCGGCGGAACTCTCAATGAAAGCACCAATGTCGGTGTCAAAACCGGCGGATCTCGGTAGGGGGTCCCGAACTGTGCGTCTAGGCGGATGGTAACAGGAGACAAGGGACACGATGTTTTACCCAGGTTCGGGCCCTCTCGATGGAGGTAAAACCCTACTCCTACTTGATTAATATTGATGATATGGGTAGTACAAGAGTAGATCTACCACGAGATCAGAGAGGCTAAACCCTAGAAGCTAGCCTATGGTATGATTGTTGTATATATCTCTATCGACTAGCCTGGCCTCGGTTTATGTAATGCACCAAAGGCCTAGGATAACAAGAGTCCTAGCCGAATACGCCGGTGGGGGAGGAGTCCTTGTCTTGATCGCCAAGTCTTGCAGAATCTTCCTTGTATGCGATAGCTGTCCGGACTGGCCCATGCGTATACGACCATGGGGGTCCTCGGCCCAATCTAACAGATCGGGAGATGACGTGGTGAGTACCCCCTAGTCCAGGACACCGTCAACCGCACTATTATGAGTGTGGTGATCCGAAAAGGTTCGATCCAAAGCGGGCTGGTGAAACCTATGCTGACCTTCTAACAGGCTTTGAGTTATGTATTTAAGATATGTAAAAATATTACCGCATAGACAGTAGCCCTTGATGCTCAGTTTGGTGTTCAGAAAAAAAGCCAAATTGTGGATCAAAAAGATATACACAGGAGTCTAACATATGTATGTCAATATGGGAATCAGTTTCTTGCTGCGACCTCCGCCACACCGATCGCAGAGGTCGATGCATTGAAGCGAGCCTTGGCGGTCCGAGAACGAGCTCGGCCTTGCCAAGAAGCAGCTCGAGGACAAGGAAGGTAAGTAATACCTTATGTAAGTATATAAAAAAGATGTGGTTGCAAAAAATGACACGACCAACGTGAGTATTACAGGGGCCACAACCGAGGTGGCGACCCTAAAGGAAGCGGTGTCCAAGGCCGAAGACAATGCGGCCGTGGAGCGCACCGAGCGAGAGAAGCAGGAGGGGCGGGTGGCGGAGGTGCAGCAAGAGCTCCAGGCTCGTGGAAAAACACGAGTTTGGAGCTTGACTCAAGACTCGAGTCGATCTCGCCTCGGCCCTTGAGAGCGCCAAATCTGCCAAGGCCGAAGCCCAAAAAGCCCTCCAGGAAATTGAGGCGATGAAGAAGATAGCGGCGGGTAAGGCATTCTTTATGCAAAGGAAGCATGTGAAAGTGAATTATTTGTTACTTACCCGAGTCCGGAGCTCTCCAGGAACATTCATAGATCTTCCCCGCAGTGTGTCCGACGCTGCCGCATTCTACCGGGCCGAGGAGGGTAGCTCGACTGAGAAGGTGTTCTGGTCTCGATGCGTTGAGGCGGACACCGGTGCCCTTGAGCGACCAGTGAAGCAGCTGGTCGAGCTCCATAAGGTGGCGAACAGGCCATGAAGGGTCTCATAGTCGGCTGTGGCACTGGGGAGGCCATGCACAGGAGCTACTTTGGTGGTGAGGCGGTGGTCGATGCCTTTCCATGGCTTGAAGTCATCAAGCGCTCCGTATGCATCGAAGGTGCCGTAGGGCCCTTGCCCGTGTTAAAGTGCTTTGGGCAAGATGGATCTTGAGAAGCTGGTGACGAGATGGGCCACCGCGGGGCAAGGAGCATCGCAAGCCGAGATGTATTATGAGGCGTCTGAAGGGTGCCCGCCTTGTGGTGGGTGAATGTTCCAAAGATGTAATTTTGAGTAAACTTCGCATTTGTGATCTGTACCTAATGAAAACTTGTTCATATCGCTAAGCAACGCTTTTGAATTTAAAATATTACCTTCATGCGGCCGTTTATTAAATTTGAGAGATGGCGAAGTCGTAAACTTCGCCCCGATGCCACAGTCTTTGGGGTGCTCGGGATAAACTTGAGCGCTCTTTTTCCCATTCTTGGGTCCTCCGAGGGAGGTGCTCAACACAACGAACAAGGCAATCGGACTATAATGCTTGAACACTCTCACTTAGCCATAGAATTCTATAATTTTAAATTTCAGCGAAGCCCCTAGTATTCGGAAGACCGAGTTCGGGGCGCTATCCACGCCTAGGCCGGACAAAGCCGATTCCTCGCTCTAAGCGGCATAAGTCTTTAGGGACTCGAAAACCTCTCGAACAGCAACCAGCTCTCGCCCTATCATGACGGTCAGTTTTAGCTTTCTCCCGAGGTGCTTAGCCCAGCTCAACCGGGGCACTGTCGCAGATGGTTCTTCCAGCCTACCTTAGCGATATAATGGAGCGTAAGGTACCAAAACATGGGAGCCAGGCAAACCCAACTATTGACCCAAGACATGATTTGAGCCGATGCATATAATGCTATAAGTTGGGTGCCGCTTTTCGTGAGAGTCTTGGACTTCTCACACCATATTACAGGGTACATAAGCCCCTGGTGTATTGGCCGTACCAAAGTGTATGGTTGCATAATGTCATAGCGAACATATTTACATAAAAAGGAATGCAATAATAGACAAAAGCTATGTATTGTTTATTCGAAAAGTCTGCGGTAAAAGCAGAACGATACAAATAGTGCGATAAGAAAGAGATGTGACTATTTGACATGTCCCCCTCCAGGGGCAAGCTGCGGGATGATATGTGAAACAAGTATACTGCTTGTTATAGAGACCACCTTGACACTCGACGTAGCTTTCTGCCTCCCTGGCTGTTGCATCGTGTGTTCGGCGATTGTACTGCCGGGCAGGCCTTCCGGAGAGTGGAGTCCTGAAAGTAAGAAGAAAAAAAAGAATGACAAAATCTGGAGCCCCTAGTGCGGTTGAGCCGCATTTTGGGCATGCCGTGGTCGTGCCCCTCCCCCTATGCCCATGGTATTTCCAGAGCGTAATTATGTACGCGTAGTACTGGTTTCGCAATTTCACGAGGGCTGGGGTTGGGGCCGCATTACTCTGGCGATGCTCGAGCGTGCCAGCGGTCTTGTTGTAGGTTACTCCGGGCACGCTTGATGGTGTCCGGACGTTTAATAGCCGGACTCGAGAATTGCCTTGAGAGGCTGCTTTGTACTTCCGCCGCGAGGGCCGCCGTGTGCTCCTCCGTTCGGAGAGAGCGTTCGGTGTTTCCATTGACCGTAATGACTCCTCGAGGGCCTGGCATCTTGAGCTTGAGGTATGCATAGTGTGGCACCGCATTGAACTTTGCGAATGCGGTTCGTCCGAGCAGTGCGTGATAGCCACTGCGGAACGAGACTATGTCAAATATTAACACCTAGCTTCGGAAATTATCCGGGGATCCGAAGACCACCTCAAGTGTAAGCGAGCACTGTCTGATTGGCCTCTACACGGTATCACGCCTTTAAAGGTCGTCTTTGTGGGTTTAATCCTTGAGGATCTATGCCCATTTTTTCGCACTATATCATGATAAAGCGAGGTTCAGGCTCTGCCGCCGTCCATAAGGACTCTAGTGAGTGAAATCCATCAATGATTGGGTCTAGAACCAATGCGGCGAATCCGCCATGATCGATGCTAGTGGGGTGGTCCTTGATCAAAAGTGATCGGGCGGGAGGACCATGGGTTGAACTTTGGGGCGTGGCTCCAACGCATATCGTCCACGAGTGCACTTCCGCTCCCTTTTGGGTATGTGGGTTGCGTATATCATGTTCACCGTCCGCACTTGTGGGGGAAGCCCTTCGTCCCCTTTTGTTCGGGCGGGGCTCCTCCTCATCATCGCTATACAGCCCCTTGTCATTGTTTTGGCATTTAACTTGCCTGCTGCTTGAACACCCAACAATCCCTGTTGGTGTGGTTGGCTAGTTTTTCGAAGTGCCGTGTATCCGCACAGCGATCGAGTATTCGGTCCAAAGCTGGGCGGGCCGGATATTTCTTTTAAATGGCTTTTTCCGTGACCGGGTTTAGAGCCTCTGAATCCGGCATTAGCTGTCGTATCCTTAGCATTATCTCTGTTAATGCGGCGCTTGTTCTTGTTGCGTAGCGACACGCCATTGCTGTCCTTGGTATCCGAATTACCGGGACTCTTGGTCATGTTATTACTACGAGCTAGCCAGCTGTCTTCTCGCATAAGCGGGTCATGAGTGTTGTGAGGGCTGCCATGGATTTGGCTTTTCCTGTCCTAGGTGCGGGCAAGCCATTAAATCACGGATGTTATGTTTGAAGGCTGCGAGGGCCTCTGCGTTCGGACGATCGACTATTTGATTTTTCTTAGTTAGGAACCGTGTCTAGAATTGCTCGGCGATTCCTCGGCTATTGAATTATGTGGCTTAGGTCGCCGGCGTCGGTGGGCCTTTTATAGGTGCCCTGAAATTGTCGAGGAATGCGGCTTCGGGTCCTCCCAACAACCAATTGACTCTGGCGGCAAGCTGTTAAGCCAATGCCGAGCTGGTCCTTTAAGCTTGAGTGGGAGGTATTTGATGGCATGTAGATCATTACCACGGGCCATGTGGATATGAAGGAGATAATCCTCGATCCATACCGCATGATCTGTTGTGCCATCGTATGATTCGATGTTTACGGGTTTGAAACCCTCGGGGATTTGATGATACATTACTTCATCTGTGAAGCATAGTGGGTGTGCGGCGCCTATGTACTGGGCTATATCACGACGTAGCTCAAATGAGCTTTGTCTACTGTGTTTGGCCCGGCCGGAATTGCCATATCCGGCATGACGGTTATCGTCACGCGTCATGGGGCGCCCACGCGATCCGTAGATTGATCTTGCTTGCCTTGCCTTGTCCTCCAATATATCTCGCAGGTCTGGCGCATTTCCCGTGCCTTGGTATTCTTTGAGCGGCGCGGGGAGTGCGGCTTGAGTGGAGGGCGAGAGGCCTCTCTGTCCGCCACGAGGTGGCTGGTCGGCCGCGTCGTCGCTGGTAATGTAAGTTTAGGTGCTTCCTCCTCTAATCGGGGTAGCAGCCTGCGCTTTAGGTAGCTCTTGGAGGCGTTGAGTTCATACTCTTGCCGCAGGACTTCAGTCCATCATCGGCTAGCAAGTCTTGGTCAGCTCTAAGCTGTTGCTGTTTTTCTTGAGGCTGCTCGCCGTGGCCATAAGCCTGCGTTTGAAAGCGCTCTTGTTGACGGGATCCTCGGGCACGACAAATTCGTCGTCGTTGAGGCTTGCCTCGTCTTGGAGGGAGGCATGTAATTATCGTCCTCTACCTCTCTGCCCGCTCTCTCATGAGGCTGGCTTCTCCATCCTCTGTGCTGAATCCTGCTTTGGAGGGGTTGTCTTCGGCCTTATCCGGTGTTATTATCTCCGTGCGGAATCGCAGATTTTGCTTTGGCGGAATTTAAAGCGGCGCTTGGCCTTGGCGCTTAGGCTGCTTCTGGGGGTCATCCTCCGTTGTTCCATCGCCATTCCCTTCTTTTGGGGTGTCCACCATGTATATGTCGTATGACGAGGTGGCCTTCCGGTGCCCTATAGGTATTTGGTTCTTGGTCGTCTGCTGCATCGGCGTCCATACCGTCGATGTCTTGGTCGAAGTCGAGCATGTCGGTTAAATCATCGGCAGTGGCTACAAAGTGGGTGGTGGGTGGGCTTTGAATTTCTTCGTCGTCGCATCCCAACCTTGCTGACCATAGTTCGCCATGGCTCTCTGATAAAGAGAGACTTTAGCGAATTCGAGGATGTCGCCAAGGGCGAAGTCTTTGAAAGATGTCATGACGGCAAACTCCATGATCGCGCCCAATCGGATTCGATTAGCGGGCGCGGAAGGTTCGGAGTCCGGAGAGGAGTCCGGCACCTTGGAGTTGCGAGCTTCGAAAAGGACAAGGCTGGTATTCGTCTCGATCGCCGTAGAGATTGCAGCCCCCGAGGCGGTTTCAGCCACCCGTCCTCGATTGGCGCAGTCGGCTCCGAGCTAAGGGTCGGGCCGGACATCTGTGACCTCGAGGCCTTGCTTGGCGCGAGCTAGATCATGCCCATCGTGATGTCTTGGCGCTTGGCTGTGGCTCGAACCGTCGAAGATCAAGTCTCCGTGGGCGTCGGCCGTGTAGTTCAAACTTCAAATCGACTGATGGCGGGGCGTAGCTTTTGATCTGCTCGGATGGCTGCGAATTGGCCCTGATGCAAAGCCGCGAATCGAAGATCTATCCGGGAGAAAAGTCTCACCTGCACCGCATCATTGTTGATGATCGGAGGAGCCATCGGGCCTAAAGGTGGCGACACACGAGGAACTCTCAATGAAAGCACCAATGTCGGTGTCAAAACCGGCGGATCTCGGGTAGGGGGTCCCGAACTGCGCGTCTAGGTGGATGGTAACAGGAGACAAGGGACATGATGTTTTTACCCAGGTTCAGGCCCTCTCGATGGAGGTAAAACCCTACTCCTGCTTGATTAATATTGATGATATGGGTAGTACAAGAGTAGATCTACCACGAGATCAGAGAGGCTAAACCCTAGAAGCTAGCCTATGGTATGATTGTTGTTCGTCCTACAGACTAAAACCCTCCGGTTTATATAGACACCGGAGAGGGCTAGGGTTACATAGAGTCGGTTACAATGGGAGGAGATCTACATATCCGTATCGCCAAGCTTGCCTTCCACGCCAAGGAAAGTCCCATCCGGACACGGGACGAAGCTTCAATCTTGTATCTTCATAGTCTAGGAGTCCGGCCGAAGGTTATAGTCCGGCCATCCAGACACCCCCTAATCCAGGACTCCCTCAATAAGGCTTCAACTCAAACGGTGACATTGCGACATTGGCCAGAGTCCTCATGAAGAAGTCATGAAAGTTGACGGGGACGCCATGAATGATATTGAATAGCAGATTCTTCATGATGCCAACGACTTCTTCTTCATTCGGGTCGTGGCCCTTTATAGGACTCAATGTCTTCGTCAGAATGCGATAGATAGTCCGAGGCACATATAGCAATTCCTTCATGAGGAATTCTGTTCTTGGCGCCTGACCTGGCTTCAATGGCTTCATCAGCACTTCCATATAGTGATCTGTAAGCTCAGGCTCTTGGTACATGCAACGAGCAGCTTCAAGGGAAGGACTGAGAGGTAAAGCATGAAGCAATTCAGTAGCTGGTGCCTTGTAGTGAGTATTTTCAATCACCCAGTCTAGCACCCATGAATTCACATCTTCAGAGTCTCCGGTGATGTGCAGCGTTGCATAGAATTGAAGAATGAGTTCTTCATTCCAATCACAGATTTCAGTGCAGAAATTTAACAGTCCAGCATCGTGAAGAACACTGAGGACTGGCACGAAGCATGGAAGAGATTCCATATCCACGTGAGGACTGTGCTCATGATCGAAGACTTTGTATTTGTTGAACAGCACTGAGGAATAAAAATTTATGCATTTGGCGATCTGAAACGCCTCTTCCTAATGCGAAAGCGAGTCATAGGGTTATAATCGATGAAGAATACATGCTCGTGAAGAAATCAACAGTCTTGAATTTTTGCTTCCTTGAGAATGGATCCTTTGGCTTGGGTTGAGGAGTGTCAGTCAGTTGCATCACAACCTCAGGAATCGCAATCTCAGGTTCTTCAGGCTGAGGAATTTCTGGTTCCTCTTTAGTGCCAGTCTGTGTCTTCAATGATTCAGCGGCGAGTTTCTTCAAAGACTAGGGGCTGGAATTTCTTCATGTATAGACAGAGTGGGGTGAGTTTCTTGAGCCCAATGGAGCAGTATGTCTTTGGGGTGAGGGATTTGTTGCAATCGCGTGAACAGAGGGGAGTTGGGATGCTGACTATCCCAAAAATCATCATTCATCAATGGAGTAGTACTCCCAATGTCCACGTCAGAATTTTGTTCATCCAATTCCTCAACGCCGGCCTCTTCAGCAGTGAACCGAGGCATAGGCAAGGAGACAATTGGTGTTGAAGGGATTGCATCCACTTCAATTTCTACATCCATCTGCTCTGAGGAAGCAGCAGAGGGAATGTCTTCATCGGATTCACTTGGAATCACATTATCTTCATCAAAAGGAACAAGGTCCTTTGATGGCATGGTTGAGATAGGAACAACATCAGTTGGGTTGTCAAATGAGCTAGTCAATGGGTTCATCTTCTTCGGGGCTGAAGAATCTGATGAAGTTGATGCCTTCCTTTTCTTCGCAGCTGCACGCTCTGCAGCCTTGGTCTTCTTCACATCTGATGCAGATGGAAGGATTGGAGTTGGGGTAGGCGCAGGAGGAACAGAGGAATTTGGTTGAATTTCTTCAGGCACAACTGATGCAGTTGCCCTGACTTCTTCATTTTCTTCAGGCGCACCACTAGTGGATGTCCTGGCAATTTCTTCAGTGGCTGGAATGTAGTCATCAGCCCTGGAACTCACATTTTCTTCAGCGGCCCGATTTTCATCAGCGGTGCTGGCGTGCTCTTCTGTTGGTTGAGCAGATGCTTTGGCTTGAGGAATTTTGGTTGTGATGGAGCTGCAACCTTTGAAGTGAATTTCTCAGTCAGTTTTACAAACCTGACCTTGGCTCCTTGCCAATCAACATAGTAAGCATTGAAGTCATCGCTGAGGCCTTTGATTTCATCCTGGATCTTCACTAGTTCTTCAGTTGTCATAGAGACAACGTTTTTCTTCAGGAAGCGCTCCTTCCTGTACTGAGCTTTCTTCAGCTGCCTGGCCTTCTCAAATTTCCATTTCCCTTCTTCAATGAAGGCAGTCAAAACATGACTTTGACCAAGTGTGAGGTTCATCTCAGGCAAAGGTGTGTTGGGATCCTTGTGCCAAAGATCGATGAAGTCTAGGATCAGCTTCGGATCCAAAAGCAGTGGCACATTGCTTCCTTTGGCTCTAGCGGCCTTGACTTGTCTGTCTCTGATGATTTTGTCTAGTTCTTCATCATCAGAGGGCACGTGGAAGGTGACCTGCTTTTTGTGAGGACTTGGTCGAGGACCTCGTCCAGCAGCGGCCTTTTTCTTCAGCAGAGAGGGGCCAGCTGAGGAACTTGCAGAGGCTCCTGAGGCAATAGATATGCCAGTAGTCCTTTGGCACGTGGCGAGATGCACTAGTGCAGAGGATTTGGTCGGAGCAGCCGAAGAATTTGCCAGAGGAGCTGAGGACTTTGGAGGAGCATGAGCAGTTTGAGGAGTTGGCCGTGAGGGCTTTGAGGAATCTGGCTGTGAGGGCATCGCCGAGGAACTTGGCCTTGAGGGCATTGAAGGTGAAGCACTTGGCTTATGCGCAGGCTTATTTGCAATGGCCTTCTTCGGCTTGCTAGCAGAGGCCTCAGCAGTGGCAGCAGCAGCAGCAACAGAGTCTTTATTGAATTTCCTCATTGCTTCTCTGGCTTGTCTAGCCAACTTGGACTGGCGCTTGGCCCATTCATCAGGATAATCCTCACCGTGCATGAGACTAGTGGGATCTGCTTCTTGGCCAGGTGCCAATGGAGGTCTTGGGCATGGAGGATTTGAGTGCGAATTTCTTCATGTACTTGGGAGTTACATACCTGTACTCCCTCCACTCTCTTGCCCATCTCCTCTCTATCCTCTGTATGCGCACCTTGCGCTGATTTTTGTCCTCTTTTCCGAACTTGGCCTCATCAGGAGTGCAGTAATCCGCATATATGTCCTCAGGGATTTCAAAAGTAGTGTTAATCTCAGGCCTCTTTCCTCCCTTTTGTGGCTTCTTTCCATCAACCATTTTCTTCACATGATGAATTTGAACAATGGGATTCTCTGAAGAAGTATGCAACTTTTCTTCGACGAACGCTGCAAATGAGTTAAGTTGATGAGAACCTAGTGAGTCAGCAGCGAACATGAGTATCTATGAACAGAGTATAGTTGCGAGGAATTTGGAGAGGTCATATGCGTTCTCAAAAGGTTTTGTAAAAAGAACAAGTTTGAGGAAATTGACTAGATGAGTCTTGAAGAATTTCACTAAGCATTCTTTGTCTTAGGTTTCAGAGTTCTACAGATCAGAAATCCACACAATTGAGGAATCTTGAAGAAAAATATAACTTAGAGAAATGAATCAAGAGCAGATGACATGTGAGGTGTTTAGTGTGTGAAGATTTGAAGAAAAACACCTTTGAGGATTTTGTAGAAATCATTTCAATCAAAGAGGGCAGTAAAAGTAACTTTTAATTACCCTGGACGAAGAACACGACGAAATGGGAAGTGGAGAAGTGAAGTTCGTCAGTGCAGATCTTCCATGCCCTAACTTGGCTAAGGAAGACAGCTACGGCGGCGGCGGAGTGAAGAAATCCGTGGCCGGCGCGAGTACGACGGCGACGAGGTCGAGGCAGTGAAGCTCTTCCTCACCGGCGACGATGAAGTAGAGGCGGCGCTAGGGTTTGAGAAGCTCAAGCGGGAGTGAGATCGAGTGGAGTAAAGGAGAAGTGAGGAAGGGGAGGGGTATTTATAGCCACGGTGAAAAACTGTTCGCCCGAAGAAATTGGACGAATGTGCCTGTCGGTATCAAAAACGGCGGATCTCGGGTAGGGGGTCCCGAACTGTGCGTCTAAGGCGGATGGTAATAGGAGGCGGGGGACACGATGTTTACCCAGGTTCGGGCCCTCTCGATGGAGGTAATACCCTACTTCCTGCTTGATTGATCTTGATGATTTGAGTATTACAAGAGTTGATCTACCACGATATCGTAGAGGCCAAACCCTAGAAGCTAGCCTATTGTATGATTGTTGTTGTCCTACGGACTAAATCCTCCGGTTTATATAGACACGGGGGGGGCTAGGGTTACACAGAGTCAGTTACAATGGAGGAGATCTACATATCCGTATCGCCAAGCTTGCCTTCCACGCCAAGGAGAGTCACATCCGGACACGAGACGAAGTCTTCAATCTTGTATCTTCATAGTCCTACAGTCCGGCAAAAGGATATAGTCCGGCTGTCCGAGGACCCCCTAATCCAGGACTCCCGTAGTGCCCCTGATCCTTCTCATTCGCTTGACATGTGTCACCCACGTACTGAGAAGTGGAGATCGTGTGAGATCGTGGGTGAATAGATAAGTATTATCATGGGATGCGGAACAATTTGAGCGGCAAAACCGAAAATTTTGGATAAGATAAGTTTTAACGTTGCGTTCGCAAATTCTTCAGCTGACAAGGACACAGTGAAGATTTTGAACGAGTTTCAAATAGAACGCACATGAAGAATTTGTGAATAGATTGGGTTGAGTATAGCATAGAGGGGAAGGGTCGATCACATTCACTTAGCGTAAAAAGCGACTTGAAGAAATAGCCATAAGTGAATGTCAGTAGAGGACATAAACCCATATATATATATATATATATATATATATATATATATATATATATATATATATATATATATATATATATATATATATATATATATATATATATATATATATATATATATAGCCAATGAAGAAAAAAACGATGGGAAAGGTGAAGACAATGCAAAGTTGAAGAAAATGAACAACTAAGGAATTTCAAAACTGAGGAAAAACTCAAATTGAAGATTTTCAACTTTGGTGGTGGCGTGTCCCACCGTATAAGAATGATGATTTCAGACACCGCGTACAATTATCGTAGGGCTCTGAGAATCAAATTCTTTGTTAATTTCTTCACACTTAGAGTGTTATTCTTCATTGATTAAAGAAAAACGTTTCTTCATGTGTTGCACATCTAAGTCATCAATTTTGCATAAGTGTTAGGATGAGTGTCCTTTTCAAAGAACATTCGAAGATTCTAGGATATTTAGCTCACACCGCAACTTGCTAAATCTCTTCTCATCCAAGGGATTTGTGAAGATATCGGCTAGTTGTTCTTCAGTCTTCACATGCTCAATAGAAATGTCGCCCTTCAACACATGATCACGAAGAAAATGATGACGAATCTGAATGTGCTTTGTCTTCGAGTGCTGAACTGGGTTGTAAGCAATCTTGATGGAACTCTCATTGTCACAGAAGAGAGGCGCATTCTTCACATTGACGCCATAGTCCTTGAGATTTTGCTTCATCCACAGCAATTGAGCACAGCAAGAACCAACGGCAATGTATTCAGCTTCAGCAGTAGACAGTGATACGCATTTTTGTTTCTTCAATGACCAACAGACCAAAGATCGTCCGAGGAAATGGCATGTGCCTGATGTTGACTTGCGGTCTACACGATCACCAGCATAGTCAGGATCTGAATATCCAATGAGATCAAAAGCCAAGCCCTTGGGGTACCATAATCCAAGTGTTGGTGTGTGAGCTAGATATCGAAGAATATGTTTCACAGCCTTATGGTGTGATTCCTTCGGTGTAGCTTGAAATCGGGCACACATGCAAACACTAAGCATTATATCTGGTCTGGATGCACATAAGTACAATAAAGAACCAATCATGGAGCGGTATACCTTATGATCGAAGTCAATACCATTTTCATCAGTGCACAGATGGACATTTGTGGGCATAGGAATTTTGACGCCTTTGCAATCTTGCATGCCGAATTTCCTCAGTACATCCTTTAGGTATTTATCCTGAGATATGAATATGCCATTGCGTTGTTGACGAATTTGAAGTCCTAAGAAGAATTTCAGTTCTCCCATCATAGACATTTGATATTCTTCACTCATCATATAGGCAAATTCATCACTGTAACGTTGGTCAGTACAGCCAAAGATAATATCATCAACATATATTTGGCAGACAAACAATTCACCATCATAAGACTTAGTGAAAAGAGTTGGGTCAAGTGAACCGGGTTTGAAGCCTTTCTTCATGAGGAATTCCTTCAAAGTATCATACCACGCCCGAGGGGCCTGCTTGAGGCCATAGAGGGCCTTATTGAGTCTGAAGACTTTTTCAGGATTCTTTCGATCTTCAAAACCTAGTGGTTGAGCAACATATAATTCTTCCTCAAGCTTACCATTGAGGAATGCACTTTTGACATCCATTTGATATAGAGTGATATCATGATGGTTAGCATAAGCAAGTAATATGCGAATAGCCTCAAGTCTAGCAACAGGTGCAAAAGTTTCATCAAAATCAATTCCTTCAACCTGTGTGTAGCCTTGAGCTACAAGTCGTGCCTTATTCCTTACCACAAGGCCATTTTCATCTTGCTTGTTGTGGTAGATCCACTTTGTGCCAATGATATTGTGCTTGCGAGGATCTGGACGTTTGACCAGTTCCTAGACGTTGTTGAGCTCGAATTGATGTAATTCTTCTTGCATAGTTTGAATCCACTCAGGCTCCAAAAATGGTTAATCTACCTTAGTGGGCTACTTCTTTTTCAACGCGAGGATGAGCTGGTTGTCATCGAGGAATTTGATCAACATTTTCTTTAGCACCATTTTCTTCAGGTGCATTAGGTCGACGCTCTTCATGTTCTGGAATGAATTCTTCAGCAGATTCTTCGGTCGGAATGACATCCTCAGTAGCCTTGAACTTGATAGTTTCCTCAGGTGCTGGTTCATCTATCACACAAGGTAGGTGCTCTCTTTGCGAGCCATTAGTTTCATCGAACCTCACATCTACAGTTTCAACAACCTTGTGAAGAACGTTGTTGAAGAATCTGTAGGTGTGCGAGTCCTTTCCGCAACCAAGCATAAAACCTTCATGTGCTTTTGGTGTAAATTTTGAGTTGTGATGAGGATCTCTAATCCAACATTTAGCACCGAAGACTTTGAAATAACTCACATTGGGTTTCTTGTCAGTGAGGAGTTCATAGTCAGTCTTCTTGAAGAATTTGTGAAGATATACTCTGTTGATGATGTGGCACGTAGTATCAATTGCATCAATCCAGAAACAACGAGGAACTTTGTATTCATCAAGCATAGTGTAAGCCATCTCAGCAAGAGTCCTGTTCTTGCGCTCCACAACGCCATTCTGCTGAGGAGTATAAGGAGCAGATAACTCATGAGTAATACCAAGTTCATCAAGATAGTCATCAAGACCAGAATTCTTGAACTCAGTTCCATTGTCACTTCTGATGTGCTTGATATTCACACCAAGGTTGGTTGAAGCCCTCGAGGAAAATCGTTTGAAGACTTCCTGCACTTCATGCTTGTAAGTAACAATTTGTACCCATGTGCATCGAGAGTAATCATCAACAATAACAAAGCCATATTGAGATGCATCATTTGAAACTGCAGAATAATGGTTAGGACCGAAGAGATCCATGTGAAGTAATTCAAATGGTCGAGTAGTAGTCATGATAGTCTTCGCTGGATGCTTGGCCTTTGTCATCTTTCCAGCTTCACAGGCTCCGCATAAGTGATCCTTGAGGAATTTGACATTCTCAATGCCAATGACGTGCTTCTTCTTCGCAAGCGTGTGCAAATTCCTCATGCCTGCATGACCAAGTCGTCGATGCCAGAGCCAGCCTTCTGAAGCTTTTGCAAGTAGGCACACAGCTGGTTGAGGTCCTGTAGAGAAATCAACAATATACAAGTCTCCTCTCCTAAAGACTTCGAAGATTTTGGAATTGTCAGATTCCATGATCACAACACAACGATACTTGCCAAAGACAACAACCATATCAAGATCGCAAAGCATTGAGACAGACATGAGGTTGTATCCTAAGGACTCGACAAGCATGACTTTGTCCATGTGTTGATCCTTTGAGATCGCAACTTTACCTAGACCCAATACCTGACTTTTTCCTTTGTCAGGGAAGATCATATGCTTCAGATGAGATGGACATAAGGGAGCATCCATCAATAGATTCTTGTCACCAGTCATGTGATTTGTACATCCACTATCAAGGACCCACTCAGTGGCTTTGGGTTGATCATCCTGCAGATGAATTAGTGCAGCTTACGAACTCATATACTTCATCAGTGAAGAATATGACATCAATTCATCAGATCAATTTCATCAAGCAATGCAACAGATAAAGCAGTATGAGGACGTGAGAAATGAGAGTTCATTTCTTCATGATTAGCATGCGTCCTTTCAGGCAATTTTCAGGTCTCCAGCAAATTCTTCAGACGTTTACGCACGTCTGGAGATCTGACCTTGTAGAAGAGATTAGTTATTTTTCTTCACCACCCACATCTGAAGGGGTGGCAAAGAGTTCATCACTCTACGAGCTCCATACGAGAAATGTGGCATAGAAGACAACCCATTTCGTTAGAGGAGTTAGGATAAGCATATGAATAAGCAGAGAAATTCTTCGAGGACTTATGAACATAATGGTTAGAAGAATAATGTTCATATTCATAGCCCTTAGCTCTTCCCTGTGAAACAAAGTTGTTAGCACGATGATATTCATATGAGGATTTTGATCCTTTTGAGGAATTTGATCCACGTGAAGAATTTGGTCTGTATGAAGAATTTGATCTGGGGTTCCTGTTCATCGCTGGTGGTGTCATGAGGACATTCACCTGAAGATTTTCAAGGCATCTTTTGGGAACCCAGATTTTCTTCATAGGAGAACCGTTCCTGCAGTTAGTGCCAACATATCTAGCATATACTTCACCATTCTGATTTTGGAACAGTTTATAGTTGGAGTCAAATGACTCATCAGAAGAATGAGGAGATTCACATGTAAAGCCAGATAAATTGGATGGATCAACTGGAGGTCCGTTTGCAGCAGCCCATGAGGTTTTGGGGTACTGCTCAGGCTTCCAATATGTACCATCAGCATTAAGTTTCCTCTCAAAGGCAATACCCTCTTTCCTAGGGTTCCTGTTGAGGATCTGTTTTTTAAGCACATCACAAAGAGTCTGATGCCCTTTGAGGCTTTTGTACATGCCTGTCATGTACAATTCCTTCAGCCCTGCATCACCAGTGATACTAGCAATGTCCTCAGATGAGGAATTAGTGATAGCAGAGACAGTTGAAGAATTTTTAGCATTAGAAGCATTTGAACATTCAGGTGAAGAATTAGCAGATTCACGTTCAATGCATTTCAAGCATGGAGGAACAAATTCTTCCTGAGAAGCGCTGATTTGTTGAGCAAGTAATGAATCACGCTCCTTCTGAAGATCTTCATAACTCACTCTTAGCTTTTCAAGATCTTGCTTTCTTTGAAGAAATTCATAAGAAAGCTTCTCATGATCAGATAAGAGAGTGTTATGATGACCTTGAAGATTGTCAAACCTAGACCGAATTCTCTGAAGATTTTCAGTCAAGGTTTTAGTGCGATCCATTTCTTCACCTAACATATCATCACTTTTATCTAGCATGTTTTGAACCTTTTCAAAAGCCTTTTGTTGTTTCACAGCAATCTTAGCAAGTTTAGAATAGCTGGACTTGAGGTTTTGATCAGATTCATTCTCACTTGATTCAAAGGAGGTATATTTGAGTACCTTAGCAACCTTTGCCATGAAGCAATAGGTGGGAGCATAGTCATCATTGCGTTCATCAGCCTTGTTGGTGAAGCCATTTTCTTCAGGGTTGAAGATAGACTTGCTGACGAATGCAGTAGCGAGAGCTAGACTCGCCACACCAGACTCGGACTCCTCAGATGCCTCCTCTTCCTCATGTTCCTCAGATTCAGCCTTAGAGTCCATTTTCTTGCCAATGAATGCCCGGACCTTCTTGGAGCTGCTCTTCTTATGAGATGAAGACTTTGAGGATTTTGATGATGAAGATTTTGACGATTTCTTCTTCTTCTTCGCGTCATCAGAACTTTAATCCTTGTATTTCTTCTTCTTTGATACCTTTTCCCACTTAGGACAATCTTGAATGTAGTGACCAGGCTTCTTGCATTTGTGGCATAGCTTCTTCTTGTAGTCACTAAATGAGGAATCATTGCTCTTTGAGGATTTTCTAAAGCGACCATGTCTTGAGAACCTTTGGAATTTCTTCACGGGCGGTGCTAGCTCCTAGCTCAGTTCTTCAGGATCACCAAGGCTACTACCAGAATCTTCACCTTCAGATTCAGAGACGACCTTGGCCTTCAGGGCACATGATCTGCCATAGCTCGAACCATAGAGATCTCTCTTCTTAGGAAGCTGGAACTCATGAGTATATAGCCTCTTGAGGATATCAGCGGGATCAAATGACTTGTAATTAACGCATTCTTGTATCATCAATGCCAGAGTATCAAATGTGGAATCAAGCGATCTCAACAATTTCTTCACCACCTCATGGTCGGTGATGTCAGTGGCACCAAGTGCTTGAAGCTCATTTGAGATGTCATTGAGGCGATCGAAGGTTTGCTGAACATTTTCATTGTCAAGTCTTTTGAAGCGGTTGAAGAGATTGCGAAGAACATCAACTTGAGAGTCACGCTGTGTTGAGACTCCTTCATTTACTTTGGACAGCCTATCCCAGATAAGCTTAGCAGTTTACAAAGCACTCACTCTTCCATACTATCCTTTGCTCAGATGGCCACAAATGATATTCTTCGCTTGATAATCGACTTGCTTGAATCTCTTCACATCAGCAGCATTCAGAGAAGGTCTGACTGAGGGAACACCATTTTCCACAACATACGATAGATCGTTATAATTGCCTCAAGATGCATTCGCATCTTATTCTTCCAGTAGGGGTAGTTCGTCCCATCGAAGGTAGGACACCCAGCAGATACCTTGATCATACCTTCGGTCGACATAACTAAAACTCCAGGCGGTTAAACCAAAATCACACAGAACAAGGGAGTACCTTGCTCTGATACCAATTGAAAGTGCGTTATATCGACTAGAGGGGGGGTGAATAGGTGATTTATATGAATTCTTCACTGAGGAATTTGCGGGTGAGGAAATTCCTTAGCGAAGAACTACTTGCAGCGGAATAAGTACTCAAAAGTAAACATAGCAGAACACAAGCATGGTCATCATGATGAAATGAAGACAAGCATAGAGTACAGAAAGCGTAAACACATGATAAACAGGATGAAGACAAACAGACTGAAGAAATTGAACTGAGGAAATTGAGAAAGTCTTCAGTCAAAGTCTTCAAACAGATATGAACAAGCACACAACACAATTATGAGGAAATGAAAGAGTTGAGGAAATAGAACCAGTAAGCTTGGTGAAGACAATGATTTGGTAGACCAGTTCCAACTGCCGTCTCAGTTGTACGTCTGCTTGAAGCGGCTAGGTATTTAAACCTGAGGACACCCAGTCCCGGATACATAGTCCTCAACGTATTCTCCTTGAGCTAAGGTCACACAGACCTCGCCCAATCACTCATGGTAAGTCTTCAAGTGACTTCCGAACTCGGTCACTCGGCGATCCACAATTCCTCTTGGATGCTCTAGACCATGACGCCTAACCGTCTGGAAGAAGCACAGTCTTCAAAGGTAACAAGCGTCGGATCCACGCAGGATCAATCTCTTCAGTGATGCTCAATCACTTTGGGTTTGTAGGTGTTTGGGTTTGGGTTTTCCTCACTCGATGATTTTTGCTCAAAGTCCTCAGAGGATGGGATGCTCCCAAATGACAAGTGTCAGTTTCTCTCGGAGCAGCCACCAGCTAGTGGTTGTAGGGGGCGGCTATTTATAGCCTAGGGAGTAGCCCGACATGATAAGACATAAATTCCCTTCAATAATATGACCGTTAGGTGGGTAGATATTTTGGGACTGCTGGCGCGTAGCACATCAACGGTCAGAAATTTGAGTATCAATTTCCTCAAGGGGTATCATGTTCCTCACTGTGTAGGCAATCCGCACTGGCGAATTCCTAACTCCTCAGTCAGAACAAATTCCTCAGAGACCAGAAGAACTTCGTCTCTTTCACTGAAGAATATGACTGAACTGTATGATATTTCCAATGGCTTCACTCGAAGGGATTGGTAGGTGTAAGATTTTGAGTTGAGCATCAGATGGAAATTTTTCCTTAGTATTTCCTCGACCCTCTTTAACAGTACGGTGTTTCCTATGACTCAAGAAAGAGAAAATGAAACTACGAAAACAAAAGTCTTCACGCTTCATGTTCCTCAAATGAATACCAAGTCTTCAAGGTCACACCAATTTCTTCACTTTCAAAGTCTTCAGAAAGTCTTCAGAAATCCAAAGTCTTCAGTCGAAGAACTTCATTTTTAGGGGTCGGCTTTCTCTGTAAATATCAAACTCCTCATAGACTTACAGACCTGTGTACACTCATAAACACATTAGTCCCTTAACCTATAAGTCTTCAATACACAAAAATCACTAAGGGGCACTTGATGCACTTACAATTTTCGAAAACCTTTGCCTTTTCTTCGCCCTTTTTCGTTCGTTTCTTTTCGCTTGTGTGCTTGTGTGTTAGATCGTTTATCTCACCTTCATGGCTAGCCATCTCCCTCTCCCTTTGTCTCCCAATTTTGAAGTTCTTCACTTCAAACAAAGGGAGGGAGAAAATCTAAAAGATGCTTGGTATAGAATTTTCAATACTCAAAATAGATCTACTAGGAAGCAATCCACTTGCGTTCTTCTTCGCAATTTTTACGTAGGCATCACTCATTGGAATAGATATGATCTTGATACCATTACCGAGGGAATTTCTTGGGAAGCCATACTTTTGATTCTTATAATGCTATCATACATTTGCTAGGCACACCACCTCTTTTGGTTAATGGAACTATTTTAACTTTTGAACATGTGATGCAAAGGCTTGATATTATTGAAAATAAAATTGCCACTGTGGAGTTAATCGAAAATTTGGATAAAAATATCCATAACCAAATTACCCAATACGGATCAAAGGTAGGAGTTACTCTGAAAAATCTTAGGGAAAAGGAACCCATAGTTAATGAGAAGATAGATCAAGATTCCACTAGAATTGATAAGCTCGAAGATATTATTACCAACTTGGGTACCGCTTTTTCTGCCGTTAAAAATACCTCAAATCCTCCTCGTACCAAAATTTCCAAGTTTATCTATGTTCCTAAAAATAAGTGTTAATCTTCTAGTAAGGAGAATGGAGACCTCAAATCAATAAGTGTTCACACCAAATTTTTCGATATTATTAAGGAACCTTTTGCTACAAATGAATTTCTTGATTTATTGCCTAGGAGTTTGATCATTAAGAAAACCAAAGAACCACCTAAGGGTTATGTGTGTTCAATTGAAGAATTGCATGCCAAAGATGGCAATATCGAGATCTATTCTTGCTTTTATGCCTAGCTAGGGGCATTAAACGATATCGCTTGTTGGGGGGCAACCCAATTTTATTTTTGTTCTGTATTTTTTGTTCTGTTTAGTAATAAATAACTCATCTAGACTCAGTTTAGATCTGGTTTTATGTTTTAATTAGTGTTTGTGCCAAGTAGAACCTTTGGGAAGACTTGGGTGAAGTTTTTGCGATCTTGCTGTAAAAAACAGAAACTTTAGCGCTCACGAGATTAGCTGCCATTTTTTACTGGCGAGTTCTTTTAGGTTGATTCTTTTTGATGAGATTAATAGACAAACTCCTCATGTCCTCCAATTTATTTCAGTATTTTTGGAATTCGATAATTATTCAATTTAGTCAGATTGCTACAGACTGTTCTGTTTTGACAGATTCTGTTTTTCGTGTGTTGTTTGCTTATTTTGATGAATCTATGAGTACTATCGGGGGGTATGAACCATAGATAAGTTGGAATACAGTAGGTTTAACACCAATATAAATAAAGAATGATTTCATTACAGTACATTAAAGTGGTGGTTTATTTTCTTATACTAACGAAGCTCATGAGATTTTCTGTTGAGTTTTGTATTGTGAAGTTTTCAAGTTTTTGGGTAAAGATTTGATGGATTTTGGAATAAGGAGTGGCAAGATCCTAAGCTTGGGGATGCCCCGGAAGGCATCCCCTCTTTCGTCTTCGTCTATCGGTAACTTTACTTGAGGCTATATTTTTATTCACCACATGATATGTGTTTTGCTTGGAGCGTCTTGTATGATTTGAGTATTTGCTTTTAAGTTTACCACAATCATCCTTGCTGTACACACCTTTTGGGAGAGACACGCATGAATCGGAAATTATTAGAATACTCTATGTGCTTCACTTATATCTTTTGAGCTAGATAATTTTTCTCTAGTGCTTCACTTATATCTTTTTAGAGCACGGTGGTGGTTTTATTTTATAGAAATTATTGATCTCTCATGCTTCACTTATATTATTTTGAGAGTCTTTTAGAACAGCATGGTAATTTGCTTTGATTATAAAATTAGTCCTAATATGATGGGCATCCAAGATGGGTATAATAAAAACTTTCATAAAAAGTGCGTTGAATGCTATGAGAAGTTTGATGCTTGATGATTGTTTTGAGACATGAGTATGGTGATATTAGAGTCATGCTAGTGAATTAATTGTGAATTTGAGAAATACTTGTGTTGAGGTTTGCAAGTCCCGTAGCATGCACGTATGGTAACTGTTGTGTAAAAAAAATTGAAGCATGAGGTGTTTCTTTTATTGTCTTCCTTATGAGTGGCGGTCGGGGACGAGCGATGGTGTTTTCCTACCAATCTATCCCCCTAGGAGCATGCGCGTAGTGCTTGGTTTTTGATGACTTGTAGATTTTTGCAATAAGTATGTTAGTTCTTTATGACTAATGTTGAGTCCATGGATTATACGCACTCTCACCCTTCCACCATTGCTAGCCTCTCTAGTACTGCGCAACTTTGGCCAGTAACATAAACCCACCATTTACCTTCCTCAAAGCAGCCACCATACCTACATATTGTGGTATTTCCATAGCCATTCCGAGATGTATTGCCATGCAACTTTCCACCGTTCCGTTTATTATGACATGCTCCATCATTTTCATATTGCCTTGCATGATCATGTAGTTGACATCGTATTTGTGGCAAAGCCACCATTCTTAACTTTTTCATACATGTCACTCTTGATTCATTGCACATCCCGGTACACCGCTAGAGGCACGCATATAGAGTCATATTTTGTTCTAGTATCGAGTTTTAGTTCTTGAGTTGTAAATAAATAGAAGTGTGATGATCTTCATTATTAGAGCATTGTCCCATGTGAGGAAATAAAAAAAGAGATAAAAAAGGAGAAAGGCCAAATAAAAAAAAGAGAAGGCCCAAAAAAATGAGAGAAAAAGAGAGAAGGGACAATGGTACTATCCTTTTTTTCCACACTTGTGCGTCAAAGTAGCACCATGATCTTCATGATAGAGAGTTTCTTAGTTTGTCACCTTCATTTACTAGTGGGAATTTTTCATTATTGAACTTGGCTTGTATATTCCAACGATGGGCTTCCTCAAAATGCCCTAGGTCTTCATGAGCAGGCAAGTTGGATGCACACCCACTTAGTTTCTTTTCTTGAGCTTTCATATATTTATAGCTCTAGTGCATCTGTTGCATGGCGATCCCTACTCACTCACATTGATATCTATTGATGGGCATCTCTATAGCCCATTGATACGCCTAGTTGATGTGAGACTATCTTCCTCCTTTTTTGTCTTCTCCAGAACCACCATTCTATTACACCTATAGTGCTATGTCCATGGCTCGCGCTCATGTATTGCATGAAAGTTGAAAAAGTTTGAGAATACTAAAGTATGAAACAATTGCTTGGCTTGTCATCGGGGTTGTGCACGATTTGAGCATTTTGTGTGACGAAGATGGAGCATAGCCAAACTATATGATTTTGTACGGATGAACTTTCTTTGGCCATTTTATTTTGAGAAGACATAATTACTTTGTTAGTATGCTTGAAGTATTATTATTTTTATGTCAATATTAAACTTTTGTCTTGAATCATTCGGATCTGAACATTCATGCCACAATAAAGAAAATTAGATTGATAATTATGTAAGGTAGCATTCCACATCAAAAATTCTGTTTTTATCATTTATCTACTCGAGGACGGGCAGGAATTAAGCTTGGGGATGCTTGATACGTCTTGTCGGTGTCAAAGCCGGCGGATCTCGGGTAGGGGGTCCCGAACTATGCGTCTAGGCGGATGGTAACAGGAGACAAGGGACACAATGTTTTTACCCAGGTTCGGGCCCTTTCGATGGAGGTAAAACCCTACTCCTGCTTGATTAATATTGATGATATGGGTAGTACAAGAGTAGATCTACCACGAGATCAGAGAGGCTAAACCGTAGAAGCTAGCCTGTGGTATGATTGTTGTTCGTCCAACGTACTAAAACCCCCCGGTTTATATAGACACCGGAGAGGGCTAGGGTTACACAGAGTTGGTTACAATGAGAGGAGATCTGCATATCCGTATCGCCAAGATTGCCTTCCACGCCAAGGAAAGTCCTATCCGGACACGGGACGAAGTCTTCAATCTTGTATCTTCATAGTCCAGGACTCCGGCCAAAGGTTATAGTCCGGCTATCCGTATACCCCCTAATCCAGGACTCCCACAGTAGCCCCTGAACCAGGCTTCAATGATGATGAGTCCGGCGCGCGGACTGTCTTCGGCATTGCAAGGCGGGTTCCTCCTCCGAATACTTCATAGAAGATTTTGAACACAAGGATACTGTCCGGCTCTGCAAAATAAGTTCCACATACCACCGTAGAGAGAATAATATTTACACAAATCCAATCTGCTGACGTATTCCGCAGCGTGACATCACACCACGGTCAAGCCTTTATTCGAGTCGTTTTTACTGTCCCACCTCAGCGCACTTAGCGAGGCAGTTTCCTTGGCACGTCTTGTCGAAGCAGAGATCGTGTCCCCTTATTCCGGGATTCTCATCAATACGGGCATGGGTAACCCAATCGTGCCATTAAATACGGCGCTTGGGAGATAAGCGAGTTTTACCAGGCTGGTGGGGGCACATAGTTTCGTCCGCCCATATAAGGGGATAAGGATCCACCTTTTTCATCTACGCCTTCTTCCTCCTTTGATTATCCATTTTCGCGCACTCGAGCTCCAGCGCCCAAGTCCGCACACCCCACCTCAACCTTCTCCAGCCATGTCCGGAGCGAGAGGCAAGTGGATGGTCTCCTCCGTCACGGAGGGACACATCAAGAAGCCGAGGAAAGCGGACACTTGTCCAATGACATCGCGACCGGCTCCCAGACGAGGGCAGCTCATCCCCACCCCAGGCCCCATGAGAGGTGGTGTTCTCACCCATTTCCTCCAGCGGACTAGGCTTCCCTCCACCCATTTGTCCGGGGCTCATGTTCTACTATGGCCTGGATTTCCACGATCTGGCCCCGAACTTCATCCTCAACATCTCGGCGTTTATCGTCGTGTGCGAGGCTTTCCTCCGCATCAAGCCCCACTTCGGCTTATGGCTAAAGACCTTCAATGTTAAACCGAAGGTGGTGCACAACTAGCAAGTAGAGTGCGGAGGCGCCATGGTGGGGAAGATGCCCAACGTTATATGGCTCGAGGGCTCCTTCGTGGAAACCATCATGGGGTGGCAATCGGGGTGGTTCTACATCACCGAGCCGTGTGACCCTGAATGGACGGCGGACCCCGAATTCCGATCTGGCATCCCCACACAGCTCACCTCCTGGCAAGAGAAGGGCCTGTCGTGGGGTAATTCGGGAGAGCTGACCGGACTCCAAACCTGCGTCCAAAACCTGGTGGACAAGAAGGTTAAACTTGTCAACGTAGTCCAGGTCATGCTGATCCGCCGGATCCTCCCGTGCCAACGACGGGCTTTTAACTTGTGGGAGTTCGACCCGGCCTAGCACCAAACTCTGACCAGGCTCTTTGACACAATGCACGAGGATGCCTCGAAGGTGCTATTCAAGGGCGCCGAGGTTCCCCCTCCCATTACCGAGGATCGCGGATTCTGCGCGAAGTGCCAAGCCAGTGTAGTAAGCTTTTTTTTACCCTTTACGGGATACTTGTTTTTCATAGTTTGACTCTATGCGGGATCTAAGCTCCCGTTCCTTTGACAGGACTGGCAGAAGAAGACCGGACAGATCGACTGTCCGACTCTTTTGCCCGAAGGCCCAGCAGATGCCCACTTGGCGAAGCTGCTGGTCCCGGCACCTTACATGGTGCCGGAGAAGAAGGCCAAGAAGGAGGCCGCGGGAACCCGGAAGATCTACCGGTGCCCGGTGGAGTCGGACTCGTCGTCTGATGACTCCAAGGCGCACTCCTCCCACGAAAACGAGGAGGAGGAAAGAGAGGTTTCTTCTCCAGTAGGGGAAGAAAAGAAAAGGAAAGCCTACCCAACTGGGGAGGCCGGAGGGTCCAAGAAGGGAAGAACCCTTCCCCCGGATTACTCCACCAACGTCGCCGACAGCGAGGAGGAGTTGCCGCCCAAGGCCAAGCCCCTGGCGAAGTCGTAAGTGTTCGGACACAAGAGTGATTCATAGTGTTCTTTTATTGCACAGCTTTCCCTGACGCCGGATATAATCATGCAGTCTGCCCAAGGCCCGGCTCGACGCTTCGTCGAGCGGCTCCCTGGATTCGTCGGATGTGAATTCGCTTCCGACCGCTACCTCCCCTCGCCCTACGGACGATGCCGAGGTGGAGTCCCAAAAGGGTCCAAGCCAAGAGGAGGTGGTCCTGGAGGCGCCGCAAGGCGACCTCCCGGACTCTAGGCGCAAAGGGGACAAAACCCCCAAGGGCTCCAAGTCCGGCCCTGGGCCGGACACCGCACCGGAACTTTCAACGGTTCTGGAGTCGGGCAGGCGGCCCCCTAGTAAGAAGGGCAAGCCTACGACGCCGGTGACCTCCGTCCAACCGGAGGCATCGGATAATTTGCTGGAGGTGCTTAACGGCGCCTCCATCGATGAGGAGCACCACACTATTATGAGTGCGGTGATCCATAAGGTTCAGTCCGCCAAGAGCGGGCTGATTGAAACCTGTGCCAGCCTTCTAACAAGCTTTGAGGTATGTATTTAAGATATGTAAAACTATTACCGCATAGACAGTAGCCCCCTGATGCTCAGTTTGGTGTTCGGAAAGAAAAGTCAAACTAAGGATCTAAAAGATATACGCAGGAGTCTAATATAAGTATGTCAATATGGGAATGCAGGCTGCGCTGCTGACCTCTGTTGCACTGACTGCGGAGGTCGATGCATTGAAGCAGAGCCTCGAGCGGTCCGAGAACGAGCTCGGTCTTGCCAAGAAGCAGCTCGAGGAAAAGGAAGGTAAGTAATACCTTATGTAAGTATAAAAGATGTGGTTGCAAAAATGGCGGGACCAACGTGAGTATTACGGGGCCACAACCTGTGGCAACCACAAGAAAGCGCTGTCCAAGGTCGAAGACAATGCGACCATGGAGCGCATCGAGCGAGAAAAGCAGGAGGTGTGGGTGGCAGAGGTGCAACAAGAGCTCCAGGCTCTCATGAAAAACACGAGAGTTTGGAGCTTGACTCAAAGACTCGAGAGTCCGAGCTCGCCTCGGCCCTTGAGAGCGCCAAATCTGCCAAGGCCGAAGCCCAAAAATCCCTCCAGGAAATTGAGGAGATGAAGAAGATAGCGGCGGGTAAGGCATTCTTTATGCAAAGCAAGCATGTGAAAGTGAATTACTTGTTACTTACCCGAGTCCGGAGCTCTCCAGGAGCATTCGCAGATCTGCCCCACATTGTGTCCGACGCTGCCGCATACTATCGGGCCGAGGAGGGGAGCTCGACGGAGAAGGTGTTCGGTCTCGATATCTTTGAGGCGGACACCAGTGCCTTGAGCGACCAGTGAAGCAGCTGGTCGAGCTCCATAAGGTGGCGAACAGGCCATGAAGGACCTTATAGTGCGGCTATGGCACGGGAGGTCATGCCTAGGAGCTACTTTGGGCTGGTGAGGCGGTGGCGGATGCTGCCCACGGCTTGAAGTCATCAAGCGCTCCGTATGTATTGAAGGCGCCCGTAGGGCCCTTACTGTGTTAAAGTACTTTGGGGCAAGATGGATCTTGAGAAGCTGGTGACAGATGGGCCACCAGAGGGCAAGGAGCATCATAAGCCCAAGATGTATTATGAGGCGTCTGAAGGGTGCCCGCCTTATGGCGGATGAATGTTCCAAGGATGTAATTTTTGAGTAAACTCATTTGTGTTATCTGCGCGCTGAAAACTTGTTCATATGTGCTAAGCAACGCTTTTGAATTTAAAATATTACCTTACATGCGGCCGTTTATTAAATCGAGAGATGGCGAGTCGTCGGCACGCCCCCATGCCACGAGTCTTTGGGGTGTTGGGATAAACCTGAGTGCTCTTGTTCGCATTCTTGGGTCCTTGAGGAGGCGCCAACAAGAACGAACAAGGCAATCGGACTATAATGCTTTATCACTCTCACTTAGCCATAGAATTCTATAATTTTAAATTTCATGAAACCCCTAGTATTAGGAAGGCCGAGTTGGGCGCTATCACGCCTAGGCCGGACAAAGCCGACTCCTCGCTCTAAGCGGCATAAGTCTTTAGGGACTCGAAACCTCTCGAACAGCGACCACCTCTCGCCCTATCATGACGGTCAGTTTTATCTTTCTCTACTGAGGTGCTGAACCCAGCTCAACCGGGGCACAATCGCAGTAGTTCTCCTAGCGCTACCTTAGCCGATATAACGGAACATAAGGTACCAAAACATTGGAGCCGGGCAAACCCAACTATTGACCCAAGACATGATTCGGAGCTGATGCATATAATGCTATAAGTTCAAGGTGCCGCACTTGTTAAAGTGATCGGACTTCTCACGCCGTATTATGGGGTACTTGAGCCCCTGGCGTATTTGGCCGTACCAAAGTGTACGGGTGCTGAATGTCATAACTGAACATATGTATTGAAAAAGAAACAAATAGAAAATGCAATAATAAGCTGAAGCTGAGCATTGTTTATTAAAAGGCTGCTGTGAAAGTAGAACGATACAAATAGTGCGATAAGCAAGATGGGACTATTTGACATGTCCTCCTTCAGGGGCAAGCTGCGAGACGGTATGTAAGACAGGTATTTAGCTCGTTATAGAGACCACTGGACATTCGACGTAACTTCACGCCTCCACAGCTGTTGCATCGTGTGTTCAGCGATTGTACTGCCGGACAGGCCTTCCGGAGAGTGGAGTCCTGAAAGTAAGAAAAAAGAATGACAAAATTGGAAGCCCCTAGTGCGGTTAAGCCGCATTTTGGGCATGTCGTGGTCGTGCCCCTCCCCCTATGACCATGGTATTTCCAGAGCGTAATTATGTACGCGTAGTACTGGTTTCGCAATTTCGCGAGGGCTGGGGTTGGGGCGCATTGCTACGCGCTTGCTCGGAGCGTGCAGCGGTCTTGTTGTAGGTTACTCCGGCGGCTTGACGCTGTCCGGACGTTTAATAGCCGGACTGGAGAATTGCCTTGAGAGGCTACTTTGTACTTCCGTCGCGAGGGCCGCCGTATGCTCCTCCATTCGGAGAGAGCGTTCGATGTTTCCATTGACCGTAATGACTCCTCGAGGGCCTGGCATCTTGAGCTTGAGGTATGCGTAGTGCGGCACCGCATTGAACTTTGCAAATGCGGTTCGTCCGAGCAGTGCGTGATAGCCACTGCGGAATGAGACTATGTCGAAGATTAACTCCTCGCTTCGGAAATTATCCGGAGATCCGAAGACCACTTCAAGTGTGGCGAGCTGCATAGTTGGCCTCTACACCTAGTATGGCGCCTTTAAAGGTCGTCTTTGTGGGTTTAATCCTTGAGGGATCTATGCCCATTTTTACGACTTTGTATCTGATAAAGCAGGTTCAAGCTGCTGCCGCCGTCCATAAGGACTCTAGTGAGGTGAAATCCGTCAATGATTGGGTCTAGAACCAATGCGGCGAATCCGCCATGGCGGATGCTAGTGGGGTGGTCCCTTCGATCAAAAGTGATCGGGCAGGAGGACCACGGGTTGAACTTTGGGGCGACTGGCCCCAACGCATATATGTCCCTGAGTGCACGCCTCCTATCGGATTATTGGGCCACGGGTAGGCCAACCCGAGGCCCGGACTTTTCAAGACAATGGGGCAGATTGCGCCCCTCAGGACCCCAAGACGAAGAGCCGCCTTTTGAGAATCGGCGGCAAGGCCGCCGACTGCCCCTCACGGGCGAGTCCCAGGGACGGCTTCGAGATAAGCCGACTCCCAACTGGCGGCTTCCAGAGAAGCCGACTATGGGGAGTCGGCCCGCGACTCCAACCACCTCCTGCCTACGCAACTACGGACGGGATGGGGTGCGGCCGCCGCGCGGCCCATCCCTGCCCTGTTCACGGAGGGCGAGCATAGCCTGACAGGCGCCGTCGACGGAGACCTCCTTCCGTGGCAATTGTTGCCATGCCGGCCTGACATCTACCCGTGGGCGGCGCCGAGCCCACGACGGCTGTGTCATGACGACCAGAGACGGCGGGACCCGCCTGTCGGTGGGGGTGCAGAAGACGGCGAGAGCGCCACAAGCCGGACCCATTGGGAGTCGGCCCCCAGGAGTCGGCCGGCCCCTCCCACGGCCCCGCACGCCATTAACGAGACATAAGACAGGAATGGCAGCGGTGATCGCCCGTCGGCGGGCGCCTGTTGCCATGACCATGACCAAGCGGTGTCATTAGAGGCGGCTACGATAATCCGCTCTTGGCAAGACTACCATGGCGGACAAAACCGACGGCCCCATGCCGGGCCCGTCGGCGGGGCCCACTAGTCGGCGGGCCCCAACAGTCGGCGGAGAAGACGGCGACGTGAGAGACAGTCGGCGGGGCCCAGCCGGATTACCGTTGTACCCCCGGGGGGTAGGACTATATAAACCCCCCAGGGCACCCATGCAAGAGGTTGGACCCTAATAGTATTAGACACACATAGAGGGAAGAGAAGAGCTAGCCGTGCCCTTCTCCTTCCTCACCCCGAACAGCTCAAGGAGCAACCTTGGACCCACTTTGCCATAGTGATCATGCAGAGACCCCTTGAGAGCAGAGGGGTATTGTCTCCACGGAGAGCCCTGAAGCTGGGTAAGATCCGCCGGCGTGCATGCCTTCGCCTCATCCCGTTTCCAGGCACCGTCGATGTCCTACTCACCCCCACCATGATAAGCCATCCTTTGGCATATGTCGCACCCAACCCCTGACACCTCCGCTCCCTTTTGGGTATGTGGGTTGCGTATATCATGTTCACCGTCCGCACTTGTGGGGGGAAGCCCTTCTGTCCCCTATTGTTCAGCGGCTGGGGCTCCTCCTCGTCATCGCTATGCAGCCCCTTGTCTCTGTTTTCGGCATTTAACTTGCCTGCCTACTTGAACACCCAACAATCCCTGTTGGTGTGATTGGCTGGTTTTTCGGGGGTGCCGTGTATCTGGCGCGAGCGATCGAGTATTCGGTCCAAACTGGACGGGCCCGGAGTATTTATTTTAAATGGCTTTTCCGCGACGGGTTTAGAGCCTCTGAATCCGGCATTAACTGCCGTATCCTCAGCATTGTCGCCGTTAATGCGGCGCTTGTGCTTGTTGCGACGCGACCTGCCATTGCTGTCCTTGGTATCCGAATTACCAGGGCTCTTGGTCATGTTATTACTATGAGCTAGCCAGCTGTCTTCTCCCGCGCAAAAGCGGATCATGAGTGTTGTGAGGGCTGCCATGGATTTGGGCTTTTCCTGTCCTAGGTGACGGGCAAGCCACTCGTCACGGATGTTATGTTTGAAGGTTGCGAGGGTCTCTGCGTCCGGACAATCGACTATTTGATTTTTCCTGGTTAGGAACCGTTTCCAGAATTGTCTGGCCGATTCCTCTGGCTGCTGAATTATGTGGCTTAGGTCATCGGCGTCTGGTGGTCGCACATAGGTGCCCTGGAAATTGTCGAGGAATGCGGCTTCCAGGTCCTCCCAACAACCAATTGACTCTGCTGACAAGCTGTTAAGCCAATGCCGAGCTGGTCCTTTAAGCTTGAGTGGGAGGTATTTGATGGCGTGTAGATCATCACTGCGGGCCATGTGGATATGAAGGAGATAATCCTCGATCCATACCGCAGGATCTGTTGTGCCATCGTATGATTCCATGTTTACGGGTTTGAAACCCTCGGGGATTTGATGATCCATTACTTCATCTGTGAAGAATAGTGGGTGTGCGGCGCCTCTGTACTGGGCTATATCACGGCGTAGCTCAAATGAGCTTTGTCTCATCAGTGTTCGCCCGGCGGATTTGCCATATCCGGCATGGCGGTTATCGTCACCTGTCGTGGGGTGCCCACGCGATCCGTAGATCGGTCTTGTTTGCCTTGCCTTGTCCTCCAATATATCTCGTAGGTCTGGCGCATTTCCCCGTGCCTTGGTATTTTTTGTGCGACGCTGAGGTGCGGCTTGAGTGGAGGGCCGAGAGGCCCTCTGTGTCGCTGACCACGAGGTGGCGGTCGGCGGGCGTCGTCTGGCGCTGGTGATGTAGGTTTAGGTGCTTCCTCCTCTAATCGGGGTAGCAGCCTGCGCTTTGGGTAGCTCTTGGAGGCGTTGAGTTCGTACTCTTTGGCGCAAGGACTTGATCCATCTGTCGGCTAGCGAGTCTTAGTCAGCTCTAAGCTATTGCTGTTTTTCTTGAGGCTGCTCGCCGTGGCCATAAGCCTGCGTTTGAAGCGCTCTTGTTTGTGGGATCCTCGGGCACGACAAATTAAATCGTCGTCGAGGCTTGCCTCGTCTTGAGAGGGAGGCATGGAATTATCGTCCTCTACCTCTCTGTCTGCCGCTCTCTCATGAGGGCTGGCTTCTCCATCCTCCTGTGCTGAATCCTGCTGGAGGGGGTTGTCTTCGGCACTGTCCGGGGTGTTATTATCTCCCGTGCCGGAATTGTCGTTTTGGCTTTGGCGGGATTTAGAGCGGCGCCGCTGACGCCGGCGCTTAGGCTTCTTCTTGGAGGGGTCATCCTCCGTTGTTCCATCGCCCTTCCCTTCTTTTGGGGTGTCCACCATGTATATGTCATACGGCGAGGTGGCCTTCCAGTGCCCTATAGGCGTTGGTTCTTGGTCGTCTCCTGCATCGGCGATCATACCGTCAATGTCTTCAGAGTCAAAGTCGAGCATGTCGGTTAAATCATCGACAGTGGCTACGAAGTGGGTGGTGGGTGGGCTTTGAATTTCTTCGTCGTCCGCATCCCAACCTTGCTGACCATAGTCCGGCCAGGATCTCCGATAAAGAGAGACTTTAGTGAATTCAGAATGTCGCCAAGGGCGTGTCTTTGAAAAGATGTCCGCGGCGGCGAACTACATGATCGGCGCCCAATCGGATTCGATCGGCAGGGGCGCGGAAGGTTCGGAGTCTGGAGAGGAGTTCGGCACCTTGGAGTCACGAGCTTCGCAAAGGACAAGGCTGTTGTTCGGCTCGATTGCTGTAGAGATTGCAGCCCCCAAGGCGGTGTCCAGCCACCCGTCCTCGATTGGCGCAGTCGGCTCCGAGCTAAGGGTCGGAGCGGACACGGGTGCGGCCTCTAGGGCACTGTTCGGCGGCAGAGCTAGATCATGCCCATCGTGACAGTGCGGCGCGCTCGGCTGTGGCTCGAACCCGTCAAAGATCAAGTCTCCGCGGACGTCAGCCGTGTAGTTCAAACTCAAATCGACACGATGGCGGGCGTAGCTTCGATCTGCTCCGGATGGCTGCGAATTGGCCCGCGATGCAAAGCCGCCGAATCTGAAGATCTGTCCGGGAGAAAAGTCTCACCCTTGACCGCATCGTTGTTGATGATCGGAGGAGCCATCGGGCCTAAAGATGACGACACAGAGGAGCTCTCAATGAAAGCACCAATGTCGGTGTCAAAACTGGCGGATCTCGGGTAGGGGGTCCCGAATTGTGCGTCTAGGCGGATGGTAACAGGAGACAAGGGACACGATGTTTTTACCTAGGTTTGGGCCCTCTCGATGGAGGTAAAACCCTACTCCTGCTTGATTAATATTGATGATATGGTTAGTACAAGAGTAGATCTACCACGAGATCAGAGAGGCTAAACCTTAGAAGCTAGCCTATGGTATGATTGTTGTTCGTCCTACGGACTAAAACCCCCCGGTTTATATAGACACCGGAGAGGGTTAGGGTTACACAGAGCACTACTAGTAAAAGGCCTACTAATGGCGCACCAGTTTTGCCTACTAATGGCGCACTACCGGTGCGCCATTAGTATCACGCCACTAGTATTTTCTACTAATGGCGCACCACAGTGCGCCATTAGTATCTGGTATACTAATGGCGCACCACCTAGTGCGCCATTAGTATGTAACACCATCGCCATTAGTGTGCCTCCCGGGGCCATACGTAACCATGTGCTTTGTCATACTAATGGCGCACCTGTTATGATCGCCATTAGTGTCCTTTAGCACGATAATGGCGCACCTGTGGTGATCGCCATTAGTATGAATATTTGTTTTTTACTTTTCTGATTTTTGCACAGGTTACAAAATATATTATTGGACAAAATATAGACAGCAGCACATAACAAAAGCAGATTCATCGAATACAATAGAAGATTAGTCTCCGAATACAATTCATCATATTAGTCTCCGAATTCAAAAGACCGAACAAAGATAAAACATTACAAGTCTCAAGACCGCGAGTATCGAGTTTGTCTTCACATTACAAGTCGATATCGATCATCTAAACTACCGTCACATAGAAGAGAGCTGCGGTCATCACGATGAGCATCATCGCGATCAAACTGGTCTTCATCCGGTTCCTCCAACGCTCCCTCCTCTCTCCCGCTAGATAGCGGGCATATCTAGATTCGGCCTCCGCCCTAGTGGTGTACCCTTTGTAACTATTACCGCTGAAACGGTGAACCTGTCTTCGACACTCCTCCCAGTCGTCGTAGACTCCGGGAACCTTACCCTTGTACACGACATACGACGGCATCTCTATGCACAAGCCAAACAACAGACAATACATAAGCAATATGTAAGTATGCAACAAAAGGATCGGAAGAGAAAAGCAAGAAATTAATAGCACGATTCTTGGTCCTACTAATAAATAGCATCGATTACATCTAAGTTGAACAACCGTCCAAATCAAAGAGACATACGAATTCATTAAAGTTTAATTACAACATGAGCCAATAAATGTTTCAGAACTACACATCACTACTTTCGACTCGACTCATCGGACAGGAGCGTGGATGAAGCCGCCGTCTGTCGTGATGGTCATGAAATCGCGGTTGTTGTCACCCTGCATTTGTAGCGTTTCATCTATCTCCTTTGTTGGATGGTTGATATCTGCGGAAGAACTGCCCGAGGTATGAAGGACATCTTGATGGATGATGTCCGCAAACTCCGATCGGATGCGAAAGAATTCTTGTGCGAGGTCCGCGTCTGGGTTGCCGACAACCTCGCGGCCCAATCTTTGAGACTATCTGGTAGCGAAGGTGATGATGGTCCCTTACGATCGCCGCATGTGATGGAGGCGTAGTAGGCATCCTTCGACCGCCAGCGGCTGCTTGACGAAGAACTTCGTATTGTGTGAGAAGGTGTGCTTGCCGCATTTACGAACTGCCCGGTGAAGGTGCCTCCAGATTTGGCGTAGCCGGGGAGAACATCATCAAGAACTTTCTTGACATTTGTGTAGTCTATCTTGGAGTTACGGTTCGGGTCGAAATACGTGCCATGGAATATTTCGGGCTTAGGAGGATGAGTGTGCAATGTGTCACTGCACAGAACACGGAATGTTAGAAAAAAAGAACGATCGAAATGTAAGAAATCATATGTTACGGGCGGTTAAGGGATGACTTACTCGGAAAGTAAGCCACAAGGAAGTTATCCTTATCGGGTTTGCGAATAGCGCCTTCGAGGTGTGAACTCGCAACTTGGCGTCCCCAGCGCTGCTCAAGTGCTTGGCACGCATGTAGAAGGGGTCGACTATCATGATGTCCGGGGTTTTGTCTCTAATGATCTGCATCTCCATACTCAGCAAAAACAGCCAAACGAAGGTGTAGTGCAGCGGATGAAGGTTAAACACAGCAAAGATGTCATCAAACCGCAGGACGATCGTACCCCCGATGTCGCCATCCACAAAGCCCTTGCCCTCTGGCACCTTGGCCACGAAAACCGGGTATGCCACATCATTCTCTCTCAGACGCCGCTTCTCCAAAGAAAGAACACTGTCGTGCAGACTCCGCATAGCACCGGTTGCAGCATTCAACATATTTGGCGGTAGCATCGCCCTACCCGCCACATGCACCCTCCTCGAGATATCCTTAGGTGAAGGTGGCCCGCCCCGAGCACGGATCGAACTTCGGTGCCGGCTGGCTCGACCTTGGCGCCCTTGTTAGTCTTCGTTTCCGTCCCTTCTTCTTGATCTCTGTAATGGGACCGAGTTCGCTCACAGACCGCCTTCTTGGCGTGTTGGGGCTGATAATATTTCGCACCTCAGCTATATCGAGGCTTGGTGAAAGCGGGAGCTGGGCGTGTCGAGAACTGAACGCCGGGCGGCGCTGTTGCAATTGGATTTCTCCGCCGTACCGGCTAGATCACGGTCGTCTTGGTTGGGTTCTTGAGAAAGAGGCCCGCAGAACTCGTCGGCGTACCCATGTTCGGCAAAGTACTTATCAACTTTGGTAAATGTACCGTCGTCGTTGTCGTCGCCGTCCGGATCACGTGCCATAGGGCTGTCCGGATCTGTGCCATAGGGCTGTCCGGATCTGTGCCATAGGGATGTCCGGCAGGTCCCAGAAGCGTTGCGGCGTTCTTGCCATGGCTTGGCGCCGGCACGGATGGAGGTCTTATCGTGGGTGGTGTCCCCGCCCCCAAACGAATCTGCTCTTCGCCAAAGCAGGGCCGATTTACGCAGCGCCGAGGGTCATCTCATCTTCTTCGTCGGCCCCGCTGGTCGAATCGAGGTAACAACTTCGTTGCAACTGGCAGCACCGGACCACTTCAACCCTATACATTGTGGGTGCCATCGGATTACCGTGGAACATGCGGTTGCCGGTTGAGCGATTCGCCCTTGGCGACATCGACCAACTCGCCGCCCGCGAAGTGCGAAGAGTGCAAGGGCGTCGGCTGCACCTGCGAAAACATGTAGGGCGTCGAGGATGCCCGGTCAAAACAAGGAGATGAAGTCATCGGCCGAGAGGCTTAGTTACCGTGATGCCGTCGAGCTCGGCTAATGTCGAGGCACCGCCAACAATGGCGTAATCGACGGAGGGGGCGCTTTGGCGAGGTGCGGCGGCGACACCGGTGCATTAAGCTCCAATGCCCGTGTCGGCGCCGGAGACACGAATACCGCCTCCGCCGGAGACACCAATGCCGCCGCCGCCGGAGACACCAATGGCGCCGCCTGAGACACCAATGGCGCCGCCGGAGACACCAATGGCGCCGCCGCTGCTGTGTCGCGATTCTTGTCCGTGAAGCCGGGAACCGGGAGGCCCCTGTTGGCGCCCGCAATCCACGTCGTCAGCCCATGAATCAACGTAGGCACCATGGCGTTGAGCTTCGTTCCCAGTTGTTGTTCCACTTGCTCTTGGACAAGCTCCGGAATCCACGCCACTTGTGCCTTGAGTGCTTCAACCTCGCGCGTTTGGCTTTCCGAGCTGGTCTTTTTCTCCTTCCACACACCAGCGGTATAGTATGACCCCCATTTTGTGGACAAGCCTTTGCCGGCCACACGACTAGCTGACGTCGGCTTAGTGAGCTTATCCTTCTTTTCATTACGTTCAACGCCCTATTTAAAGGGGTGTCGAAGGGGAGCTCGAGGCGACCCCGTGCTACTGCTTTCAGTGTCCTGCGAAAGGAACGTGAACCATTTAGAAATATTGGGGATTAATTAGAGTGCAACCATATGGAGCTAATTGCGGGGTGTATTCCTTACGAGAACAAGCTTAAGCGCCCTGGTCTTGGATCCGTGGTAAGCTCCTTTGTTATCGGGTCCTCCTTGTACCGGGCCCGACAAAGTTCTGATGCTTGTCACCGCTGTATTTCTCGAAGCGGGCGGTAGGCCTTGCTAAATCACGCTCGCGTCCTCCTTGTCCCATATAGGCTCCGCCACTCTGAACCGCCGGGACCGAGTTTGTGTTCCCTAAGTTCAACTCCGCATTTCTTTCCCCACCGACTTGATTCGGAGGTTGCGCTGCTCTCGCACTTGATCTTGAACTCGTTGTACTCATCTTCGCTCATCAAAGGATATTTCGCCTTGATCTTCTCATAACTATCACCTTTATCAATCATTCTCTTCACCGCGCTTCTCCAAGTAGACAGGGCCGTGCTCATCCTCGTGAGGCGGCACTGTTCACTATTCCCTCGAGGCGTGTGTTTTCAAATTCGGCGGGGAACTTGTATCGTTCGTGCAGCTTCGTGAAGAGGAGGTTGCGCAAATTCCCGTGGTCCTTATGCCTAAGGTTCTCGGTATTGATCGAGACGGTGCTACGGAGAATGCACCCGAGCTGAAGCGAGTTCCCCTTGACTATATGTTTGGGCTCCGTTGGATGCCCTCGGAGTCCACTTGAGTAAATTCCTCCTTGAGGGTGCGGAGCGCATTCGGGCGCCGGTCCTTCCTTTGCTTCTTGGTTGGCTGCCATCGTGTGTGCACCGCCATCATCGATGGTGGCATCCTCGGCGGCACCATCGGTGGTGTCATCCCAGCGCCACTAGGGGTTGTGTAGTCAGGATCGGTGTCTTCATGGCGTCCTCATAGCGGTGAGGTTGTTCCTCCATCTCCTGGGACAGCTCCCAGAATTGCTTGCCGCCCGAACCACCGGCCTCTTCGTTGTGGGCCATGTTTCGCTCTAAATAGGAAAAAAGTTTGGTCAAAAAGTTGGTTATTGTCAAGGAACAAGATCATGGTCTCATCATTTAGGGTTTGTCGACGCTGAGGCACCCTAAAAGCCTAAGCTTTCATCATTTAGGATTTGTCGACGCCGAGGCACCTTAAAAGCCTAAGCGTACATCATTTAGGTTCTCATCGACACCGAGGCATCCGGGGCAGCCAAGGTTTCATCATTTAGGGTTTGTCGACGCCGAGCCACTCTAAATGCTAAGTTAAGTTTTCATCATTTAGGGTTTATCGATGCCGAGGCACCCTAGGTTGGGCCTAATCACTTGGCACTAATCACTTGGCTCTATTGCCACATATGTTGGGTTTATCATCTAGGGTTTATCGATGCTAAGGAGAATTCTAAGTTGGGCCTAATCACTTGGCTCTATTTCCACCTATGGTTTAATGCAGCAAGAATAAAAGGGCAGTTGATCCTACTTAATTAAGTACTAAGATACCCCGGCCCATGCATTAGTAGCAAGTACCCCATATGTCCGATTTTTAGCAAAGTCATGCTAAAATTCACGGAAAATTTCAGCATGACTGAAAATAGGACATATGGAGTACCCGAATTTGCCGGAACGGAAGTTAATCGACATTCCGGCAAACTCAAGGGCCTCTCGGGGTACAACAACAGCATCACAAGTTGACAAAATTCCCAAGTAGTACAACAACAGCATCACAAGTAGTACCAATGAACATATAGTCCAGCAAGTTGAAAAAGCTGAAGTTATCAGCATGAAGAATCACACAACACATCACCTACATTATGATGATACATTTGGAGATTGCACATACAGTTTTCACATAAGCATTTTTGTTCTGGAGATTGCACATACAGTTTTTGACAGCACAACACCTATGACAGCACATACAGTTTTTCACATTTGTAGATTGCACATACAGTTTTCACATAGAGCAATGTTCTTTTCATTTCACCTTCCATTTTTTTGCAATTCAACTCACTTCCTTTTCTTATAGTTACTGCTCCCAAATGAAATGACACTTTGACATGGCTGCAATTTTCAAAGGTGTCTACTTATCTGCAATTTTTCAAAGGTATCGCTTAGGAGAAATAGGTTTCAAACTTCAGCTTGTTTTGTATAAGGAGACTAAAAAACTATCTAAGGAGTTCTTCAAGTTCAAGTTACAGCCTGCATGACTGAAAATAGTTACACTAAGTTTCAAAATAGAAAAATACACTTCTCAGTTTTACAAACTGAAAATTACTCTAAAACTGAAACTTTAACTGACTTTTAGACTGAATTTTTAATGCGCACCCAACCGATTAGAGCAGCAATGCTTGTAACTAAAGAGGGGGATGTTTCATGACAATTTCCTAGAAAAACTGTTTCAACATGGCCATTTGCATTTTCTTTTCCCTAAGTAAATATTGGGTGTAGCAAGAACATGATGGCTCTTGGGATATATGTTGCATATTTGGTGAATTTATTAATTAGATGCAATGTTAGTTCTGGTTGGCTAGAAGGCAGTTTACTTGTACCAAAATAAATCTATTGCCTATCGGCTATCACCATCACATGAATCAGGCTCTAGATAAACAAAGGGAACAACACACCGGTATTGGTCCCTAAGCTGGAAACTAGCTATTGCTTCTACTTTTCAAGTTTGTGTTGTTCCCTACCCTTCTACATCTAGCTACTCAAATAACAACAGTTCTAGGAGAGACAAAAGCGCTCCGACTTATATTTCAGAGATATCTTTTAAGGACCCTGGTTTCCAGTTTTCCAAACCTTCATCCCACCAACAAATCAAGACACAAAATAATCAACTAAAACATATAATAAGATAAGATAATGCAACCCACAATCACTTGAAGTGACAGGATAGTCAGCCTTGAACTCTATGTTACGCAAAATTAATGAAAGTATGGATACAATAAATAATAGTGCAGCAAAAGATAGAAGGTAGGGAAAAATGCTTACCTGGAATCAAAGAATGTATGAAACTGATAATTTGACTTGCTAAAGCTAAATGCTTAGAAGTAATTGATTTCAGACCAGATACCTGAAAAGGAACCAAAGGAAAATAAACAAGCAGTCCAGACTTCTTGATATATCAAAAAGAAGTGTGGCAGCATATGCCCACATTAAATAGCTATTTAGCTTGATTAAGATTTGAGGAAACTACTGGTGCATTGAAGTACTATTGATGAACTATTTTCTTGGATCATATATATATAAATGACTTCATTAAAAATACATGAGTGGCATATATGAATTACTGGAATATGTATGTAAGGTATGTTTATTGCACAAAACATGGATGTACGAAGGTGATCTAAATGCATTAATCACTGCTTCGTGTGTTCATACAGACTTATAGAAATAAATCATCAAAATTACTACGCAACAAAAGGAGATCGGTGCCCAGCAGATGAACAAAGAATTTCCAGTAATACCAGATTGATGTTGCATAGTCACCCTGAAGTTTATGTATAAATGACACTTGACAGCCAAGTATGTTGTTCATTATTGCTCAAACTGCAAAAGTGGCACCCTATCGATCCTGGACCTAATGGGCGACACAAAATGTAATCTCCCAACCTGACATGAAATCTATATTTTCAATGAAAGAGAGAAATGTAAACAAAATACACTGAGCATGCAATATATTGTTTGTTCCCAGCCATGATTTAATGTCTTGACATAGCAAAACACATGTTATTCTAATCAAGCTACAACATGGAGTGGACCTAGCCAGACACATTTACTTGTTTTCATCTCCTATAAAATTATAACTCAATTCCATGTCATAGAAATTCGCACGCTAAAGAAAGCGTGCCAAGGATCACAACAACAAAAGCATACACAAACCCAACCTGCTATGTACACTGTAACTGTTTGTCTTTCTCTCTAAATATGAGCAACCTATGTATGACTATATATATATGACCTTGATGCAAAATACAAACATAATAAATCTGTACTCATATTCCTCCAAAACCGAAATTCCCACACGGGCAGGCGGCGGTGGAGGCCACAAAGCAGCAGCAGCCACGGCATGGCGCGCAGATCCCGAGGGGAAGCTAGAGAAAGGCGGCCGCAAGAAGCAGCAGCAGCGGCACGACGGGGCGGCGGCGGCGAGCTCCTGCTCCTAACCCTAGGTCGCCGCCCGTGGGGCATGGGGATGGCGGGGAGAGAGGGAGGAGGAGAGAGACTAACCAGGCAGCTGGGAGGCTCGCGCCCGCCGTCGAGCTGCGTCTGACGAGGCTAGCCGCCGTCGGGGCAGCTCCGACGACAGAGATTTGGTGGTGGCGGAGCGGAGATGACGGAGGCTCGAGGGGAGGTGGCGCTCGAGGGAGGAAGGGAGAGGGAGGCGCGGCGCGTGGGCGGCTGCGGCACCGTGGGTCGGGGCAGCGGCGGTGGCGCGGTGGAGGAGGAGGCGGCGGTGGAGGAGAGGAAGGAAGTGTCGATCTGGCGAGAGGAGAGGGGCGAAGTGTATGGATGGGGCAGATTACTAATGGCGCACCACCGGGTGCGCCATTAGAATTTTTTAGTTGAGCACTCGGCAGGTTATATTACACCTAACCCAATCCACAAGAACCCCCACTAGCCCGACAGGTCAAGCCGCACGACACACACACCGGGAGGTCTGGGTTTGATTCCTGAGCTCCCCAATATTTTTTATGCATTTTAAATGCTGTTTGATATTTATTTGTGTTTAAATATGTTCAAACTTGTTTAAATCATAACAGTAATATTTTTTATAAAAACAGTAATAATTTTTTAAAAATATGTTCAAATTTGTTACTTGAAAATATCATCGGGTGGCGGTGGAGCGGGAGGTGCGGGGGTGCCGTTGGCGGTGGTGGAGGCGGGGAGGTGCGGGGGCTGGGTGCTCGTCGGCGGTGGTGGGCGGGGAGGTTGCGGTGGGTCGGCGGCGGTGGAGCTAGCGGGGAGGTGCGGGTGGGATCGAGATGGAGGATCGAGATCGAGATGGAGGGGAATCGAGATCGAGATGGAGGGATCGAGATCGAGTGTCCTCATGAATTCAAAAAGTGCCCATGAAATTTAAAAATATTCATGATATCAAAAGTGCCCATGAAATACAATCGAGAAATGAAGGCTACGATTTAAATACAATCGATCTTAGCTAGCTATCTGTTCACAATCTTCTTGCCCTTCTTTTCTCAAATGGAGTTCTTACGTGGAGCGAGCGTCCTTTAGGTAGGGTGGTCCTGCTTCTTCTTGTGGTGTGTGCTGCTACTTCATCGTCGTCGTCATGTTCGATCTTCGGGTCGCCGTACTTGTCGAAGTCTTGCTCATTGGATACTCCATCCATTCCGATGATCTTCCTTTTGCCTCTCTGTAACGCCCCGGATACAACTTTCCATATTAGTAACTCCAACTCTTGCCTTTTCCGGAGATGCGATATGTTATTTCCTCCGTGGTTGGGTTTTGTCTTTTGTTTTGCTTTTTGTTCATGTCATGCATTTCATCTCATAGCATCATGCGCTTTGCATTTGCATATTTTCATAAAACTCATAGCCGTTCGCAGTTGCCCTTTCCCCCCTTGTCTTCGTCGACCTCCCTTAGACCCCTCTTGCGCGCGCCCGAAAACTTCTCCGAACCCGAGCCGGGCTATCGTGACCGATGAGTCCAGATCATCCCCAAACATCTATAAAACATCTTCGTTTTCTTATTTGGGCTTCCTATCCTATTTTTCTAGGACCGTCCGATTTTGATCGGATGATCCACATCCTCCCCCTTTCCCTATATATAAGCTACCTCATTCCAAATCGGGTCAAACCCTAGATCCTAGCCCTCTTGTCCCGTCGCGCCGCCGCCACTAGCTCCACCTGGTCACTCCTTTCGGGATCCCCTCCCTCGATCCCGCTGCCTCCATGCAAAATTCCTCGATCCAGATCCACCAACCCCCGATCCATCCATCTGGGACCGTCGGATAGAGATCCGACGGCCACCAGGCGACCCGCAGCACAGCCTCTCGCTCCCTCCTTGTTCCAGATCGAGAGGAGCTCGCCCGAGCTTCACCTCTAAGACCCCGCGCCGCCGAGGAGCCGCCTCGTCGCCGGAAACCAGCGCTGCTCCACCTCGTCTCGCGGCCTCCTCTGCTTCGCCTCGAGCCCGCAGCAACAGCACAACCTCCAGGCCAGTCCCTCGCGCTACCTCCTTCTTTCCCTTCTTCCTTCCCTGTCTCATCTCTCTCTGTCTTTCTCCGCATGTTTGAACAGCAGGCCATGGATCCGCTGTCTTCAAGCCGCCGACTGTCGAAAAGCTTCAACGCCGGCCAAGACCTTCTCCAGTACTCGAACCGCGCGGGATTTCCGCACCGCGTGCGTTTGCCATCCGCCGCCGTCAAATACCAGCGCCGCCGTGCTTCTGCCGTCCGCGTCGGCGAGTGCAGCGCCCAGCCGCGCTAACCTCCTTCGTCTCGTCCCAGCGCCGGACGTGGAGCCGCGACTCCCGTCGGACCTCCTCACTGCCCGAGGCTGCTGCCTCCCCGCCTCCTCCGGCCACCTCCCCGCGGCGTCGCCCGCCGGATCCGCCCTTCCGCTCCATCCCGCCGCTCGCCGGAGCCGCATCGCGCCAAGTCCACCGCTGCATCCTCTTCTTCCCTGCGCTTGTTCGAGAAAGCAGAGCGGCCTTTCGAGCTGCGTTGATTGCGTGCGCCCGAGCCGGCCTTCCCTCCTCTTGGGCCTGGCGCGCATCGGGCGGCGCCTCCTCGGTAGCGCCATGCCTCCGATCTCAGGTGGGTTGGCCCAATGTGAGCAACCCTTGCGGATCAGATTCAGCCGTGTAGCGTTTTTTTCCCGATCCATGCGATTTTTTTCCATTTATCCAGTGCATGCATAATTACAGGAGGATGCCATTATTTTAATTTGCTCACAAGTAAATAACCGTGCATCATATTAAAATGCTTTATATAGGTAAAATGCTTAGAATTTTATCTAGTTTCATAATATGCCACTTTCATCCATGTTTAAAATGTTTAAAATGATGTTTGTTTAAATTTGCTCAAATGCCATGTTCAAATGATTTATTTCATAACTAATTAACTGTAGCTTTGAATTTAATAAACTTTATATGTAAATGGGGTGGAAAAATTCCTAGTTTAACATGGTGGACTTTATTTTCCCGTTTAACAACATTAAAATATGTTTTAGGGCAGAACAGTACCAAATCCGAAATACGCATATGTGGATATTCCGGAATTGTTGTTTGTTGTTCCGGCCTCATTTAAACTTGCCTAGATAGGTAGTTTAATTATGCTTCACCTCTTGCCATGTTTAACAACATTTAACATTGTTTGGTAGCTTAAACGAGATTAAACTAAATATGTCAATGTGGTGTTTTGTCAATATGCAACTTCGTTGCATATTGAGCTCCACTAACTTGTAGCATTGTTTGTTGCATTTTGCCATGCCATGCCTCATTAAACCGGACATGCATCATACTTGATTGTGCATCATGCCACGATTATGCTTGTGTGTTTACCATGTTGTTTGCTTCTTTCCGGGTTGCTTCTCTCGTTAGCTTCGGTTTAGTTCGGAGTTGTGAGGATTCGTTCGACTACGTCCGTTTGTCTTCTTCATGGACTCCTTCTTCTTCCTTGTGGGATTTCGGCAAGATGACCATACCCTCGAAATCACTTCTATCTTTGCTTGCTAGATGCTCGCTCTTTTGCTATGCCTATGCTACGATGCCTATCACTTGCTTATCATGCCTCCCATATTGCCATGTCAAGCCCTAACCATCCTTTCCTAGCAAACCGTTGTTTGGCTATGTTACCGCTTTGCTCAGCCCTCTTATAGCGTTGTTAGTTGCGGTGAAGATGAAGTTTGTTCCTTGTTGGAACATGGAGATGTTGTTCCTTGTTGGAACATGTTTACTTGTTGGGATATCACAATATATCTTCTTTAATTAATGCATCTATATACTTGGTAAAGGGTGGAAGGCTCGGCCTTATGCAGTGTTTTATTCCACTCTTGCCGCCCTAGTTTCCGTCATATCGGTATTATGTTCCCGGATTTTGCGTCCCTAACGCGGTTGGGTGATTTATGGGACCCCCTTGACAGTTCGCTTTGAATAAGACTCCTCCAGCAAGGCCCAACCTTGGTTTTACCATTTGACTACCTACCACATATACCCCTTCCCTTGGGTTCTGCAGACTCAAGGGTCATCTTTATTTTAGCCCCGGGCGGTGCTCCTCCGAGTGTTGGTCCGAACCGAGCAGCCTGCGGGGCCACCACAGGGAAACTCGAGGCTTGGTTTTACTCGTAGCTTGACTTATCCGGTGTGCCCTGAGAACGAGGTACGTGCGACTCCTATCGGGATTTGTCGGCACATCGGGCGGCTTTGCTGGTCTTGTTTTATTCTGCCGAAATGTCTTGTAGCCGGATTCGAGATCGAGCGGGTCTTCCGGGAGAAGGAATATCCTTCGTTGATCGCGAGAGCTTATCATGGGCTAAGTTGGGACACCCCTGCAGGGTATTATCTTTCGAAAGCCGTGCCCGCGGTTATGATGCAGATGGGAATTTGTTAATGTCCGGTTGTAGAAAACCGAAGTTGATCTTAATTAAAATACACCAACGCGTGTGTAACCGTGATGGTCTCTTCTCGTGGGTCCGGAAGTGAACACGAGTGTTGGAGTTATGCTTGGCGTAGGTTGTTCTAGGATCACTTCTTGATCATAGTTGTTCGACCGTGCTTTTGCCTCCTCTTCTCGCTCTCTTTTGCGTATGGTAGCCACCATATATGCTAGTCGCTTGCTGCAGCTCCACCTCATACCTTTACCCTTCCCATAAGCTTAAATAGTCTTGATCTCGCGGGTGTGATATTGCTGAGTCCCCGTGACTCACAGATACTTCCAAAACCAATTTGCAGGTGCCGATGAAACCGTGCAGGTGACGCATCCGAGCTCAAGGAGGAGCTCGATGAAGATCCTGTTCATTGTGTTGTTTCGTTTCAGTTGATCAGTAGTGGAGCCCAGTTGGGACGATCGGGGACCTGTGTAGAATTTGGGGTAGTCTTCTTTTATTTTGGTTCCGTAGTCGGACCTTGATTGTACCTGTATGATGTAATTCTTTACTCATGTATTGTGTGAAGTGGCGATTGTAAGCCAACTATGTATCTCTTTCCCTTATGTATTACATGGGTTGTGTGAAGATTACCTCACTTGCGACATTGCTTTCAATGCGGTTATGCCTCTAAGTCGTGCTTCGACACGTGGGAGATATAGCCGCATCGAGGGCATTACAAGTTGGTAATCAGAGCCATCCCCGACTTAGGAGCCCCCTGCTTGATTGTTTGCTGGAGTTGTTGAGTCTAGAACAAAAAATGTTTTGAGTCTTACGATTATATATCGGAGAGTAGGATTCTTTTTACTCCTCAGTCCCTTCGTCGCTCTGGTGAGGCATCCTGACGTAGAGTTTTGACTCTTTCTCTTCTCAAATTTCACTAATTTTTTTAGGATCACGCGGGTATCTTGGAATCGTGCCGATGGTTTTGTGAGGAGAAATTGTTCTTGGTGCCTCCTGACATTCAGGGGTTGTGGCAGTGTCCCGGAGAGTTGAGCTCCGAGGTGTTGTCGTCACAATTTTATCGTTGCAGTTCTGGAATACCTGAGCTTTGCCGACATCGAAAATCTCTTTTGTACAGTTGTTGGTGAGATAACCCCGATAACCCAGTACTGGGGCGAGCTCGAGAGTATTGCCATAACTCGTATAACGGATGCTTTTCGAAGGTTGACGTAAACGATTTCCAGAGGTTTCTTGGTTATGTGTTGAAGGATGGATACAGCTGGATTTAGGTATTGTTAGTTTGGGTGATATATTTTGTGTCCCCTGTATCCCCAACACCTGATTGCATAACCAGAAAGTTTCGGGAGTTTATAAGTGGGAATTCAAGTAGCTCCTGGAATATCTTTCGACAGATGCATGATATGGGATTGGGTAAATCTCTATCATATGTTTGTTTCCGGCTTATTCTGCTAGCCAAATCCTTTGTTTTTGTTCCGTTTTGTGGTATTCAAGTTGCTTCAATGCCAAGTGTTGATTCCACACCTTATTCTAAACGGTGTTCTCATATTTCTATGTGGATGCTAATCCTTCTTGTTCATCAAGGTCGTCTTTTCAATCCTTTCCAACCGTGTGCTTCTCTCCAAGTAAATCCGATCATTGCAACATTCGCAAGATCAATTCTAAGTTTTTTTCTCAACGGTCTTCGTTTCATCCGACCCAAGTTGCCTTTGATTTCCGCCCTCCACCCTTTTTTCTTCAAGGACTCAGATTTCTTAATCAAGTCCATTTTATTGAGTGAAGTTTCTTCATTCTTTTCCTTTAATGTTTTATCCGGTGATTTCTCATGAAGACGCTAAGGAAGTTTCAACCTTATCATTGTTCCATTCTAATTTTCTTCTCCGATGGATTTAATTCAAGATTTCGGTGTTGATCTTATCCCTTTTCCTCTTTTCACAATGCTTTCTCATGCCGGTGTATCTCCTAATAATTCACTTCTCGCTATTCATTTGGTTGGGAGTGATGAAGATATCTCAGAAGATTCTTCTTTCCTTTCTTAATCCGTTCAAGTTATTTCGAGATTGTTATCTCATTCAAGCCATTTAAATCAACCGGTGCAACCTCCCTTTCAAGCAATCGTTCAACGGTGGTTCTTTTGAGTGGGCCCTAACTCACAGGTCTTTTTCCAGGATCTTACCTGACTCTTCTAATTTATCCGGAGCGATTCTCAAATTCTTTCAAAGTTTGACGTAAGAATGAATTATCATCAGTCAAATGTCTTTCTCCAAGATCTTTCAAATTCTTTTCCTCGTTGGCTCAATCTTTCTATTCTTCATTATTCCGGAGTGTCTCAATAATTCATGATGGTTCTCATCATCATTCTCAACATTTGAAGACCAAAGAAGGATTTCTCCTAAATCTTGGTCCGTTCTCTTGAAGATTCATAGTTCTATCTTATGCCATCCTCTCATAATTGTTTTCGATTGTGAGAATTCATTTCATAACCATCCGGAGCATTTCATGAGTTGTTTCCACTTCTTTCCTCCGAAGGCCATCATGTCATAATTCCTCATTCTCAGCTTTCAGCTCTCGTTCTCCAAATCTTACCGGTGCATCATTCAAGTATTATCTAATCAGCTCGAGATCTCTGCGTTCATTTGTATCTAAATTCCCTCAAGTATCAACGTCGTTTTCTAATTCCTCCCAGTGATTCATTCTCTTTTCTTCATTCATTTTCAATTCTTACGGTGGTTCGTTCAAGAGTTCTCTTCCTTCGTTATTATATAGATTCATTCGTCTTCCCGAATCCTACCGGCGAATCATTGAAGACCTTCCCAAGTTGAGCAATATCTCTATCTGTAATCATTTTTCAATGAGAATAAGTAGTATGCCAAATCCATTGCTTGCCATCAATTTAATTGGTGAAGGATCAGCATAATGTAATTCTTATTCTTGTTTCATCGAGTAAGTTCAATTCCTTATTCCGGAGGTTCATCAAAATTCTCGATTTCATTTGTTCATCTTTCTTTCCGGAGTTCCAAGTTTTCTCGGTTATATCATTTCAAAGCTTCATCTTATCACTGCAAGACTTCACCTTGTGTTTTCAACTTCTCTTCCTTTTTATCATCCTTTTATTTACCGGAGTTCTTCATGGAGGCTCTACATGGTGGTTCGTCAAGGATTCCTTTCATTCTTCAATTGTTCTTCAAGATTTCTCTCGAAGTTAAGATCCATAAGCTATACTCTAAAATAAACATGGTGTTCAACACATGTTTTGTCTTGAGGAGTTCAAGCATTCTTCATCTTGCATTCCAAAGTGCAATTCTTTCTATCATTATATTTTGAGGTGGTGTTATGTCATTCTTGACAATTTCCTTCGTGTTTCTTGATTCACAAGTTGTCGGGAATGAGATATTTAAATCCATCATTTCTCTTCGTTCACGAGATCTTTTCAACCCAACAATTTATTCGTTGGTGTTATCTTGGTATAGATTTCACTTAAAGCCTTCCCTAAGGAATGTTGCTATTATGGTGCTTATCAATGATCCAAGTTTTCCTCCTATCCTCTCAATGAAAGAAGTTTTCATCTTATTGTTGATCTTAATCCAATCAACTGTTTCCGTTAGTGGCGGGTTGTCACCTCATAATTTTGAGATGTGTTCCATAAGCCCACAACAAGCTTGTTCCTTTCGTTGTTGATAATCCAACAACTCCGTTCTAGCATTTCTTGTAAGCGCGCTCTTTCAAGATCTTGTTTCCCTTCGTCCATTCCATTCCATTCTTTCATTTCTTAGGAGGCATTGTGATGTTGCTCTCTTGACCCATCATCTTGTTTTGTCAAGATCATGTTCTTCTCCTTGCTTCTCCGTTTAGCGAGTGTCATGTTTTCATTCGAGTTCTCTCATCTTATCAAGTTTTGCCTGCTTCCTCAACCGGAGAGCCGTCTGAAATCTTTCTTACCCCTTGTGCCATTCTTTCTATAGTTCCGGAGGCAGTGTGTTGTTGATTTCATCAAGTATCATCCCATCTTCTCAAGTTCATGATTCTAATTCCTTCCATTTTCAGTCGGAGTGCTGCCCAAATTCTTCCTCTCTCATCTTGTTTTAACCGGAGTGGTTTCAAATTCTATCTTGTCCATTAAACTCTTGATTCATGTCTTTGCAACCTTCAAGTTCTCGTAATGTTCCTTGTTCCTCTTTTCTAACGGATTGTTTGCAATCTCGTTCATCTCTGTTGTACTCTTTCTTTTAAATTGCTCAACCTCTCAAGATTCGTGGTTTCACTCGTTCGTCGAAGAAGCAACTTAATTTTACCTCTTATCTTCCTCTTCCTTTTCTCTCTGGTGCCATCCTAGATCTCGGGACGAGATCCTCTCGTAGTGGTGGAGTGTTGTAACGCCCCGGATACAACTTTACATATTAGTAACTCCAACTCTTGCGTTTTCCGGAGATGCGATATGTTATTTCCTCCGTGGTTGGGTTTTGTCTTTTGTTTTGCTTTTTGTTCATGTCATGCATTTCATCTCATAGCATCATGCACTTTGCATTTGCATATTTTCATAAAACTTCGTAGCCGTTCATAGATTGCCCTTTCCCCCCTTGTCTTCGTCGACCTCCCTTAGACCCCTCTTGCGCGCGCCCGAAAACTGCTCCGAACCCGAGCCGGGCTATCGAGACCGATGAGTCCGGATCATCCCCAAACATCTATAAAACATCTTCGTTTTCTTATTTGGGCTTCCTATCCTATTTTTCTAGGACCGTACGATTTTGATCGGATGATCCACATCCTCCCCCTTTCCCTATATATAAGCTACCTCATTCCAAATCGGGTCAAACCCTAGATCCTAGCCCTCTTGTCCCATCGCGCCGCCGCCACTAGCTCCACCTGGTCACTCCTTTCGGGATCCCCTCCCTCGATCCCGCTGCCTCCAAGCAAAATTCCTCGATCCAGATCCACCAACCCCCGATCCATCCATCTGGGACCGCCGGATAGAGATCCGACGGCCACCAGGCGACCCGCAGCCCAGCCTCTCGCTCCCTCCTTGTTCCAAATCGAGAGGAGCTCGCCCGAGCTTCACCTCTAAGACCCCGCGCCGCCGAGGAGCCGCCTCGTTGCCGGAAACCAGCGCTGCTCCACCTCGTCTGGCGGCCTCATCTGCTTCGCCTCGAGCTCGCAGCAACAGCACAACCTCCAGGCCAGTCCCTCGCGCTACCTCCTTCTTTCCCTTCTTCCTTCCCTGTCTCATCTCTCTCTGTCTTTCTCCGCATGTTCGAACAGGAGGCCATGGATCCGCTGTCTTCAAGCCGCCGACTGTCGAAAAGCTTCAACGCCGGCCAAGACCTTCTCCAGTACTCGAACCGCGCGGGATTTCCGCACCGCGTGCGTTTGCCATCCGCCGCCGTCAAATACCAGCGCCGCCGTGCTTCTGCCGTCCGCGTCGGCAAGTGCAGCGCCCAGCCGCGCCGACCTCCTTCGTCTCGTCCCAGCGCCGGACGTGGAGCCGCGACTCCCGTCGGACCTCCTCACTGCCCAAGGCTGTTGCCTCCCCGTCGTCTTCCTCGAGCAGGAGCTCACGCCCGAGCTCCATCGCCACCCGTTGCCCCTCGCCGGAGCAACACCAGAAGGACCCCACGGCCTCCTCTGCCCTCTCCTCGAGCCGGCCGCAAGCAGCACCACTACCAGGCCGCCCCTCTGCTCCCCTCCGCCCTTCCCTTTTTCCTCTCCTTCTCCCTCTTGTTTCACTATCTCTCTCTCACCTTCACAGGAGACAGACGCCATGGACGACCTCCCCGCGTCCCTGCCCAAGGGCCCCGGTCTGCCTCCTCCGGCCACCTCCCCGCGGCGTCGCCCGCCGGATCCGCCCTTCCGCTCCATCCGCCCTTCATGGGAGCCACGCATCGCGCCAAGTCCACCGCTGCATCCTCTTCTTCCCTCGCTGCTGTTCGAGAGAAAGCAGAGCCTGGCGCTCCAGCTGCGTTGATTGTATGTCGCCCGAGCCGGCCTTCCTCGCTCTTGGGCCTGGCGCGCATCAGGCGGCGCCTCCTCGGTAGCGCCATGCCTCCGAGCTCAGGTGGGTTGGCCCAATGTGAGCAACCCTTGCAGATCCAGATTCAGCCGTGTAGCGTTTTTTCCCGATCCGTGCGATTTTTTCCATTTATCCAGTGCATGCATAATTACAGGAGGATGCCATTATTTTAATTTGCTCACAAGTAAATAACCGTGCATCATATTAAAATGTTTTATATAGGTAAAATGCTTAGAATTTCATCTAGTTTCATAATATGCCACTTTCATCCATGTTTAAAATGTTTAAAATGCTGTTTGTTTAAATTTGCTCAAATGCCATGTTCAAATGATTTATTTCATAACTAATTAACTGTAGCTTTGAATTTAATAATCTTTATATGTAAATGGGGTGGAAAAATGCCTAGTTTAACATGGTGGACTTTATTTTCCCGTTTAACAACATTAAAATATGTTTTAGGGCAGAACAGTACCAAATCCGAAATACGCATATGTGGATATTCCGGAATTGTTGTTTGTTGTTCCGGCCTCATTTAAACTTGCCTAGATAGGTAGTTTAATTATGCTTCACCTCTTGCCATGTTTAACAACATTTAACATTGTTTGGTAGCTTAAACGAGATTAAACTAAATATGTCAATGTGGTGTTTTGTCAATATGCAACTCGTTGCATATTGAGCTCCACTTAACTTGTAGCATTGTTTGTTGCATTTTGCCATGCCATGCCTCATTAAACCGGACATGAATCATACTTGATTGTGCATCATGCCACGATTATGCTTGTGTGTTTACCATGTTGTTTGCTTCTTTCCGGGTTGCTTCTCTCGTTAGCTTCGGTTTCGTTCCGGAGTTGTGAGGATTCGTTCGACTACGTCCGTTTGTATTCTTCATGGACTCCTTCTTCTTCCTTGTGGGATTTCAGGCAAGATGACCATACCCTCGAAATCACTTCTATCTTTGCTTGCTAGATGCTCGCTCTTTTGCTATGCCTATGCTACGATGCCTATCACTTGCTTATCATGCCTCCCATATTGCCATGTCAAGCCCCTAACCATCCTTTCCTAGCAAACCGTTGTTTGGCTATGTTACCGCTTTGCTCAGCCCTCTTATAGCGTTGTTAGTTGCGGTGAAGATGAAGTTTGTTCCTTGTTGGAACATGGAGATGTTGTTCCTTGTTGGAACATGTTTACTTGTTGGGATATCACAATATATCTTCTTTAATTAATGCATCTATATACTTGGTAAAGGGTGGAAGGCTCGGCCTTATGCAGTGTTTTGTTCCACTTTCCGCCCTAGTTTCCGTCATATCGGTATTATGTTCCCGGATTTTGCGGCCCTAAGCGGTTGGGTGATTTATGGGACCCCTTGACAGTTCGCTTTGAATAAGACTCCTCCGGCAAGGCCCAACCTTGGTTTTACCATTTGACTACCTACCACATATACCCCTTCCCTTGGGTTCTTGAGACTCAAGGGTCATCTTTATTTAGCCCCCGGGCGGTGCTCCTCAGTGTTGGTCCGAACCGAGCAACTTCTTGGGCCACCACGGGAAACTCAAGGCTTGGTTTTACTCGTAGCTTGACTTATCCGGTGTGCCACGAGAGCGAGGTACGTCGACTCCTATCGGGATTTGTCGGCACATCGGGCGGCTTTGCTTGTCTTGTTTTATTCTGCCGAAATGTCTTGTAGCGGGATTCGAGGCTGAGCAGGTCTTCCGGGAGAAGGAATATCCTTCGTTGATTGCGAGAGCTTATCATGGGCTAAGTTGGGACACCCTGCAGGTATTATCTTTGAAAGCCGTGCCGCGGTTATGATGCAGATGGGAATTTGTTAATGTCCGGTTGTAGAAAACCCGAAGTTGATCTTAATTAAAATACACCAACCGCGTGTGTAACCGTGATGGTCTCTTCTCGGCGGGGTCCGGGAAGTGAACACGGTGTTGGAGTTATGCTTGACGTAGGTTGTTCTAGGATCACTTCTTGATCATAGTTGTTCGACCATGCTTTTGCCTCCTCTTCTCGCTCTCTTTTGCGTATGGTAGCCACCATATATGCTAGTCGCTTGCTGCAGCTCCACCTCATACCTTTACCCTTCCCATAAGCTTAAATAGTCTTGATCTCGCGGGTGTGAGATTGCTGAGTCCCCGTGACTCACAGATACTTCAAAACCAATTTGCGGTGCCGATGAAACCATACGGTGGCGCATCCGAGCTCAAGGAGGAGCTCGATGAAGATCTGTTCATTGTGTTGTTTCGTTTGAGTTGATCGATAGTGGAGCCAGTTGGGACAATCGAGGACCTGTGTAGAATTTGGGGTAGTCTTCTTTTATTTTGGTTCCGTAGTCGGACCTTGATTGTAACTGTATGATGTAATGCTTTACTCATGTATTGTGTGAAGTGGCGATTGTAAGCCAACTATGTATCTCTTTCCTTATGTATTACATGGGTTGTGTGAAGATTACCTCACTTGCGACATTGCTTTCAATGCGGTTATGCCTCTAAGTCGTGCCCGACACGTGGGAGATATAGCCGCATCGAGGCGTTACAAGTTGGTAATCGAGCCATCCCGACTTAGGAGCCCCCGCTTGATTGTTTCTTTGGCGTTGTTGAGTCTAGAACAAAAATGTTTTGAGTCTTACGATTATATATCGAGAGTAGGATTCTTTTTACTCCTCGGTCCTTAAATCGCTCGGGTGAGGCATCCTGACGTAGAGTTTTGACTCTTTCTCTTCTCAAATTTCACTAATTATTTTAGGATCACGCGGGTATCTTGGAATCGTGCCGATGGTTTTGTGATGAGAACATTGTTCTTGGTGCCTCCTGACATTCAGGGGTTGTGGCAGTGTCCCGGGGAGTTGAGCTCCGACGTGTTGTCGTCACAATTTTATCGTTGCAGTTCGGAATACGAGCTTTGCCGACATCGAAAATCTCTTTTATGCAGTTGTTGGTGAGATAACGCCGATAACCCGATCTTTGGGCGAGCTCGAGTATTGCCATAACTTCGTATAACGGATGCTTTTGAAGGTTGGCGTAAGCGATTTCGGAGGTTTCTTGGTTATGTGTTGAAGGATGGATACAATTGGATCTAGGTATTGTTAGTTTGGGTGATATATTTTGTGTCCCTGTATCCCCAACACCTGATTGCATAACCAGAAAGTTTCGGGAGTTTATAAGTGGGAATTCAAGTAGCTCCTGGAATATCTTTCGATAGATGCATGATATGGGATTGGGTAAATCTCTATCATATGTTTGTTTCCGGCTTATTCTGCTAGCCAAATCCTTTGTTTTTGTTCCGTTTTGTGGTATTCAAGTTGCTTCAATGCCAAGTGTTGATTCCACACCTTATTCTAAACGGTGTTCTCATATTTCTATGTGGATGCTAATCCTTCTTGTTCATCAAGGTCGTCTTTTCAATCCTTTCCAACCGTGTGCTTCTCTCCAAGTAAATCCGATCATTGCAACATTCGCAAGATCAATTCTAAGTTTTTTTTTCTCAACGGTGTTCGTTTCATCCGACCCAAGTTGCCTTTGATTTCCCGCCCTCCCACCCTTTTTCTTCAAGGACTCAGATTTCTTAATCAAGTCCATTTTATTGAGTGAAGTTTCTTCATTCTTTTCCTTTAATGTTTTATCCGGTGATTTCTCATGAAGACGCTAAGGAAGTTTCAACCTTATCATTGTTCCATTCTAATTTTCTTCTCCGATGGATTTAATTCAAGATTTCGGTGTTGATCTTATCCCTTTTCCTCTTTTCACAATGCTTTCTCATGCCGGTGTATCTCCTAATCATTAACTTCTCGCTATTCATTTGGTTGGGAGTGATGAAGATATCTCAGAAGATTCTTGTTTCCATTCTTAATCCGTTCAAGTTATTTCGAGATTGTTATCTCATTCAAGCCATTTAAATCAACCGGTGAAACCTCCCTTTCAAGCAATCGTTCAACGGTGGTTCTTTTGAGTGGGCCCTAACTCACAGGTCTTTTTCCAGGATCTTACCTGACTCTTCTAATTTATCCGGAGCGATTCTCAAATTCTTTCAAAGTTTGACGTAAGAATGAATTATCATCAGTCAAATGTCTTTCTCCAAGATCTTTCAAATTCTTTTCCTCGTTGGCTCAATCTTTCTATTCTTCATTATTCTGGAGTGTCTCAATAATTCATGGTGGTTCTCATCATCATTCTCAACATTTGAAGACCAAAGAAGGATTTCTCCTAAATCTTGGTCCGTTCTCTTGAAGATTCATAGTTCTATCTTATGCCATCCTCTCATAATTGTTTTCGATTGTGAGAATTCATTTCATAACCATCCGGAGCATTTCATGAGTTGTTTCCACTTCTTTCCTCCGAAGGCCATCATGTCATAATTCCTCATTCTCAGCTTTCAGCTCTCGTTCTCCAAATCTTACCGGTGCATCATTCAAGTATTATCTAATCAGCTCGGGATCTCTGCGTTCATTTGTATCTAAATTCCCTCAAGTATCAACGTCGTTTTCTAATTCCTCCTAGTGTTTCATTCTCTTTTCTTCATTCATTTTCAATTCTTACGGTGGTTCGTTCAAGAGTTCTCTTCCTTCGTTATTATATAGATTCATTCGTCTTCCCGAATCCTACCGGCGAATCGTTGAAGACCTTCCCAAGTTGAGCAATATCTCTATCTGTAATCATTTTTCAATGAGAATAAGTAGTATGCCAAATCCATTGCTTGCCATCAATTTAATTGGTGAAGGATCAGCATAATGTAATTCTTATTCTTGTTTCACCGAGTAAGTTCAATTCCTTATTCCGGAGGTTCATCAAAATTCTCGATTTCATTTGTTCATCTTTCTTTCCGGAGTTCCAAGTTTTCTCGGTTATATCATTTCAAAGCTTCATCTTATCACTGCAAGACTTCACCTTGTGTTGTCAACTTCTCTTCCTTTTTATCATCCTTTTATTTACCGGAGTTCTTCATGGAGGCTCTACATGGTGGTTCGTCAAGGATTCCTTTCATTCTTCAATTGTTCTTCAAGATTTCTCTCGAAGTTAAGATCCGCCAAGCTATACTCTAAAATAAACATGGTGTTCAACACATGTTTTGTCTTGAGGAGTTCAAGCATTCTTCATCTTGCATTCCAAAGTGCAATTCTTTCTATCATTATCTCTTGAGGTGGTGTTATGTCATTCTTGACAATTTCCCTTCGTGTTTCTTGATTCACAAGTTGTTAGGAATGAGATATTTAAATCCATCATTTCTCTTCGTTCACGAGATCTTTTCAACCCAACAATTTATTCGTTGGTGTTATCTTGGTATAGATTTCACTTAAAGCCTTCCCTAAGGAATGTTGCTATTATGGTGCTTATCAATGATCCAAGTTTTCCTCCTATCCTCTCAATGAAAGAAGTTTTCATCTTATTGTTGATCTTAATCCAATCAACTGTTTCCGTTAGTGGCGGGTTGTCACCTCATAATTTTGAGATGTGTTCCATAATCCCACAACAAGCTTGTTCCTTTCGTTGTTGATAATCCAACAACTCCGTTCTAGCATTTCTTGTAAGCGCGCTCTTTCAAGATCTTGTTTCCCTTCGTCCATTCCATTCCATTCTTTCATTTCTTCCGGAGGCATTGTGATGTTGCTCTCTTCGACCCATCATCTTGTTTTGTCAAGATCATGTTCTTCTCCTTGCTTCTCCGTTTAGCCGGAGTGTCATGTTTTCATTCGAGTTCTCTCATCTTATCAAGTTTTGCTGCTTCCTCAACGGAGAGCTGTCTGAAATCTTTCTTACCCTTGTGCCATTCTTTCAATAGTTAGGAGGCAGTGTGTTGTTGATTTCATCAAGTATCATCCCATCTTCTCAAGTTCATGATTCTAATTCCTTCCATTTTCAGTCGGAGTGCTGCCCAAATTCTTCCTCTCTCATCTTGTTTTAACCGGAGTGGTTTCAAATTCTATCTTGTCCATTAAACTCTTGATTCATGTCTTTGCAACCTTCAAGTTCTCGTAATGTTCCTTGTTCCTCTTTTCTAACGGATTGTTTGCAATCTCGTTCATCTCTGTTGTACTCTTTCTTTTAAATTGGTCAACCTCTCAAGATTCATGGTTTCACTCGTTCGTCAAAGAAGCAACTTAATTTTACCTCTTATCTTCCTCTTCCTTTTCTCTCTGGTGCCATCCTAGATCTCGGGACGAGATCCTCTCGTAGTGGTGGAGTGTTGTAATGCCCCGGATACAACTTTACATATTAGTAACTCCAACTCTTGCGTTTTCCGGAGATGCGATATGTTATTTCCTCTGTGGTTGGCTTTTGTCTTTTGTTTTGCTTTTTGTTCATGTCATGCATTTCATCTCATAGCATCATGCACTTTGCATTTGCATATTTTCATAAAACTCGTAGCCATTCGCAGTTGCCCTTTCCCCCTTGTCTTCGTCGACCTCCCTTAGACCCCTCTTGCGCGCGCCCGAAAACTGCTCCGAACCCGAGCCGGGCTATCGAGACCGATGAGTCCGGATCATCCCCAAACATCTATAAAACATCTTCGTTTTCTTATTTGGGCTTCCTATCCTATTTTTCTAGGACCGTACGATTTTGATCGGATGATCCACATCCTCCCCCTTTCCCTATATATAAGCTACCTCATTCCAAATCGGGTCAAACCCTAGATCCTAGACCTCTTGTCCCGTCGCGCCGCCGCCACTAGCTCCACCTGGTCACTCCTTTCGGGATCCCCTCCCTCGATCCCGCTACCTCCATGCAAAATTCCTCGATCCAGATCCACCAACCCCCGATCCATCCATCTGGGACCGCCGGATAGAGATCCGATGGCCACCAGGCGACCCGCAGCCCAGCCTCTCGCTCCCTCCTTGTTCCAGATCGAGAGGAGCTCGCCCGAGCTTCACCTCTAAGACCCCGCGCCGCCGAGGAGCCGCCTCGTCGCCGGAAACCAGCGCTGCTCCACCTCATCTCACGGCCTCATCTGCTTCGCCTCGAGCCCGCAGCAACAGCACAACCTCCAGGCCAGTCCCTCGCGCTACCTCCTTCTTTCCCTTCTTCCTTCCCTGTCTCATCTCTCTCTGTCTTTCTCCGCATGTTCGAACAGGAGGCCCTGGATCCGCTGTCTTCAAGCCGCCGACTGTCAAAAAGCTTCAACGCCGGCCAAGACCTTCTCCAGTACTCGAACCGCGCGGGATTTCCGCACCGCGTGCGCTTGCCATCCGCCGCCTTCAAATACCAGCGCTGCCGTGCTTCTGCCGTCTGCGTCGGCAAGTGCAGCGCCCAGCCGCGCCGACCTCCTTCGTCTCGTCCCAGCGCCGGACGTGGAGCCGCGACTCCCGTCGGACCTCCTCACTGCCCAAGGCTGCTGCCTCCCCGTCGTCTTCCTCGAGCAGGAGCTCACGCCCAGCTCCATCGCCACCCGTTGCCCCTCGCCGGAGCAACACCAGAAGGACCCCACGGCCTCCTCTGCCCTCTCCTCGAGCCGGCCGCAAGCAGCACCACTACCAGGCCGCCCCTCTGCTCCCCTCCGCCCTTCCCTTTTTCCTCTCCTTCTCCCTCTTGTCTCACTATCTCTCTCTCACCTTCACAGAGAGCAGGCGCCATGGGCGACCTCCCGCGTCCCTGCCCAAGGGCCCAGTCCGCCTCCTCCGGCCACCTCCCATGGCGTCGCCCGCGGATCCGCCCTTCCGCTCCATCCGCCCGCTCGCCGGAGCCCACATCGCGCCAAGTCCACCGCTGCATCCTCTTCTTCCCTGCGCTGCTATTCGAGAAAGCAGAGCGCGGCGCTCCACTGCGTTATTGCGTCGCCCGAGCCGGCCTTCCTGCTCTTGGGCCTGGCCGCATCGGGCAGCGCCTCCTCGGTAGCGCCATGCCTCCGAGCTCAGCTTAGGTTGGCCCAATGTGAGCAACCCTTGCAGATCAGATTCAGCCGTGTAGCATTTTTTCCCGATCCGTGCGATTTTTTTCCATTTATCCAGTGCATGCATAATTACAGGAGGATGCCATTATTTTAATTTGCTCACAAGTAAATAATCGTGCATCATATTAAAATGCTTTATATAGGTAAAATGCTTAGAATTTTATCTAGTTCCATAATATGCCACTTTCATCCATGTTTAAAATGTTTAAAATGCTGTTTGTTTAAATTTGCTCAAATGCCATGTTCAAATGATTTATATCATAACTAATTAACTGTAGCTTTGAATTTAATAAACTTTATATGTAAATGGGGTGGAAAAATGCCTAGTTTAACATGGTGGACTTTATTTTCCCATTTAACTACATTAAAATATGTTTTAGGGCAGAACAGTACCAAATCCGAAATACGCATATGTGGATATTCCGGAATTGTTGTTTGTTGTTCCGGCCTCATTTAAACTTGCCTAGATAGGTAGTTTAATTATGCTTCACCTCTTGCCATGTTTAACAACATTTAACATTGTTTGGTAGCTTAAACGAGATTAAACTAAATATGTCAATGTGGTGTTTTGTCAATATGCAACTCGTTGCATATTGAGCTCCACTTAACTTGTAGCATTGTTTGTTGCATTTTGCCATGCCATGCCTCATTAAACCGGACATGCATCATACTTGATTGTGCATCATGCCACGATTATGCTTGTGTGTTTACCATGTTGTTTGTTTCTTTCCGGGTTGCTTCTCTCGTTAGCTTCGGTTTCGTTCCGGAGTTGTGAGGATTCGTTCGACTACGTCCGTTTGTCTTCTTCATGGACTCCTTCTTCTTCCTTGTGGGATTTCAGGCAAGATGACCATACCCTCGAAATCACTTCTATCTTTGCTTGCTAGATGCTCGCTCTTTTGCTATGCCTATGCTACGATGCCTATCACTTGCTTATCATGCCTCCCATATTGCCATGTCAAGCCCCTAACCATCCTTTCCTAGCAAACCGTTGTTTGGCTATGTTACCGCTTTGCTCAGCCCTCTTATAGCGTTGTTAGTTGCGGTGAAGATGAAGTTTGTTCCTTGTTGGAACATGGAGATGTTGTTCCTTGTTGGAACATGTTTACTTGTTGGGATATCACAATATATCTTCTTTAATTAATGCATCTATATACTTGGTAAAGGGTGGAAGGCTCGGCCTTATGCAGTGTTTTGTTCCACTCTTGCCGCCCTAGTTTCCGTCATATCGGTATTATGTTCCCGGATTTTGCGTCCCTAACGCGGTTGGGTGATTTATGGGACCCCTTGACAGCTCGCTTTGAATAAGACTCCTCCGGCAAGGCCCAACCTTGGTTTTACCATTTGACTACCTACCACATACCCCTTCCCTTGGGTTCTGCAGACTCAAGGGTCATCTTTATTTTAGCCCCGGGCGGTGCTCCTCAGTGTTGGTCCGAACCGAGCAACTCTTGGGGCCATCACGGGAAACTCGAGGCTTGGTTTTACTCGTAGCTTGACTTATCCGGTGTGCCACGAGAGCGAGTGCGTCGACTCCTATCGGGATTTGTCGGCACATCAGGCGGCTTTGCTGGTCTTGTTTTATTCTGCTGAAATGTCTTGTGGCGGGATTCGAGACTGATCGGGTCTTCCGGGAGAAGGAATATCCCGTTGATCGCGAGAGCTTATCATGGGCTAAGTTGGGACACCCTGCGGGGTATTATCTTTCGAAAGCCGTGCCCGCGGTTATGAGGCAGATGGGAATTTGTTAATGTCGGTTGTAGAAAACCGAAGTTGATCTTAATTAAAATACACCAACGCGTGTGTAACCGTGATGGTCTCTTCTCGTGGAGTCCGGGAAGTGAACACGGTGTTGGAGTTATGCTTGACGTAGGTTGTTCTAGGATCACTTCTTGATCATAGTTGTTCGACCGTGCTTTTGCCTCCTCCTCTCGCTCTCTTTTGCGTATGGTAGCCACCATATATGCTAGTCGCTTGCTGCAGCTCCACCTCATACCTTTACCCTTCCCATAAGCTTAAATAGTCTTGATCTCGCGGGTGTGAGATTGCTGAGTCCCGTGACTCACGAGATACTTCAAAACCAGTTTGCGGTCTTGATGAAACCGTGCGGTGGCGCATCGAGCTCAAGGAGGAGCTCGATGAAGATCTGTTCATTGTGTTGTTTCGTTTGAGTTGATCGATAGTGGAGCCAGTTGGGACGATCGGGGATCGTGTAGCATTTGGGGTAGTCTTCTTTTATTTTGGTTCCGTAGTCGAACCTTGATTGTACTGTATGATGTAATGTTTTACTCATGTATTGTGTGAAGTGCCGATTGTAAGCCAACTATGTATCTCTTTCCTTATGTATTACATGGGTTGTGTGAAGATTACCTCACTTGCGACATTGCTTTCAATGCGGTTATGCCTCAAGTCGTGCCCGACACGTGGGAGATATAGCGCGCATCGAGGCGTTACGCTCTCCTCACGACAACACGTTGGGCTTTGTGGGTCGGTAATGAAGAAGCATAGGTCCACTTGGGAAGCCAGTACCCATGGCTCATTTTTTGTGGTGACGTTTTGCCCATGATCTTGGATTTGGCCGGTATAACCATGGTGGTGAAATACGGTCTTATTTTAGGATGCTCTTGGCCCATCGACACGGAACATCGGGACCTTCTCTCGCGTAGCTCAGCTCCCAGATCTCCTCGATCCTTCCGTAGTATCTGTCCTTGTCATTGCGGTGTAGGATTCCATCGTTACCCGGAGTTCGATAACCATCGCTCTTCATGTCCTTGTTCTCGGTGTAGAATGTGTAGTCGTTGATATCGTACACCTCATAGGTCATCGAGGTTGTGCTCGGCGCCACGTGACAAAGGCGAATATGTGTCGTTCTTCGCGGAAGAATCCTCATGTAAAGATGCAGCGAAGCTTCGCTTGAACCAACGCGTGAAACATGAGTTGTGCTCTTTGATTATATCTCCGTCCGTCTTCTGTTGGCCTCGGTGGTTGTCGTCTTCCCAATAAAGGTTTTGTGCTCTACCACCTAAGGATCGACCACGTCTATGTGTTGTAGCGCGACTAGGTTTGCTCTTTCAAAGTCGGCGAGTCGACCCTCGAAGTCGACATGCATTTCGCGGCGACCCTCACGGTGACCCCATCCAGCGAGCCTGCCGAGGTGCCTGTTGACGGGAAGACCAACAGGGTTCTCAATGCCTAGATAATTCATGCCGTAGGAGATGCACTCTTCGGTCAGAAAGCCCTTGGCTATACTTCCCTCTGGACGTGACATGTTGCGAACGTATCCTTTGATGACACCATTCATCCTTTCGAACGACATCATGTTGTGCAGGAACGTCGACCCGAGTTGGATGATATCCTCCATGATATGGACCAGCAGATGCACCATAACGTCGAAGAATGCGGGCGGGAAGTACATCTCAAGCTCGCATAGTATCACCATGATCTCTTCCTGTAGCCTTCTGAGTTGCCTCACGCCAATCGACTTCCGAGAGATGGCGTCAAGAAAGTTGCATAGGCCAAATAGTGTTTCGCGGACGTGCGTACATGATCCCACGGTTGCAAGCTGGAAGTATCTGCGTCATCACCACGTGGCGGTCGTGAGACTTCATCCGCTGAACTTCGCCCGCGAGGTCTAGGTATCTGCTTATCTTCCCAGCGTAACCGTAAGGAAGTTTTACTCCTAGGAGGTAGGTGAAAACTGCTCGATCTCCTCGACTTTGAGTGAAGCATGCGGGAGGTAGTCATTTCCGGTCTTCTTGGCCTTTTACCTTTCTGACGACTTTACGTGTCTGCTTCGCTCTCATCATCATCATCATCATCATCATCATCATCATCATCATCATCATCATCATCATCATCATCATCATCATCATCATTAGCGTGTAGCTCCTGCACGATGCCCATTGATTTCAAGTCTGCCCTTGCTTTGGCCCATTGGCCCTCTACGGCATGTTGAGCGGGTACCAGCAGACTCGCGCACGTTCTTCGTGATATGCATGACATCAAGGCTGTGAGGCACATGGTGGATCTTCGATGCGGCAAGTCCCGGAAAACAGACCTCGTTTTCCATACCTTGAAGCGGCTCGGCACCTTCGCTTCTTTCCGGCTCTGGCACCTTTTGCTTCTTTCGGCGGTGGGCAGTCTTTCCAATTTTCAACAGCTCGTCTATTTCCTCGCCGCTCCTCATACGCAGGCGTTTTGGGTTCGGTTTCACCATCGAACAGATCCTTGCGTTTCCTCCACGGGTCATCGTCGCGAAGCCACCTTGATGTCCCATGAACACGGTTTTCGAAGACCGGGATCTCTATCTAGCTGGTGATCGTTGTGTCATCCATGCACCTTACGCATCCGAAAATCCATGGACTACCTGCCGCGAGATATCCGTAACCAAGATAGTCGTGCACCGTCGTGAGCGGTGCGGCTCTCATAGGGAAATATTCTTTCTTTGCGGCATCCACGTATTGGCTGGCGTTTTCCACAGCGTGTCTAGCTCCTCCTTGAGCAACCCGGATCTGATTGATGTCGTTCCTGGTTGTTTGGCCCTTCAATTAGCATACTCATGTGAATGTACTTCCTCTTCATGCACAACCGGGGAAGGTTGTACATCCACACAAACACAGGCCAGGTGCTATGTGTGCTTCTCACGGCTGCCAAGCGGATTGACTCCATCGGTGCTCGTGCCTAGCACGATGTTCCTGGATCCTTCCCAAATTTTGGGTATTGAAGTTCAATGCTTGCCTTGGCTCGCATCCTTAGGGTGACTCAACATCTTGTCTTTTTATTTATCTCCGGATCATTTCCGTCATCTTCCGCTTCTTCTCCTCCTATCCGGCGTGCCAGCGCAGGAGCTTTGCTACCTTAGGGTCCATGAAATACCGCTGCGAGAGAGGTGATCGGAAAGTACCACACCGATTTTCGAGGAGCTTTCTTCCTCTTCTTGTATCAGTGATGCCGCACCGGACATATGGTAGACTCAGCGTGCTCGTCCCGATAAATGATGCAATTTTCATGCACACATGGTATTTCACGTGCGGTAAATCCATAGGACACACGATTTTCTTCGCCTCCTCGAAACTGGTGGGCACTTGTTCCCCTTGGGAAGGCGTTAGTGCGAATGACATGTTCTCGTCGAAGCATCGTCGATCATTTTGTGTTTACCTTCATCTCGAGCCATGGCGTTACTTTGGCGGGTATCCTCGGGCCTGCATCCTTCATATAATGGAGTAACGCGTCTATCTCAGTTGATCCAGCTTGGCTTTCTCTCGGGCGGCAGCTCTTGCGTTATCCGTCGCTTGAGAAGCAGCTCTTGAATATGAGGCTCCTGCACCCAGCCTCCATCGTAAATGCTGCTCCGGCATCTTCCTCTTCAAGATCATGCCCTTCGTCTTGATCTTCCTCATCATCATGTACGACATCTTCTACATGATGACTGTGTACAGCATCACCGCCGTGATCATGTCCTGGAGATTCTTCGTCTTCTCGCCCGCCCTCGCCGCGGTGGTACATGTCCTGTTGCCCTTCCTCATTTCTTGCCTGGCCCCCATGGACGACTTCATAGTCATCTTCATCACCTTGCCACCGATAGCCATCCATGAAACCATGCAAGAGCAGGTGGTCCTGCACCTGCCCGGAATCCGGGTCCGCAATAAGGCTCTTCAGCTTGCATCTTCGACACGGACATCTTATCTCCGTCTCGTTCTTTTGAAGCATCTCGGCCTTCGCGGAGCTCAAAAACCTATTCACGATGCCTTCGGTCATCGTGCGGACCATGGTGGCCTGCGGGGTAGAGCAAAACGATATTTTAGAACCAAGAAAAAATTTGGCATGACCTTCCCTAAAAATAGGACCAAAAAGAATGCATAGTGCCAAAATTCTCGCTGAAACTGAAATGAATCAACAAATACCGGTACCTGCAAACACAAACATATATGCAACACCACAAACATACATAGATCTAGCTAGGCCACAAAAAGTGCATGTGCACATTGTTGGAGCAAGCTAGGGAGAAAAAAAAGTAGATCTACATCATGAAGATAGCTTTCCCCTTACTTACCTATCAAAAAAGGTAATTTCACCACTTAATTTTGATGAATCTATGGTGCAAATGAGGTGAGGAGGAGGAGGCAGCCGAGACAAGCTTGGAGGAGGAGGTGGAGAGAATGAAGTGGGGAAAGTGAGTGGGTAGGTGGGTTGTCCAAAATATCTTGTTGGTCCCAGGTTACTAATGGCGCACCACCAACAAATCGTCATTAGTAACCCTGATTACTAATAAGCGCACTGCAGGTAAATGCGCCATTAGTAGTTTTGCCGAAAAGTAAAAATAAATAAATATATATACTAATGGCGCACTGTGGAAAAGTGCGCCATTAGTAGTTTAAACTAGTAATGGCGCACTGTGACACGGTGCGCCATTAGTAGTTTTGGAAAAAAGTAAGAAAAAAATATATACTAATGGCGCACTGTCTGCATGGTGCGCCATTACTAGTTAGAACTAGTAATGGAACACTTCGGCCGATGCGCCATTAGTATGTATGTAAAAATGAAAAAAAATTTATTACTAGTGGCGCACCGTTTTTCTGGTGCGCCATTAGTGTCTTCCACACTAATGGCGCATCACAAACTAGTGCACCATTAGTATATAGTAGTGGCGCACTTCATCCATGGTGCGCCATTAGTGTCAATCCTATCTATAGCCCTTTTCCTAGTAGTGGAGTCAGTTACAATGGGAGGAGATCTGCATATCCGTATCGCCAAGCTTGCTTTCCACGCCAAGGAAAGTCCTATCCGGACACGGGACAAAGTCTACAATCTTGTATCTTCATAGTCCAGGTGAGGGAGTCCTGGATTGGGGGGTGTCCGGATAGCCGAACTATCACCGTTGGCCGGACTCCTGGACTATGAAGATACAAGATTGAAGACTTCGTCCGTGTCGGATGGGACTTTCCTTGGCGTGGAAGGCAAGCTTGGCGTCTGGATATGTAGATCTCCTACCATTGTAACCGACTCATGTAACCTAACCCTATCCGGTGTCTATATAAACCGGAGGGTTTTAGTCCGAGGATGAACAACAATCATACCATAGGCTAGCTTCTAGGGTTTAGCCTCTTTGATCTCGTGGTAGATCTACTCTTGTACTACCCATATCATCAATATTAATCAAGCGGGAGTAGGGTTTTACCTCCATCGAGAGGGCCGAACCTGGGTAAAACATCGTGTCCCTTGTCTCCTGTTACCATCCGCCTAGGCGCGCAGTTCGGGACCCCCTACCGAGATCCGCGGTTTGACACCGGCGTTGGTGCTTTCATTGAGAGTTCCTCGTAGCCGTCATCTTTAGGCCCGATGGCTCGCCGATCATCAACAACGCGCGGTCCATGGTGAGACTTTTCTCCCGGACAGATCTTCGTGATCGGCGGCTTTGCACGCGGGCAATTCACTTGGCCATCCGGAGCAGATCGAAGCTTCGCCCTTGGCCATCAGGTCAGATTTGGGAGTTTGAACTACGGTGACATCGCGGAGACTTAATCTTGACGGATTGAGCCATAATAGCAGCGCGCGCTGTCTTGATAGGCGCGATCTAGCTCGCCGCGAGCAGAGCCACGGAGGCCGCACCGGCGTCCGCTCCGACCCTTAGCTCGGGCCGACTCGCCGATCGAGGGCGAGTGGTTGGACACCGCCTCGAGGGCTCACGATCTCTATGGCGTCGGCGAACTCCATCCTGTACTGCGAAGGCCGTGACTCCAAGGTGCGGACTCCTCTCCGGACTCGAACCCTCCGCGCCCCGCCAATCGAATCAATTGGGCGCGGTTATGGAGTTCACTGCCGCGGACATCTTTCGGCACTCTCCCTTTGGCGACATCCTGAATTCACTAAAGTCTCTCTCTTTATTAGGAGAGCCTGGCGGACTACGGTCGGGAAGGTTGGGATGCGGACGGACGAAGAAATTCAACGCCCACCCACCACCCACTTTGTAGCCCTTTGTCGAAAGCTTAAGCGATGTGCTCGATTTGACTCGAAGACATCGACCGTATGGGCGGCGATGTAGGAGACAACCATGAACCAGCACCTATCGGTCTTGGACAACCACCTCATCCCATGATGTATACATGGTGGATACACCTAAAGGAAGCGGCGACAAGGAACAGCGGGACACTAAGAAGGATAAATCCCTCGGCGATCGAAGCGGCAACATAAGCGCTGCACCAAGTCCGCCTCGACAAAGGCGGCAGCCACAGACCCAGCCATAGGCGAGGCGAACCGGTGGACGACGAACATGCTATCGAGCAACCGTCCGAACAGGACAACTTGGATAAACAACCCGTCCCCGGCGAAGATAACAGTCCGAACGATCTCACGCTGGACAAATTGTTGGAGCAGAAGAACCTCCACAAAAGGCTCGTCGCCACTGCGCGTAGCCTGAAAAAGCAGAAGCGGAAGCTCAAAACAGCGGAAGATGCACTCATAATCAGATGGAGCAAAGTACTCAACACCGCAGGAACAAAGAGCTACCCGAAGCGCAAATTACTGCCCGAATTCGATGAGGAGGCCGTAGAGCCCCCGCAATCAAAGAACAAAGAGGCCGCCCGATCGGATGAGCGACCACATGGCAAACATGGGTGTGGCGGCGCCGCACACAAGCCGACACGCGATCCGCATAAGATTCACATCAAAAGGATGGCCCGATTAGGTCCATCTATGGGCGAAAGCAAGCTCTTCCAAGCAATGCAATCGCCAAATATCCAAACATCACGGCAAACCCAAGTATGGGGTGCCGCACACTTTTGTGTTTCACCGATGAGGTCTTTGGATCACGAATTCCCGGTGAGTTCAAACCCATAAACATAGAGGCATACGACATAACAACAGACCACAGTGCGGATTGAGGATTACATCCTCCACATACACATGGCTAGAGGAGATGATCTCCGCCATAAAATACTTACCCCTCAAGCTCAAAGGGCCAGCCCGGCATTGGCTCAAAAGCCTCCTGAAAATACCATTGGAAGTTGGGAAGAGCTCGAGGATGCTTTTGAACAAATTTTCAAGGGACTTATGTCCGTCCTCCGGATCTGAGCGATTTAAGTCACATAACTCAACAACCCGAGTGTCAGCCCGCAAATTCTGGAACAGGTTCCTCATAAAAAGAACCAAATAGTCGATTGTCCGGACGCGAAGCCTTAGCAGCTTTCAAACACAACGTCCGAGGGCGAATGGCTCGCCGGACACCTCGGCCGGGAGAAGCCGAGAACAATGGCTGCATTAACAAGCCTCATGACCCGCTTTTGCGGGAGAGGATAGTTGGCTGGCAACATGCGATACCAGCGACCCAAGTACATCCGAAGTCGAGGGATGGAAATGGAAAACCACGGCGCAGCAAGGACCAGTGCGGACAAAGGAAACAGCCAAGAAACACGGCGATCAACGCGGATTGAAGCTCGGCGCAGAATCATAAAAACTGCCCCTCAAGGACAACAGCGATGAGCTATCAACCTAAACAAAATCTTGGACAAAATATGCCAAATCCATAGTACTCCGGGAAGCACGCAAACCATACCCACAGATTGTTGGGTCTTCAAGCGATCCGGCAAACTCAATGCCGAACACAAGGGCTGGACACACCAGCGAGGGCGATGGCGAACCCCACAAGCGAGCACCGGAAAACAAAAGAATTTCCCACAAAAGTCAAAACGGTGAACTCACTTCAAGTGACAAAGGGGAAAGCAGCGGCGCCCATAGAAACACAGCACACGGTCTATCAGCAGAGTCCCAATGATGGTTGTCAAAACCAATCACCTTCGATCATCAGGACTATTCGGAAGTATCCGGAGCGCAGGATGGACTGCCTTGATATTAGATCCTATAATCGGCGGACTCCATTTTACAGGTCCTAATGGGCGGAGGTAGCGATCTAAACCTGCTATATCAGGACACAATCCGCAAAATGGGGATAGACCCAACTAAAATTCGCCATAGCAACACCTCCTTCAAAGGGGTAATGTCAGGCCTATATGCCCATTGTATGGGCTCCCTACTGCTAGAAGTTGTGTTCGGGTCATCCGACAACTTCCGCCACGAAAAGTTAACCTTCCACATCGCCCCATTCGAAAGTAGCTATCAAGCACTACTAGGACGTGAAGCTTTCGCCCGCTTTAACGCAATACCGCATTATGCATAGCTTACAGTTAAAATGCCCGGTCCACGCGGCATCATCTCATTAAAAGGGAGTATCAAGTGTTACTCTAGCACGGAAGAACGTGAGACTGCCTTGACAGCCCTGCACTAATCCGGCTCCGCTAATCAAAGCACCTGAAAAGGTCATTTGCACCCCGGACATGGCTAGACGAGTCCGGCGTAAACATATAAACGCCTACTAGCGGCATACCCCCGTACAAGGGGCTGCACGCATGTACAACAAGAGACAATAAAGCTCAATTGTATTCACTTTTTGAACCATACTCTGTTTATTTAATATAAAGTACATTTTTCGCACGATCCTTTTTTTCTTTCCAACTAAGTTCTTCTCTTTTACAGATGAACACCATGATACACCCGTCCGGATCACGGCTGCGGAGACACAGTAGCGAGGCGTGTAGTAGGGACCCGTTGCAAGATTCTTTTGGATTAAGACCTCGTAAACCTTTTTCTGTCTCTTGTTGATACATCCCGGTTTCTTGCTATAACCGAGGAGGAGGCTGGCGTTTTGGCATCGGCCGCACCAGAATTTTTGCGCGTACCTGCACACCAGGGGCTTAGGGCATTATTCTGCCCGTTTTCATAAAGACCGAATACCTTAGGAGTGTTCGGCGTCTCGAGTTAGGACTTATATGCATCAGCTCCGAATCATGTATTTGGTCAAATGATGGTTTTGCCCGGCTCCTGTGTATTGCTGCCTTACGTTCCGTTCTATCGGCTAAAGCAGCACGAGGAGAACAACTGCGATTGTGCCCCGGTTCGGCCAGGTGAGCACCTCAGTAGAGAAAGCCGAAAACTGACTGTCATGATATAGCGTGAGACTGGTCAACCACTCGATGACCCACCGGAATGTTTATAATTCCCCCGCATTAACGAAGGACCGTTTCCCGGTCAGGCACATACACTCCCCGAATTCGGGAGAGCGCGGTGCCCCTAGGGGCTATATAGTAGCCCCACCATCGAACTCCTATGGCTAAGTGAAAGTGATAAAGCATTATAGTCCGGTTGCCTAGTTTGCTACGCTATCACCTCCTTTACAGGACCAAGACGTTGGATTAAGTGTGAAAATGTGCCTTTTGCAAACACCCCGCACTATGTGCGTGGGGGCTGAAAGCGAAACTGCCATCTTTCGGGTTATATACACATATACATCAGCGGCCGCCTGAAGGTGTTTTAATACTTGAGCGCACAAGTATAAAAAGCTCTTATATTATATTGAAACATTGTTTTCACAAATCATACATGTCATTAAAACATAATATCCTTGAGCCTGCGTCTCTATTAAGCAGCGCCTGCGGAACTTCCTAAAAATAGTGCTCGGCGGTACTAAACCTGTCCGAATCTTGGGATGCAACGTCGGTGGCCTTCATCTCCGCCCGGTATGTCTTGACACGGGCAAGAGCCATCCGCGCACCCTCTATGCATGCTGACAACCGTTGCATCGATATGCGGCACCGCACCAAGGGCTGTTGCACCAAGCCAAAATAACTCTTGGCTCGGTCCTTTTCGGCCACAAATGAGTCACGAAAGCCTTCATGGCAAGTCCGGACAACCTATTCAGCTCAGCCCATTCGGCCAAGCGATCGGTTAATGAAAGTGGGCGCTCCGGACTATGGGCTGCGACCAAAAAGCTCTTCCATTCCGTGATCCTTTTGACCTAGGAAGTGTTCGGCGCGTCTGCGGCTTTTCGCCGCCAAGTCGAGATAAGCATCCTCCGCACCCACAGCCGGTCCAATTGGCGTACCAGGATCTGTGAATTTCCTCCACCACGAGAAAGGGCTTTCCAGCCGCAATATCTCGGCTGACGTAGCTCCTCCTTCATAGCTCTCATTGCGAGGCGAGTATCCACAGCCTCGGTGGCGGCCTTTTCAGGTCCTCTTGTTTTGCTCGATCTTATTTTCAAGAAGCTCATAGCGGTCGATAGCATTCTTCAATTTCACGGCCATCTCGGCCATTTCTTTCTTAACCCGGCGTGAGCAGCCTGTTAGTCTTTTAGCTCTGCGGCCGCCTTTAAAGCAACCACATCACTTTTTCGGCTTGCTCCTTGGCTCGGCGAGCTCCGCTGAAGGCTCTCCATAATGGCGGCACCATCTACTTTAAGCATACATGTTGTAAGGCATGGGCGTCAAGCTCCTTACTAGGTGTCGCGGAGAAGTTTCATACCTTGTGACTCGTCAAGCCGCTTATTAACAAGCGTGATATCCGCATCCGCCACGTCAAGTTGCCGCTTGATTCGGCAAATTCATCAGCCCGGCTAGCCACGGACGCCGCCACCTACATAGGAAGGCGCATATTATACCTGGGGTTATGATCCTCGGCGTGCCGTCATTTTGACACCGCACCAAGTCTCGGGGCTACTATGTATCTGGCGCATTTTATATGCAAAACTGTCGGAAGGTACATCATTTTGCGTACCTCAAAACCCGTCGATAAACTTCGGCGGCTTCATGCAATCCGCTCTCGGCGGATGAAATCCTTTCAATCACCATACCCATTAACGTCGTTGATCTTCCGAGATAGGCGCTTCGCCCAAGCAGATCCTTCAGCTCCTCCGACCGTACATCCGTTGGTGCGGACTCGTCCGGTGGCCTTTCGAAGGCGGACACGGAGGGCTTTGAGGGACATCTGGCTGCCTTACGGCCCGCGGATTCGGAGAAACCCTCGCGGCGACACCTCAGGGTCGTCCACCTCGCCTCTTGATGCGGCGGCGGGCGTTTCGCTCTCCATCATCTCGGACCAAGATCCCTGAAGGCGAGCTCTGCTGTGAAGGGCTGAGATCTGAACTACAAGGTAAACTTTCGGTTACCTTCAGAAATAAAATGGGGATGTCTCTCTTTAAAAAAAATGCCCCCTTTACTTACGGCTCATTTGGAGGGCTGATCTCCTTGGGAAATAGTGCGGCGGGGCATCTCCTGCCGCAGGACCCTCTGGTGAAGTTTTCTTCCCCGCTTGAGGCTTTGGTCTCGGATCTTGAGCGGTCCTCTTCTCCCCTTGGAGGAGGATTCTCGATCCCCTTTCTTGATAGCATCCTTCACGGAGGTAGTAGTTCCTTGTTCCCCCCTTCGCCTTCTTCAAAGGCACAACCTCTAACATCTTGGTTATCTGAGGATCCGGTGTGGTCTCGGGGAGGGGCGGACACTGATCAGTTTTGCTTTTGCTATCCACTCTGTTTAAAGGATAGCTCTTTTAAGGGCAAGTGTATGATAAATATCACGGATAGCATGTCAGGTCAGGACTACTTACTTGAGTATCCAGGCGATTGCAGCTCAGACCTGCGTCCTCGGTTAAGTCCGGACACATTTCTTGTGATCCGAAGAACAGTTGGTACATCTCCACAGGCGTTCGCCCATAAAATGTTGAGAGCTCGTGGTCCCTCGGTTAAACTCCCACAGGCGGAGGCGGCGTTTGCAGGGCAAGATGCAGCGAATCAACATGACCTGCGCTACTACGACCAGATTGATCTCTCTCTCTCGAAGGTCTCGAATCGGCCTGCAATGCAGAGTGCGTCCTTGGGCGGTCCCAGTCGAGCCCTTTATTGACCCATGGCGCCCACCGCGGTGGAGGACCCAAGCGGAAGGCAGGTGGCGCCGCCCATTTGGTGCCCACAGGGGCGGTGATATAAAACCACTCCTGTTGCCATAAATTGAGCTCCTCTTGAAAAGAGCCCTTGGGCCATGGAGCGTCTGCATTCTTGCTTATAACAGCCCCTCCGCACTCTTCCTGATGCCCCTTGATCATCTTTGGCTCCACTTTGAAGGTCTTGAGCCACAATCCGAAGTGAGGGGTAATGCGGAGGAAGGCTTCACATACGACAATGAACAACGAGATGTGGAGGATGAACTCTGGATCCAAGTCACGGAATTCTAGCCCATAATAAAACATGAGCCCCCTCACAAAGGGGTCTGTCGGGAAGCCTAAACCCTGAAGGAAGTGAGACACAAATACCATGCTCTCACCAGGCTCGGGAGTGGGAATAACCTGCCCTTGGGAAGGCAGCCTATGCAAAATTTCGCCGGTTAGATACCTGGCGTCTCTCAGCTTTAGCACATCTTCTTCCGTGACGGAGGAAGACATCCACCGACCGTGCAGGTCAGAGCCGGACATCGTTGAAGGTCCGAAGCACCTAAATCTGGAGCTTTGGGTGTTGGAACTCGAAGCGAGGGGCGGATTCAATTGAGATTGAAAGAAAGGAGCGGGCCTTGGTCTCGTTATAAAGAGGTTGAATACCAAGAGCCCTCCCCGTGACCGTTCGGGACTCGCCCTCGATGGAGGAGGCGTGCCAATGGGCACGACGGGGTTACCCACGCCCGTATTGATGAGGATCCCAGAATAAGGGGGGCACGATCTCCGCTCTGATAAGACGTGCCGAAGAAACCACCTCGCTAAACGCGCTAAGGTGTGACAGTAAAAACGATTCGTATAAAGGCCTGGCCGTGGTGTGATGTCACGCCGCGGAATACGTCGGCAGATCTGTGCAAGGTTATTCTCTCTACGGTGGTATGTGGAACTTGTTTTGCGAGCGGACACTATCCTTGTGTTCAAAATCTTCTATGAAGTATTCGGAGGAGGAACCGCCTTGCAATGCGAAGACAATACGCGCGGATTAAATCGTCATTGAGGCCTGGTTCAGAGGCTCTTGAGGAGTCTGGATTGGGGGTGTCGGATAGCGAACTATCACTTTTGGCGGACTCTGGACTATGAAGATACAAGATTGAAGACTTCGTCCGTGTCGGATGGGACTTTCCTTGGCGTGGAAGGCAAGCTTCGCGATACGGATATGTAGATCTCCTACCATTGTAACCGACTCTGTGTAACCCTAACCCTATCCGGTGTCTATATAAACCGGAGGGTTTTAGTCTGTAGGATGAACAACAATCATACCATAGGCTAGCTTCTAGGGTTTAGCCTCTTTGATCTCGTGGTAGATCTACTCTTGTACTTCCCATATCATCAATATTAATCAAGAAGGAGTAGGGTTTTACCTCCATAGAGAGGGCCCGAACCTGGGTAAAAACATCGTGTCCCTTGTCTCCTGTTACCATCCGCCTAGACGCACAGTTCGGACCCCCTACCCGAGATCCGCCAGTTTTGACACCGACACCAGGAGTCCGACCAAAGGTTATAGTCCGGCTATGCGGACACCCCCTAATCCAGGGCTCCCTCACGTCTCCAACGTATCTATAATTTTTTATTGTTCCATGCTATTATATTATCTGTTTTGGATATTTAATGGGCTTTATATGCTCTTTTATATTATTTTTTGGACTAACCTATTAACCGAAGGCCCAGTGCCAGTTTCTGTTTTTTTTCTATTTTAGTGTTTCGCAGAAAAGGAATATCAAACGGAATCCAAACGGAATGAAACCTTCAGGATGATCTTTCTTGGACCGAAAGCAAACCAGAAGACTTGGAGTTGAAGTCTCGAACGCCACGAAGCGGCCACGAGGAAGGAGGGCGCGCCCGGGAGGGTAGGCGCGCCCCCACCCTCATGGGCCCCTAGTAGCTCCACCGACTGAATTCTTTCACCCGTATATACTCTTATACCCTAAAAACATCAGGGGGAGCCAAGAATTTTTTTTCCACCGCCGCAACCTTCTGTACCCATGAGATCCCATCTTGGGGCATTTTCCAGTGATCTGCCAGAGGGGGAATCGATCACGGAGGGCTTCTACATCAACACCATAGCCTCTCCGATGAAGTGTGAGTAGTTTACCATAGACCTTCGGGTCCATAGTTATTAGCTAGATGGCTTCTTCTCTCTCTTTGATTCTCAATACAAAGTTCTCCTCGATGTTCTTGGAGATCTATTCGATGTAATACTCTTTTGCGGTGTGTTTGCCGAGATCCATGAGTTGTGGATTTATGAACTTGATCATCTATGAATATTATTTGGTTCTTCTCTGAATTCTTATATCCATGATTTGATATCTTTGCAAGTCTCTTCGAATTATTGGTTTTGTTTGGCCTACTAGATTGATCTTTCTTGCAATGGGAGAAGTGCTTAGCTTTGGGTTCAATCTTGCGGTGTCCTTTCCCGATGTGATGAGGGGCAGCAAGGCACGTATTGTATTGTTGCCATCGAGGATAAAAAGATGGGGTTTATATCATATTGCTTGAGTTTATCCCTCTACATCATGTCATCTTGCCAAATGCTTTACTCTTTTCTTATGAACTTAATACTCTAGATGCATGCTGGATAGCGGTCGATGTTTGGAGTAATAGTAGTAGATGCAGAATCGTTTCGGTCTACTTGACACGGACGTGATGCCTATGTTCATGATCATTGCCTTAGATAACTTCATAACTATGCGCTCTTCTATCAATTGCTTAGCAGTAATTTGTTCACCCACCGTAATACATGCTATCTTGAGAGAAGCCACTAGTGAAACCTATGGCCCCGGGTCTCTTTCTTATTATATTACATCTATTTTATTTACATCACATCTCATTTACTATTTTGCAATCTTTACTTTCCAATCTATAACAAAAATACCAAAAATATTTACTTTACTATCTTTATTAGATCTCACTTTGCGAGTGGCCATGAAGGGATTGACAACCCCTTTATCGCGTTGGTTGCAAGGTTCTTGATTGTTTGTGCAGGTACTAGGTGACTTGTGCGTTGTCTCCTACTGGATTGATACCTTAGTTCTCAAAAACTGAGGGAAATACTTACGCTACTTTGCTGCATCACCTTCTCCTCTTCATGGGAAAACCAAAGCATGCTCAAGAGGTAGCACACCTCTCAAAATGTTTTATCTCTAAGTTTTTCGCTTTGAGCTCTGACACCTCTACAAATCCTTATTTCCCTCTACGAAGGGCCTTTCTTTTACTTTACACAATTTTTATTTTGAATTTGAGTCTCCATCTTCTCTCATAAAAAGCACCAACTAGGAGGCAATGTGATCGTACTTAAGTATTGGGTGTAGCTAATATTCGAGTGTGTTTCATGAATGGATCAATGTTTGAGCATGATGGGCTAGGGATAACTTATTTTAGCGTTGATAGTTTGAATGACATGGTTGCTTGTTGATATGCCTGAGTATCTAAATTATTATCTCAAAACTAGACTATTGCTTTGAATCACATAAAAATTCAAATTGTCCATGCTATAAAGAAAATAATATGATATGACATGTTAGGCAACATTCCACATAAAAAATTCTGTTTTTATCACTTACCTACTCGAGGACGAGTAGGAGTTAAGCTTGGTGATGCTGATTCGTCTCCAACGTATCTATAATTTTTGATTGTTCCATGCTGTTATATTATCAATCTTGGATGTTTTATAATCATTTTATATCATTTTTTGGTACTAACCTATTGACATAGTGCCAAGTGCCAGTTGCTGTTGTTTCCATGTTTTTTTACATCACAGAAAATCAATACCAGAAGGAGTTTTTTAAGGGCCAGAAGGAACACATTGGGCCCTGGTTGCACCTCGGGAGAGTATCGAGGAGGGAACAACCCGCCAGGGTGCGCCAGGAGGCCCAGGCACGCCCTGGTGGGTTGCCCACCTCGGGTGCCCCCCGGACCGCCTCTTTGCTCTATAAATACCCCAATATTCCAGAAACCCTAGGGGAGTCGACAGAATATTCATCCAGCTGCTACAGAGTCCAGAATCCACCTCACCCACGCAGGGAGAGGCATGCTTCCCCGCCGCCTGTTGACCACCCGACACTCGGTGACCGCCTTGGCTGCCGGGAAGGAGTCGGAGAGAACGACGGCCGCCACCGGATCGACCGCCTCAACCGATCCCTAGTAGTAGAAGAGGAAGAAGAGGTGGGTCCGCCTTGTTTTGGCCCCCGCATCCGAGATGAGCCATTCCCCAAAGGGTTCACGCTCCCAAGAAATACGCCCAAGTACACCGGCTCCGTGAAGCCGGAAGACTGGCTGGACGACTACTCCACAACCGTCAGCATCGCAAATGGCAACAAGCGCGTAGCCGTGAAGTACGTCCCGCTCATGCTCCAGGGCACAGCCCGGACATGGCTGAACAGCCTGAAGCCCCGCATCATCAACAGCTGGGTTGATTTCACCGAAGCCTTCATCCGCAACTTCACCAGCACGTACAAGTGGCCGCCCAAGCCTCGCCATCTCTCCTTATGCGTCCAAGGACCCAACGAGTCGACTCACGACTACCTCACGCGCTGGGCCGAGCTGCGCAACTCCTGCGAGGGCGTGCACGAGGTTCAGGCCATCAAGTACTTCACTGCTGGGTGCCGAGAAGGCACCCTCCTCAAGCACAAGCCTCTCTGCGACGAGCTGACGACCCTCGATGAACTGCTGATCATAGCAGACAAGTATGCCACGACCTACTCCTCCATGAAGGCGGAAATCCAAGTTGACGCATCTGGCAAAGTGGCTCCTCAAGCCCCTCGGACTCCGGCTGGCGACACCAGTCGGCGCCAGCAACCGAATGAAAACAAGTGCCAGGCCATGCAGCCGGCTTCCACAAGCCGGAAGGTGGCGACAGTCGAAGATCAACAGCCAGAAGGGCAGTCTCCACCCAAGTGTCAGAAGGGCGGCAAGCCCAACTGGCTGCCTGCTTTCTCATACGAGCAGACTCTTGATGCACCCTGCAAGTTCCACAGCGGCGCAAAGCCGTCCAACCACACCACTCGGAAATGCCACTGGCTCACCAGGATCGCCAAGCGTGATGGACTCCTGCCTCCTCCGTCTGCTGGCCCGCCGCCTCCTCCTCCCAAGCAGCCGGCGGCTCGCCCTGTCGGCGTAGTACAAGATGAGTATCCTAAAGAGCATGGAGCCTATGTCGTGTTCACCAGCGTGGCCGACGACAAGCACAGCAGACGGAAATGCCAACAAGAAGTAAATGCTGTAGCATCAGAGACCCCCGAGATCATGCATTCGTCCGAGAAGCCTATCAGTTGGAGTAGAGCTGACCACCCGGAGGTGATGCCCTCTCTTGGTTCTTATGCTTTGGTCTTAGATGCCACTCGCGACAGAGAGGCAGGCTGCTCGCTTCTCCCAAGTCCTGATAGATGGCGGCAGCAGCATCAACATCCTGTATCGAGATACTATGGAGAAGTTAGGAATCAAACAGAGGCAGCTTCAGCCCAGTCGGACTGTATTCCATGGCATAGTTCCTGGCCTTTCCTGTTCACCAATCGGCAAGACACAGATAGATGTCCTCTTTGGGGACAATCTTCCGCCGAGAGCAAGTTTGGTTTGAGGTGGTGGACCTTGAGAGCCCCTACCATGCGCTACTTGGCCGACCTGCTCTGGCCAAGTTCATGGCGGTCCCCCACTATGCCCATCTTCGGATGGCACGATCTGCTCCGGATCTAAGGCCAGAGCAGTCGTAGGTGCTATCTCCTGGGTGTGGTCCGATGACAGATTTAAGTCATGTTCATCGTGGTGACGGGAAGCGGCTACCGAGGTCTCGAATCCGTCGAAGATCAAGTCTCCGTGGATATCCGCGACCTAGTTCAAGCTCCCGAATCTGACCTGACGGCCAGGGGCGTAGCTGTCGATCTGCTCCAGATGGCCAAGCGAGTTGGCCCGCAGTGTGAAGCCGCCGAACACGAAGATCTGTCCGGGGAGGAAGACTTCCCCTTGGACAGCATTGTTGTAGATGATTGAAGGAGCCATCAAACCTTTTGAGGACGACACAATGGAACTCTCAATGAAAGCACCAATGTCGGTATCAAAACCGGCAGATCTCGGGTAGGGGGTCCCGAAACTGTGCGTCTAAGGTCGATGGTAACAGGAGACGGGGGACAGAATGTTTACCCAGGTTCGGGCCCTCTCTATGGAGGTAATACCCTACTTCGTGCTTGATTGATCTTGATGAATATGACTATTACAAGAGTTAATCTACCATGAGATCGTAATGGCTAGAACCCTAGAAGTCTAGCCTGTCTGACTATAATTGTATATCCTCTACGGACTAAGCCCTCCGGTTTATATAGACACCGGAGGGGACTAGGGTTACACAAAGTCGGTTTTAGAGAAGGGAAATCTTCATATTTAGTCGCCAAGCTTGACTTCCACGCCAAGGAGATTCCCATCCGGACATGGGTAAAAAGTCTTCGGTCTTTGTATCTTCACATCCCATTAGTCCGGCCCATGTCCAACAGGGCGGACGCCCGAGGACCCCTTAGTCCAGGACTCCCTCAGCGGGCTTGCATGTCAGACGACGCGGTGGAAATGTTGTCGCGGGCGTCGGCCCGGCGAGCCGGCGGCTGCTGTTGCTGGCGTGGAGGAGGAGAGTGCATCGTGGTTGCTGTGTCTCCGGTCCTTCCACCACCGGCGTGCACCGGCTCGAGGGTCCCGCTGGTCGCAGTTCATATTTCTTGGCGAAGCTGATGAGGCTCTGAATGGTGGCTCTCCACTCGTCGAGCTTCTCCGCAGGAGGAGGCAAGTCGAGGAGCAGTTGCACGCGCGCCAATGCTTCTGCTGGCGTGGGTGCCAGTGAAAGCTGCATGGACCGTGACACGCTTCGACTTCTAACCACGTTAGAAGGAGCTCTATCATGATCTCGCGGTCGCGCGTCGTTTCCGCCAGCTTCCGGGCGCGCATGCTGGCCCGGTGCATCTCGGGAGTGACGCAAAGGACTCTTCTCGCGGCGGCGCCTGGGGGCACCGACATCTCGGCGTTGCTCGTCATGCACACCTGGGAATACCGTGGCGCGGGCGCCGGCTGGGGCCTCTTGGAGGTAACCACGCCACCCGTGGGCAGCACAGCCCCGCCCCTGGACCCAGCGGCGTGTGGCTCGTCGTCTTGGGCACGAACGACACTGCTTGCCTGGCTCCGATGGCCAGAGTGTCGTGGATGGTTGCGGGCCACGCCTCCGCCACCATCCGCGGCTGCCCCGTTGCCTACCCGCGCTGGTACGGGCGGTCCGGCTCTAGACGATCGAATCGATGTGATCCCCTTCTTCTTGGGGGCCATAGCGATGATGAAGTCGACGCGCTAACTTTTAGACCAGATTTCACAGCCTCAGCGCCCCCTACCTCGTGCGCCAAAGATTTCGGGGGAAACGACACCTATGGGATCCCAGGGAATCCCTTCTATGGCTGGCGGGGCGTGGAGCTGCACAAAGAGCAGGTCTAGCGATCAGCGCGAGGGGATTTTTACCCAGGTTCGGGGCACAAACGATGTGTAAAACCCTAGTCCTGCTTGTCTGTGTTTATTTGGTGTTCTTGAGCTCTTGAACTAGCTGCGGTGCATGCCCATTCCAAAAAGTCCTAATCCATCCACACTATGCCTCGGGCCTCCTTTTATATGTCAAAGGGGTCACCACAATGGCACACAGGAGGTGGAAAGTATCTACAGTGTACAAGTTTATCGCCTGGCACCGTAGGAAAAACACATTCAATGCACTGCCGACGTGCCCTCTTGCTTTATCGAGGCGGCAACAGAGCCTGTCCCATCCATCGCCGCCTCGCCCTGCTTCGACGCGCGTCCATGTGATGTCTACTACACAACTTTATTCTTGTAGACACGTGTTGGGCCTCCAAGCACAGAGTTTTGTAGAACAGTAGCAATTTTCCCTCAGGTGGATGACCTAAGGTTTATCAATCCATGAGAGGTGTAGGATGAAGATGGTCACTCTCAAACGACCCTGCAACCAAATACAAGAAATCTCTTGTGTCCCCAACACACCCAATACAATGGCAAATTGTATAGGTGCACTAGTTTGGCGAAGAGATGGTGATAAAAGTGTAATATTGATGGTATAAATATATTTTTATAATCTGAATAAATATAAACAGCAAGGTAGCAAATAGTAAACGGGCACAAAAACGGTGTTCCAATGCTTAAAAACAAGGACTAGGGTCCGTACTTTCACTAGTGCAACCTCTCAACAATGCTAACATAGTTGGATCATATGATTATCCGTCAAAGTGCAACGAATAATCACTCCCGAGTTCCTATTAGCGGAGAACAAAAGATAGGAATTGTTTGTATGGTATGAAACCACCTCAAAGCTATTCTTTCCACTCGATCTATTTAAGAGTTCGTACTAAAATAACGGAAAGAAAATTTTCCGTTTGATGTATCCTAGAGTTCGTACTAGAATAACAACAAAGCATATTCATATTCATAATACTCAATCCACACAAGGAACTACAGAGAGACCCAAAAGTTTCTACCGGAGAAAAGTTAATAAAAACATGCATCAACCCCTATGCATAGATTACCCCTATATCACCGTGGGAATCCGCAAGTTGAGTGTCATAACGTATATCAAGTGAATCAATAAGATACCCTTATGTCACCTCAAGTATTCATACCGCAAGACATACATCATGTGTTCTGAAATCTGAACATTCAATACGACATGACAAAACTTCAAAGGGTAAAGATTCAATTCATCACAACATGAGTATAGAGGGGAGAAACACCATATGATCCGACTATATTAACAAAGCCCATGATATAGATCACGAGAGAGAGAGAGAGTAAACATATAGCTACTGGTACAAACCCTCAGCCCCGAGGGTGGACTACTCCCTCCTCATCATGGTGACCGCCGGGATGATGAAGATGGCCACCAAAGATGATTCCCCCCTCTGGAGGGTGCCGGAACGGGTCTAGATTGGTTTTCGGTGGCTATGGAGCCCTGCGGTGGCGGAACTTGTGATCTCGGTTAACCCCGAAGGGTTTCGGAATATTTGGGAATTTATAGTGCAAAGAGGGGGTGCGGGAGGCCACCGAGGTGGGCACAACCCACTGGGGCGTGCCAGCGGGGCCTAGTGCGCCCTGGTGGGTTGTGCCCCCCTCGGGGCACCCCCAGGTGCTGCTCTGGCCCAATGGGTGTCTTTTGGCCCACAAAAAATCCGTGGAGTTTCGCGGTGCAACTGGCACTGGGCACTGGGTCAATAGCTTAGTCCCAAAAAATGATATAAAGTTGCTATAAAATGATTGTAAAACATCCAAGAATGATAAAATAATAGCATGAATACTTCATGAATTATAGATATGTTGGAGACGTATCAGCATCCCCAAGCTTAATTCCTACTTGCCCTCGAGTAGGTAAATGATAAAAGAAATTATTTATGAAGTGTGAATGCTAGAAAAGTGCATAAGTTTGATCAATGATAATTTCAATCACTTTTTCTAGCATTATAACAACAACTCTTTCTTATAAAACTTCTCATGTTATAGTAGCAACCATTCACATGTTAAGGTTCAAACAATGAACTCTCTTGAAACTCAAGAACCTATGTTCTTAGTCACCAAGGAATTGCAATTCAACCTATTCAACAATGTTTAAGTAAGAGCTCCACATACTCAACCATCATATAGTCTTCTATGATTGCTAACACTCACCGCATACACATGAGCAAAATGTTTCAACCGGACACATAGAAAGATAGGGGCTTATTGTTTTGCCTCCCAACGTATTCACCTCAAGGGTGATGTCAACAATAATAACTCATGCTACCCATATTCAACTGGACATATGTGCCTAGATCTTTCCTCACCACATGATGCTTTCCAAAAGAGAAAAAAAGGAATAGAGAGAATAACTTTGACTCTTTGCATAAAAATAAATACTGAAAATTAAAAGATAGGCCCTTCGCAGAGAAAAGCAGAGGTTGCCATGCGCTTATTTGTTTGTATGCTCAACCCCTTAGTGCAAGAGAACGTCACGTTATACTTCCCCTTATGATAGCAACCTTTATTATGCAGTCCGTCACTTTTATTGCTTTGCCATCACAAGTTCGTACAACGCTCAGTTTTCTCTTACACTAAATGATCTAACACTTTTAGAAGCAATTTTTATTGCCTTATTGCACCGATGACAACTTACTTGAAGGATCTTGCTCAATCCTTAGGTAGGTACGGTGGACTCTTGAAATTAAGATTTGAGTTTAAGGGTTCTTGGATGCACAAGTAGTATCTCTACTTGGTGCGGAATTTTTGGCTAGCATAGATGGGGGGGGGGGGGGAAGCACCACATGTTGAAGGATCTATGACAATATGACTTCTGTGTGCATATGAGCAAACATAAATCATTACATTGTCTTCCTTGTCCAACTCAACAATTTTGGCATACAATATTTTGATGGGGGCTCACAATCACAAAGGATTTCTAGGATAGTATATTTGCATGTGAAAGTTCTCTTCCTTATACTAATTATTCGTGAATTGCTTGTATGACCAATATTGCGATTGTCAAGCCTCAAAAGATTTCACTTTCTAAACCCAATGTAAGGCTACCACTAGGCATGATATGATTTCAACTTTATGATATTCAATTTATTCAACAAATTACTCATAGGATATAAGTGAAGCACAAGAGTAAATGACAAGCTACTCCAAAAAGATATAAGTGAAGATCAAGCGAGTAGTTAAGTAAATAGGTGGCTAAGTGACGACTCTCTTTTATTTAAAAACTTTCAGACCTAACTATTTTATACAAACAGCAAGGAAAACAAAATAAAATGACATTCCAAGGATAGCACAACTCATGTGAAGAAGCAAAAACTTAGGCTCAACCGATACTAACCGATAATTGTTGAAGAAGAAAGGTGGGATGCCTACCCGGGCATCCCCAAGCTTAGATGCTTGAGACTTCATGAAATATTATCTTGGGGTGCCTTGGGCATCCCCAAGCTTGAGCTTTTGAATCTCCTTAATTCCTCTCATATCACGGTTTTCAAAAATCTCAAAAGCTTCATCCACATAAAACTAAATAAGAACTCGTGACATAAGTTAGTATAAACCAATGCAAAAACCTTATCATTCTCTACTGTAGCAAATCACTAAAATTATTATTCAACATTGCATATTAAATGCCTCCGCATATTTAATACTCCTATCCTCAAATAGAGTCACTAAACAAGCAAGCTATGCAAACAATGCAATCATAACAGCAATCTGCCAAAACAGTGCAGTTTGTAAAGAATGCAAGAGTATCAATACTTATTCAACTCCAAACATTATGAAAATTTACCACACTGTAGATAATTTATCAGAGATTATTATGAAAAAATTTCAACATTTTATCACATTCTGACTTTCCTAGAGAATTTTTGCAAGAATGGTAAACTTTCTGTTTTGAAACAACAACATGTATACTTGCAAAATAAGCATGGAAAAGGCTATCATTGCCACTTTTATTGAAATAAAAGATGCAAAAAATTATTCTAAATAACAGAAAGAAAATCCTAACAAAATAAATTGACGCTCCAAGTAAAAGACATATCATGTGACGAATGAAAACATAGCTCCAAGTGAGGTTACCGATAATGTTGGAGACGAAAGAGGGGATTCCTTCCGGGGCATCCTCAAGCTTAGTTGCTTTGATCTTCCTTGAATATTACCTTGGGATTCCTTGGGAATACCCAAGATTAGGCTCTTGTCACTCCTTATTCTCCTCATATCGTCATCTCACCCAAAACTTGAAAACTTCAATCACACTAAACTTAAGGAACTTTGTGAGATAGGTTAGTATCATAAAGAGCAAACCATTTCACTTTGGTACTGTCAAAGACAAGACTCATAATTGTTCTCACACAATGCCTACTGTAGCATAACATTTCCACAATTTATATTGAGTAATATAAGCCATAGAAACTAGAAAGCAAGCAAACTATGCATTGAAAACAGAATCTGTCAAAAATAGAACAGTCTGTAATGATATGGATAACTACCCTACTTCTGCTACTCCAAAAATTATGAAACAATTATGAACACGTGAGAAATTTGTATATTAAACTATTGCAAAAAGAATCAACTCAAAAGCACTCTTCTGTTAAAGATGGGACTTAGTTTCATGAGCGCAAAAGTTTATGTTTTTCAGCAGGGTCAAATCAACTATCACCCAACATGATCCTAAAGGCTTTACTTGGCACTTTATTGAAACAAAAGCAATAAAACATGATTACTACATTATCTTAATCATGTGAACATGCAAAAACAGTAAGTAAAAGCGTTGGGTTGTCTCCCAACAAGCGCTTTTCTTTAATGCCTTTTAAGCTATGCATGATGATTTCAATGATGCTCGCATAAAAGATAAGAATTGAAACAGAAAGAGAGCATCATGAAGCATATGACTAGCACATTTAGGTCTAACCCACTTCTTATTCATAGGCATTTTGTGAGCAAACAACTTATGGGAGCAAGAATCAACTAGCATAGAAGGCAAAACAAGTGCAACTTCAAAACAATCAAGACATAGATAAGAAACTTGATATTATGGAGATATATAAGGGCATAAGTTCCTTTCTCATAATAATTTTCAGAGGAATCATGAATGGATTCAACAATATAATTATCACATACATCACTCTTTTCATGATGCATAAGCATAGAAGATTTATCAGTCTTTATGGCATACATGTCAACATAATAGTCATCATAGATAGCAACTTCATTGTCATAATCAATTTAAACCTCTTACAAAATAGTGGATGTATCACTAAATAACGTCATGACCTCTCCAAATCCACTTTCATCAGTATTGTAATAAGATGCAACACCCTCCAAAATAGTGGGATCACTACTACCCAGAGGTGACACTCTTCCAAACCCACTTTCATCAATGTAATCATCATAAATAGGAGGCATGCTATCATCATAATAAATTATCTGATTGAAAGTACAAGGGATCAAAGGAGAATATTCATTAATAAAAGCATCCCCAAGCTTAGGTCAAGCATTATTTCCAGCAAATAAATCTTCAACCATATCATACTCGTCAAACATAACATCCCCAAGCTTATGGTTTTGCATATCATCACAATCATTCTTATCAATAGCATGAATGGCACAAATAGTATAGCAAACATTATTATCATATTCTTCCAAGAAAGTTCTAGAAATATTTTCAAGATCATAATGGATATAATTGTTTTCCCAATCATAATCATCACAACAAGAAATAGGCATAACAAAATCATCATTAATATCATCATCCTCCATCAACATATTTGATTCACTTTCATGAGGCACGATGGTGATGGGAGCAACATTATTTGGGAGAGATACCTTTTTACCTCTCTTCTTTCTTCTTTTCTTCTTCTTCACCACATCATGTGTGGGTTTAATTAATTTTTTCAAGCTTTTTGTTGAAGAGATTGATTGGATAGGAAGCTCCTCCTCGTTACCTGATTCATCATAATAAACCCTAGGAGGGTATTGGGAAACATTTTCCCTTTCATTAGTACTCCCTTCGTATTCCATTTGTTTTCTTTTCTTTAGGTAGTTGGCAATATAAGGATTCTCAATGCAATTTACCGCACAAAACATATTAATTTCTTTTAGATCAAAATCAAGAAATCTCTCGAGATTAAATTTTGGAATACCCTTAGTTAGACGTTTCATTTCTTCATACCCCAAAAGAATACTAAGCTCTTTATGATGCTCAAGGGTAATCAAGTTATCAAAATTTTTGGACACAATTTGATCATAAAAGAATTTGCATTGGAGATTTAAATGTCCACATTCATTGCAAAATTCACAAGGATGGCCAAAAAAATTACATCTTTTAGCACAATCATCTAGCCTCTCTTGCAAGTTTTTTGTTTCTAAATATTTATGCTTCTTGCAAAATCTATCTTCCCTTTTTGGTGTGCAAAGGCACACCCAATTCACTCCGCAAAAAGTGACATGCTTATAAGAAACATTTTTGTCATGACTTGTGCAATCATCATTAGCCTTTTGGATATTCAAAGACTTCATACTAACAACATTGCAATCATGCCCATCATTTAAATATTGTGTGCCAAGCATTTTATTGACTTCTTCTTCTAGCAATTGAGCACAATTTTCCGATCCATCATTTCCAAGAAAGATATTTAAAGATGATCAATAATATGATGTAACCTCAATTCCATTTTTATGTAGTTTTCTTTTATAAACCAAACTAGTGATAAAACAAGAAACTAAAAGATTCAATTGCAAGAGCTAAAAATATACCTTCAAGCACTCACCTCCCCGGCAATGGCGCCAGAAAAGAGCTTGATGTCGACTACACAACTTTATTCTTGTAGACACGTGTTGGGCCTCCAAGCATAGAGTTTTGTAGAACAGTAGCAATTTTCCCTCAAGTGGATGACCTAAGGTTTATCAATCCGTGAGAGGTGTAGGATGAAGATGGTCTCTCTCAAACGACCCTGCAACCAAATACAAGAAATCTCTTGTGTCCCCAACACACCCATTACAGTGGCAAATTGTATAGGTGCACTAGTTCGGTGAAGAGATGGTGATAAAAGTGTAATATTGATGGTAGAAATATATATTTATAATCTAAATAAATAAAAACAGCATGGTAGCAAATAGTAAACTGGCACAAAAACGGTGTTGCAATGCTCAAAAACAAGGCCTAGGGTCCGTACTTTCCCTAGTGCAACCTCTCAACAATGCTAACATAGTTGGATCATATGATTATCCCTCAAAGTGCAACGAAGAATCACTCCCGAGTTCCTACTAACGGAGAACAAAAGTAGGAATTGTTTGTAGGGTACAAAAGCACCTCAAAGCTATTCTTTCCGCTCGATCTATTTAAGAGGTCATACTAAAATAACGCAAAACAATTTTTTTCGTTCGATCTATCCTAGAGTTCGTACTAGAATTACACCAAAGCATATTCATATTCATAATACTCAATCCACACAAGGAACTACAGAGAGACCCCAAAGTTTCTATCGGAGAAAAGGTAATAAAAACGTGCATCAACCCCTATGCATAGATTACACCAATATCACCGCGGGAATCCACAAGTTGAGTGCCATAACGTATATCAAGTGAATAAATAAGATACCCCATTGTCACCTCAAGTATTCATACTGCAAGACATACATCATGTATTCTCAAATCTGAACATTCAATCTAACATGACAAAACTTCAAAGGGTAAAGATTCAATTCATCACAGCAAGAGTATAGAGGGGAGAAACATCATATGATCCGACTATATTAACAAAGCCCATAATATAGATCACGAGAGAGAGAGAGAGAGAGAGAGAGAGAGAGAGAGAGAGAGAGAGAGAGAGAGAGAGAGAGATAAAACACATAGCTACCGGTACAAACCCTCAGCCCCGAGGGTGGATGAGGGAGTCTTGGACTAAGGGGTCCTCGGGCGTCCGACCTGTTATCCATGGGCCGGACTGGTGGGCTGTGAAGACATGAAGGCCGAAGACTGTACCCTTGCCCGGATTGGACTCTCCTTGGCGTGGAAGGCAAGCTTGGAGACCAATTATAGAGATTCCTTCTTATGTAACTGACTCTATGTAACCCTAGATTCCCCCGGTGTTTATATAAACCGGAGGGTGTAGTCTGAAAAGGATATACTCATTACCATAGTCATACATGCTAGACTTCTAGGGTTTAGCCATTACGATCTCACGGTAGATCAACTCTTGTAACAATCATATTCATGAAGATAAATCAAGCAGGAAGTGGGGTATTACCTCCATAGAGAGGGCCCAAACCTGGGTAAACATCGTGTCCCCCGTCTCCTGCAACCATTGACCTTAGACGCACAGTTTGGGACCCCCTACCCGAGATCCGCCGGTTTTGACACCGAAATTTGTGCTTTCATTGAGAGTTCCACTGTGATGTTGACGAAAGGTTCGATGGCTCGCCTTGTCTTTAAAGACAACATCACCTCCGGGGGAGTCCTGGCCCCAGGCCAAACCCTCCGGCTGGGCGACTTTACCATGATCGCCCGTTCGGCCGTTGAGCCAACGATGACCTCTCTGGCCATCGAAAAGCCCCTTCGCATCAACTCCGAACACTCCAAACAGATGGATCCAGCAGAGTTTTCGTCCTTAAACAAGCTCCTAGATCGTATCGCCGCTTTGGAATCGCCACATATTACGATTGGATCGCGCCTAAAACCGATCAAGGAGAAATCAAAACTCCACCGGTCACCCACCAGATAGCGGTAGTCGAGGAGCAAGACGGCGCGTCTTCTTCTATATCGAAGACCGACTATGTTCGGATCGCCGATCAGGAAGAACCGGATACTCACCAGCGAAAGGATGCGACCATCCCTCCGAACATAGAATCGGACGACAATCCTAAACAATCAGAAGATACTCCGGAGCCCGGACTGTTGAGTCTGGAAGGTCTTCAGACTCTGGATAATCGGCCAGGTTGGGGTTCGGATTTAATTCCAACCACCCACCCGGACATAGACGCTCTCATGAGCATAAAACAACAGTCTTAGGAAACGGTCCACCACTTCTGGGCCAGATTGCTCCGTGTAAAAAACAAGGTAAAAGATTGCCGCGACGAAGATGCAATATCAGTGTTCTGCAACAACTGCACGGATGAAGGAATCCTCAATGCCATCAATCTCCGCCGCACACTAAAACGCCATCAATATCAGTGCTCGAAAGTACCGCTCGATTGAAAGCGCCTGGAAAACCCAGGCAGCTTGCGGGGAACCGTCGCTCCCAACTCAACTCCTCCTACAAGCGAAGAGGGCGCACCCCCAGTGGCACGCCCAATCCAACAGTCAAGAAACATAAACCCATTACGCGGCACGGCACCGTTCTGGAGGGATGGCTCGATGACCCATGCAAAATACACATGACACAAGGTACCGTGGCAACCCACAGCCTTAGAGCATGTTGGATACTCCGGCAGGTAGCCAAGAGCGGTGAGGAAATCCTTATCAAGGACACCCCAGAGCAGCACCCTCCAGAAAACGACGACACAAGAGTATTGACGGTCTTCGAAACATTCGCTTCAAGCATCAAGCGCAAAAGGGCACTTCGCGACCTCACTGAAGTCTGCCAAATCACTACAATAAACCCTTGGAACGACACGACTATAACATTTAATGCTGGTGACGAACTAAGGTACAGGACAGTCTGAGTGCCAGCCACATTAGTACTCAGTCCCATCGTGGACGGGTTTCGACTTACTAAGGTCCTCATGGACGGCGGCAGCGGACTAAACCTCATTTATGAGGACACACTCCACAAAATGGAAATAGACAGGAGCCGCATCAAGCAAAGTAGCACAACTTTCTGAGGAATCATTCCCAGTCGGGAGGCGCGGTGCGCGGGAAAAATCACACTTGACGTGGTATTCGGCACGCCAGAGAACTATCGGTCCGAAGAAATCACTTTCCAAGTGGCCACTTTCAGCGGCGGATACCACGCCCTGTTGGGGCGGGATGCTTTTACATGCTTCCAAGCTATACCTCATTACGGGTATATGAAGCTCAAAATGCCTGGACCAAATGGTACAATCACTCTCATCAGTGACCCGGACATAGCACTCCGCGCTGAAAACAAAACCGCACCCCTGGCCCTTGAGGCGCTATCTGAAGCCCTCGCGGTCGAAGAATTAACCGCACTACGCTCCACGGTGGACAGGGACGATGTGATCCTCGACAAACGCCCCAAATCCACCTCCTTCAAACCAGTAGAAGAAATAGTCAAATTCCAGGTCCGCCCAACAGACCCCAAGAAGACAGCATCTATCGGAGCACAACTGAACCCAACAGTTGACGCCGCACTACGAGAATTCCTGCGTGAAAACTAGGACATATTTTCCTGGCACCCTTCAGATATGCCAGGAATTCCACGCAAGCTGGCCGAACATAGTCTCAATATACTGAAGGGATTTAAACTGGTCAAGCAAACACTATGGAGCTTTTCTGAACCCAAGCGACAAGCCATGGGGGAGGAGCTGGCCAATCTTATCGAGGCCGGATTCATTAGAAAAATCAAACATCCGGACTGGATGGCAAACCTGGTGATGGTACCAAAGAAGGACAAATCCTGGCGCCTGTGTGTCGATTTCAAAGACCTCAACAAGGCTTGTCCTAAGGATCTCTTCCCCCTCCCCCGCATTGTTAAAATCATTGACACCACCGCAGGACACAACTCACTGTGTTTCCACGATGCATATTCCGGATACCATCAAATCAAAATGAAGGAGTCCGATCAAGCTGCAACAACATTTATTACCCCATACGGGCCATTCTGCCTCAACACCATGCCCTTCGGGCTCAAGAACGCCGACGCCACATACCAACGCATGATTCAAACATTTCTGGAGAAGCAGATCGGCAAGACAGTAGAAGCCTACGTCGATGACGTCGTCATCAAAACTAGGCACGTCGAAACACTAATAGACGACATACATCTCACATTCGACAACCTCTGTGCATATGATATTAAGCTCAACCCAGAAAAATGTGTCTTCGGCGTCCCCGCTGGAAAACTGCTGGGCTTCATCGTTTCCAATAGAGGAATAGAAGAAAATCCAGCTAAAATCCGAGCTCTGTCACAGTTGGCTACGCCAACAGACCTCAAACAAGTCCAAAAACTAGCTAGTTGTGTGGCAGCATTAAGTCGCTTTATCTCCACATTAGGAGAAAAGGCACTACCACTCTATCGCCTCCTACGACGCACCGATAACTTTGAATGGACAGACAAGGTGACTGCCGGACTGAAGGAAATAAAGGCCCTCCTAGCAAGTAACCCAATCCTGGCCGCACCAAACGCTGGCGAACACATGTTGCTATACATATCGGCAACACATCAGGTGGTGAGCGTCGTGCTCGTCGTCGAACGAGAACAGGACGAACACAAATTCCCACTTCAAAAACCAGTATACTACGTATCTACTGTCCTCACACCATGCAAATCTCGATACCCCCATTACCAAAAGATAGCATACGCGGTCTTCATGGCATCCCGAAAGCTACGACACTACTTCCAGGAGTGTTCAATCATGGTGGCTTCCGAAGTCCCACTCAATGACATAATAAACAACCGCGATACCACGGGACGGATCGCCAAATGGGTCATAGAGCTACTTCCATTTGACATAACATACAAGCCACATCAAGCCATCAAATCCCAAGTGCTGGCTGACTTCGTCGCCGAATGGACAGAGGCCGAACTCCCCAAAGAGTGCGGCGCATATTCCAATTGGGTTATGTATTTTGACGGCTCCAAAATGTTGGCGGGGCTGGGAGCGGGCGTCGTGTTAACGTCGCCCACTAAAGATGTCGTCCAGTATGTGCTCCAAATATTACACAGACTCCAACAACGCAGCCGAATACAAGGCCTTATTGCATGGTCTTCGGATGGCCGTATCCATGGGCATAAAACGCCTGGAGTTGCGCGGGGACTCAAACCTCGCAATATCTCAAATAAACGGAGACTTCGATGCCAAAGATCCAAAGATGGCAGCTTACCGTAATGCCGTCCTAAAAATGTCGGCTCGGTTTGACGGGCTTGAATTTCATCACGTCGCCCGAGAAAGTAACCAGGCAGAGGACGTCCTTGCTCGCATTGGCGCTAAGCGCGACCCCGTCCCACCTAACATCTTCCTGGAAAGGCTTTTCAAGCTATCCGTGGTGTGGCAAGGGGAGGGCGGCAACAATAGTCCAGATCCGAACATAACCCCAGATTCTGAACACACCGATATAATCGGTGGCTCAGCCACCGAAATTACACCGTCGGCCCATCTCATTATGGAAGTCATTGCCCCATGGACCGAACCCTTCTTGGCCTACATTAATAGGAAGGAGCTGCCCGAAGACCAGAATGAGGCCCGCCGCATTGTCCGGCGCTCGAAGGCATACAAGGTCCACGACGAAGAGCTCTACAAGAAAAGTACTACCGGAGTACTTCAAAGATGTATCTCCGAGGAGGAGGGGCGGCAGCTTTTGGCAGAAATTCATGCTGGTCTAGGTGGACACCACGCTGCAGCCCGGGCCCTTGTTAGCAAGGCCTTCCATATAGGGTTTTATTGGCAGACGACCAGAGCAGACGCGCAGGACCTTGTCCAATGCTGCGTCGGATGCCAACTCTTCGCCAACCAAAGCCACATGCCCCCAACTGCCTTATAAACTATCCCCATCACTTGGCCTTTTGCGGTCTGGGGACTGGACATGGTTGTACCCCTTTGTCGGTGTCAAAACCGGCGGATCTCGGGTAGGGGGTCCCGAACTGTGCGTCTAAGGTCGATGGTTGCAGGAGACGGGGGACACGATGTTTACCCAGGTTCGGGCCCTCTCTATGGAGGTAATACCCTACTTCCTGCTTGATTGATCTTGATGAATATGAGTGTTACAAGGGTTGATCTACCACGAGATCGTAATGGCTAAACCCTAGAAGTCTAGCCTGTATGACTATGGTAATGAGTGTATCCTATCTGGACTACGCCCTCCGGTTTATATAGACACCGGAGGGATCTAGGGTTACATAGAGTCGGTTACATAGGAAGGAATCTTCATAGTTGATCGCCAAGCTTGCCTTCCACGCCAAGAAGAGTCCTATCCGGACACGGGTACAGTCTTCGGCCTTCATGTCTTCAGAGCCCATCAGTCCGGCCCATGCATAACAGGCCGGACGCCCGAGGACCCCTTAGTCCAGGACTCCCCAGTAGCCCCTAAACCTGGCTTCAATGACAAGGAGTCCGACGCGCAGATTGTCTTCGACATTGCAAGGCGGGTTCCCTTTTCCCGATCTCCAAGATAGTTTTCAGATGTAATAATTGTATCTGGACCTGTATACACAACTGCAGAGGATATATAATATTTTACGAGTCCAATCCGCTGACAACTTTTTGGTAACATGACATCACGCCTGCTCGGCCATTATTTTTGAACCGTTTAGCTAGCACGCCGTCCCACGTCTTGGCACGTGGTTTTATTGGCATGTCTTATCCCAGCGGAGATTGTGTCTCTCCCTTTTTCAAGGGATTCTTATCAACCCAAACGCGGGTAACCCAACCGTCACTTGGGTACAACTCCTAGGGAATAGGCAAGTTTTGAGGCCTAGGAGGAGCCGTTCGATATTCGCGGCCTTTATATAGGGGTACAGACCCGTATTTTTATTTCACGCTTGCTTCTTCCTCAACCACTGCTACCCCGAGTTCCAACACCCGGGTTCCAATCGCCACAAGCTCTAATCATGTCCGGATCCAGCCTTCAAGGCCGGTGGATGGCTTCTTCTATCACGGAGGGAGATATTGCCAAGCTTCGGGCGGCGAGGTACCTGACCGTGGAAATCCTTCATTGGCTTCCTGCCGAGGGGCAGGTTATTCCCACCCCCAGATCTGGCGAGAGGGTCGTGTTCGTGTCCCACTTCTTTAGTGGTTTAGGGTTTGCGCTTAACCCTTCGTCCGAGGGCTCATGTTCTATTATGGGCTAGATTTTCACGATCTGGCCCCAGACTCTATTCTTCTTATCTCGGCGTTTATCGTCACGTGCGAAGCCTTCCTCCGAACTCCTCTGCACTTCGGCTTATGGCTCCAGACCTTCAATGTGAAGCCGCGAGTGATAGAGGGGAAGCAGGAAGAGTGCGGTGGCGCCATAGTGAGCGAGCTTGCTAGTGCTGTTTGGCTGAAAGGATCTTTTGCCAAATCCTCCGACTTATGGCAACAAGGGTGGTTCTATATCAGCGAGCCCCGTGGCTCCAAGTGGGCAGCTGGCCTGAATTTTGATCCAGCCCCCCAATTCAGCTGGCATCGTGGATGAATAAGGGCCTGGACTGGGATCAACGGATGAGGTGCGAACCTTGCAAAGTCGCATCCGAAGTCTCAATGAGAGGGACATCAATGTCGTCAATGTTGTTCAAGTAATGCTGGTCCGCCGGACCCTGCCGTGCCAGCGACGACCTCTCTGCATGTGGGAGTTCAATCCACAAGGGTTGCAGACTCTTCAGCACTTCTTCGACACTACGCACGAAGGAACATGGAAATTATTTTTCGGGAAACGGAAGCAATGGCCGGACACCACCGAAGATATCGGCCTCGACCGCAACCATCCAAACACCCCGGTAAGTACTTGTTCTTCGAACACCTTATATTCGGATACACAGTGGCAAGACACTGACTGAATCATCCTTTTTCAGGGCTGGATAAAGAAAGTGGAGCGGATTAGGTGTCCGGATCCCCTTCCCAAAGAATCAGCCAGTCCTACGTTAACAAAGATGCTGGCCTCAGCACCATACCAGGCGCCGACAAGGGAGAGTAAAGAGGAGAGTAAGAAGACCCAAGATGACCTTCGTTCCGAAGGTAAGTCGGACACTGAGTCTGCAGAAATCAATCTCTCCTCGCCTGAAGACAGAGGCGGAAAAGGACCCAGTATCCCTTCTCCGAGCAGGGGGGAAAAGGGCCGCCTCCGAAGGTTGGGAGGGGCGGTCTCCCAAGAGGGGCAAGATGCCGCCGTCGAGCGGCTTGGGTTTGGAAAGCGACGCCGTTGAATAGCTCCAACAAGGGGACAAGTCCTCGGTCAAACCGTAAGTGAATCCAGATTACTTTGATAGCGCCCCGCTCTGTTGCGTAACGCGTTCGTGCACTTTTACAGGTTGGTACAAAGTTTTTCTGGGCAATCCTCTTCTTCGGGAAGTCTCCTCCCAGAGATGATGGAAAGCGAGACGCCTCCCCCGACCTCATCGCCCAATAAGGCGGAAGACTCCAAAGTGTCATCGTGGAGGGTTTTTCTTGCTAAACAAGCTATGCAGGGGATGAAAGAGGCAGTACATGAAGGTGGATCTCCGACTGTCCCAGATTCTTGGGCCAGTAATAAAGGCCCCAGACTGTCTGGCTTGCAGCCGACGATGATTCCGGAGACGGGTGAGCAAATTCCTTCAAAGGATGATTGTGCTCCTAGAGCGGCTTCCGGAGACCCAACGGCTCTAGAAATATTATGGGACATGTTGCGAAATGCATCTGTCTCTGGGGAACAATGTAACTTGATGGGTACAGTGGTTGATAAAAGAGTGGATTAAATGAAGCCTTCGAGAGCCTGCTGAAGGGCTTCGAGGTTTGTGATATAATATTTTCAGCTATGTTTATTTGCAAATATGCGCCTGTGTATAGGTAGTAGCCCCTGCGACTCGGGTTGGCTTCCACTGGAAAGCAACCAGAGGATCGAAAAGGATCGTTTGAGGACTAACCTGATGATCTTGAACACAGGCTGTTTCCCCCTTGGCCACTTCCCGGACTATGGAAATTGCCTACCTGCAACGGAAGCTTGATGTGGCAGGGGATGATCTTGCATTAATCAATATGCGTCTTGACGAGTCGCAAGGTATGTATTCAGGGCAATCGCCATACAGTTTTCTAATATAAGCATGACGCTGAAATTGAGATGCTGGAGTGTGCATGGCTGTAGATGGTGCTGCCGCCGTTGAGGTTCTTCGAGCGGAGCTGGCCCGGGCCAAGGAGCAGGCCCGGTGTGGCAATGCTGCTACCGAAAAGGCATCGGCTGAGCTAAAAGACGAACAAGCTGCACGGCACCGAGACGAGGAGAAGATATCCACGATGGCGCTTGAACTGGAAAATGCCACTGGCCGCTGTGAATTTCTGGAGAAGGAGAATAAAGCCTTAACGGCTGAACTTGACAAGGCCTTACAAGAGGCGAGAGAAGCGCGGTCGGAATCCAGAGCAGCCCGTGAGGAGGTTCAGCAGGCTAGGGAGATTGCGGCTGGAAAGCTCTTTCTGCTGCAAACTAAGTTCAGCGACCCGAACTATGCTCAACTTAACCAAGTTCTCTAGACGAGTTCTTGGACTTGCCGAAGAGTTCTTCCGATGTGGCGCAGTATTATCAAGCGCAAGAGGGGTACGCAATGGAGATGCTTTTCTGGTCACAGTTTGGTGCATCGAAGCGCCCTCTGTTGCTGAATGAACAGATCTCCCAATGGGCCGAGCTTCATAGGATATCCGGCGCTGCCATGAAGAACGTCATAATCCGGTTGTGGCCAACCGAGCCTATTCCGAATAGCTACTTCGGTTTGGTGCAAAGGCTTGTTGATGCGGTCCCGTGTATTGACGTTGTGAAGCGGTCGACGTGCATTGAGGGTGCACGGATCGCTTTTGCCCGAGTCAAGACATTCTGGGGAAAGATGAAGGCCATCGATGTTGCGGCGAAGAGTCCACCCAAGGGCAAGGACCGTCCTGAACCAGAGCATTATTTTGAAGTCGTCCTAGAGGCCACCCGCCTGATAGAGGGTTAGTGCTCGAAAGACATAATGTTCGAGTAAGGTGTATGATAATTGTAAAAGACAATTTTATAGTTAACCTATTTTTATGTCTTGCTCGAAAGCTTGTATTCCTCCTATGCGGCCGTTTTTAATGTAATCTGAAAGTTTTCCACTCGTCGGCTTCAGCCCCCTCGTAGGAAGTACGGGGGTGTTCCGAAAAGCATTTGATCACTCTTTATCCAACGTCTTGGTCCATGAAGGAGATGATAATGCGGCGAACCAGACAATCAGACTATAGGGCGTTAACACTTTCACTTAGCCTTAGGAGTTTTATGGTGGGGCTACGAAATAGCCCCTGGTATGTATACGGCGTATACTATGGCGCCTTACATATTTGATCTGAAAAAGTTCCTTCGTGTGACACGGAGAATCGCTAAAGATTCCAAGAAGTCGCCAAGTGGCTAACCAGCTCTCGCCGCATCATGACAGTCAGTTTTCGGATTTCTCTACTGAGGTACTTGACCGGATGAACCGGAAGCACAATCGCAGTAGTTCTGCCTTTACTACCCTAGCCGATAGAGCGAAACGTAGGGTAGCAAGCACGGGAGCTGGGAAACCCAACTATTGACCCAAGACAATGATTCGGAGCTGAGGCATATAAGGCCAAACTTGCGATGCCGAAGTACGCTATAGAGCCGTTCGGCTTTTGCTGGCAACTCATTTGTTCCCGTACCGAGCCCCTGGCAGGTTATGCCAAGGTATGTTTGTGAAACGACCGTGGTAGCCGTATTTAGTGGCGAAACAACACGGATGATTAATTCAGATACTGTTTGCTGGGACCTGAGCAATATGCCAATGATTACTATATATAAAAGCCATCCTTCCGGCTATTTGACATGCTCGGGGTTGGAGGCGGAGGAACAGGCATAGTACAGGCTCAAAATAGGGAGTGCGGTCTACAAAAAATTATTTTGGACCTCTCCGCATGCGTCATGCTTGAGAGTCCTCGTGAGGAATCCTTGATGGAAATAGCCCCTTAGGTAAGTGTATGGATCCGAACTCCGATAGAGCCAGTTTCAGATGTTTGCCCTGTTCGTTACCTGTTTTTAAGGGATAGTGAAGGAAAAAATAAAAAGAAAATGGATAGAAAATTTTACGGGGATGCTTGCAGGCTTGTCCGTAGTGTGCTTCCACTAATGCCCATGGTATCTTGAGTGCGTAGTTATGTATGCGCGGCACAAATTTTGTAGGTGTACGAATTGGGCGGCGGAAGCCGGACTACTATTTTCGCTCCGCGAGTAGTTGATCCTCGGGTGGAAATTGCTTCTGGCCCCTGTTATTTCATTGGTGAACCTCTCCATCGTCCCCACCGCCTGGCAGCCTCCTCCCCTTGTGTTCGATGTTGAGCTTGCCAGCCTGCTTGAAGAACTAGCCATTTCTGTTAGTATGATTAGCTGGTTTGTCAGGGTGGCCATGAATCTGGCAGGGTCGGTCCAATATCCTCTCTAGGTTGGATGGTTCATCTCGTTTCGCCTTGAGTGGCTTCTTCCGTTGACCGGGCTTGGGATTGCTGAATCCGGCGTTGACCACTGTGTCGCGTGATCTTTCATTATCATTGCGACTGTTGTATTTGCTTCGTTGTGGTTTGCCGTTGCTGTCTCGGATTTCGGAAGTGCTCGGGTCGCTGGTGCTATTGCTTCTATGAGCGAGCCAGCTATCTTCTCCCGCGCAAAAGCGGGTCATCAGAGCAGTGAGGGCTGTCATGGATTTAGGTCCTTCTTGACCGAGGTGGCGTGCAAGCCATTCATCCCGGACACTGTTTATGAAAGCCGCAAGGGCTTCCGCGTCCGGACAGTCGACGATTTGGTTCTTTTTGACTAAGAACTGAGTCCAGAGCTTCCTGGCTGACTCTCCGGGCTGCTGGACAATGTGACTTAGGTCATCAGCGTCCGGTGGCTGGACATATGTTCCTTGGAAGTTGTCGAGAAAAGCCTCCTCCAAGTCCTCCCAGCTACCTATCGAATTTTCGGGCAGGATGTTTAACCAGTGTCGAGGTATTTAATGGCGTGGAGGTCGTCTCCATGGGCCATATGGATGTGGATGATAAAATCTTCTAGCCATACCGCAGGATCGGTTGCTCCGTCGTATGATTCAATGTTGACGGGTTTGAATCCTTCGGGGAATTCATGATCCATTACTTCATCGATGAAGCAAAGCGGGTGTGCGGCGCCTCTATGTTGGGCCACACTGTGACGTAACTCCGAAGGAGTCCATTTGCGGTTTTTGGCTCGGGCGTGGCTAGGTTTGTCACGTCCGAATAGGTAGCTGTAGTCGCGTGTCGAGGTATGCTTTCGCGATCCGTAGATCGGTCTTGCGTGTCCTGTTCTACTGTCCAAGTCCCGGTGCAAGTTGTCTTGGCAATCGTGAGCTGTGTTATTCCTGCCTTTACAACGAGGTGGGGCGGTATGGTGTTTGGCTTGAGTTGCCTCTTTATCCGGACAGTGTTGTTGGCGACCTGCCGCATTGCATGATGATGGTACGGGCTCCAACGCCTCGTCATCGAACTGATGTAGCAATCTTTGCTTCGTGTAGCTTTTGGCCAGGCCACTAAGGCCGTATTCTTCGGCGACCAGGACTTGGGTCCATCTATTGTTGAGTAGGTCTTGGTCAGCTTGAAGCTGCTGCTGCTTCTTTTTCAGGCTCCTTGCCGTAGCTATGAGCCTGCGCTTGAAGCGTTCCTACTCGAGGGGCTCTTCGGGTACGATGAAGTCTTCGTCGCCGAGGCTTACCTCATCTTCGGAGAGCGCAAGGTAATTGTCGTCCTCCGAATTGTCGCTAGGAAGGCCCTGTTCATCGGGGCTGGCTTGCCCGTTTTCCTGTTCCTCCTGTTGGGATTTTGCTCCAACAGGGTCTTCATTGTTTTCGTCGTCGTCCGGAGTACTATTTTCTCCGGTGCCATCGTTGCGTGCTTTGTTAAGTGTGTCGACTATGTACACGTCGTACGAAGTGGTGGCCGTCCCACATCCGGTGACTGGCGGGCTTTGGCCCTGCTCCTTGTCGGCATCGTCGTCGATACCGTCAATGTCTTCGGAGCCATAATGTCACGACCGGTTTTCCAGGATATTAATTTCCTAGAAAATGGCCATTGTGCTCACCAGCCCCAGGATTTACTATTAGCTGATGAGACACCAACTTGATACAGAAACTCCAAGCAAAATACAAAATGTGTAGTACAAGACCATTCTGCCTATGAGTACAACAAATTTCTAGTGGTTGATGGCGGAAGCGGTTTGCGGTTCATCAGCGTCTATAGGACTCCATTTCCCACAGGAACAACTGACCTGGATAACTCCTATCTTCGCGAGGCTGCTATCATCATTGCGTAGGTTCCGGGGCTGTCATCCAACGCTCCTCTCCATGCAAGAAATCTGGCCAAGACAGTAGCCAGGGACAAGCCAGTGAGTACTTTGAATGTACTCACAAACATTATGAACACATGTATAACATAATGAATGATAATCATGCTCTAAAATATTTCATGATCACAACGTCAGTCACGAAATATAGATCCATGATGCACACAAGCAGGTTATTCATATACAACATGAATATGCAATAAGGGAGTAGAAATAGATTGCACCAATCGGGTGTCTGAAGCGACGCCTCGAAAGGATAATAATATAAAGCATGCCTGAGTCGGGCGTCTGAGCGACACCACATAAAGGGCTTATAAATAAAATAAATAACAAGCATGCCACAGTCTGGCGTCTCTGCGACACCACATAAAGGGCTTATAAATAATTTAAATAACAAGCATGCCACGATCGAGGCGTGCATGCGACACCACATAAAGGGCTTATAAATAATTTAAATAACAAGCATGCCCACGATCGAGGCGTCGAGAGACACCACATATAGGGCTTATAAATAATTTAAATAACAAGCATGCCACAGTCGGGCGTCTGAGCGACACCACATAAAGGGCTTATAAATAATTTAAATAACAAGCATGCCACAGTCGGGCGTCTGTGCGACACCACATAAAGGGCTTATAAGTAACTTAAATAACAAGCATACCACAGTCAGGCGTCTGAGCGACACCACATAAAGGGCTTATAAGAGAATAATCACAGTGAATATCCAGGAGGTAGAACCGTCCCAGGGATACTCGATAATTCAAATAATGTAAATGGTTAGTCCATAATAATAGTAATCATCATGAGTCCTTAACCATGGATACGACTATTCGAATAGATATAATCTCTGCAGAGGGTGTACTCTTTACCTACGAGTAAAGGATTCCTTCAGTCCATCGGGACTAATTCGGTCTACAGTCTTTTAATTGAAAACACACCTGACCGCACACACCAGCCTAACTTACCCGTGTCTGGAATGACCCACGACACCCGTTAAGCAAAACTCTAAGTGGGGAGGTGTCGGGAAAACTGATCCACGAACACCTATGGGACGGCGGACCGAGCCCCTTCGGTTCAGCGAGGCGGAGATCGCCTGAAGAAGCGGATTGAGCGAAGCACACGAGCAGTTACCCAGCCGGAGCTCTCCGGAGAGATAACCTCCCTCTGCTGCATGCGAGTGTATTGAGTTCTTGCCGAGGCGTAAAGCCTTCCTCCTCGAGAAGGCTGAAGTTGAAAACAACAGCTGACTTCTTTGCCGAAGGCTGTCTGCTGTGAGGAAGGCGAGTTAGCGCAGCGGAAGGTTAACCTTGACAGCCACGAGGAGGAGCTTGCAGCGGCGACAAACATTCGGCGGGGCTCTCAAGGAAGCAGAGAATGCTGCCGCAGCTGCGAGAGCCGCCAAGAAGGGGCTGGAGCGAAGGTGGCGCAGGCGGAGGCCGATCTCAAGGTGGCGGCGGACCGAGCCCCTTCGGTTCGGCGGGGCGGAGATCGCCTGAAAAGCGGATCGGCGAAGCACGAGCAGTTACCCAACCGGAGCTCTCGGAGAGAGAACACTCCCTCTTGCTGCATGTCAGAGTGTATTGAGTTCTTGCTCGGGGAGTCTTGAGTGCTCTGATACACTAGCTCCTAACGAGACCGAGCTGAGTGTTTTTCGCCTCCCAACCCCCCTCTCGTTGCGCATGGGCCTCCTTTTATATGCTAAAGGGGTCTCCGGCGGTGGCAGCGTAGACAAGGGTAAAAATGGAAAAGGTGCGGTTGGTACAACTACACACGCACGATGTATCATACCTAACCACGGCGGCGGGGACAAAGGCATTAAATGCCCGTCTCGTCGCCCAAATAGTGCAAAAAGGGACCGTCGGGGCGCCACGCTTACCACGATGGCAATCTTGTCGTCGCTTGCCACCAGCATAGCGCTGGCGCTGACCTCTTGCCAGCGGCGCTGGAAAGGTCGAGGCGACATGTTGGTGGATGTCTTTGGGGCGGAGTCTGCAGTGGTAGTTTGCCACGGCAAGCGCCTTGCGCGATCGTTGTCTTGTCGCGTCCGGAAGCTTGTCGCTCACGAGGCCTCGCCGGGGCGCGTGGCGGCGTCGCGGCAAGTTCCTTGAGATGCCTTGTTTGGCCTTCGGCAAGCTCCTCTTGCCGGGGCCTTGTCTCCTTGGCTTGAATACTTTGTTCTTGAATGGCTCCAAAGGAACCACGGAGGACCTTGGCGGTCACCCGGAAAGCCTTGCTGCGGGGTGCTGCAACTGCCCGTGCACAAGTTCGGGATACTAGGGTACCCCTACTCTAGTATACCCACAGAGCCCGGGCTTGGGCCACCAGGTCTTGGCGCTCTTGGGCCAGGCCCCAAAAGCAGGGCACGCAGACACGCGGCCTGGGTTCGCCGTATCTCACTCTGTATCCACGCACCCTCCTCGAGCAGCCGCAGCGTCGAATGCGGCGTCGTGGGAGAGATCGTGGGTGGTTTCTTTATTCGGAAGGCGGGCGTCGCCCTCTCCCTCTTTATAAGCGAGAAGCAGGGGCAGTTAGCCCATCTTGCGGTTGCTATTCAATCTCAAAAACCTCCGCCGCTCCCCCTTCTTCCCAAAGCTGAAGAGAGCAGCGCTCCGCCCCTCATCGCCACCGGCACCACCTGCGCCGTCGATCTTTCTCACCACCTCCGCCATGGCTCCAGCCGGGAAGGTTGTGAAGTCGGCGAGCACGGCTTCTTGGCAGCTGCGAAAGGCGGGCAACCTTCCCCCTGTTTCGCCCTTGAAGGAGCTGAGGGGTATTACTACCTCTTACAGTCGGCGGAGGCGGCGCATCCAGCGCCGCGAAGGTACTCTCGGCTGCCGCTTGGGCTGGCTCGAATGGATATCCCTTCTTCGCGTTGTTCTTCTCTGCGGGCTCGCCCGCCTTTCTCTGAATTTTTACGTGACATTATGAACACCTACGGGTTCCGCCTCCTTGACTTCACCCCCAACGCCGTTCGACCATGGTAGTTTCGCACATCTCTGCGAAAACTTTGTCGGATTTATCAAATGTAGCTCTTTTTCGTCACTTCTTTATGCCCGAGTTGAGAGAGGGCCTTTATCTGGCGGAATCGCTGGATCTCGAAGCGGCAAGAAGGAAGCTTATCTGGAGGAGAGCTCCGTAGCAAGTGGGATGAATGGAAGCGGACTGGTGCTGGATTGTCGAGGAGAACCGCAGCCATTACCGCCCAGCGTCAAGCCCGATGGCGGCAATGATTGGAACAACGTGGCCCCGGAAGGCGATAGGCTGAAGATTGCCGTCACCGGATCCTCGCCTCGGGCTTGCAAGGCTCACCGTGGCGCCGTTAGCACAGATTTTCTTCAGCGGCGCATAAGCCCTCCTGCGGAGAGGAGGAGACCGGCAGGAGTTCGAGTCGGCGGATATCATGAGGCTGCGCCGGGCCTCAACTTCAACTTCAACGTCACAGGCGGGCGCGATGCTCTGGAACTGTTCAAGCCGACCCTCAACATCCCAAAGTGTTGAGGTTGCGAGGTGTCGTTCGCTATGCAACAACTCACGCTCGACCGCATCCGTGCAATGATGCGCTGCATGCGATTCGCATGGAATTGTCCCAACTTGGCAAACTGCGAGCGGCGTCGTGCGGGGAGTTCTTTGGCGGCTTGGTAGAAATGCGGTCGCTCCGATGAGCAGAAGAGCCTTACTCGCGACACCACCGATCACGGAGATGCAGCGCGCCGCCACTAAGGCTGGAAGAAGCAGCGGCAGGCCGCTGCATGGCGGTTGGATTCACCGTGGAGGCAGAGTCGTGAGGCGGCAAGCCTTGCGGCGAGAAGAGCTTGCGGCGAGGGAGGCTTGTCGGGCTGAAGCTGAGTCAGCGGCCTTGGAGGAGCTCGGGGTCTCAACCAGAAGCTCTCCGGTCCTGGCAGGAGGCGGGAGCAACTTCGCCGAGGCGTAAAGCCTTCCTCCTCGAAGGCTGAAGTTGAAAAGAAACAGCTGCTTGCTGCCGAGAAGCTGTCTGCCTTGGAAGGCGAGTTGGCGCGATGGAAGGTTAACCTTGACAGCCACGAGGAGGAGCTTGCAGGCTTGAGCAAACATTCGTGCGGGGCTCTCAAGGAAGCAGAGGATGCTACCGCGGTGTCGAGGCCGCCAAGGAGCTGGAGGCGAAGGTGGCGCAGGCTGGAGGCCGATCTCAAGGTGGCGGCGAGAGCTTGCTGCGCTCAAGCGTGGCCGAGAAGGCGCCTACACCCTTGGCGAGCTGCGAGGTCGTCTCGCCGAGAGGAGCAAGGAGCTTAAGCGCCGCCAAGGACTCCAACGCAGATCTTGAGTTGAAGTGACTAATTTGACCAAGGCATTTGGGCGGCGCCCGAGAGGCAGGAGGTGGCCTTGAAGGAGAAGATCAAGGCCGACGAGGCGCTGCTGGCGAGTGCTGCTGCCGCCCAGAACACTTTTAGGGAGAATGTGGAGCACTAGACCGAGGGTCTCATGGATGTTGCCGCAGCCATCGACTGGGAGCTGGCGCAGCTGGGGATGGAGGATCTCGGGTATTCCTCCGATGAGCACCTCCAACCTAGCGCCAAGCTCAGCTTGTTCTTCAAAGGCGTGGCGGCGGCCCTCCAGCGACTCGGGAGAAGATCCCAAAGCAGCTGGCCCGGCCAGAGTCAAGCAAGATCTCTGCGGGAGCTCTTCAAAAGGTCTTTGGTGAAGGTGGCCTTCCGCAACCCGGGCCTCAACCTCACCAGCGTCCTCGGGACCTTGCCGCGGATGCTGATCTCAAGCGCTCAAGACCCTTGTCGCACCCATTGTGGACAAGGTGGCGGGATCAAGAGGGTTGAGGCGTCGCGTGGATTAGGCCGCCCGTTTCTCTCTTTCTTGTCGCTCTGGTCATGTTATGAGAACAATCTGTTAGAGCTGCGACAAGCTATCTTGTAATATGACTCTATTTCGGAGTGGCGATTGCTATGTTATTTCCTTTACTTGATTCCTTCCTTTGTATGTTTTGCCCTACGCTTGTAGGAACTTGTCGTATGAGCACCTTAGCATGGGCTGAGTCTTGGAGACGTCGGCAGCCTCTTTGGCGGTGCCGCTACCAACAAGAAACCTTATCGCAACTAAGTCGCAGCTCACTTAAGTTGTTGGCGGACTCGAAACAAAGTAAGGCGCAACTAGCTACGAGTTGGTTTCTCCGCGCAAGAGTTTTCCATACAAAGCACGCGTCGTTCGAGGAAGATAACTTAAACATTTTAAAACTGATTGCTCAAACTTTAGCAACTTAGCTTTTACATCGTTTGCTTCCGGTAAGGTGAAACTTCCTCGAGCGATGCTTGGTCCACACCATTATCTTCTCCTTTCCCCACGGCAAACTTGTGGGCGAAACCTTCCTTTCTTTGAGAAAGAGAAGAAGAAAATAAAGATATGGAGCCTTACGGCTCGTTATTGCCTTACGGGGTGGCGCTGCACAAAGTGTCGGATACCGCATGCAAAAAAGTAGAAAGCATGAAATTGACAAGATGTGCGGAGCACATGAGCTTTACTTATGCACGGGTCTGCCCGGCCCATACAAATGATTACATGCAACATCGGCCAGATCTTGCGCGACTCGTCGGCCAGCTGCTTTGGGATCTTCTCCCGGAGTCGCTGGAGGGCCGTCGCCACGCCTTTGAAGAACAAGCTGAGCTTGGCGCTGGGTTGGAGGTGCTCTTGGGAGGAATACCGAGATCCTCCATCCCAGTGCGCCGGCTCCCCCTGTCGATGGCTGCGGCAACATCCACGAGACCCTCGGTCCAGTGCTCCACATTCTCCCTAAAAGTGTTACAGGCGGCAGCAGCGCTGCAGCGCCTCGTCGGCCTTGATCTTCTCCTTCAAGGCCACCTCCTGCTCCTGGCGCCCGTCCAGCGTCTTACGTCAAAGTAGTCAGCTTCAACTCAAGATCTGCGTTGGAGTCCTTGGCGGCGCTAAGCTCCTTGCTCCTCTCGGCGAGACGACCCTGCAGCTCACCAAAAGTGTAGGCGTCCTTCTCGCGCTCATGCTTGAGCGCAGCAAGCTCCTCGCCGCTCACCTTGAGATCGGCCTCCAGCTGCGCCACCTTCGTCTGCAGCTCCTTCTTGGCGGCCTCGGCAGCTACGGCAGCATCCTCTGCTTCCTTGAGAGCCCCGCCGAATGTTTGCTCGCGCGCAGCAAGCTCCTCCTCGTGGCTGTCAAGGTTAACCTTCCGCTCGCCAACTTCGCCTTCCTCTTGAGACAACTTCTCGGCAGCAAGCATTGTTCCTCTTCAACTTCAGCCTTCTCGAGGAGGAAGGCTTTCGCTCCTCGGCGAGTTGCTCCCGCTCCTCTGCCGGGGACGAGAGCTTCTGGTTGAGACCCGGAGCTCCTCCAGCGCTTCTCGATGTCCCTCCGCCTTCAAGACAAGCGCTTCTCGGGATACCAGCTTGGCACTGTCGGCGCGGTAAGCGACAACAGCTTCGCGGCAGCTGCTCCTCCTCGGGCTCGCCGCTGCTGCTGCTTTCGGCCGCGTCGACCAGCGTCGGCCCAGCGAAGCGAGCAACTCTTCATCAAAGATTTCTCCTTCAATAAGCGCACAGGCTCGGCGCCCGGGGAGCTTGATGAAAACGCCATCGCCCGGCCTTCAAATAGGTGCGGGCTGGGGCTCTTGAACTGGCCTTCTGGCGGCGGAGGGATCGGCGGTCGGCGTGGCGCTGGCGCTCCTGCGACCTCGGGGCCGTCAGTGCGATCGCCAGACCCCTCGCCAACATGCCATCTGACTATTGGTTTGCGTAGGATGTGACGCCCCCGATTTAATCGTACACTAAACATGCACGCAAATGTGTACGATCAAGATCAGGGACTCACTGGAAGATATCACAACACAACTCTACAAATAAAATAAGTCATACAAGCATCATAATACAAGCCGGGGGCCTCGAGGGCTCGAATACAAGTGCTTTCGATCATAGGCAGTCAGCGGAAGCAACAATATCTAGTCTGAGACATAAGTTAAACAAGTTTGCCTTAAGAAGGCTAGCACAAAGCCCGGGATCTGAGATCGAAGAGGAGGCGGGCCTCCTGCTGGGATCCTCCTAAGCTACTCCTGGTGCGTCGTGCGTCGGGCTGCTGCGTAGTAGTAAGCACCTCGAGTAGTAGTCATCATGGACGGTGGCGGCTGGCTCCTGGGCTCCATCGTGCAGTCGCAGACAACCGAGTAGAGATAGGGAAAAAGGGGAACAAGGCAACCGTGAGTACTCATCAAAGTACTACTTAAGCAAGGAACTACACTACATATGCATGGATATATGTGTAAAGGGCCATATCGGTGGTGAATCTGCAGAATGCCGAGAATAAGAGGGGATAGCTAGTCTTACGAAGACTACATACGGACACTGTCTTTGCAGTAGAAGAGGGCAATCTGAAGTCCTCAAGTAACATCACATAGCAATAATCCTACCCGCGATCCCTCCTCATATCCACGAGAGAAGCGACCACCGGTTGTATCGCTTTGAAAGGGTGTGTTTTATCAAGTATCCGGTTCTAGTTGTCATAAGCTCAAGGTACAACTCCAAGTCGTCCATTATCGAAGATCACGGCTATTGAATAGATTAACTTCCTGCAGGGTACACCATCTTACCCAACACGCTTGAGTCCCATTTGGCGGACACACTTTCTGGGTCATGCCCGGCGCGGAAGATCAACACGTCGCAGCCCACCTAGGCACTGTGAGAGAGGCCAACCGCCGGTCTAAACCTAAGCGAAGTGCAGGGCCCATCGTACTGGCCTTTTGCTGCGTTGCGTCTGTGGGGGAAGCAGACCTAGCCTAACAGCGTTCAGTCAATCGGTAGCAGCGCGCTCGTCGGCTGACGTCTGAAGTGCTTGGTGATACCACGACGCGGGATACCCATAACTACTCCCGTAGATGGTTAGTGCGTATAAGCTTCGTAGCCAACTCAGATCAAATACCAAGACCTCGTTAAGCGTGTTAAGTAACGCGAGCGCCCGAACAAGGCCAGGCCCACCTCTCTCCTAAGGCGGTCTCAACCTGCCTGTCGCTCCGCCACAAAGATCCATCCAGAGGGCCGTCGGGACAAAGGTCCTTTCAGCCCCAATCAAGTGAATCACTCATGGGTGCTCCACCACCGACCCGACTTTAGTCTCCACATGTATCATGTATAAGTATATAGTAATTACCCGTGATCACCTCCCCAGTGATCACGGCCCGATAATATAGCACGGCGGGACGGACAAGAATGTAGGGCCACGAGATGAAAGTACTAGCATCCTATACTAATCATATAGGATTGCGGTAAAAGTAACTGTGATAGTAACAAGGACGGGCTATGCATCGGGATAGGAGTATCGAAAGCGGTAACATGCTACACTACTCTAATGCAAGCGGTATAGAGAAGAGTAGGCGATATCTGGTGATCAAGGGGGCTTGCCTAGTTGCTCTACGGCAAGAGAGAGAGGGTCGTCAACTCCGTAGTCGAATCAGGGGTCGTGGCAGTCTCGGGGTCTCTAGGAAAGAAGTAACGGAGGAACACAATAAATAACAGAGCAATCAAAGTATCACAAAGCGTAACATGGCAATACGTGGTGCTAGAGGTGACCTAATCTTTGTAGGAGGTAATCTTTTGGTGAAGGAAACATCCGGAAAGTATCCCGGTGTTTCGTGTTTTAAGCGGAGGAGGCGGGGAGGGAAAGTTGCGGGTTCAATAGGTTAGGGGGTGTGGCGGACGAGCGGATTGCGCATCCGGATTAGTCTCGTGCGTTACGAGCAACTTTCATGTTGAAAATATTTTAATCCGAGTTAGGATTTATTTTATATGATTTTCTAAAGTTTTAAATCATTTCTAGAATTTATTTAATTAATTTAAACTAACATTATCGAGAATAGTGTTTCTTTGACATCGGCATGACATCGAAGTCAACTTTGACCATTGGTGGTCAAACTGGCAGTGGGCCCGTTTGTCATAGGCACATTTAACTAAAGAGGTTTAATTAGACTAATATGCAATTAGGTTAATTAAACATAATTAATTTGTGTTAATTAACATGATTAATTAATTAATTAATTAAATTGTTTTTATTTTTATTTATACATATTCTTTTTGCTCTCTTTTTTTTACAGGGGCAGGCCCCACTTGTAAGTGGCCCAGGAGGCCATGCGGGTTAACGGGCGCAGGGGTTACGGGAGCTGCGGGCGTGGGCGCCCGTGCACCCAACGGGAACAGGAGGCGCCCGTGAGGCTGTAACTGGCGGCGTGGCGTAGCTCACCGGCCGGTCACGGCAGGTGGCGAAAGCGCGAGGCGGCGGTGGTCGCGATGGCACGGTGGTCGCGTGTGCTTGGCGGTGAGGCGTGTGGACATGAACCGCAGCTGGCGTCGCGGGCGGCCTGAGCACGCTGAAGACGGCGGCGCGGCGAAGCACAGCTTGTGGCAGAGCGTGTGCGCCAGCAAGGTGGCGCTTCGGGGCGACGAAGAAGAGGGAGATGGAGAGAGAGGCGCTCACGGCCGTTGCGAGTAAAGTCGGCGAGGCTCGATGGAGCCGGCGAGGAAGATGAGGGAGGCGCGGCGAGTGGCGATGGTGGTAGCGTCGGCCTCGGCGCCCTTGGTGTCGGAGGAGAGGCGGGAGGCGACAGTGACGAGGCCGCGTCGGCGTGGGCGTGAGCCGCAGCAGCAACGGGGCACGAACGCAGCGACAGGGAGCGCCGTGGGGTGGCGTGGGGTCGGCCCCCGAGCACGCAGCAGTGCCCGGATCGGGGGGGCGGGCGCTGCCCGATCAGATCGGAAAGGGGAGAGAGCGTGGGGAGAGGGATCGGTTAGGGTTTCTCCCTGGTGGGGGCTATGGAGGGAGGGTGGGCGGTGGGCTGGGGGGTTAGCCCAGTTGGGCCCTGACCCGAGAGAGGGGGCTTCTCCTTTGTTTTAGTTTAGTCACAGTTTACATTTTAGTAATTTTCTTTTATTTATTTATTCTTTTGGTACTGTTTTCTTTTACTTATGTATTAATTTATAGTTCTACATAAAGTGAAACCCACACCTAAAATAGAGTTACAATTATAACTCTCGCCACAAAAGGTTTTAACCCGAACTAATTAGTATAGTATTTTTAATATCCAATTGCATTTATTTAATTGTTTTACCTACTACTTTAATTACTTAAGTGCATTTAAACCTTTTATAAAAATGTGGTTTCTCCACCATAATTACCTATGCCTTATTGACACAACCCAAACAATTTAGTTTTAATGTTTCAAAACTTTTGTCGTTTGCCTTTATTTTGAATTTGAATTTGAATGGGTCATGAACTACTTGAGTTTTAAGCTTGATAACCCGAGGTGGCGTGGCATCATTAGCGGGGATTCTGTAGCTTAATTACCCAGGCGTCACATAGGAAGCGAGCAGTCTCACCGGGGAGTGCCCGAAGCCGCTCCCGACATGCCATCTGCTTCGACTACACAGCCAAGGAGGATTCCCGGCAAGGAGAATTTTCCGGCAAGGACAGTTCTCCGGCAAGGGACAGCACCAGCGACCCGGTGGCGGAGACCACATTGTAGATCCTAATACAGGTAATCCTCTTGCTTGAAAACTTCCCTTGGGTTCTTCTTCTTCTGATTTTCTTTTGAATATTTGCTTGACTTTTCTTCCTTTTCGGTCGTCGGTCCATACTGCCGCGGGCTGATGGAAACCGAGGTCGCTGGCGAGGAAAACAGCGGCAATACCGGCAACGCCGCTGTCACCGAAAAAAGAGGCGGCGCTGATGATCCCTTGGCGGAGAGCCGCCAAAGCTGCCGCCGCAGAAGGCTGGCGAGGTCCAGCGATCGACCAGCGGCCCGAGGCCGCAGGAGCGTCGGCGCTTCGCCGACCGCCGATCCCTCCGCCGCTGCTGCAGCGTCGAGCTCGAAGAGCCCTAGCCAGCGCCTATTGAAGGCGGGGATGGCGTCTTCATCAAGCTCCACAGGCGTCGAGCTCGGCGCCCGATCGAAGGAGAAATCTTTGATGAAAGTTGCTCCCCTCCAGCTGGGCTGGCGCTGGTCGACGCGGCAGCAGCAGCAGCGTGGCGAGCTGAGGAGGGCAGCTGCTGCGGAAGCTGTTGTCGCTCTACCGCGCCCGACAGGCCAAGCTGGTGTCGAGCGCTTATCGCGAAGGCGGAGAGGACATCGAAGCGGAGGAGCTCGGGGTCTCAACCAGAAGCTCTCCGGTCCTGGCAGAGGAGGCGGGAGCAACTTCGCCGAGGCGTAAAGCCTTCCTCCTCGAGAAGGCTGAAGTTGAAAAACAACAGCGGCTTGCTGCCGAGAAGCTGTCTGTGAGGAAGGCGAGTTAGCAGCGGAAGGTTAACCTTGACAGCCACGAGGAGGAGCTTGCAGCTGAGCAAACATTGTGCGGGGCTCTCAAGGAAGCGAGAGGATGCTGCCGCAGCTGCCGAGAGCCGCCAAGAAGGAGCTGGAGGCGAAGGTGGGCGCAGGCTGGAGGCCGATCTCAAGGTGGCGCGGGAGCTTGCTGCGCTCAAGCGTGAGCACGAGAAGGACGCCTACACCCTTGGCGAGCTGCAGGGGTCGTCTCGCCGAGAGGAGCAAGGAGCTTAAGCGCCGCCAAGGACTCAACGCAGATCTTGAGTTGAAGTGACTAATTTGACCAAGGCAGCTGGGCGGCGCCAGGAGCAGGAGGTGGCCTTGAAGGAGAAGATCAAGGCCGACGAGGCGCTCTTTGGCGAGTCTCTTGCCGCCAGAACACTTTTAGGGAGAATGTGGAGCACTAGACCGAGGTCTCATGGATGTTGCCGCAGCCATCGACTGGGAGCTGGCGCAGCTGGGGATGGAGGATCTCGGGTATTCCTCCGATGAGCACCTCCAACCTAGCGCCAAGCTCAGCTTGTTCTTCAAAGGCGTGGCGACGGCCCTCCAGCGACTCCGGGAGAAGATCCCAAAGCAGCTGGCCAACGAGTCGTGCGAGATCTGCGCGGGAGCTCTTCAAAAGGTGCTGGTGAAGGTGGCCTTCCGCAACCCAGGTCTCAATCTCACCAACGTCCTCAGGACCTTGCTGCCGGATGCTGATCTGGAAGCGCTCAAGACCCTTGTCGCACCCATTGTGGACAAGGTGAGCGGGATCAAGAGGGTTGAGGCGATCGTGTAGATTAGGCCGCCCGTTTTCTCTTTTCTTGTCGCTGCTGGTCATGTTATGAGAACAATCTGTTAGAGCTGCGACAAGCTATCTTGTAATATGACTCTATTTCGGGTAGCAATTGCTATGTTATTTCCTTTACTTGATTCCTTCCTTTGTATGTTTTTGCCCTATGCTTTTAGGGAACTTGTCGGTGAGCACCTTAGCCATGGCGCTGAGTCTTGGAGACGTCGGCAACCTCTTTGGCGGTGCCGCTACCAACAAAAACCTTATCGCAACTAGTCGCAGCTCACTTAAGTTGTTGGCGGACTCGAAACAAAGTAAGGCGCAACTAGCTACGAGTTGGTTCCTCCGCATAGGTTTTCCATACAAAGCACGGTCGTTCGAGGAAGATAACTTAAACATTTTAAAACTGATTGCTCAAACTTTAGCAACTTAGCTTTTACGTCGTTTGCTTCCGGTAAGGTGAAACTTCCTCGAATGGCGCTTGGTCCACACCATTATCTTCTCCTTTCCCCGGCAAACTTGTGGGCGAGGAACCTTCCTTTCTTTGAGAAAAGAAGAAAGAAAATAAAGATATGGAGCCTTACGGCTCGTTATTTCTTACCGGGGTAGGCCTGCACAAAGTGTCGGATAACGCATGCAAAAAAAGAAAAGTAGAAAGCATGAAATTGACAAGATGTGCGGAGCACATGAGCTTACTTATGCAGGGTCTGCGCCCGGCCGTACAAAGGATTACATGCAACATCGGCAAGACTTGTACAAAAGGTGGTTGCGGAACAGGTTCGGCAACGCGCCTCTGAGTAAAACTTAGGAAGATGCTCAATGTTCGGGAGTTGCTCACGGAATGCCATCTTGGTCTCAAAGCGGACAGCGCCGGGCCTAGTGATTTCGTTTCACCCGGTAAGGGCCTTCCCACTTGGCGTCAACTTGTTGGAATTCTTGGCGGACTGAGCAGCGAAGAACAAGGTCGCCTTCCTCGAGACTTGGCATTAACTGCGGCTATGGTAGCGGCGCAAAGCTTGCTGGTATCGAGCAGCTCGTCAATGACTGAAGGCGGTCCTCCTCAAGGAGCAGCGCGTCATCTTGTCGCAAGCTGCTCTTGCTCAAGCTCATCATAGCGAGCACTCGAGGTGATCCGTATACGAGTTCCGTGGGGAGAACTGCCTCTGCTCCATAGACTAGGCGAAAGGTGTCGGCGGTGGCTCGATTTGGCGTCATCTGATCGACCAAAGAACCACCGGCAGCTCCTCAATCGATTCTTTACGCACTTGTGCAGCTTTGCCGAAAGTCTGGTCTTGAGCCAGCGCAGCACTTGCGATTCGCCCTCTCCGCGTGACCGTTACTTCTCGGATGAGCAGCGACGCGAAGCGAGACCTTGGCGCCAAGATCTTGGACGTACTGCATGAAGGTGCGGCTCGTGAATGCGTGCCCTTGTCGGTGATGATCCTGTTAGGGATCTCGAAGCGGCAAACAATCGACTGAAGAACTTGATTGCTGTTGTGCTTGTCACCTTCCTCCTTGCTTCCACTTCGGCCACTTTGTGAACTTGTCGATTACAGCGTACAAGTACTCAAAGCCCCGACAGCTCGGGGAAAGGGTCGAGGATGTCGAGCCCCAGACCGAAAATGGCGGGATAAAGGGATCGTCTGGAGAGCTTGAGCTGGCTGGTGTATCTGCTTGGAATGGGCCTTGCACGCTTCACACTTGGTTACTTGTGCGGTTGCATCACGGAGGCTGTCGGCCAAAAGAAACCTTGCGGGCACGCTTTGCGGCAAGTGCTCTTGCGCCAATGTGGTGACCACATATGCCTCCATGTATCTCTGCCAACAGCTTTTGTCCGTCTTCGGTGAATACACTTCAATTTCACGCCGTTGAGTCTTCTTACATGCGGTGTGTTGTTGACAAACTGGTACATACTTATTTGCCGGCTACTCTTTCCGCTTCTTCTTGCTCTTCGGGAAGTTGTCCTGTCTGAAGGAAACGGACAATCTGCTAAGCCCATGATGGAGCTTGCGGCTCGACAACAAGGACTAAAGGCACATCTGCTGCTGTGGGAACATCCGCTTCAACGGCGAGAACCTGTGGCTCAGCCGGAGCTTGACGTTCCCGGCAAGCTTGCGGAACAAAACTTGTCGGGGCGTCGCTTCAACGAAACAAACCCTAGGGCTTGCGGAGCAGACTGCTCCTCGGCACCCTTGGTGTTGATCTTGAGGACCTTCTTGGCGGCGGCCGGGAGCTCTGGGAAAATAGTCACCGAAATCAACTTCCTCTTCTTGCTCTGTCCGATTGATGGCGTTCTGAGAATGTTGAGTCGGTTTGAGCACAAAGATCCCTAGTTCCACAGGTAACTTAAGTCGGCGCGCTTGACGAAGCCATCGGCAATGTCGTTCGAGCTCTTGGAACATGTTCCATCGTAGGCCGTCAAAGTGCTCTTCTAGCTTTCTCACTTCATCAACGTAAGCTTCCATCAACGGACTCGATAATTCTTGTTCACTTGGCGGACGACAAGCTGTGAGTCACCCCTGACAATGAGCTTCTTGATCCCAAGGTCTGCTGCGATCACGAGACCGGCAAGCAAACCTTCATACTCTGTGGTATTGTTCGTTGCTTGCTCCTTGGGAAAGTGCATCGGACTACGTGCTTGAGGTGCTCTCCGGTGGGTGCAACAAGTAGCACGCCCTTAGACGGCGCCTTGCGTGAGAAGGCACCATCAAAGTACATCAGCCACTCTTTGCTTGCTTCCTTGGCGGGGATGCTCGTTTACGAATTTCTTCATCTTGTGTTGGCGTCCATTCTGCTATGAACTCCGCCAATGCTCTGCTTTGGATAGTTGAAGTGCTCTCAAACTTGAGGCCAAAGCTTGACAGTTCAGTGCCCACTCGACAATCCTGCTGTTGCTTACGGATTTTGCAGTATCCTCTTCAGCGGAAAGCAGTGGCGATTGTGATCTCATGTGCTTGGAAGTAATGGCGCAGCTTTCTCGAGGCCATGAGAAGGCGAAAAGCAATTTCTGCACACAGTACCTTGACCTAGCCCCTGCAGAAGGGCCGACAAAGTATGGCTGGCGCTGCACCATCTTTTCTGCATCTTCTCATGCGCTGCTGCAGATCCATCTTTATCGGGACGAGCTTGCGGTGAAGTCCCACTGCTTGTCGCTGGATGCATCTGCCGTGGTTCTGGCTCATCATCCGCCTCCCTCTCCGCTACTAACGCAGCACTAACCACTTGATTGGTTGCCGCTATATATAGCAGCAACTTCTCTTGTGGCTTAGGTGCGACAAGTGTTGGAGTGGAGGACAGTATCTCTTTAAGTCCTGCGGTGCAGCCTCCGCTTCGAGTCCATTTCATTGGACCTGCCTTTTTCAATATTTTGAAAAATGGCAGGGCGCTTCAGCAGACCTAGAGATAAACCTCTTTGAGAGCAGCTACATAACCGGCAAGTCATACATCCTTGGCGCTTTGGTGCTTCAATCTGCTCAATGGCCTTGATCTTGTCGGGATTGGCTTCAATTCCCTGCTGAGACATGAAGAACCGAGAAGCTTGCGGAGGGACTCCAAACACACACTTCTCGGGGTTAAGCTTGAGGTTGATCTTGCGCAGATTTGCAAAGGTTTCGTCTAAATCTTGAATCGAGTCGCCTTGTCCTTGCTCTTGACCACTATGTCATCCATGTAGGCTTCCACATTTACGTGTATTTGCGGCTCAAAAGCGTCATGGACTACCCTTGCAAATGTTGAACCAGCATTCTTTAAACCGAAAGGCATCCGTATGAAACAGTATGTGCCACATGGGGTGATGAATGCGGTCTTCTCCTCATCCTCTTACGCCATGAAGATCTGATGGTATCTGAGTATGCATCAAGAAATGAAAGCAAGTCACATCCGGCCGTGGAGTCAACAATCTGGTCGATCGCGGCAAGGAAATGGGTCTTTGGGACAAGCTTTATTGACATCGGTAAAGTCGATACAAAGCCTCCATTTCCGTTTGCCTTGCGCCTGCGACTACGAGGTTGGCCAACCACGTGGGATGGAGCACTCCTCGACAAGGCCTGCTGCTTCCAATTTCTTGATTTCTTCTGCGATGAATTCTTGGCGCTCCTTTGCACGCTTCGACTTTACGCTTGGCGGGCGCGCATGAGGACGAGGCGGCAAGATGGTGCTCGATTACTTTCACAGGAACACGGGGATGTCGGGCGGTTGCCACGCAAATACGTCGGCGTTAGCCCGCGGAAAGCAGCGGCGCTTTCCTATTTAGGGTCGAGAGTGGCGATGGTAAAGGTACCACCGGTGCCATCCTCCTGGCGGACACCTTCTTGGTCTCTGGTGGAGCTGCCATTGTCTTCTTACACTTGCGGTGGAGCTCGATGGTGCGTCCTCGGCGGTAGCGCAGCACTCCGAAGAGGTGCGCTTGCGAGTGGGCATCGAACTCTTGCGGACTTGGTCTTCTTCTTCGCCCGGGAGCTTCAGCGGCAAGTGACTTGCGATCTGTTGCGGCTGCTGCTTCCGGTAGATCTTGTCGGCGCAGATAAGAGCATCCTTCTTGTCGCCGAGGGCAGAGATGACACTTATCGGGCTGGCATCTTGACATGTTGTATGCATAGTGAGAGGCTGCCATGAATTTGGCGAGTCTTTGGGCGGCCGAGTATCCCATTGTAAGGCAATGGAAAGTCAGCAACATCAAAAGTGACCCTCTCGATCCTGAAGTTCAACTCGCTGCCAAATGTCACCGACAGCGTGATCTTTCCTTGACTTGCTCCTTCCCGGATTGATTCCTTGGAATGTGCGGTCTCTTGAGCTCGCCATCGAGGATCTGGGTTTACGGAGTACCGCGGAGGAGATCAGGTTCAATCCGGCCCCGCCGTCAACTAGCATCTTAGTGACCTTGAGGTTGCGGATAGTTGGTGAAACCAACATCGGCAAGCACCGGACCACAGTTATGTGATCAGGATGGTCCTCAATATCAAAGATGATAGGCGTGCTGGACCATTTTAGAGGCTTGCGGGACTCGACGGATGGTTCCGCCGCATTGACTTCCGCACCACTGCTTGAGCTGGCGGTGTGAAGTATCTGAGAAGCACCGCCGTCAACGCACAAGACCTCTGTGGCTTTCGGAACTCCTGCTCATCGGTCTCGTCATCATCCATATCTTCATCGTCGTCGTCATCTTCATCCTTGTCGCGGCCGTGGGAGGTCTGTCTCCTTGTCGCTGCTTGGCCTTGCGGCGTCCTCCTCGGCAGGCGTTTCTTGCCGGCTCCTCCAGCACCCACACGGCCTTCTCCTTGTCTCGTCACTCGTATTCAGCCTTTTGCTGCTCGACAAGCTGCTCGACCTTCTTGCAGCTCACGGAGGTCATGGCCCTTGGTGCGGTGGATCTTGCGATCTTGCTTGTTGGTGCCGTCACTGCTTGTCGGCGACCGCCACAGACACAGTAGTTGGTGCTGCGGCAATCTCCTCGCCGGAGCTACCAGCTTTGGCTTTCTGGCGCCTCCTCCGTTGCGGACTGCTCAACGACTAGTACATCTTTGCTTTTTTCTTCCTGTTGTTCCGCCGCCGGTTTTTCTTTGCCGGGGCAGCCTCCTCACTATCAGATCCTCCCATACTGTATTTTCTCCGGGAGTTTCTTCCTTCCTCAGACGTGCACACTTGTCGGCCGGGGCATATAGCTCGGCGGCGTCTCGATCTTGCACATCGCCATCTCCTCCGCATCCTGCGGTTTCGCGCGTTCGATGGAGCGTGCTGATTACTGTGGCGGGGTGGACATCTGAGATGTTGTCTTTGTCTGTGGCTGAATCTCTGAATGTACTTGCGCAGGGGCTCTCCTTCCTTCTGGGCGAGCAGATGAAGGTCGCTCTCTTGGCCATGAGGCTTGTGGCCGCCTGTAAAGGCGCCGACAAACTGATGGCATAGGTCTGCCCAGGAGGATATGGAGTTGTCCGGCAAGTGCATGAGCCAGGATCTGACATTGGGCTTGAGCACCAGCGGGAAGTAGTTGGCTAGGATCTTGTCGTCCTGCCCCCCGGCAGCTCGCACCGCGATGGTGTAGATGCTGAGGAACTCCGACGGATGCGACTTGCCGTCGTACTTCTCTGGTACGTCTGGCTTGAAATTCTTCGTCTTTGAGCCCTTTGGACTTGCCGCAGCTCACGAGTGAGCGGGGCAACCTACCGCGTCGGCAAGTCGCTGGTTCCCCTGGTGCATGCATGTCGACGGAGGGCCCGGTAGCGCTGGTCCGATTGGCCGGCGCTTCTCTCGGCGCTCGATGCGAGTTCGGCGTCTTCTTCTGTCGTTCGTGAAGAACTTGGCGCTGATCGCGACGAGCTCGTGGATCTGATGATGCGGTGGAGTCGCTGTCGTGGTGGATCCGGCGAGTCGGCGACCTTGGCCTTCGGGGTGGAGAGTGCATGGTGGTTGCACCCGCACCGGTTTCGTCGCCATCGGCTCGTGCCTGGCAGTCCTGCCGCAGCGATGATGTACTCGGCTGTCGCGGAGTGTCGCCGTTAAGCGAAGCCGATGAGACTCGAATGGTGGCCCTCCATTCGCCGATCTTGTCTGCCGTTGGAGGGTAATCCGGGAGCAGTTGAGCTCGCGCCAAAGCCTGCTGGGGTGGTGGGCGGCGATGGCGAGCAGCGAGGCGGGATATGCTCGGACTTCTAACTATGTTAGAAGGAGCGATATCCGTCCGAGCAACCGTGTCTCGTCGTGCCGGCATGTTGGCGTGCATGCTGGTCTTGAGCACCGAGATCCACCAGCTCGATCTTGGCCCAGCGAGCGTATGGCACTGCGAATACCATGGCGCTGTCGGTCCTGCGCTTTCTGAGATGGGCGCGGTGCATGTCTGGACGCCGAGTCTGCGCAGCCTTGTCCTTGGACTGGCAGCACCGTGGGCTCCCTTGTCGATGTCCGTTCTTCGCGGCGTCTACCCCACCACCCGTTTGCTCCGGTGGTGGTGGGATCGGCGATGGGCGGAACAGCTGCCGCGAAGCCTTCTTCTTTGGTGGCATGTCGATGAAGAAGATGAAGATCTAGCTCGTGTGAGCGTCGGATCAGGTTCACACAACCTCGATCCCCTACAGCGCGCCAAAGATGTCGAAACTGATCCACGAACACCTATGGGACGGCGGACCGAGCCTTCGGTTGGCGGGGCGGAGATCGCCTGAAGAGCGGATCGGCGAAGCACGAGCAGTTTACCCAAGCGGAGCTCTCGGAGAGAACACTCCTCTGCTGCATGTCCGAGTGTATTGAGTTCTTGCTCGGGAAGCTGAGTGCTACTGATACACACTAGCTGCTAACGAGACCGGCGTGAGTGTTTTTTACGCCTCGAACCCCCTCTCGTTGCGCATGGGCCTCCTTTTATATGCTAAAGGGGTCTCCGGCAGGTGGCAAGCGTAGACAAGGTAAAAATGGAAAAGGAATTGCGGTTGGCACAACTACTGCACATTGTATCATACCTAACCACGGCGGGGACAAAGGCATTAAATGCCGTCTACATCACCCAAATAGTGCAAAAAGGACCGTCGGGGCGCCACCGCTTGCCACAATGGCAATCTTGTCGCGTCGCTTGCCACGCGCACCGCTAACCGCCTGACCTCTTGCCCGCAGCGCTGAAAGGTCGAGGCGACCGTTGGTGGATGTGCTAAAGCGCTGGAATGCAGTGGTAGTTTGCAGCGGCAAGCGCCTTGCCATGATCGTTATCTTGTCGCGTTCGAAGCTTGTCGCTCACGGGGCCTCGCCGAAACGCGTGGCGCGTCGCGGCAAGTTCCTTGAGATGCCTTGGTTGGCTTTCCCGGCAAGCTCCTCTTGCCGGGGCCTTGTCTCCTTGGCTTGAATACTTTGTTCTTGAATGGCTCCAAAGGAACCACGGAGGACCTTGGCGGTCACCCGGCAAGCCTTGCCACGGGGTGCTGCAACTGCCCGTGCACAAGTTCGGGATACTAGGGTACCCCTACTCTAGTACACCGACAGGAGGCTACAACCTCGACTAGCATGGGATCACAAAATTTATAACGCGCGCAAACTAGGGGAGCTACCCCCTCGGCTCCAACCGGAAACACCAATGCCCCCGGACCAGGTGGCATGCCTACCGGATGCAGCCGGTATCTTCCACCATGGCCTCTCTGTTTGGTATGTGCTAGGAAGGGGTTGACAACTTACTGAACCGTACCCTACCTATGGTAGGGACAAGTGGTAGTACGAAACAAGTATGGGGGTTACTGGAACAAGACTCGATTTATGGTCAACTCAGGAGGTTAAGGCATTCCCTGCAGGATTAGTATAACAAATATATTTCACACCAGCAAACAGAATCGCCACTCATCATACCTCACCATTCCTTACCCGACATGTCGTCTCAACGAATTTTTAGAGACAAGTTCGTGTCTACCCAAGACAAAGACTTCCCCGGATTCCTCCCGATAGGCATGAAAGGCATACGAGGGTGATTACTATCATAAACATATCAAAGTCCAATAGTAAGGAATCATCATTATGCACTCATGAACATGATCATATCACCACATAAAATATCGAATACTTCACGTCAAGATGGTGTCATATTTGCATCAAATGACGCACAACAAATATCATGCTGGGGTTCAGAATGCTTGCCTTCAAGAGTATGTAAGTGGGGTGCACTTTTTGAAAGTTGTTTCCTTCTTCAAAAGTCCTATTTTAAGAAAATTTAAATTAACACATAGTTTCAAAACAGTACAAAAAGTTGTTTGTAAAATTTTCAAATAAATATGAAAATAAACTACACAAAATTTGAGAAACAACAGAAAAAGAATCAAATAAATTGGACTTATATTTAAAAAGTTATAGCCAGTCAAAATTTTGTTTTTAATAAAAATCAGAAAAAGAAAACGGTTCGGGGGCTTACTCTTTCCCCTAGAGAAGGCGTATTCGGTGGAATACGTTTCCACTTAAGCCAGCGTGGGTCGACTCGTGGATCACTGATAGTGGGTCCCTTGGGCCCACTAGTCAGGTTTGACCAGTCACCCGCGCCTCCTTCTCCTCTGGCCGAGCGGTGGCGGGGCTCCGGCGATCGCTGTCGACGAACGGCGGCTCCCCGCGGGATTCTGAGGGCGGGGATGGATCCACTGGTACATGGCGGTCCTCCCAGTGGTCTATAGGCTGGCGGGGGTGGAGGGGGTCGCCGGCGGCGAACTCCGCGGCGGACGGTGGTTTCAGGAACTATTGGGGGCTTGGGCTACGGTGGCTCCCGATCGGGCTAGAGAGGTGGGGCGGCTCCGCATGGTCGAGGGGAGACGTACGGTGGCGCGGGATGAGCTGGGGGGCCCTGCTCGCGACATTCAGCACCGGAGCGTGGCGGCAGCCGAACTGGCCGGAGAAGAGGCAGACGGCCTCCCTCCGCCGATTGCTGGCTATGGGAGCACTAGGGAAATGGCCTGAGGTCACCTGAGGGTATGGACGAGATCGGGGGCTCCTTTTATAGGCGGTCGAGGTCGGTTCCCGCGGCTGCGGATAAGAACGCCGGTGAACCGTCGTTCTGTTGCTGGCAGGGCGACGTGGTGGCGACGGGCGCTTGTGGACGGGCTCATGGATGAGCTCGAGCTGTTCCAGAGGGCAGCTGGCGGGCGGCTGTGGCTTGGGCGGCGCTGCCATGGCAGGCGCGTGTTGCGGACGCTGGCGTGCCGCCAAGAGGGCTCTGACGGCGGCGCTGTAGGGCGCCATGGGCGGCTCGGAGGGTTCTGGCGAGCGGACAATAACGGAGCGCGGTCCTGCGGGTGAGCAAAGGCCAGGGGCAAGACGCGGTGGCTCGGTTGCGCGCGTGTGCAAAACGTGCGCTCTGGGCGCGCCCAGAGCACGCATGCTACATGCTCGACAGAAAGCCAGGGTGGCCTAGAGGTCCTGGGTGAGGCTGGCAATTAACAGGTCTAGGTTAGAGGTCTCTAGTAGATTAGTGGACATGCTGGTTTGTCCAGAGGGGCAAGATCACAGTGCAAACATAGAACTATGCCAAAGCTGTCCATCAACACAACGTGCTCGACAGAATGCCATGGGCATCTATGCATCTCTTCTGGTGGCCCGAATCTCCAGGTTGGGGTCTCTTTAGGTGCAAGTGAGGATGGCAAGGCTATTTGGGCAAAACCAGAAACTTGTTAGTGCAAGTTTTGCAAATCTTCAGTTCTGGACAGAAAGTGAAGGGCATTATTGCATGGACCAAAAATACTCCAATGGGTCCAATCTCCTGGACTTAAGGGTTTGGTAGAGTGGTCAATAAGCAGGACAAATCCCAAGGCAACAAGAGCAAGATAAAATATGGTTGTAGTTCAAAACACCAAACTAGACCAGAATGATGATGAGGATGATTTGCTCAAATTTTTCAAAGAACACCAATGGGTTTTTGCATAAGGTTGAATTATACACTACTACTAACATCCCCCAATTTTGGTGGGATTTTTAAAGAAATATTTAAATAGATTGTAGTGCAAATTACAAACTGGACTAGATTTGATAACTTGAGGTAGGGCTCAAAATCTCCAAATGACTAAATGAGATTTTTGCATAAAAGTGATGTGGGAACATCACATGACATCCCCAAATTTTTGTGGAAATTTTAAAGAAGTATTTGAAAGGGTTGTAGTGTAAATGGAACTTTAAAACTTATGAAACATCATTTTTAAAGAAATAAAGCTCAGGAAAAATAATTGTAGAAATAATTCCATTGATAAAAAGAAATGGTCTTGGGAAGATATACAAGTCCATCAATATTTTTGAAAGGTTTCCACCTAGAAGGAAAAACTCAATAATTCAGAGGGACAGAGTGATCTGCAATTAAGAGATAAAACCAGAAAAAAATTAATTTCCTGGCAAAATTTTAATTAATAAATCAAGGTCAAAATTTTGGGGTGTTACAACACTACTCCCCTTAAGAAAAATCTCGTCCTCGAGATTTGCTAAGGGCTGCTTTGAAAAGAATTACTCCTACTATCTCAAAGTAATACCACAAAAATAAACATCCTACCCATGCAATAAAATGTAGCTACAGTGAATGGGCAATTAAATGGTGTAAAACTAAAGTGTGGAATACTGGCGCTGCGTGGAAAAATCTATGGTTGGGGAAAAACGAGAAATTTCTACTTTTGGTTACAGTAAATTTAGAATAAAATTCTAAATTTATAAAATCGCTAGTCGTGCCGAGGCCTGTGCTCCCTTTGGCTGACAGGTGGACCCGGTGCCCCTTGTCGATATCTTCTTCTACCTGTGGCTCTCTCTTCTTCCTCTCTCTCGCGCTTTCCCGCTTTCTCCATCAGCGGCGTCTAGCGTAGAGCATCTAGGCCGTCTTGAGGTAGTCTTGGCGTGCTAGCTGCGGTGCAGCATGCACTCACCTCATGGGCAGTCTTGTTTGTCGGCCTTGCTCATGGATTCACCTCCGAACACCGGTGATCGGCGGCGGCGGCGGCTGGTGGGTCGGCCACCGTACACCGATCTCGAGCTATAAAATGACCGAGGTGCTCCTTTCTTCTTCCTCACACCTGGCCTCGCTTCTCCTTCTCCTTCCTTCTCCTCCATTTATGTTTGCAGGAGCTCGAGATGAGGCTCTAATGGCGGAGGTGATGCCGGACTGGTACATGATCCTGACGTGCGGAGGGTTGGCGGCATTGCTGGGGTTCTCCGTGCTCTTTTGCATGATGATCCTCAATGATCGTCGTGATGTTGCCGCTCGAGTGTTAGCTCCCCGCGGTGGCGGTGATCATGAGGATTAAGTGTGGTGTCGGGTGCTAACTGTTGTTAGTGTGCTGGAGGCAACTTGCACCCGAATAATTACCCACAAATCTCTCCTTGAGAGGCGTGGTGTGCTAGGGAGGTGATCGAGTTAGGTGCAAAATGTGCGTGGATTTTCAATTAGTGCATGTGGTGAGTGGTTGTGGTTGTGCGTCTGCTTTGTCGTGGTCTTTTTGCGAATAAAATCTATGTTGTGAAGAGATATACGCTGCAACGACTCAGGGAAAAAATCTCACTTCAGAATTTACTGAGAGTGAAACTAGTTAATCAAAATTAACAACAGTAAAAACTACTCACATTAATTGAAACCAAATATTTAATTCATCACACAAATTTAGGATACCACGCATAAGTTGCAACACATAAATAAATGCTGGGACAATAAACATAGCAGTGACGTGTACAATGAAAACGGTAAATAGACAGGGTCCTGAGGAAACGTCTCTGGTACTGGGGCACACTCCTCTTCTATCCGGGGAAGTGGGTTGACTAGTCGAAGAACGCGTCCCTCTTGGTCGGGCCTCAGTGGTCTGCCGATGGTGATCTGAGGATTTAAATCAGCGAGGCTTTGGAGATAACCCATTACTCGCTGGGTCAAACGTTCTTGAGCGATAACATACTGGGCAAGGTTGGCCAGTACTGGGTCTCTCTTGATCCGTCCACCGGGAAAAGATGCTACTACTCCGGGTGCTGCACAACTCGGGAAGTAATAATACCCTCGTTCGCTGGCATAGGGTACCGCGAATCGAAGGCGAGCAAGCGCTTCGTATGCAGCAGCTTCTATATATGGCCATTTGCGGAGTCGGCATTGATTTCCCAATGAAGGAGACTTCCGTTGGGTCTTGGTTTGGGTTTGCGGGAGGGATGTGCACGACTGCCCAATATTTCAGGTGGATGGGGTGATCCTCGATTGGAGTAACTCGTTCTGGGGTGGATGGGTAGAACTCATGGTACTGCAGGTAAAGTCCCACAATATTTTAACAAAACTACCTGGGGTAGCATCTGGAGTTCTCAGATAAATACTAGGGCTTGGCATGGCAAAGAAATGGCTGTGAGACTTGTGAACAAGGTGAGGGATACTTGGTAAGGTCATGAGGTGGCCTTTTATATAGCATTGGGGCTGGGTTATCAATTACGGTGTGGGGCAACTAGTTTGTCGAATCTGCTCTATGGGGTCGGGGTCAATGCTACAGATACACATATCTCACACAAGTGATGTATTACCGTGGGTGTCGTCGGGGTGGTTTTTGGTAGCTACGCCCGAGATTAAAAATGCAACCGTACACCAACATACTTATGCATGGCTACTATTTAAAATAGGGGCGCACAAGCAGACAACATTTAATTATGGCGATACAAGATCACACAATTACAAGGCGTGGACATACTAAGACTCGGTACTACTCGAGTGACTTAGTCTACCTCGTTAATATCTAAGCGGGCGTGCCTTGTGGACGCTAAGGCTTCTCCATGGGCTTCACCATCGGGGTTAGCTGGATGGAGTAGAGGAGCTGCAGGGTCGGGGTAGCAATGATGACCATCACGAGGGTTGTTGGCCACAATCCCATTGGAGCGTGTTCCCAAAAGGCGACGAAGCACTTCTGGGGACACCAAAGTATTTTGGTCGATGGCTGGGGCTGACCTCAAGGACTCAATCAGTTGTCCGAACAGCACAACTGGATTGTCGGCGTCGGGCTCTTCTTCTCCTCTTGCCGGGGCTCGGCGAACCAGTTCTCCACGAGTTGCGATCAGATTAAGGGCGATTTGATCGAACAATTCCTCTAGTGCACTTACATAGCGCACCAGAAGCAGGATCCGTCTCTTGATCTCCGTTGGCAACCTGGGGTGGCCTACCATACCCGTCACAGCTGGGGTAGTAGTAGAGCGGCGACGATTAACTACGGGCGACAAGTGCGGAGTTGAACTATAGCCTCTCGAGCAGCTAGTTGGATGGCTTGTGGCTCAAAGGAAGTTGTCCTTCGGTGAACACTGTAAAGGCGTTACGGCGATAGACCCCTACCATGAAGCGTGCACAATGGCCCGAATTGATGGCTCTCACTGCTCATGGGCCCTTGGTACACAACATATTCAGGGGCTCTTCTAATGCAAAAGGCACGGCGGGTGAGGTTTGCTAGCACGGTCACAAAACCTCTAAGGTTGGTTCTTTGTGGTCTCATTATGCACAATGGGGCCGAGCATTATAGCTCGGTTTGGGGAAGAGGCTGTCTTTGTCTGGGTTGAGGCTAAGCGTGCCCTTTTTATTGAAAAAGGGACGAGTCTTCCTTCCATGCGCTTGCGAAAAGAGACTATTTAGGTGTCGGTCACGGTGCGTGATCGACGAGCTATCTTGATAGGTTGGGCACCGCGGCCAAAAGGTGCGGGGTCCTTTGTGTGGCTATCTTACGAAGCTTGGCGGGGTTAGGTTAAGGTCGGTGGATTGGTTAATCTAGGTTTATTGACCTGGCCACGATAGGATTAGCCAATGGTCGGCTGGCTCGATACCAAGGTTGTCATGACGGTTTTCAGGATATTAATTTCCCGAAAATGGACCTTGTGCTCACCAGCCCAGATTTCTTGTTAGGTGATGAGACACCAACTTGATACAGAAACTCCAAGCAAAATACAAAATGTGTAGTAAAAGACCATTGTGGCCTATGAGTACAACAAATGGTTTCTAGTGGTTGATGGCGAGCGGTTTGCGGTTCATCGGCGTCTATGGGACTCCATTTCAAGCAGGAACAGTGACTGGATAACTCCTATCTTGTGAGGCTGCTATCATCATTGCGTAGGTTCGGGGCTGTCATCATAGCGCTCCTCTCCATGCAAGAAATCTGGCCAAGACAATAGCGAGGGACAAGCCAGTGAGTACTTTGAATGTACTCGCAAACATTATGAACACAGGTATAACATAATGAATGATAATTATGCTCTGAAATATTTCATGATCACAACGTCAGTCACGAAATAACGATCCATGATGAACGCAAGCAGGTTATTCATATACAACATGAATATGCAATAAGGGAGTAGAAATAGATTGCATCGATCGGGTGTCTGAAGCGACGCCTCGAAAGGATAATAATATAAAGCATGCCTCAGTCGGGCGTCTGAGCGACACCATATAAAGGGCTTATAAATAAAAGAAATAACAAGCATGCCACAGTCAAGCGTCTATGCGACACCACATAAAGGGCTTATAAATAATTTAAATAACAAGCATGCCACAGTCGGGCGTCTGTGCGACACCACATAAAGGGCTTATAAATAATTTAAATAACAAGCATGCCACAGTCGGGCGTCTGAGCGACACCACGTAAAGGGCTTACAAATAATTTAAATAACAAGCATGCCACAGTCGGGCGTCTGAGCGACACCACATAAAGGGCTTATAAATAATTTAAATAACAAGCATGCCACAGTCGGGCGTCTGTGTGACACCACATAAAGGGCTTATAAGTAATTTACATAACAAGCATGCCACAGTCGGGCATCTGAGCGACACCACATAAAGGGCTTATAAGAGAATAATCACATTGAATATCCAGGAGGTAGAACCGTCCCAGGGAAACTCGATAATTCAAATAATGTAAATGGTTAGTCCATAATAATAGTAATCATAATCATCATGAGTCACAAGTCATGATCCATGTTCTGGTTTAGCAATTTTTCCTCCGAAGACCGACACTAAGACCGACAATTGACCCATCCTAGACTGTAGTCCTGAACCATGGACACGTCTATTCGAATAGATATAATCTCTGTAGAGGGTGTACTCTTTACCCACGACTAACGGATTCCTTTAGTCCATCGGGACTAATTCCGTCTACGGTCTTTTAATTGAATACAAACCTGACCGCACACACCAGCCTAACTTACCGGTGTCTGGAATCACCCGCGACACCCGTTAAGCAAAACTCTAAGTGGGGAGGCTACAACCTGGACTAGCATGGGATCACAAAATTTATAACGCGCGCAAATTAGGGGAGCTACCCCCTCGGCTCCAACCGGAAACACCCATGCCCCCGGACCAGGTGGCATGCCTACCGGATGCAGCCGGTATCTTCCACCATGGCCTCTCTGTATGGTGTGTGCTAGGAAGGGGCTGACAACTTACTGAACCATACCCTACCTATGGCAGGGACAAGTGGTAGTACGAAACAAGTATGGGGATTACTGGAACAAGACTCAATTTACGATCGACTCAGGAGGTTAAGGCCTTCCCTGCAGGATTAGTATAACAAATATATTTCACACCAGCAAACAGAATCACCACTCATCATACCTCACCATGCCTTACCGGACATATCGTCTCAACGAATTTTTAGAGACAAGTTCGTGTCTACCCAAGACAGAGACTTTCCCCGGATTCCTCCCGATAGGCATGAAAGGCATAAGAGGGTGATTACTATCAGAAGGATATCAAAGTCCAATAGTAAGGAATCATCATTATGCACTCATGAACATGATCATATCACCACATAAAATATCGAATACTTCGCGTCAAGGTGGTGTCGTATTTGCATCAAATGACACACAACAAATATTATGGCGGGGTTCAGAATGCTTGCCTTCAAGAGTATGTAAGTGGGGTGCACTTTTTGAAAGTTGCTTCCTTCTTCAAAAGTCCTATTTTAAGAAAATTTAAATTAACACATAGTTTCAAAACAGTACAAAATGTTGTTTGTAGAATTTTCAAATAAATTTTAAAATAAACTAGACAAAATTTGAGAAACAACATAAAAACAATCAAATCAATTGGACTTATATTAAAAATTTTATAGCCAGTCAAAGTTTAGTCAAAATTCTGTTTTTAATAAAAATTAGAAAAATAAAATGGTTTGGGGGCTTACGCTTTCCCCTAGCGAAGGCGTATTCGGTGGAATACGTTTCCACTTAAGCCAACGTGGGTCGACTCGTGGGTCACTGACAGTGGGTCCCTTGGGCCCACTGGTCAGGTTTGACCAGTCGACCGTGCCTCCTTCTCCTCTGGCCGAGCGGTGGCGGGGCTCCGGCGATCGCCGTCGACGAACGGCGGCTCCCCACGGGATTCTTAGGGCGGGGATGCATCCGCTGGTCCAGGGCGGTCCTCCCAGTGGTCGATAGGATGGCGGGGGTTACCGGCGGCGAGCTCCGCGGCGGACGGTGGTTCCGGGAACAATTGGGGGCTTGGGCTATGGTGGTTCCCGATCGGGCTAGAGAGGTGGGGCGGCTCCGCACGGTCGAGGGGAGTCGGACGGTGGCGCTGGATGAGCTGGGGGGCTGCTTCATGACGTTCGCACCGGGCGTGGTGGCGGCGAACTGGCGGAGGCAGGCGAGCGGCCTCCCTCCGCCGATTGCTGGCTATGGGAGTACTAGGGAGATGGCCTGAGGTCGCCTGAGGGTCTGGACGAGCTCGAGGGCTCCTTTTATAGGCGGTCGAGGTCGGTTACCGTGGCTGCGGACAAGAACGCCGGTGAACCGCCGTTCTGTTGCTGGCAGGGCGACGTGCTGGCGACGGGCTCTAGCGGACGGGCTAGTGGATGAGCTCGAGCTGTTCCAGAGGGTAGCTGGCAGGCGGCTGTGGCTTGGGCGGCGCTGCCATGGCAGGGGCATGTTGCGGACGCCGGCGTGCCGCCAAAGAGCTCTCTGGCAAGCTGTAGAGGGCGCCGAGGCGGCTTGGAGGTTACAGCGGCGGACGATAACGGGGCGCGGTCCTGCAGGCGAGCAAAGGCCAGGGGCAAGACGCGGTGGCTCGGTTGCGCGTGTGTGAAAAACGTGCGCTCTGGGCGCGCCCAGAGCACGCACGCTACATGCTCGACAGAAAGCCAGGGTGGCCTAGAGGTCTTGGGTGAGGCTGGCAATTAATAGGTCTAGGTTAGAGGTGGCTAGTAGATTAGTGGACATGCTGGTTTGTCCAGAGGAGCAAGATCACGGTGCAAACATAAAACTATGCCAAAGCTGTCCATGAACACAAGGTGCTCAACAGAATGCCATGGGCATCTATGCATCTCTTCTGGTGGCCCAAATCTCTAGGTTGAGGTCTCTTTAGATGCAAGTGATGATGGCAAGGCTATTTGGGCAAAACCAGAAACTTCTTAGTGCAAGTTTTGCAAATCTTCAGTTCTGGACAGAAAGTGAAGGGCATTATTGCATGGACCAAAAATAGTCCAATGGGTCCAATCTCCTGGACTTAAGGGTTTGGTAGAATGGTCAATAAGCAGGACAAATCCCAAGGCTACAAGAGCAAGATAAAATATGGTTGCAGTTCAAAACACCAAACTGGACCAGAATGAAGATGAGGATGATTTGCTCAAATTTTTCAAAGAACACCAATGGGTTTTTGCATAAGGTTGAATTATACAATACTACTAACATCCCCCAATTTTGGTGGGATTTTTAAATAAATATTTAAATAGATTGGAGTGCAAATTACAAACTGGACCAGATTTGAAAACTTGAGGTAGGGTTCAGAATCTCCAAATGACTAAAAGAGATTTTTGCATAAAAGTGATGTGGGAACATCACATGACATCCCCAGGTGGAAATTTTAAAGAAGTATTTGAAAGGGTTGTAGTGTAAATGGAACTCTAAAACTTATGAAACATCATTTTTAAAGAAATAAAGCTCAGGAAAAATAATTGTAGAAATAATTCCACTGAGAAAAAGAAATGGTCTTGGGAAGATATACAAGTCCATCAATATTTTTGAAAGGTTTCCACCTAGAACGAAAAACTCAAAAATTGAGAGGGACAGAGTGATCTGCAATTAAGAGATAAAACCAGAAAATAAAAATTTTATTTCCTGGCAAAATTTTAATTAATAAATCAAGGTCAAAATTTTGGGGTGTTACACATAATCAGGTATGTCGGTTAAGTCCTCGACAGTGGCTATGAAGTGGGTGGCGGGTGGGAAGCAAAATTCTCCATCCTCAGCCCCTAGTTCGAACCGAACATAGTTCGGCTGTGAGTCCTTCTCCAAGGACAAATTCTTTAAAGAGATTAGCACATCACCCAAAGGTGAGTGCTGGAAGATGTCTGCGGCGTTGAATTCGAAAATCGATAACCGATCCAGCTCGGTGTCCGCAGGCACACATGGTCCGGAACTTATAGCCGGAGACGAGTCTGGAGTTTCGGTGACGCAAATATTGCAGGGTGTCGAGTCTGTGTGCGGCTCCAACGCCGCAGACTCTGTGGCCTCGGATGGCACGATCTGCTCCGGCTCTAAGGCCTTCGCAGCAACAGGAACCATCTCCTGGATGTGACCCGATGACAGATTTAAGTCTTGTTCATCGGAGCAAGGGGAAGAGATCGTCGCAGTCTCGAATCCGTTGAAGATCAAGTCTCCGCAGACGTCCGCGACGTAGTTCAAACTTTCGAATCTTACCTGATGGCCAGGGGCGTAACTATCGACCTACTCCAGATGGCCAAGCGAGTTGGCCCGTAGTACGGAGCCGCTGAACACGAAGATCTGTCTGGGGAGGAAGGTTTCTCCCTAGACAGCGTCACTATGGATGATCGAAGGGGCCATCGAACCTTTCATCGACGGCACAACGAAACTCTCAATGAAAGCACCAATGTCGGTGTCAAAACCAGCGGATCTCGGGTAGGGTGTCCCGAACACAGCGTCTAAGGTCGATGGTTGCAGGAGACGGAGGACACGATGTTTACCCAGGTTCGGGCCCTCTCCATGGAGGTAATACCCTACTTCCTGCTTGATTGATCTTGATGAATATGAGTGTTACAAGGGTTGAACTACCACGAGATCATAATGGCTAAAACCTAGAAGTCTAGCCTTTATGACTATGGTAATGAGTGTATCCTATCCGGACTACGCCCTCCAGTTTATATAGACATCGGGGGATCTAGGGTTACATAGAGTCGGTTACATAGTAAGGAATCCTCATAGTTGATCACCAAGCTTGCCTTCCACGCCAAGAAGAGTCCTATCCGGACACGGTTACAGTCTTCGGCCTTCATGTCTTCACAGACCATCATTCCGGCCATGGATAACAGGCCGGACGCCCAAGGACCCCTTAGTCCAGGACTCCCTCACCCTTAAAGTGGGAAGCCATAAGAAAAAATGTCTGCTGGTTATGGTGGACAAATTTACTAAGTGGATAGTGACTAAACTGGTCAAAACGGCTAAGTCCGAGCCGGTGATAGAATTCATATCCGGTGTTGTGCACCGTTATGGTATCCCACACAGCATCACCACCGACAACGGCTCTAATTTCACAGCCGACGAGGTAAAAACCTGGTGTACTAATCTTGGCATTAAACTTGATTACGCCTCTGTCTACCACCCGCAAACCAACGGTCAAGTCGAACGAGCCAATGGTCTTATTATGAGCGGCATCAAGCCCAGACTAGTGCGGTCTTTGAAAGAATCAGACAAGCACTGGGTTGAGGAGCTCGACTCCATACTATGGGGGCTGCGGACCATGCCCAACCGTACTACCGGATACACACCTTTCTTCATGGTGTATGGCGCGGAGGCCGTGTTGCCCTGCGATATTATTCACGACTCACCTCGAGTGCGTATGTACGAAGATAGAGAAGCCGAGCTTGATCGGCAGGACAGCCTAGATGCCCTGGAGGAGGAGCGCGATGTCGCAAAATCCCGTTCAACATTTTACTAACAACATGCTTGACGATACCAAAGCAGAGAAGTACGGGCCAAGACCTACAACGTTGGCGAACTTGTTCTATGCCTGCCGGAGAAGAAAAAGGACAAACTCAAGCCCAAATGGGAGGGTCCCTTCATAATTGACTAAGTTCTCACCGGAGGAGCGTACCGTCTTCATGATGCATCAGACAATCGCCTCGAGCCGAACCCCTGGAACGCGGCCAGACTCCGAAGATTCTATGCCTAGCACCGAATTCCTTGTTCGTCTCCTGCTCCCCTGAAGTTTCCATTATTTTTTCTCTCTTTTCCGATTACTTTTTTCTTTCTTGCTTCAAAGCTTTGGTACGGCTAGACTGCACACCCCTGACACATACATCTTTAAATATGTATGTCCATTATACTTGGGGGCTTCTTGGACGGAAGCTTTTTATTATTATTCCTCCAGCATCAAGCCCTTCACATATGCGTTTTTCCATATGTACCTTTTCTTCGCCATTATATGCATCGATATGACTTATGTTTTGGCCAAGCCTGGTTGCCTGGCTCCTGTGCTTATGCCCTACATTCTCGTTAGTTCGGCTAGGGCATAAAGGGAGCACCTATGCGATTGTTACTGCCGGGTCATCCGGATGTGTACCTCAGACTGGGTGAAGCCGAAAGCTAGCGTTCTTAAGGGAATATTCGGTCGGTGAATTAAAGAAGATTTTGCATTTACTCCATTGCAAACCCCGAGAAGTTACATACACAGTGATTTTTCCATCACAATTTGAACATGTACATTAATACATGCACACCCAGGGAAAGGAACCCTTAACGGAACTATTCTCTCTGGAAGATGTTTATTATGATCTCAATGTAATATAATAACTAGCAGGATACAACTAGTCTGTTCAAGCAACTATGACCCCTACGCCTAGTTTTCTAGGCATACCCCGGTCTATTCGGCTGCGAGGGTATTCGGAAACACTCTGCACCCTCGGGTCCGGAGGTTGAAGCGAAAAGGTCTGCCATGACAAATGCTATACAATTCATCTAGAATTACAAATGTTAAGGAAAGCACATAGTCAGTTGGACTCAAACACTTTCTCCTCTATACCGTCCAACAGGCGGTCTAACTTACAATCCTGTTGGGAATATTTGGCGGCCACCTCTACTTGGTCATATACTAAACTAACGGGAATTTCTTCCCCATTTGACCCTAGCGGTCCGACCCGGGCCATGTGATTAGGATCCAGCTTGGTATATCGCGTTTTCACCATGGCCCAGGCCTCTCGCGCACCCTCTCGGCAGGCCGATATCTTCCATAGCTGGATACACCGCCGCGCTCCCTTGAATAGCTCTACAAGCTCCTCCATACTTCCTGAAGGGGAGGCGGATGGCCATAGGGCCTTGGCAACACTCCGTATTGCCAGCCGAGCCTGCTCGTGCACTTGCGACAGCCTTTGCAGCAGATCACTCGATGATCCAGACACCTCCTCGCCGGGACGGCCCGTCAATATACCTGCAATCATAACTATATCAGTTCCATTTCTCTCCGAACTACTATAAGGTCAATTCGGCCACATACTGAATATGCCGCCTCACAGCTTTTTATTCTCCTTTACGGCATCAGCAATATGGGCTCGCACATCTTTCAGTTCTTCACCCAATGAAGTGTTTGCATCCTGGAGCTTGTTTTTCTCCCCTATGACTCAGGTCAGAACACGCTCACCTGCGGCGTGTAGTTTTTTGCCTCTTTCTCTCCCGCTTGAGCAATTTTCAACTTCTCTTCGAGTTGATCTGACGATCCTATTATGAGGTCAACAAAAGTCATTAGCACAACTGGTACACAGTTATGGTTCCTCAATGGAGGGGAATATTACCAGAGGATGCCTCCTTGGACTTTTGCAGTTCGGTGGTAGCAGCATTTAGCTGTGTCCGACACCGCTCTAGCTCTTGGGTTAGCAGGATGTTCTTCTCCGTGAGAACCTGGTTATACAACGATACTCAAATCAGTTGTACCAACTGCTTTCAGTCTCGGGGGCTACGGGCATATGGTTATCCTTTTTTGGACAAAGAAAAATTACCTGCACATCTATCAAATATTGCTTCGTGGCTTTTCTAAGCCCATCTTGAGCAGCTCGGATATATGCGTCACCCGAGTTCACGGCATTGAATGCCTCTTCCGAGAACTTGGGGTCTCGTAAGACAGCCCTGCAGCGCCGATGATTCATGGTGCTCTCTACTTCCGAGTTGGTGATGGACATATCTTCCGAACCCTCGTCCCAAGGATAGTCCGGCGTTGTTCCCACACCGGCCCCCGTCTCTCCGACAGGATCTAAATCCCGGTTGTCGGGAGCACAACCGGCCGGGCCCCCGGACACAGTTCGGCGAACCTTTTTCCTGTAACAAGTTAAACACACAAGTCACAGTTGGATGCGGCCGCTGAAAAACATATTTATAAATCCGTACCTCCTCGATGAAGGCCTGGTTGTGTCTTCACCGGCCTTACTCTTCAAAGGCTTGCCCGGCGTGGGAACCGATCTCTTCGGAATCGCCAAATGCCTCCCCTATGGAGCTCGAGACAGTGGGGTGGGTAAGGCAGAATAAGAGCACTCTTTTAGAGGAGGTGTCTCTTGATTACTTACATGCGAAGCAGGAAGGAGGCCGGGGTAGTCGGCAGTGATGGCCACTTCTGTGCCATCATAGCTCGTGTGATAAAACACCCCCTCCGCGAGCACCACGTATATATCCGGATCCTCTTCGAACCCGGGATCAAGCTCCCGGTTGTGGTTCTCCGGTTGTGGGGCGGGACTGTGAAGTCCTTCAGTGACCTTTCGCCAGTGCTGTCATAACAAACGGATTAGAAATTTATCAAAGGCAATCCGGAATTGGAATGAGTGAGACAGAGGGGATGGGGCTTACCCAACTGGGAGGATCGTACATAGAATACCCCTCTCTACGCTTAGTGCGAAGAAATTCCTCTTCCTCCCCTTTAAACAGCTCGGCCCATATCTTGGCCAGAGCGGCGGGGGTATCCGGACCTTTCCGGCCACAGCGGGAGGCGTCATCCTCTCCATTATAGTGCCACATTGGAAGCCCTCTGTATTGAAGCGGCTGAACCCCTCGCACTATGGAGATCGCCATAACCTCGACTATTGTGAGTCCGGACTGAGCGAGCGTCTTTATCTTGCTCACGAGCTGACGGACTTCCGCGCTATCATCTTCTTCAAGACTCCGAGGACACCAACTGTGGCGTTTCTTCAGCGGAACGCTCCCAAATTCAGGAAGACCCTTTTGAACTGGGTTGGGAAGCGTGACGTCCTCAATGTAAAACCATTCGGAAGGCCATTCTTCAGATGCCTTCCTTGGTGTGCTGGACAGATATCCGGTATCGGCGATGCGCCATACTTCGGCTCCACCCACTTCAAATATTGACCCCTCATGGTTACGCGGGACAAGACAGAACAACTCCCTCCACAACTCAAAATGGGCCTCAATGCCCAGGAATAATTCGCATAAAGCGACATAACCCGCAATGTGCAGAATGGAGGCAGGGGTGAAGTTGTGCAGCTGGAGGCCATAGTATTCCAGCAACCCTCATAGGAACGGATGGATCGGAAATCCTACACCTCTTAGCAGATTGGGGACGGAGCACACTCGCTCCCCCGGATGGATTGGGGAACTCCTCTGCCTGAGTCTCATCATTAAAGGAGGTCAGCCCCGCTCAAACAGGGACAAGATCTGCAGGGGCAAGAAATCCCTGTGTTTGCAGCTTCTCTAATTGACCGTGGGACACAGAACACCTCTCCCACTCGCCTTTCTCTGGGCCGGAACGGAAGGAGGAGCTGGGAACGCTAACCATGTTGGAATGGTTTCTCCTAGCAATCTCCGGGGATTTTTCTCTGCGTGGTGCCGAATGGGTCTAAGATCCAATCTCTTTAAATAGGCGCTCTTCCTTGCATGGACTGGGTGCTATTTGCAAAAATACCCTAACCTTTCACATTCGCTCGACACATAGAAGACAAAGTTATTTAGTGTGCAGAAGCCGGGGGAGCGACATTGGATCGACGGTCGAATACATTACCTGGAGGTCATCGGAGGAGGAACCTGCCTTGCAATGCCGAAGACAGTTTGTGTGCCGAACACCTCGTTGTTGAAGACTGGTTCGGGGGCTACTGAGGGAGTCCTGGACTAAGGGGTCCTCGGGTGTCCGGCCTGTTATCCATGGGCCGGACTGGTGGGCTATGAAGACATGAAGGCCGAAGACTGTACCCGTGTCCGGATTGGACTCTCCTTGGAGTGGAAGGCAAGCTTGGCGACCAATTATAGAGATTCCTTCTTATGTAACCGACTCTATGTAACCCTAGATTCCCCCGACGTTTATATAAACCGGAGGGTGTAGTACGAAAAGGATATACTGATTACCATAGTCATACAGGCTAGACTTCTAGGGTTTAGCCATTACGCTCTCGCGGTAGATCAACTCTTGTAACACTCATATTCATCAAGATCAATCAAGCATGAGGTAGGGTATTACCTCCATAGAGAGGGCCCGAACCTGGGTAAACTCGTGTCCCCTGTCTCCTGCAACCATCGACCTTAGACACACAGTTCGGGACCCCCTACCCGAGATCCGCCGGTTTTGACACTGACAGTGGACTACTCCCTCCTCATCATGCTGGCCGCCGGGATGATGAAGATTGTAAAGCATCCAAGAATGATAAAATAATAGCATGAATAATTCATATATTATAGATACATTGGAGACGTATCACCATGCTGACGAGGCATGTAGTGCCATGCTGGCTGGCTGGTTGCTGTGCTGGTGCAGTGACAGGGTCTTCACGAAGATCTGCATGCCACCAAGCAGGTGCTTGACTAGTTGGCCTAGACGCTGCATGTTGCCACACGAGCGCTTGCCTAGTTGGCGGCCTGGTTGCCGCGTCGGAATGGCCACGGGGCAGCGAAACATTGGTCGGTGTGGGCCTAGCCGTGGCCCCGCAGACGTCCCCAACAAGGATCTTGCCGGGGGTCTTCGGCCGTCCTCGGCAAGGATCTTGCCGGGAGTCTTCATCTTCTGGTTCTTATCTAGACTCACAGGCCCTTGGTCTTCACAAAGATCTGCATGCCACAACGCGGGCCCCCCTCAGTCTTGGTCTTGACGTTGTCGATGGTGTCAGAGCCCTTAGGCTCAAGGGTGGCGACCTTGCTGGTGTGGGGTAAGTCGCCCCGGCAAGGCTCTTGTCGGGGCTACGTAGGCCGCCCCGGCAAGGGCCTTGCCAGGGGAAGTCCATCTTTCCCCTTTGCTCTTCGTGCCTCTGGCTTGAGTGCTGCCTTGGCAGTCTCGTACCTTTGCTTCTTCTGCCTCACCAAGCATGGCCGCAGGTGAAGCTACGACTGCCCGCGCACAAGTAAAGGGCTACAAAAAGACCCCTACTTTTCTACACTGACACAAAATGGACGTATCACTAGCCCCACCAAGTTCATATGGACGCAGCCACAGCCAAACACTAACAAATAGGATCCACTGATATGGATCTTTGTCCTACCAATATGGTCTTGCCAACTCTCTGTTACTATTTGCAATTATTTCGGTCCCACTGAGTTTTGTAGTTGGTATCACCGAGATGGCTTCCCAACTTTCTGTTGCATTATTGCTGCACTTTGGTCCTACCGTGTTGATGCAATCGGTGCCACCGAAACAAGGTTTGCTCTAGCCATTGCACATCGGTCCCTCCGAGTTGTTCCAGTCGGTCCCACCGAGATTCCTAACGTTCGTATCTTTTACACAGGTCGGTGCCACCGAGATTTTTGATCGGTGCCACTGAGTTGGGTCAAAAGTGTGTAACGGTTGGATTTTGTGTGGAGGCTATATATACCCCTCCACCCCCCTTACACAGGAAGAGAGCCATCAGAATGTGCCTACACTTCCACCATTCATTTTCTGAGAGAGAACCACCTACTCATGTGTTGAGGTAAAGTGATTCCATTCCTACCATTTGAACCTTGATTTCTAGCCTTCCCCAAGTTGCTTTCCACTCAAATCCTTCTTCCACCATAGCCAAATCTGTGTGACAGAGTTGAGTGTTGGGGAAACTATCATTTTATTGAAGCACAAGAGCAAGGAGTTCATGATCAATACACCGTCTATTACCTTTTGGAGAGTGGTGTCTCCTAGATTGGTTAGGTGTTGCTTGGGAGCCTCCGACATGATGTGGAGTTGAACCAATAAGTTTCTAAGGGCAAGGAGATCGCCTACTTCGTGAAGATCTTCCCGAGTGAGGCAAGTCCTTCGTGGATGATGGCCATGGTGGGATAGACAAGGTTGCTTCTTCGTGGACCCTTCGTGGCTGGAGCCCTCGGTAGACTCGCGCAGCCGTTACCCTTTGTGGGTTTAAGTCTCCGTCAACGTGGATGTATGATAGGACCACCTATCGGAACCAAGCCAAAAATTGCTGCCTCTCCATTGCGTTTCCACTTCCCAGTTCCCATCCCTTTACATTCTTGCACTTGCATGCTTTACTATTTCCACTGCTCATACTCTTGTAATGCTTGTGTAAAATGTATTGTGTGCCTATTAACATGTGGTAAACTCAACCTTAACTTGAAGAATGATAAAAACTGCAACTTTTACTTGCTAAGGGTCTAATGACCCCCCTCTAGACCCATCTTCTCGATCTTTCACCAGTACAATCTCTATCTATGGAGGTCGCTGGCATCGACTGAGAAAGCCATGAAAGTGGCATTAAAGAAGGACATGGTAGAGCAGGATGCCAGGTACCAGGTGGCCTGTGAAGCCCGTGAGGCCGCCTAGAAAAAGGAGGCGGTAGAGCTTTGGGGGCGAGCGCGTTAATGTGCAGAGGAGGTGGAGGAAGATAGGTACTTCGCCAGGATGGCCATAGGCGCTAGGCACCTCGTCACTGCGTGCAGGTGGGCCAATAAGCTCCAGTGTGCCACCGACAAGGAGCTTTTGTGGGCACCCAACATGGCAAGATCGTCAAGCGCTGCTAGGCGGAGGAGGCAGAGTACTGCCTCCGCACTGGGAAGACGCCGCGCACCAGGGAGCTACTGGCAAGGGGCTTCCGGAGTACTTCCCCCCTAAGGATGGATATTAGTTTTAGTACTGTTTATTTTGCAATGTTATGCATTGTCCATAGTAGTTAAGTATCATCACGTATATGTGATGATATTATATATATTCTGTGATGAGCTAATGAACAATTAATATATATTATGAATTCCATTTTTCTATCTGCTTTCGTATACTAATTTGTATCTAACTGTTATCATCCACATATACAGAATGGGAAGCATATATATATATATATACACCTTGAAACAGAACAATATATAAGAACGGAAAATAGAGAACACACATTGGAACAGAGCAATATTATGATTGTTGTGAATACATAACGATCCATGTCGAAATGACTCAGCAAAATAAAATGTGTCCATGACCAGCAATGCTTGCCTACGGTAGCTCTTGGCTCTGCGTTAACTTGTGCAGGCATTTGTCTAAGCGGTCGACACGCTTGCGGTACGTTTGGAGCGTGATCTCAAGCTCCAAGCTGGCTATTTCATCGAAGATCACTAGCTCGAGGATGTGACAACCATGTTCCTCTATTATGCCTAGGTGGACACTTGGGCCAAGGAGGCGGTCGAGCCTAGCGACCAACGCGTTGGCATCAATCAGGCCGCGGACAAGGCGAACGACATGACCTAAGCGAACGGCGCGATGGGCGTCCGGTGCAAGTACGACACGGCCAGCCTCTCATGCAAGTATGGCACAGACGGTCCCTGCCCACTCCTTGCGAGGAATGGGGCTATTGACGAGCCGTGTACCTAGCTGCGACGCCCTGCTGACAGCAGGTAAGCGCTGATGGATCTGCTCTTGCTGTGCTGTGCGCCGTGCCTCTCGCTCTATGGCACATCAATGGTCTCGATATGCAGCGAGCCACAACCTATCAGCGTGGATGTGCCTAACTTGCTATGTGGCGCACCATCAATCTTGTTGTGCGGCGAGCTACATGCTCTCGGCACTGATATGCCTATCTTGATCCGCGGCGCTGAAGCGCCAAGCACCAAGGGTCTGCTCAACTCTGGCGGTGACGTGCAACACGGCATCATCCATCGCGTTGTTGGGGACACCCTTGGCCATGACGGGCCATGGCGCCTTCTTGTATTCCTCGTCGAGGAGGTTGATAGTAGAGGCGGTGCTTCGCGGGTTGGCATTCTTGGAAAATGTGGATGTGCTATAGGTTGCGCTTGTTGCATCGGTGTGTCACATGTCGCCTAGGTTTGTGCGCAATATCGCTAGGTGGCGGCGAAGCACTAATGAGGAAATGGAGGGAAACAATGGCGTGTTCATAAAATTTCATCAATTAACGGAAACTTAGCATAGAAGGAACAATGAGCTAGCACGACATATGTGGACAAATTGCTCGCCCAGGGCTATGATCCATAGAATGAACAACGAGCTAGCACGACGCATGCAGACAAATTGCTTGCCCAGGGCTATGATCCATATACTCGTGTGCCCAACAGAGCATACTGTTCACAGTAAAGAATACTAATATGTACAAAGAGAGAATAGATGTTGTGCAGACTAAGCAAATCATGCCAAATGATTAAACTAAGGAATAGGTCGATGATGATTTCAAGAATGGCAGACAATAATTTACTAGCAAACATTGTTTGCCAAGAACAGACATAGCTTATTAGCAGGAAATGTCTTTGTTATTATTGGTCTTCCCACACAATTAGCTGGTGCACCCTTGTTCGTTGCCCGCGTTCACCTCACCGTGTTGGGCCTCTCCTCGCCGTTAGGCACCACGACGCACTCTTCTCGCGTCCCTCCACGTGCTCGCCTTGTGGATGCCTTTTCCCTGCATGTTCTACTACTATATGCATATGGTTGCTCATCGTTGAGGCGACCGCAGAGCACTCTACTCGCACCCCTCCGCGCGTGCTCTGCTAGAAGTTGGGGCCAGTGATACGACTCCAACGTATCTATAATTTATGAAGTATTCATGCTATTATATTATCCATCTTGGATGTTTTATGGGCTTTACTATGCACTTTTATATTACTTTTGGGACTAACCTATTGACCCAGAGCCCAGTGCCAGTTTTTGTTTTTTCCCTTGTGTAAGTGTTTCGCAGAAAAGGAATATCAAGCGGAGTCCAAACAGAATGAAACCTTCGGAAAAGTTATTTTTGGAAAGAAAGCAATACGGGAGACTTGGAGTGCACGTCAGGGGATCAACGAGGAAGGCACGAGGCAGGGGGCGCGCCCACCCCCCTGGGCGCGCCCTCCACCCTCGTGGGCCCCTCATGGCTCCCCTGACGTATTTCTTCCTCCTATATATACCAATATACCCTAAAACCTTCGGGGAACAGAAGAGATCAGGAGTTCCGCCGCTGCAAGCCTCTGTAGCCACCAAAACCCAATCGGGACCCTGTTCTGGCACCATGCCGGAGGGGGGAACCCTCACCGGTGGCCATCTTCATCATCTCAGCGCTCTCCATGACGAGGAGGGAGTAGTTCACCCTCGGGGCTGAGGGTATGTACCAGTAGCTATGTGTTTGATCTCTCTCTCTCGTGTTATTGAGGTGATACGATCTTGATGTATCACGAGCTTTGCTATTATAGTTGGATCTTATGTTGCTTCTCCCCCCTCTACTCTCTTGTAATGGATTGAATTTTCCCTTTGAAGTTATCTTATCGGATTGAGTCTTTTAATGGTTTGAGAACACTTGATTTATGTCTTATGGGATACCGTGGTGACAATGGGATATCACGTGATTCACTTGATGTATGTTTTGGTGATCAACTTGCGGGTTCCACCCATGAACTTATGCATGGGGTTTGGCACACATTTTCGTCTTGACTCTCCGGTACAAACTTTGGGGCACTCTTTGAAGTACTTTGTGTTGGTTTGAATAGATGAATCTGAGATTGTGTGATGCATATCGTATAATCATACCCACGGATACTTGAGGTGACATTGGAGTATCTAGGTGACATTAGGGATTTGGTTAATATGTGTCTTAAGGTGTTATTCTAGTACGAACTCACGAATAGATCGATCCGAAATAATAACTTTGAGGTGGTTTCGTACCCTACAATAATCTCTTCGTTTGTTTTCTACTATTAGCGACTTTGGAGTGACTCTTTGTTGCATGTTGAGGGATAGTTATATGATCCAATTATGTTATTATTGTTGAGAGAACTTGCACTACTGAAAGTATGAACCCTAGGCCTTGTTTCCTAGCATTGCAATACCGTTTGTGCTCACTTTTATCGCTTGCTACCTTGCTGTTTTTATATTTTCAGATTACAAAAACCTATATCTACCATCCATATTGCACTTGCATCACCATCTCTTCGCCGAACTAGTGCACCTATACAATTTACCATTGTATTGGGTGTGTTGGGGACACAAGAGACTCTTTGTTATTTGGTTGCAGGGTTGTTTGAGAGAGACCATCTTCAACCTACGCCTCCCACGGATTGATAAACCTTAGGTCATCCACTTGAAGGAAATTTGCTACTGTCCGACAAACCTCCGCACTTGGAGGCCCAACAACGTCTACAAGAAGAAGGTTGCGTAGTAGACATCAATCAGTTTCTGGCGCTGTTGCCGGGGAGGTGAGTGCTTGAAGGTATATCTTTAGATCTTGCAATCAAATCTTTTTGTTTCTTGTTTTATCAGTAGTTTAGTCTATAAAAGAAAACTACAAAAAAATGGAATTGAGTTTGCCTCATACGCTTCATCTTTTCATTATCTTTCATGAGTATGATGGAAAGAAAAATTGTGCCAAAGTGTTAGAAGAAGAATGCATTAAAATGATTGGCACTGAATCTCTGAATGATGAACATGATTGCAATGTTTTTAGTATGAACTCCTTGAATATCCATAGTACTAATGCATCATTGCACTAGTCATGATGAAAATATCTCTTATAAGCATGTCGATTTTTGTGTAGGGGTTTGCAAGTACACACCAGATAGGGAAGATAGATATTGCAAGAGGCATAAGCATTTAGAAACTAAATTGTTGCAAAAAAGGTTAGATGTTTGTGCTAAAAATTTAAATTTTCTTAGCCGTACTTGTGAGCTTTGCAATGAACATGATCATTTCAGTACCCAATGCAAATTGTTTCATGATCATATCGTGTCCAAAAATTGCGATGACTTGATTTCCCTTGCACATCATAATGAACTTAGTTTGCTCTTAGGTTATGAAGAAATGAAACATATAACTAAGGTCATTCCATAATTTGCCCTTGATAGAGTTCTTCATTTTGATCTAGAAGAAATTTATATGTATTATGCGGTGAATTGCATTGAAAATCCTTATATTGCCAACTACATAAAGAAAAGAAAACAAATAGAAGATGAAGAAAATACTAATGAAAGGGAAGAGACTTCCCAATATCCTCCTATTATTTCTTATGATGAATCAGGTAACAAGGAGGAGCCTTCTATTCAACCAATCTCATTAATAAGGAGCTACAAAAAGAGGATTGAACCCACACATGATGTGGTGAAGAAGAAGAAAAGAAAAGGGAAGAGTGGTAAAAAGATATCTCTCCCAAATAATGTTGCTCATATTATTGTTGTGCCTCATGAAAATGAATCAAAAATAATTGTGGAAGATGATGCACTTGATGATGATCTCGTTATGCCTATTGCTTGTTGTGATGATTATGATTGGAAAGATAATGATACTTCTTATGATCTTGAAAATCTTTTTGGCACTTGCTTGGAAGAATATGATAATTGCTATACTATTGGTGCTATCCATACTATTAATGATGAGAGTGATTATGCTTATGATATGAAAAGGCCCAAGCTTGGGGATGCCATTTTTGAAGAAGATGATGTTTTTGAGAATATATTTGCTGCAATTAATGTTTGTCCCAAGCTTGGGGATGCTACATTTAATGATGATATTTTTAGCCTCCCAAGTTTTGATATGCAAATTTTTTATGATGATAGCATGCCTCCTACTTATGATAATTATATTTATGAAAGTGGGTTTGGAAGAGTGTCAACTTTAAGAAGTAATGATCCCACTATTTTGGAGGATGTTGAATCTTATAATATTTATGAAAGTGGATTTGGAGAGGTCATGACTGTCGGTGTTCTGGGAACGGGGGTCCCCAGACTTGCCTGCCTGCGGCCCATGGCGTGGCTAGGCAGCGGGCCGTACGACCCATCTTCATCAACAAGGCATCCAAGACCCTCGCGAGGCAGACGACACAAGACTTCCTATGGAGTGGCCTAGCCAGGCAGGCTCATGAGGAGCAGAGATATGAATGTGGGGCAAACCTCGCGAGGCACTCGTGACGTAAGCTATGACGAACGGCGCCAGGCGGGCACCAGTGCGCACAATGTCCCCATTTCCTCTTTGGTGCTAAGGAGGCAAGCACAGACGAAGAGTACCGAGGCATCAGGCAAAGGTTGCCATATTGGTGCAACAAGACCAAGACCAGGAGGACAGCAAGGCGGAGGTCATCGTGGAGCCCAAGACGGCGTCACCCCAGGGCTTTTCGCGGGCGAAGACCACTTTTGTCAGGATAGCTTGTACTAGGTGTCCCCCTTCAAATTTGCCCGCCGTTGTTGGCTGCCTTCCCGCTCAACATTTGGGAAGAGGACCAGGGCCTATATAAGTAGAGCTAGCCACCACTGTAGGGGCAATCTGATCCGAACTCGAACAGATCGAGAAGCCAACACACGCACAAGAACACCTCAACCTCAGGAGGCTTTTCTTCCCTTGTACTATTCATCATTAGCCCAAGAGGCAATCCACCACCACCACACTGGAGTAGGGTATTACACCACAACGGTGGCCCGAACCAGTATAAACCCCGTGTCTCTTTTTGTGTTGTGAGTTCGTTGAGTTCGTCCGCAAGATCTTAGCGAGCTAGAGCGTAGATCGGTAGGAGGGAAAGACTTCGCGCGCACCCCAGTGTTCGATCCTTAAGGGTTTGCCGGAACCCCACATCCAACATTTGGCGCGCCAGGTAGGGGTGGGCCGGAGCTTCTTCACCGCCAACCAGCTTTTCGACGATCACCGACTGCGATGTCTGGCGACCCAAGGACCGGCTCCGACCGCTAGGCAGCCCGGCCGGCCCGGACAATGCCGCCCGCCCATGGAGATCTCAACCCCGCACCTCAAGCGGCGCGGGCGCCACCAAGCTCCGCTGGGAGCGGACAGCGCGGTCAGGCGTCATCCACCCTCACCCCACGGCAAGTGCGGGCGGCGGTGAGAGCGGCGAGCCACGCCGCAGCAACGGCGCCGCACTTGCGGCGGGAGCAAGCGAACATGCGGGTGGCACTTACGGTGGCAAGAGAGCTGCTGCGATGCCGGCTGATGGAGAGCGGCCGGGACACGCTACTCGAGCGAGTCGCTGAGCTGCTGGACGCGGCGGCGTCGGGAGCACCACCCTTCTACTATCGAGTCCCTCCCCAGGCCATTGCAGGGCCACACGGCGAGCATCACCACGTCTGCGCACCACCAACTACGCACGGGGGCTTCGTCAACATCAGCACGGCCGGCGGCGCAGGGGGCTCCAATCCCCCAATGCCGTCCTCGATGAGCACAAGCACAAGCCTCACCCCCACGGTTCCGCAGGGTGCCGTATCGTTACCCCCAGGATACCGTCATGGGCGGAGCAACGTGGAGCGTGGGGCACCATGGCGATGTGTTCGGGGTGACGGCCTCGGAAGCCTACATGCCCCGCATGATAAACCAAGAGTACGCACCAGAGGATGACATCGGCTCGTTCGCTGGAGAAGATTGGGGAGAAGGGGCGCTAGGAGTGGAAGCTTTCCAAGAGCCAACGGAGAACCACGACGATCGCGCCAATAGTGGCAATTACAGGGTACCACTAGTCCCTCAAGCACAAGTTTACGCTAACCATGGGCTACAGATGAACCAGGTTGCCGCGTCGGTCGATGACCCAGGCGCGAAGACACCCGCCCCAGCAAGGGAGACGCGCTGGGGGCCACTGAGAGGGAGCCAGGAGCAAGGCCCCTCCCCGCGGCGCGTGTCGCCTAACAACACCCGGAGGTAGGCCCTCTGCCAGGGAGGCCTCGCCAAACCTTCCCCCGGCAGAGGACCTGTGGTCGCCGAGGGAACCGCTGGCGTCCTCTTTCCCTCCTCTATTTTGTCCTGGTCTCCGGTCGGCTCAGAGGAGGTCGAGAGCGACGCAAGGTTGGGCCCTCGTCTGGCGATATGAAGCAAGGCCGGTACCTGTGAAGCTCGCCGCTCGTGACACTCTCATGTATTAATGAGTTGGGGCTGTACACGCCCCGGAGTCTCAGGGGTGCCAGCCTCAAGCCCTGGGGCTCCCTCCCACGCCTAGTGGCAGCACTTAGCTCCACGCTAGTGAGAAGACTTGAAGACCAGAAGACTAGACTAGGTGCCGGACGCGGCCTTTCGCTTTGGATCTTTCCTTCTGTAGCTTTGCTTTCTGTATCTGGATTTGAGTTGAAGCTGAGTTTTTATTGATGCGCGCGGGGGGAACCTTTTCTCGTTTGAGCAATTCCTTGCCTTCTGGATCTTGTTTTGTTTGGCACTCATGTCCGTCGCCTTTCCCTCACGAGCTCCTCGCGAGTAGGACTGTGCGAAGCACGCGCTGCAACTGTTGCCCACTCCACGTGGGGCCCCCTCCGGTAGGGTGGCGAGCTCCGCAAGGCTCTCAGAAACTCAGCATGTCACAACCTAGCTCAAGGCTGGCGCTGACTAAGGTAAACCAAGGCAGAAAACTCACATCAGGATTCACAAGTTCACGAGGACACAAACTCACACCGCATGGAAAAATAAAAACTGCGATTTGTTTACATGAGGGGCTCCCCCTCTCAAAATGCTCTTACAAGTTTCCAAGGGCCACGCCCGAGTTTATGCGCAGGGAGAAATGACAGGAGAACAAGGGATCAGCCGGAGATGTCGCTCGCTGCGTCACTTGCAGACGCGTCACTCGCGTCTCGTCGTCTTCATCGGACACACCGCTTTCGTCTGTGACGACCACCACCGCATCATCCTCCGAAGCGAAGGCCATGACCAACGCGTCCACACAGTCCTCGACCCAGCGCACCCGGTCGCCCCGGATAGCCGTGGGTACGGGGGCGATGGCGGCGTCAAAGCCGAAGTTGGGATCGGCATTCAGGAGGTGGCTGAAGACGCGTGATAAAGCACGCTCAAGCAAGCCGCGCCCCATTTCCTCCACGAGCTGGCGAGCTTGGGCAGATCGAGCCTCCAAGTGCATCACCACCTCAGTGAAGAAGGTCAGGTGGCTAGCGTAATCGTCTGAGCGAGGAGTCTGCGCCTCCACATCGCAAATGTGTCCCAGGGCGATATTGGTCCTATTCCGAAGCTCCTGAAGCATGGGGGCATGCTCGTGCTCCAGCGTTCGGCGTCGGCGCACCTCCTCCGTGTTCTGCCGTGTGACGGCCTCTGCGTCATCAACCCGTCTCCAGAGGGAGCGCAGGTCTGCACGGGCGGAGGCCAAGTCTGCCTGAGCCGTGACCAGGGCTGCGGCCGTGGCTTCCACGTGCCTCTCAGCCTCGTTCAAACTGGGCCTGAGGGCCGCGGCCCTACCTTCATCCTCCACGCCCGCGAGCTTCAGCTTCAGGTCATACCTGCCCTCCAGGTCCGCACGAACCTCGGCCACCCGACGGTTCACTTCCTCCTCAACTCCGGCCTCGCGGGCCCCGACGGCATCTTCTGCCTGGGCAACCTGATGCTCCCTCGTCTCCAGTTGCTCGAGCTCGCGGCTACGCTCCATGGCGTCCAGAGCCAACGCCTCCTCACGCTTTCGGACCTCCTCTTCCTTTGCGGGCGTCCCCCTCAGCGACGCAAGGGCGGCCCTGCACGCCTCCACCTGCTGCTCGAGAGATGCGCCCCAGGCCTGTAGCTCCCAAGCGCGCTTCTCCATGGCCTTGCGGCGGCGATCGGCCTCGCGAGCCTCTTCCAAGGCTCGTGAGCAGGCTTCATAGGAAGCCTTGAGAGACGCTTCGGCCTTTGCGTTCTCAAGGTCACGTTGATTGCGGCCGAGGCTGATGGCCACTTTCAGCTTGCGCCGCTCCTCCAGCAACCAAAGACCTTCAGCCTCAAGACGCGAGTCAACACTCGCGAGCTCTCCACCAAGCCGGCTCATTACACTCATCGCCTCCTGGAAGAGCTAATGGTGAACCACGCTCCGCCCGCGCTCAAGCCTGAACGCCCGGCCTTCTTCATCCTCCACCTCGGGGGCTGCAGGCGGGGCGCCACATGGCGCGCCACCCCTCGGCAGGAGGCTGGGTGCTCGCGCCGCACCAGACACCAGCCTGTCTTCGCGAGAAGCCCAAGCTTGCTGGGGCTTGCTGCTCGAGGAGGAGCCGAGGATCGAAGCCAACAAACTACCACCAAAGATCAGGATAGGAGCCTTGGGCACGCCTGCCAGGCTCCACGCCATGCCAGGGCTGCAGGCGGGGCGCCACATGGCGCGCCACCCCTCAGCAGGAGGCTGGGTGCTCGCGCCGCACCAGACACCAGCCTGTCTTCGCGAGAAGCCCAAGCCTGCTGGGGCTTGCTGCTCGAGGAGGACCTGAGGATCGAAGCCAACAAACTACCACCAAAGATCAGGATAGGAGCCTTGGGCACGCCTGCCAGGCTCCACGCCATGCCAGTGGGGAGAAGCAAGGGGGCCACGGGATCAGCACGCCAGGAAGGCATGGGTGCTCCTTCGACCAATTCTTCCCCAGGGGCAGGACTCGGGGCGCCCGCGGTTGGCGGGGTAGTTGACGAAGAAGGAGGCGTTCCTCGGGAGATCCATCAGCCTCAGAGGAAGGAGCCCTGAAAGACTAGCGTCAGAAGAAGAAAGCAGCACACGGAAAGCCATGACTGCCTGATACTTACACGTCAATGGCGAAGTACTTCCTCCGTTTCAGCAGTCCGAAGATGTTGCTGCTGCTGGGAGATCCCTTCCTCTTGCGGAGCACCTCGAAGTCCACGCAAAGATGACCGAAACGCTAGATGTGACCGCCGAAGCGCAGCGGAGCCGCAGAAGAGCTCCCGAGGCTCCTGGAGCCTTGGCCTTGGGAGTCGCACACAGCGTCTCCTCAGCAACCGACGCCTTGGGAGGGGCATGGAAGGCTCCCAAAGATGATGCCCCAGGATCACCGCCCGGCACGTGCTCATCAGCACACGAGCCGCCGGTCTCCGCCTGAGCTATCCCACCTGCACCGCCGCTAGGGGCGAGCTCAGCATCAGGAGCAAGAAAGGAAACCACAACGACAGGGCTCTCCCGAGGCCCCTCCAGGCCGATCGGCCGCGACCCCCATTCATCAAAGAGAGGCATGGCCTTCACAAATTCATCCTTATTCCTGCAGCGGTACAATAGGCAACTATTCCCGGGCCACTCGGCTGGCAGAGAGACACCCGTCAGGACCTTGAGCACCGTTCCCCGCGTCCCGAGGAGGAGCCCGGACTCCTGAAACCTCATGTGGTCTTGGCTGCTGAGTAAGGACCACATTGGGCGAGAATGGATCTGAAGTGGAGCAACCCGGCGTCGGACGAATTCCTTCACCACCATCGGAGCAGTCACGCCGCGATTCTTCAGCAACTTCAACCTGAGCCAGACACGAGCGAGGCCGGGGCTCGTGAGCCGCTGATGGCACCAGCCGGGGTTAGGAACAGCGAGCCCCGACGGAGCCTGAAGCAGAGGACTAAGCACGCCAGCATCAACAAACACCCATCGTATCCGGAAGTCGCTCGTGGATGGAGGGAGCTCGAAATCAAACCCATCGCCTGGTGTCGCGGCCACAGCCTGGAAGCTTACGCACCTTGAGCACTGCTGAGGGTCGGCCAGATGCAATGAGAAGAAGTGGCGGAAGAGAGCCATTGAAGGAGCAATGCCCACCATGGCTTCACACACGAAGGCGAAGACGGCGAGAAGTGTCATGGACTGAGGGTCGAGATGCAGCAAGTGGATCTGATAATGCTCAAGCACAACGTTGAAGAAGGCAGAGAAGAGAGGAATCAGGCCTGCCCAGAGGGCGTCGATGAAGATTGGAATCTTAGTGGCCATCTGAAGCGAGCGAGTGCTGGACGCGGGCCAAGCCATCGTCTCCCCCCACTCATTGAAGCTGGAGGAAAGCATCGGGCGCACCTTGTCCATTGCCTCGTCGTTGAGCACACGAGACCGGCCGAGCGCCGACGCGAAGGGCGGAGGCGCGGCCGAAAGAGGCAAAGGGCTCTTCCCCTTCTCGGCTTGCTTGGGCGCCATGGCTATGGAGCAGGCAGAGCGCGAGTCAGATTGGGGAAGAGAAATAGAGTCGCAAGGAAGCAGAGGAATTGGGGAAGCAAGGCGCAAGAGGCGGAGGAATAACTGTGTAGGCCGCAGGGGCCGCATAGCCGGGCGGATTCAAAGGCAGCGTGGTGAAGCAGAGACGCCCACGTCCAATCAACCGCCACACGTCGACCGAGGCCGCAGGCTTTTAGGGCCCGTGGCGCTCCGAACTTGACCCTTGGCCGCCGCGTTAAGCCCAAGCGCGCTTTGGGCCGGGGCTCTGTCGGAGTTCGGGAACGGGGTACCAGACTTGCTCGCTATGCCCACAGCATGGCTAGGCAGCGGGCCGGACGGCCCATCTTCATCAACAAGGAATCCAAGACCCTCGCGAGGGTACAAGCCTCGCGAGGCGGACGACGCAAGACTTCCTCTGGTGTGGCCTAGCCAGTCAGGCTCACGAGGAGCGAAGATATCAAGGCGGGGCAAACCTCGCGAGGCACTCGTGACGTAAGCTATGACGAACGGCGCTAGGCGGGCACCAGTGCGCACAGCATCCCCATTTCCTCTTTGGTGCTAAGGAGGCAAGCACAGACGAAGAGTACCGAGGCATCAGGCAAAGGTTGCCATATTGGTGCAACAATACCAAGACCAGGAGGACGGCAAGGCGGAGGTCATCGTGGAGCCCAAGACGGCGTCACCCCAGGGCTTTTCGCAGGCAAAGACCACTTTTGTCAGGATAGCTTGTACTAGCTGTCCCCCTTCCCGCTCAACATTTGGGAAGAGGACCATGCCTATATAAGTAGAGCTAGCCACCACTGTAGGGGCAATCTGATCCGAACTCGAACAAATCGAGAAGCCAACACACGCACAAGAACACCTCAACCTCAGGAGGCTGTTCTTCCCTTGTACTGTTCATCCTTAGCCCAAGAGGCAATCCACCACCACCACATTGGAGTAGGGTATTACACCACAACGGTGGCCCGATCCAGTATAAACCCCGTGTATCTTTCTGTGTTGTGAGTTCGTCGAGTTTGTCCGCAAGATCTTAGCGAGCTAGAGCGTAGATCGGTAGGAGGGAAAGACTTCGCGCGCACCCCAGTGTTCGAACCTTAAGGGTTTGCCGGAACCCCACATCCGACAATGACTTTATTTAGTGATGTATCCACTATTTCGGAAGAGGTTTCAACTGATTATGATGAGAACAAAGTTGCTACTTATGATGATTATTGTGATGAAACTTATGCTATAAAATGTAGTGATGATTATATTTATAAAACTTGTCATGATTATGAGTACCCTTTTTCTGAACATTACTCTTTTAATGTGGAAACAATTTATAGTATTCAAGTCTCTTATGATACTCCCACTATTCCGAATGAGAAGAATTTTGCTTATGTGGAGAGTAGTAAATTTTTTATGCAAGTATATCATGAAAAGAATGCTTTAGGTGCTAGTTATATTGTTGAATTCACTCATGATGCTACTGAAAATTATTATGAGGGAGGAATATATGCCTGTAGGAATTGCAATAATATCAAGTTTCCTCTCTATGTGCTTAAAGTTTTAAAGTTATGCTTGTTTTGCCTTCCTATGCTAGTTTATTATTGTTCCCATAAGTTGTTTTCTCACAAAATACCTATGCATAGGAAGTGGGTTAGACTTAAATGTGCTAGTCATATTCTTCATGATGCTCTCTTTATGTTTCAACTCTTATGTCTTATGCGAGCATCGTTGAAATCATCATGCCTAGCTAGGGGCGTTAAACGATAGCGCTTGTTGGGAGGCAACCCAATTTTATTTCAGTTTCTTGCCTTTTGGTTCTGTTTAGGAATAAATAATATATCTAGCTTATGTTTAGATGTGGTTTTATGTTTTAATTAGTGTTTGTGCCAAGTAAGACCTATAGGATCTTCTTGGATGATAGTTATTTGATCTAGCTGAAAATTCCAGAAACTTTCTGTTCACGAAAACAATTGTTTAAAATCACCAGAACGTGATAAAATACTGATTCCAATTGCATCAGATCAATAATCAAATTATCTAGATAGTCCTATTTGGTAGAATTGTTTGAGTTCCAGAAGTTTGTGTTAGTTACAGATTACTACAGACTGTTCTGTTTTTGATAGATTCTGTTTTTCCTGTGTTGTTTGCTTATTTTGATGAATCTATGGCTAGTAAAATAGTTTATAAACCATAGAGAAGTTGTAATACAGTAGGTTTAACACCAACACAAATAAAGAATTAGTTCATTAAAGTACCTTGAAGTGGTGTTTTGTTTTCTTTCGCTAACGGAGCTCACGAGATTTTCTGTTAAGTTTTGTGTTGTGAAGTTTTCAAGTTTTGGGTAAAGATTTGATGGACTATTGAATAAGGAGTGGCAAGAGCCTAAGCTTGGGGATGCCCAAGGTACCCCAAGGTAATATTCAAGTACAACCAAGAGCCTAAGCTTGGGGATGCCCCGGATGGCATCCCCTCTTTCGTCTTTGTTCATTGGTAACTTTACTTGGAGCTATATTTTTATTCACCACATGATATGTGTTTTTCTTGGAGCGTCATTTTATTTTCTTTAGCCTTTCTTGATGTTTGAATAAAATACTAAGATCTGAAATTCTTAAATGAGAGAGAGTCTTCACATAGCTACATAATTATTTAACTACTCATTGATCTACACTTATATCTTTTTGGAGTAGTTTGTCATTTACTCATGTGCTTCACATTTATCCTATGATTAAATGGTTGAATGAATTGAATATCATAAATGTGAAATTATATATGTTTCATATGCTTATCCCATGGGGAGTAATGACTTCACACATAAGAAGTAGAGGTGGTAAATTTATTCAAGGTTATCAAACTTTGTATTGGTCACTTGAACAATTCATGAAAGAATATTGAAGGAGGAGAGATTTCACATATAAATATACTATCTTGGACATCTTCTATGATTGTGAGCCCCATTAATTATTTTCAAAACTGAGCAAATTAGTTGAAGTTGGACAAGGAAGACAACATAATGAGTTATGCTTGGGTATATTTGTATAGAAGTTATATTGGTATGGATCCTCTAACATGTGGTGCTTGCTATTTAGAATCCTTTGCTAGACAAAATATCTGTACTAAGCGGGAATACTGCTTGTGCATCCAAACTCCTTGAACCAAGTTTCTTCCATGAGTGTCCACCATATCTACCTATATGCGGTATTTATATGCCGTTCCAAGTAAATATGCATGTGCCAAACTCTAAACCTTCAAATGATAATCTGTTTTGTATGCCCGAATCGCTCATGTAGCGACTAGGGGCTAGCAGTATCTTCCATGCTAGGTGGGTTATTCTCACGATGAGTGGACTCCGCTCATCATTCACGAGAAAATGGCTGGTAATTGGGATGCCCAGTCCCATGATCAAAAGATCGAAATCAAATCAAAAATAATTGCAAACAAAACTCCCCCAGGATTGATGTTAGTTGGAGGCACCCGTTGTTTCGGGCAAGCCATGGATTGATGATTGTTGGTGGAGGGGGAGTAAAAATCTTTACCTTTCTGTTTGGGAACCACCTATAATGTATGTAGTATGGAAGATATTGGGAACTCTTGGTCGTTATGTTAACAATGAAAGCATACCTCTCAAAATTATTTTCATCTCTATTTTTGCTTCGAGCTCTGGCACCTCTGCAAATCCCTGCTTCCCTCTGCGAAGGGCCTATCTTTTACTTTTATGCAAGAGTCAGTACTATTAATTCTGATTCCAACCTACTCTTTAGTTGGCAAGCATCATATGATGGAAAGATCTAAGCATATATGGCCATTCAAATATATTTGATCATGAATTATTACTGTTGACATTACCCTTGAGGTAAAAGCTTGGGAGGCGAAACATTAAGCCCCTATCTTTCTCTGTGTTTGATGAATACTGTTTTTTTCTAAAAATATGCTTTGAGTGGTAGCAATCATGGAAGACTAAATGATAGTTGAGTATGTGGAGTTTGCTAAATCAAAGCTCTGACATAGACTCTTCCTGAAAATAAGATGAATTGTATATGTTTGATGACTAATAACACGATTTGTTAGTTTTCAAGAAATTTTATGATCTATACTTTAACATGTGAATAGCTTGTTACTTGATCATGAAAAGTTCTATGAGTTGAACTACTGTTATGACATATAATGATGCTAGAAAAGGTGATTGAAATTATCATTGATCAAACTTATGCACCTGCTAGCATTCACACTTCATAAATTATTTCTTTTATCATTTACCTACTCGAGGACGAGCAGGAATTAAGCTTGGGGATGCTGATACGTCTCCAACGTATCTATAATTTATGAAGTATTCATGCTATTATATTATCCATCTTGGATGTTTTATGGGCTTTACTATGCACTTTTATATTACTTTTGGGACTAACCTATTGATCCAGAGCCCAATGCCAGTTTCTGTTTTTTCCCTTGTTTCAGTTTTTCGCAGAAAAGGAATATCAAACGGAGTCCAAACGGAATGAAACCTTCGGAAAAGTTATTTTTGGAAAGAAAGCAATACGGGAGACTTGGAGTGCACGTTAGAGGATAAATGAGGAAGGCACGAGGCAGGGGGCGCACCCTCCCCCCTGGGCGCGCCCTCCACCCTCGTGGGCCCCTCGTGGCTCCCCTGACGTATTTCTTCCTCCTATATATACCAATATACCCTAAAACCTTTGGGGAACAGACCGGGACCCTGTTCTGGCACTCTGCTGGAGGGGGGAACCCTCACTGGTGGCCATCTTCATCATCCCGGCGCTCTCCATGACGAGGAGGGAGTAGTTCACCCTCGGGGCTGAGGGTATGTACCAGTAGCTATGTATTTCATCTCTCTCTCTCTCTCTCGTGTTCTTGAGGTGATACGATCTAGATGTATCGCGAGCTTTGCTATTATAGTTGGATCTTATGTTGCTTCCCCCCCCCCTACTCTCTTGTAATGGATTGAATTTTCCCTTTGAAGTTATCTTATCGGATTGAGTCTTTTAATGGTTTGAGAACACTTGATTTATGTCTTGCGTGGGATACCCGTGGTGACAATGGGATATCACGTGATTCACTTGATGTATGTTTTGGTGATCAACTTGCGGGTTCCACCCATGAACTTATGCATGGGGTTTGGCACACATTTTCGTCTTGACTCTCCGGTACAAACTTTGGGGCACTCTTTGAAGTACTTTGTGTTGGTTTGAATAGATGAATCTGAGATTGTGTGATGCATATCGTATAATCATACCCACGGATACTTGAGGTGACATTGGAGTATCTAGGTGACATTAGGGATTTGGTTAATATGTGTCTTAAGGTGTTATTCTAGTACGAACTCACGAATAGATCGATCCGAAATAATAACTTTGAGGTGGTTTCGTACCCTACAATAATCTCTTCGTTTGTTTTCTACTATTAGCGACTTTGGAGTGACTCTTTGTTGCATGTTGAGGGATAGTTATATGATCCAATTATGTTATTATTGTTGAGAGAACTTGCACTACTGAAAGTATGAACCCTAGGCCTTGTTTCCTAGCATTGCAATACCGTTTGTGCTCACTTTTATCACTTGCTACCTTGCTGTTTTTATATTTTAAGATTACAAAAACCTATATCTACCATCCATATTGCACTTGCATCACCATCTCTTTGCCGAACTAGTGCACCTATACAATTTACCATTGTATTGGGTGTGTTGGGGACACAAGAGACTATTTGTTATTTGGTTGCAGGGTTGTTTGAGAGAGACCATCTTCAACCTACGCCTCCCACGGATTGATAAACCTTAGGTCATCCACTTGAGGGAAATTTGCTACTGTCCTACAAACCTCTGCACTTGGAGGCCCAACAACGTCTACAAGAAGAAGGTTGCGTAGTAGACATCAGCCATCGCCCGAGGGGGTCCATATGCATGCAGTTGCGGTGCGCGTGTCACCACATGGAGTTACGTGCGACACGATGGAGTTACGCGGTACAAAAAATGCCATCCAGGTGTGCCGATATTCCAGGCCGTCCGGTTTCCCCATTCCTGTGGCCATTGTAACCTCAGTCCCTTCAACCTTTCGATCGTGCCCCACAACACAACAAGCACACCCACGACGACACATACAAAGAGGATATCTAGCGGCACTCCAATGGATTTCATCGTGCATAAAGTGGAGACCCACGCGAGGGAGATGGTTCTCTCGGTGGTATACACCATCGACCCGGCTGTGGTGGAGGAATACATCAACACCGTGGAGAAGTTGCTTGCTTGAGGCAAGTATAAAGTTGTTGGCATTGACCTCCAGTACACCGACGGTCATCCCAGATGGATCATAAGTTTTCAGTCACCTAGTTGTGCATTCGCCATCATGTCCTCATCTACCACTATTGCATGGTCACAGAGCCTTGCGACCGTTTTGCCAGGTTTGTCAACAACACCGACTATAAGTTCGCTACGGTGGAAACCACCGACGATGTAAAAGCGCTCAAGGTTACGGGCTAGGCCTACAAGAACCTTGTCGAAATCTGTGGCCACTATAAGGTCTGGGGCAGCACAAAGAAGGACTCCCTGGTTGAACTCGCCTCGGCTATCATCCACCCCTAGTACCAAAATATGAAGCCGGATGCCAAGAGAATACATCCCGTGTCCTCGCATGGGGCCTGGATATGGCAGCTGGATCACCTCAAGTTCGCGGCCCAGAACATGTGCACATGCTACGAGAGGCACAAGCGGATCGTTGACATGAGGGAGTGCTTCCTTCCCGTAATTGATGAGGCCGGATCGAGCCACCAGCAGAGTAGTGGTAGCAAGCATCACAAGAAGAAGTAGATGATGATCAGATGATCGTTTATCCTAGTTAATAATGCATGTAATAGTTTACTTTGGAGTGTACTAGCCAACTATGTAATTGGATGTTTAATTTGGTTATGCAATCATGTCCTTATAAGTATATATGTTGTTGTTATATATGCAATAACATCGCACACTGACCGTACTAGGGAAACCGTCGGTGATGAATTCATCAATTGCTGACAATTTTATACTAGGCCGTGTTTTCCCACAATACACACGGCTTATTAGAACCAATCATCTGTGTTATTAGCGGTCTTGGCACACATTTCTGACTACAGACCTGTTTGCCGCGTATCACACACATCTTGTTAAGTTGAACCGTTTCTGTTCTCTTGGCTCAACACAAACAGTTCATTCGAGTGAACTGTATGCCCTCTATTGCACACACCTAGATCTGGCTGACCATTTTTGTTGTGTTTCCTAATCACAAACAGTTCATCCGAGTGAACTGTATGCCGTATATCGCACACACCTTCATCTGGGCTGCCTGTTTCTGTTGTTATACTCATTGGAAACAGTTCATTGGAGTGAACTGTATGCCACATATTGCACACACAACTATAATCTGAATTGTGTTTGATGTCTCCACCATCGCAAACATTTCGTATAATTTTTGACAGTTTTATTGCATCACCATTTGCAATTAATACATCACAGAAAGTTTCGTCGGAGGGTCTCTGATTGTAGGGTGGCAACATGAGCAAATGTCTCCTCCAAGTCAATACCCTCAACCTGTGTGTAACCCTGAACAACAAGACGAGCCTTATTCCTGACGACTTGGCCATTTTCGGCTTGCTTGTTGTGGTAGAACCACTTGGTGCCAATGATGCCATGCTTGCGTGGATAAGGGCACTTGATGAGATCCCACAAATCTATGATCTCAAATTGCTGAAGCTCTTCTTTGCATAGCTTGAGTCCATTCCAGCTCCAGGAAAGCCTCATATACTTTGGTGGGCTCTGAGATAGAGACAAAAGCAAAGTTAGCTAGATGAGTGGATTTTCATCGAGTAAGAGGACCTGGTGCACTGATGCTGTCAAGTATCTTCCTGATTTGAACTTTACTAGCCAAATGAGGATCAACATGATGAAGACTCTTTTGTTGCCGAGCCTTGTCTTCATCGTCAGCAGCATTGTCGACATGCTCAGCATTATCTTCAGGCCGATCATTGTCCTTGCGCTAGATAGGAGCAAGTATCACAATCTCATCATCTCATGGATCCTCAGTGGGAAAGATTTTCCTATGCCCATAAGCTGGATACACTACTGCAGGTTGGTCAAAACGCGACAATCCAATCAGAGACCCTTCGATGAAACTATGTGCGATGCATTAATCACGAATAGTGCTGTAATAAAACCGTCAAAAAAGATGCAAAACATTTGCGATTGTGGTGACATCAAACATAGTTCATATTAGAGTTGCCTGTGCGATGCGTGGAAACCGTTAATCCAGAAGAACTGTTTGCGATGAGGTAAAACAACAGAAACGGGTAGTCGGATGAGGGTGTGTACGATATACGACATACAGTTCACTAGGATGAACTGTGTGTGATTAGGCAACAAAATAGAAACGGTCAGCCAGATCAAGGTGTGTGCGATGGAGGGCATACAATTCACTCGGATGAACTGTTTGCGATGAGCCAAGACAACAGAAACAATTCAAATGAACAAGATGTGTGTGATACGCGACAAATAGGTCTGTAATCAGAAATGTGTGCGAATACCAATAATAACACAGACGATTGCTGCTAATAAGTAGTGTGATTTGCTCTGTCTACAGAAGAATAACACACACACACACACATAGGTGACTATACAGATCATTCGCACACACCTCAATAAACAATTACATGCATTCTAAACTAGGAGAAACGATCTTCTAATCATCTACTTCTGGTGATGCTCCCGCCACTGCTCTATGGCTGGATCCCTCGTCTGGGGCAGGAAGAAGACACTCCCTCATGTCAACGATCCGCATGTACATCTCGTAGCTTGTGTACGCGTCCTTGGCTGCGTACTTGATGTATTGTTCATCCAGCCTCTGATGCCAGACACTGTGCCAGGCGTTCTTGTCCTTCTTGCTCTCATCCTTCATCTTCATGTATTAGGGGTTGATGATGGCCGAGGCGAGGTCAACTAGGGAATTATGTTTGTTGTTGTCCCTGCCCTAGACCTTGTAGTGGTCCTGGATGTTGACAAGATTCTGGCATTTCAAGCCTGAAACCTTGAGCGCTTTTAGATTGTTGGTGGTGTCCACCGTAGCGAACTGTAGTCAGAGCTTTTTATAAACCTGGAGAAATGCTCGCAAGGCCTTGTCGCCAGGTGGTAGTGGTAGACGAGGACGTCATGTCGCACGCACAACTGGGCGAGGGAAACTTTCTGATCATGCCCGACACGACTGATGGTGTACTCGAGGTCGATGCCTACCACATGGTACTAGTCCTCAGCCTACCACCGAGAAGGGCTTCCCCCTCACATGGGTGTCCACTACGTGATGTGTGGTGAACTGCCCCCCATTGTCATGGTCGGCCACTGGGAGCGCCATTGGAATTGCTGTATGTCCTCTCTGTATGTGTCATCCTGGTGTGCTTATTTTGTCATATGGCACGAGAGATGAAGGTAAATGGCCACAGGAATAAAATGCGGGCTGGGCAGCCTAGATTCTCGGCTCGTCCGCATGGCAGTTTTTTCAGCGGGTAACTGCATCGTGGCGCCGCGCCCGGCGCATCCGCATGCATAATGGCATCACGAACGTACGTGATCATGCGCCGGCCCCAAGCACTGGCAGCGCCCCTGGAGGGATGAGGGCAGAGCGCCCGGTGGGACACGAGAGCAGAGCACGCGCGGCGGGCACGAGCAAAGTGCGCCGGGGCCGCCTCAACGACGAGCAACCACATTCATAGAGTAGATGAACACGTAGGGAATGATCGTCCGCAAGACAGCCGACAGTTGCGTCGCCGCGTAGAGAGCGGCAATGTGCTACTACCTCCGTCTTGGTCTATTAGTCCCTTTTATATTTTGTGCCATGCTTTGACCTTAAATTTAACCAACAAAATGTTAATGCATGTTATTAAAATTATATTATTGGAAACTATGTTCAAATACAAATCCAACGATATAATCTTTGGCAACATGCATTCGTATTTATTAGCTAAATCCTACTTATAAACTAGGGCAGGGGTAGTAGGTAATTAAATCACAAATGTTTTTTCTTAACTGTATGTGTACGTGTCCTTTCGTCCTCCTCTCGCACGTCTTGTCACCCCGCTACCGCAGACGGCTTCGAGGGCAAGCTTTAGCAGCGCGCGGGGGGTGTTCTTTTGGCTAAACGGTGGTGAGCCCATTCCCACACAACCGCGCAGGTTCCCACGCAAGCTTCTCGCCCGACTCGGTGAAATCCCCCAAAATCCCAATGCTTAACAGCCTACTATATAAACCCTCACGGCCGCCGAGTCCTGCGTTGCATTTTCCCCTACCTCCCAGTAGCTTACCTTGCCTACTTCTCCCACAATCGCCAATCGCACCCGTCCATCGTCATCGCTCAGCCACTCCGCAGTCATCAAAGGACAGCTCCAGCTACGAGGCTACACCGTGGCGGCGCCTCAGTCTGGGAATAGTGTAGTGCGTGTGGCGTCCCTTTTGGGTGTGTGCGGAACACCCACCACATGCTCCGCCCTCATTACCCATCGGCAGCCATTGCCAGCCGCCATCCCACCGTCTACCGTCGTGGCCGCAACACCATCATCGAAAGCCAGTGTCAACGCCCGCTCCGCCATCGCGGCCTGAAGGCCGGAGGTGGCCGTCATGGCCGCCACCCCACAGGCGACCAACATGGCCATCACCCGCTCCACCACCACGGCCCAAAGGCAGGAGGTGGTGGTCGTGGCCGCCACCCCATTATCGGCTGCCATGGCCACCAGCCCACTGTCGACTGCTGGGGTTGAGGGAGTCCTGGACTAAGGGGTCCTCGGGCGTCCGGCCTGTTATCAATGTGCCAGACTGGTGGGCTGTGAAGACATAAAGGCCGAAGACTGTACCCGTGTCCGGGTTGGACTCTCCTTGGCGTGGAAGGCAAGCTTGGCGATCAACTATGCAGATTTCTTCTTATGTAACCGAGTCTATGTAACCCTAGATCCCCCCGGTGTCTATATAAACCGAAGGGTGTAGTCCGCAAAGGATACTCATTACCATAGTCATACATGCTGAACTTCTACCATTTAGCCATTACGATCTCGTGGTAGATCAACTCTTGTAATACTCATATTCATGAAGATCAATCAAGCAGGAAGTAGGGTATTACCTCCATAGAGAGGTCCCGAACCTGGGTAAACATCGTGTCCCCTGTCTCCTGTAACCATCGATCCTGGACGCATAGTTTGGGACCCCCTACCCGAGATCCGCCTGTTTTGACACTGACATTGGTGCTTTCATTGAGAGTTCCATTCTGCCATCGACAAAAGGTTTGATGGCCCCTTCGATCGTCTATAGTGACGCTGTCCAAGGAGAAACCTTCCTCCCCGGACAGATTTTCGTATTCGGCGGCTTCGCACTGCGGGCCAACTCGCTTGGCCACCTGGAGCAGATCGATAGCTACGCCCCTGGCCACCAGGTCAGATTTGGAAGCTTGAACTTCGTTGCAGATATCCGGGGAGACTTGATCTTCATGGATTTGAGACCACGGCGATCGTTCCCCCTCGCTCCGAGGAACACGAATTAAATCTGTCATCGGACCATATTCAGGAGATGCTTCCTATAACTGCCACGGCCTTAGATCTGGAGCAGATTGTGCCATCCGAAACCACATAATCTGCGGCGTTGGAGCCGCACACGGACTCAGCACCTTGCGATGTCTGCGACAACAGAATTTCGGACTCGCCTCCAGCTATAAGTTCCGAACCACGCACGCCAGCAGGCGCAGAGCTGAATTGGTCATCGATCTTCGAGTTCAGCGCCGCAGATATATTCCAACACTCGTCCTTGGGCGACGTTCTAAATTCATTAAAAAACATGTCCTTGGCGGGGGACTGACAGCCGAACTATGTCCGGTTCGAGCTAGAGGCTGATAATGGGGAATTTCGCTTTCCACCCGCCACCCACTTCATAGCCACTGTCGAGGACTCAACCGACATACTTGATTATGACTTGAAAGACATCGACGGTACAGATGACGATGCCGACAAGGAGCAAGGCCAAGACCCGCCATTCACGAGACGCGGGACGGCCACCTCTTCGTACGACGTGTACATGGTTGATTCACCTAAAAAAACTATTGATGATGACAAAGAATATCCAGTTGAGAATTTACCTCCTCAGACATAGTCTAAGTACTGGCGCCCTAAACGCCGCTCTAAGCCACATCACAACAACGCTGGCACCAGAGAAAATAGTACTCCGGACTACGCCGAAAAGAATAAAGACCCTGTTGGAGCAAGATCCAGACAGGAGGAACAAGAAAACGGGCAAGCCAGCCCCTATGAACAGGCCCTGCCCAGCGACAATTCGGAGGACGATAATTACCTTCCGCTCTCTGAAGATGAGGTAAGCCTCGGCGATGAAGACTTCATCGCACCTGAAGAACCCCTCGAGCAGGAGCGCTTCAAGCGCAGGCTAATAGCTACTGCAAGGAGCCTGAAAAAGAAGCAACAGCAGCTTCAAGCTGACCAAGACCTACTCAACGATAGATGGACCAAAGTCCTAGCCGCCGAAGAATATGGCCTTAGTGGCCCAGCCAAAAGCTACCCGAAGCATAGACTACTACCTCAATTCAGTGACGAGGTGTTGGAGCCAGTACCATCATCACACAATTCGGCAGGTCGTCGACAACCCGGTCCGGACAAAGAGGCAACTCAAGCCGAACACCAGACCACCCCACCTCGCCGTAAACGCAAGAATAACACAACTCACGGTTGTCCATACGACCTTTCAGCGGGACTTGGACAGTAGAGCAGGACACAAAAAATCGATATACGGACCGCAAGGGCACTGCCAGACACGCGACGATGGCTACCTATCCGTACGTGACAAACCCAGACACGCCCGAGCCGAAAACAACAAATGGACTCCTTCGGAGTTACATCGCAGTGTGGCCCAACATAGAGGCGCCGCACACCCTCTCTACTTCACAGATGAAGTAATAGACCATGAATTCCCCGAGGGATTCAAACCTGTTAATATTGAATCATACGACGGAACAACCGATCCCTCATTATTGATCGAGGATTTATTCTCCACATCCATATGGCCTATGGAGACGACCTCCACGCCATTAAATATCTCCCACTAAAGCTAAAAGGGCCAGCTCGGCACTGGTTAAACAACCTGCCTGCAAATTCCATAGGCAGCTGGGAGGACTTGGAAGAGGCCTTCTTCGACAACTTCCGAGGAACATATGTCTGGCACTGGATGCCGATGACCTAAATCACATTATCCAGCAGCCTGGAGAGTCAGTAATGAAGCTCTGGACTCGTTTCTTAGTCAAAAAGAACCAAATCGTCGACTGTCCGGACGAGGAAGCCCTTGCGGCTTTCAGACATAGTGTCCGAGACGAATGGCTTGCACGCCACCTCGGTCAAGAAATACCTAAATCCATGATAGCCCTCACCGCTCTGATGACCCGCTTTTGCGCGGGAGAAGACAGCTGGACCCCTCGTAGAAGCAACAGAGCCAGCAACCCGGGCACTTCCGAAATCCGAGACGGCAACGGCAAGACACGACGAAGCAAATACAACAGTCGCAATGATAATGAAAAATCATGCGACACAGCGGTCAACGCCGAATTCAACACTCCCAAGCCCGGTCAATGGAAGAAGCCATTCAAGGCGAACCGAGACGAACCATCCAACCTAGACAGGATATTGGACTGACCCTGCCAGATTCACGGCCACCCCGATAAACCAGCTAATCATACTAACAGAAACTGCTAGGTCTTTAAGCAGGCCGGCAGGCTCAATGCCGAACGCAAGGGGAGGAGGCCGCCAGGCGACAGGGACGACGGAGAAGCTCACCAACGAAATACCGGGGGTCAGAAGCAATTTCCACCCGAGGATCAACTACTCCCGGAGCGAAAATAGCAGTCCGGCTTCCGCCGCCCACCTCGTACACCTACAAAATTTGTGCCGCGCATACGTCACTACGCAATCAAGATAAGATGGGCATTGGCGGGAGCACACTACGGACAAGCCTGCAAGCATCCCTGTAACATTCTTTTTATCCACTTTCTTTTTATTTCTTCCTTCACTATCTCTTAAAAACAGGTGACGAACAGGACAAACATCTAAAACTGACTCTATCGGAGTTCGGATCCGTGCACTCACCTAGGGGGATACTTCCATCAAGGATTCCCCTCGCCGAGGACAGGCGGCGCAGACATGCGACAGGAGGTCCAAAATAACTTATTGTAGACTGCACTCTTTATTTCGAGCCTGTACTATGCCTCTTCCTCCGCCTTTAACCCCGAGCATGTCAAATAGCCGGGGTTGTGGTCTTTATATTCATATAAAGGAATCATCGGCATATCACTCAGGTCCCAGTAAAACATTATCCTAATTAATCATCTGTGTTGTTTCGCCAATGAACACGGCTCCCATGGTCACTTCATAGATATACCTTGGCATAACCCGCCAGGGGCTTGGCACAGGAACAAATGAGTTGCCAACAAAAGTCTGAACAGCTCTATAGCGTACTTCGGCGTCGCATGTTTGGCCTTATATGCATCAACTCTGAATCATTGTCTTGGGTCAATAGTTGGGTTGCCCGGCTCCTGTGCTTGCTACCCTATGTTTCGCTCCATCTACTAGGGTAGTAAAGGTAGAACTACTGCGATTGTGCTTCCGGTTCATCTGGTCAAGTACCTCAGTAGAGAAAGCCGAAAACTGACTGTCATGATGCGGTGAGAGCTGGTCAACCACTTGACGACTTCTTGGAATCTTTAGCGATTCTCCGTGTCACACGAGGGATCTTTTTCAGATCAAATATGTAAGGCGCCATATTATAATACGCCGCATACATACCAGGGGCTATTTCATAGCCCCACCATAAAACTCCTATGGCTAAGTGAAAGTGTTAACGCCCTATAGCCCGTTTGCCTGGTTCGCCGCATTATCACCTCCTTCATGGACCAAGACGTTGGAGAAAGAGTGATTAAATGCTTTTCCGAACACCCCCATACTCCCTACGAGGGAGCTGAAGCCGATGACTGGAAAACTTTCAGATTATATTACAAACGGCCGCACAGGAGGAATACAAGCTTTCGAGCAAAACATTAAAATAGATTAACTATAAAATTGTCTTTTACAATTCTCATACACCTCACTCGGACATTATGTCTTTCGAGCACTGACCCTCTATCAAGTGGGTGGCCTCCATGACGTCCTCAAAATAATTCTCAGGTTCAGGACGGTCCTTGCCCTTGGGTGGACTCTTCGCCGCAACATCAATGGCCTTCATCTTCCCCCAGAATGTCTTGACTCGGGCAAAAGCCATCCGTGCACCCTCAATGCACGTTGACTGCTTCACAGCGTCGATACGCAGCACCGCGTCAACAAGCCTTTGCACCAAACTGAAGTAGCTATCCGAAATAGGCTCGGTTGGCCACAACCGGATTATGACATTCTTCATGGCAGCTCCGGATATCCTATGAAGCTCGGCCCATTGGGACATCTGTTCATTCAGCAACAGAGGGCGCTTCGATGCGCCAAACTGTGACCAGAAAAGCTTCTCCGTTGCATACCCATCTCGCGCTTGGTAATACTGCACCACATTGGAAGAACTCTTCGGCAAGTCTAAAAACTCGTCCGTAGAACTCCACACTTGGTTAAGCTGAGCATAGTTCGGATCACCGAACTTAGTTTGCAGCAGAAAGGGCTCACCAGCTGCAATCTCCCTAGCTTGCCGGATCTCCTCACGAGATGCTCTGGACTCCGACCGCGCTTCTTTCGCCTCTTGTAAGGCCTTGTCCAGTTCAGTTGTTAAAGATTTATTCTCCTTCTCTAGAAATTCACATCGGCCAGTAGCATTTTCCAGTTCGAGCGCCATCGTGGATATTTTCTCCTGGTCTTGGCGCCGTGCAGCTTGTTCCGCTTTTAACTCAGCCGATGCCTTTTCGGCAGCGGCATTGCTACACCAGGCCTGCTCCTTGGCCCGGGACAGCTCCGCTCAAAGAACTTCAACGGCAGCAGCACCATCTGAAGCCATGCATATTCCAGCATCTTAAATTAGGCATCATGCTTATACCACAAAAATGTATGGGGATTGCCCTGAATACATACCTTGCGACTCGTTAAGACGCATATTGATTAACACAAGATCATCCCCTGCCGCATCAAGCTTCCGCTGTAGCTCGACAATTTCCATAGTCCGGGAAGTGGCCATGGGGGAAGCAACCTGTGTTCAAGTTCATCAGGTTAGTCCTCAGATGATCCTTGTCGATCCTCCGTTTGCTTCCCAGTGGAAGTCAGCCCGAGTCTCAGGGGCTACTACCTATACACAGGTGCATCTTTGCAAATAAAACGTAGCTGAAAACATTATATCACAAACCTCGAAGCCCTTCAGCAGGCTCATGAAGGCATCATTTAATCCGCTCTTTGCGGACAAAATCTTCTCAACCACTTTGCCCATCAAGGTACGATGTTCCCCAGAGACAGATGCATTTCGCAACTTGTCTCGTAATATGTCCGGAGCCGCTGGGTCTCCGGAAGCCGCTTTAGGAGCACATTCATCCTTTGAAGGAATTTGCTCACCCGTCTCCGGAAGCATCGTCGGCTGCAAGCCAGACAGTCCGGGGCCTTTATTATTTGCCCCAGAATCCCGGATGGTCAGAGATCCACCTTCGGGTACTGCCTCTTTCATCCCCTGCATAGCTTGTTGAGCAAGAAATACCCTCCGCAATGACACTTCGGAGTCGTCCGCCTTATTGGGCGATGAGGTTGGGGGAGGTGTCTCGCTTTTCATCATCTCTAGGAGGAGACCTCCCAAAGAAGAGGATTGCCCCGAAAAACTCTGTGCTGACCTATAAAATGCATGGATGCATTATGTATATCTTCGGCAACTGCAAAGGAGCGGGTCGCTATCAAAGTACCCCGGATTCACTTACGGTGTGGTCGAGGGCTTGTCCCCATGTTGGAGCTCTTCAAAGGCGTCGCTTTCCAAGCCCAAGCTTCTCGACGGTGGCATCTTGCCCCTCTTGGGAGACCGCCCCTCCCAACTTTCGGAGGCGGCCCTTTTCCTCTTGCTCGGAGAAGGGATGCTGGGTCCTCTTTTGCCTCTATCTTCAGGTGAGGAAAGGTCGATTTCTCCGGACTCAGTATATGACTTACCTCCGGAACAAAGGTCATCTCGGGTCTTCTCACTCTCCTCTTTACCCTCCCTTGTCGGCGCCTGGTATGGTGTTGAGGCCAGCATCCTTGTTAACATAGGACTAGATGAGTCTTCGGGAAGGGGAGCCGGACACCTAATCCATTCCACTTTCTTTATCCAAACCTGAAAAAGGATGATTCAGTTAGTATCTTACCACTCGGTATCTGATTATGAAGCGTTCTTCGAACGGGTACTTACCGGGGTGCCCGGATGGTTGCAGTCTAGGCCGATATCTTCGGTGTTGTCCGTCCATTGCTTTCGTTTCCCGAAAAATAATCTCCACATTCCTTCATGCATAGTGCCGAAGAAGTACTGAAGAGTCCGCGATCCTTCATGCGGAGAGGCCGTCGTTGGCACGGCAGGGTCCGGCGGACTAGCATTACTTGAACAACGTTGACGATATTGATGTCCCTCTCAATGAGGCTTCAGATGCGACTTTGCAATGTCCGCACCTATTCCGTTGATCCCCAGTCTAATCCCTTTTTAATTCATGATGCAAGCTGAATTGGGGGGGGGGGGGCTGGATCGAAACGCAGGAACAGCTGCCCACTTGGAGCCACGGGGCTCGGTGATATAGAACCACCCCTGCTGCCATAAGTCGGATGATTTGGCAAAGGATCCTTTCAGGCAAACGGCGCTAGCAAGCTTGCTCACCATGGCATCATCGCACTCTGCCTGCTCCCCCTCTATCACTTGCGGCTTCACATCGAAGGTCTTGAGCCATAAGCGGAAGTGCGGACGAGTTCAGAGGAAGGCTTCGCACGTGACAATGAACGCTGAGATAAGAAGAATAGAGTCCGGGGCCAGATCGTGAAAATCTAGCCCATAATTGAACATGAGCCCTCAAACGAAGGGATTAAGTGCAAACCCTAACCCGTGGAGGAAGTGGGACAGGAACATGAACCTCTCGCCGGATCTGGGGGTGGGAATTACCTGCCCCTCGGCTGGAAGCCAATGAAGGATTTCTGTGGTCAGATACCTCGCCGCCCGAAGCTTTGCAATATCTCCCTCCGTGACAGAAGAAGCCACCCACCAGCCGTGATGTCTGGATCCGGACATGATTGGAGCTTGTGGCGATTGAAACCCGGGTGTTGGAACTCGGGGTAGCAAGGGTTAAGGGAGAAGCAAGCGTAAAAGAAAAAGATGGGTCTGTACCCCTATATAAAGGCCGCTAATATCAAACGTCTCCTCCTGGGCCTCAAAACCTGCCTATTCCAAGAAGTTGTACCCAAGCGACGGTTGGGTTACCCACGTTCGAGTTGATAAGGATCCCTTAAAAAAGGGGAGACACGATCTCCGCTTGGACAAGACATGCCAATAAAACCATGTCTCGAGATGTGGGGCGACGGGCTAGCCAACGGTCTAAAAATAAATGGCCGAGCAGGCGTGATGTCATATCACCAAAAAGTTGTCAGCGGGTTGGATTCATGAAATATTATATCCTCTGCAGTTGTGTATACAGGTCCGGGTAGAATCATTACATCTGAAGACTATCTTGGAGTTCGGAAAGGGGAACCCGCCTTGCAATGCCGAAGACAAGCTGCGCGCCGGATTCCTCGTCATTGAAGCCAGGTTCAGGGGCTACTGATGGAGTCCTGGACTAAGGGGTCCTCAGGCATCCGGCCTGTTATCAATGGGCTGGACTGGTGGGCTGTGAAGACATAAAGGCCGAAGACTATACCCCTGTCCGGGTTGGACTCTCCTTGGCGTGGAAGGCAAGCTTGGCGATCAACTATGAAGATTCCTTCTTATATAACCGACTCTATGTAACCCTAGATCCCCCTGGTGTCTATATAAACCGAAGGGTGTAGTCTGGAAGGGATACTCATTACCATAATCATATAGGCTGGACTTCTAGGGTTTAGCCATTACGATCTCGTGGTAGATCAACTCTTGTAATACTCATATTCATCAAGATCAATCAAGCAGGAAGTAGGGTATTACCTCCATAGAGAGGGACCGAACCTGGGTAAACATTGTGTCCCCTGTCTCCTGTAACCATCGATCCTAGGCGCACAGTTCGGGACCCCCTACCTGAGATCCGCCGGTTTTGACACCGACAGGGGTCATCACCCACTCCGCCGCCGCCGCCCGAAGGCGTGAGGCGGAGGTGGATGCCCGCACGTGCATCAACGACCTTGTGCGCTACATCGAGTTCCTGCGGGAGGAGGAGGAGCGCCTCGTTGAGTATGCAAAGAGCCTTACCGCTGCCGTGGCCGCAGCACATGTCACCGTAGAGGCAAGGAATCAGGAGATCTACGAGGTGAACCACCGCTTCGAGAGGTGTCGTCTGGAGTGGCAGAGGGCGTTCGAGGTGAGCATCGCTGAAGGTGCAACAACGACAGGCACTATATTGCAGTTGTCTAGCTCGTCAGTAGGCTCCTCCTCGTCCTCTGCCTCTTACTGAGTGCACTCGACAAAGGAGAGGCTTTTGGAACTAGTACAAAGCCCTTCTGTAGTAGTACTATTTAGGGGCTATTTTGTTCAGTTCATCTGACTATAGATGTGGTGGAACTGTACAACGTACTTAAAATTAGCTAGTATATATATTTGAACTAGCTATTTCAGTACGTGGTTGGCAATTATTGGGAAAAAGTTTGGTCGGCTCAGCTATCGAGATGAACTATTTGTATAAAGAACGACTGCTTAATCTATGAATGAAATCTATGCTTAATCACTGAATTTTAGTTGAAAAAAATAGATAGTGATAGTATTTTTAGCTAAATATTTGGACAAATGGCAGTGTTACAAGGTTGAAAAATGGCAATGCTAGTAGATCAACAAATGTCAATCATTGCTGTTTGAAAAATGGCAATATACCCAATATGACAGATGCAAATCTTACCAAACTGTCTATATGTGGTTGCACATGGGTCATCCGAAAAAACCGTTTCTGTTGAAGGGAGGTAGAAATCCTGCTTGCCAGATTTTCTCTTGGCTTAGCACCGAAGTCTTTCTTTACATACTGTATTCAATCTGAACCATTTGCGTTGAAGAGATGCACAAATCCTACGCGACAAATTTTCCCTTGGCTTACTGGGGAAGACCATATCTCTCACTTTGCATACAGGTGTTCTCTCTAATACATTTGCGATCAAGAGCTGCACAAATCCTGCTCAGCACATTTTCCCTTGGAATAATGGGGAAGCTATCGGTTTACATACGAGTGTTAAATCTAAAACATTTGCGTTCAAGAGATGCACAAATCATGCTCGGCACATTTCCCCTTGGCTTCTGGGGAAGTTGTGGCTTTGCATATGGGTGTTCTTACTAAAATGTTTGCGATGAGTGTTTTATATTTAAAAACAATTGAAATTTTTTTAAGAAAATTGTTTGATAAGTCTGTACATTCAGAGAAAAAAAATACAAGTTTGTTCAAACCATATCTTTCATTCAGTCACACTACGAATTTGTATTCATGTGAATCGAGATACATTACTAAAGCCAGCTAGAAGACTAGTGGCAAATGATCCTTCTGTGCCATGGCGATGGTGGAGGTCTCCGGGAGAGGAATGGGAGGCGAACAGTAAGGCCATCCGTAGTAAACTGTGGCTTGGGCGCCATCAATGGAGAGGATGCGAGCAAGGCGGCTTCCATGGAAGTCAAAAGGCCCGCTTCCCAGTAAGCTTGCACGGCGTAGAGCTCGCACGCTTCCCGGTGAGCCTGCGCATTGGAGTACAGCTTGCACGCCTCCCGTTCACTCAAGCACCTGTCCACACGGCACCTCCTAGCCTTTAAAAGAGTGAGGCTTGGCGTCACATGAAAGGTTAACAGAACACACACGATTTAAATTGTCGAAAACATTTGAGATGTTAAAGTGGCAGCAATTTGTTTCAAAATTCCTTTGCTGGTTATTATTCGAGTGCGCCTTCTCCCAAAATGGACACGAAAAATACCACAGCATGTCGGGTGCCATTCCATGATAGCATGCCAAGTTTCTTGAATTTCAGACGAGTTTTGGATTTACTAGAATTTAAAAAAATTATTTCAATGTTTTGTTGGCAATCAACAATCCCTGGTGTTTGAAATTCATTCCCATTTCTTGCATTGAACCTAAGCATGCACCCAATGACACACATTTGATATGTCAACCCATTTTTCTGCAGTGGAGCATGTGCATGTAGTTCAAATTTGAATTATGCTCATGAAATTCCTAGAACACCCAATTAATGTATAAAAATGTCGTAGCGAACCCCGAAAAATCTCCAAAATTGACACAACACTCATGTTGTTCTACGTTGACACTAGAAGATTTTTGAAAGAGAGAAGTGGCAACGGATATTGTTTCGTCCCCAAAGGTGGCACGCTCCCTACTGAAACAATTAGGCTTGTTGTGAGAAGCTCTAGTTTGTGAGAAGCTTCGACCCTAACCTGCCCCAAAGGGGCAAATTTTTTTTATCACGACATTTTGATGTCGTTCCATGATATCATGTCAAGTTTCATGAATTTCTAATGATTTTACGATTTACTAGAATTTTAAAACCATGAAACTCAATGTTTGCGGCCGGGCGACGATGGCAAGGTGTTTGACTTTCATTCCCATTAATTGCATGGGACCTAAGCATGCACCAAAGGACACAGATTTGATTTTTCAACCAATTTATATGCACTGGAACATGTGCATGTAGCTCAAATTTGACTTATGCACATAAAATGCCTAGAAAACCCAGTTAATATATAAAAATGTCCAATCGAACCCCAAAAATTCCAAAATTTAACACAACACTCCTGTTGTTCTATGTTGACACTAGAAAAATTATGAATGCAAGAAGAGGCAACGAATATCGTTTCGTCCCCAAAGGTGGCATGTTCCCTACCGAAACCCTCGGGCTTGTTGTGAGAAGCTCTGGTTTGTGAGAAGCTTATACCCAAACCTAGCCCAAATGGGAATTTTTTTTACCATGGCATGTTGGTTCCTCTCCATGATAGCATGCCAAGTTTCATGAATTTTAGACAAGCTTTGGATTTACTAGAATTTAAAAACATGTAGTTCAATGTTTGCGGCCGAGCGACGGTGGCAAGGTGTTTGACATTCATTTCCATTTCTTGCATGGGACCTAAGCATGCAACCAAGGACACATATTTGATTTTTCAACCAATTTATATGCACTAGAGCATGTGACTATAGTTCAAATTTCAATTATGCACATAAATGCATAGAAAACCGCGTTAATGTATAAAAATGTCCAAACGAACCTCGAAGAATTCCAAAATTTAACACAACACTCCTGTTGTTCTATGTTGACACTAGAAAAAAATTGAACTCAAGAAGAGGCAACTGATATTGTTTCGTCCAGAAAGGTGAAATGTTCCCTAATGTAACCATGATGCTTGTTGTGAGAAGCTTATACCCAAACCTACCCCAAATGGGACAATATTTTTACCATGGCATGTTGATGCTGTTCCATGATATCATGTCAATTTTCATGAATTTCAGACAAGTTTTGGATTTACTAGAATTTTAAAACCATGTATCTCAATGTTAGCGGCCGAGTGACAATGGCAAAGGTGCTTGATATTCATTCCCATTTCTTGAATGGGACCTAAGCCTACATCCAATGTCGGTGTACAAAAGTAGGGGCGCACCTTTGTACCCCTTTACTTGTGCACGGGAAGTAAGAGCAGCGCACCGCGGCCACACATAGCAGGGTAAAGGAGGGAAGCCGGAGAGAAACCGAAGCCCAAGACAGCCAGAGCAACGCCAAGGCCGAGACCACAAAAGAGCAGAGAGACGAAGCAAGTTCCCCCGGCAAGACCCTTGTCGGGGCAGCCTCCGTGGCCCCGGCAAGGCCCTTGTCGGGACGGCTCGCCAACACCAGCGGAGCGCACCAACCTTGAGCCCACGGTCTCCAACACCATCAACCACGTTGGGCCAGGGCTCGGGAGGCACCTCCATGGTGGCATGCAGATCTTTGTGAAGACAAGGAATAATCAAGATCAGATGAGGATTAAAATACAACGATCCTCGGCAAGATCATTGTCGAGGGGAGCCATAAGACCCCCGGCAAGATCCTTGCCGGGGAGAACAGCACACCACGGCAAGGCCCTTGCCGGGCCACCCGGCAAGGCCCTCGCCAAGGGCGCTAGTAGGGCCACCTCCAGGCCCGCACCAGCCAAGTCTTCACCGCCGTTCGCATGCAGCTGCCTGCCCAACCAGCTGGGCAGGCACCTGCGTGGCAACATGCAGCTCCCAGGCCAACTCAGCAAGCGCCTGCGTGGCCGTATGCAGATCTTTGTGAAGGCCCTACCACCGCGCCACCTCAGCTGCCTGCCTGCCTACATGGCGGCGCATGCATCGCTGGGCAGGGCGTGTGTCAAAATAAGGAGGAGCGGCGACAGACGTGACGGGCCTTGTTCCCATCCCCAATAAAGCAAGGGGACACCTAAGTGATGCATTAAATGCGTCTTGTCCTATAATACAAGCGATAAGCTCGCAGCACTGTAGGCCTTTCCAGCTCATGTGTGCCACTGTGGCAGCCCCTTTCTACTATAAAAGGAGGCCCATGGCATACTGGAGAGGGAGTCGGCTCTTTGAAACCACGCATCCATGATAGCTAGTTCGAGAGCTTAAGAACTCTCTGAAATATAGCCACTAAAGCAGGACTAGGGTATTACGCATCTTTGCGGCCCGAACCTGGGTAAACGATCCTTGTGCTGACTGCTGATCCTGCTCTTCTCACAATCTTGAGCCCCGGCAACCGTAGTAGGGATTCTTGTGATCCCATAGGTGTCATTCCACACCGACATCTTTGGCACGCCAGGTAGGGGGTGCAATTGTGAGAATCTGGTCTAGTAGTTAGCCTAGCGGTTCTCATCGCCATGGCTTCTAAAAGAAGAATATAGCCAGGAGAAAACGGCACTGCCTGCGAGCGCGAAGGACGCCAGCGCGGCAACCAAGCAAGAAAGCTAAGTCATTCAGAGCCTTGAGCTGTTTCCTTTTGTATGTAAGGTTATCGTCCTCGGAGATCCTGCCTATGTATGGGAAACCTGCACACAAGGGGGCCCTCCCGCGATTGGCAATGCCCTTGTTCTGTTTCGAGTCCTCTCAACAGCTCAAGCGACCGTGTCGAGAGTGGCGGGGTAGCCTTCTGCACCTGGCAACGCTCTCGATTCTGACTCGAGTCAAGCTCAACAGTTCGGGCGGCCGCGTTAAGGGCGGTAAGGTGGTTCGCCCAGCAGCAAGCACACCCGGCAGGACAATGGGGATCCGTCCTCAAGACGCCGCCCTAGGTTTACGCGCCGGCAAGCCTACCCGATAAACGTACGGTGGACATATAGAGAGAGGTCGAACAGGAAAATAACATGCATAATATCAAAGTACTGCAAAGTAATATTACATCAAATTGTTGCCATGGTTCTAACTAAAGATAGAAATTGTCTTGGTCATGAACCTACAGCGGCGTTAAGAAACGGGGTGCCTACTCCCGGCGCTGGCCCTCCACCCTTTGAATTCTGTCGATGAGGCTGGTGATGGGCTTGATACGCTCCCTGAGCGGCGCGAGGTCAGTATCCTCCGGCAAGCTGTCCAGCGCGGCATCGAAGTTAAGGGTGGGGTTCCAGTACGCCACCTTGGTGAGGACCTTGGTCATGGCACCCCGGCAGAGCCTCTGATTCTCGTCGGCCAGTGAAGCCGCCCTGTTGGAGTGGAACTGCTCCAGGGCCCCGAGAACACCCTTGAAGAACAGGGTCAGCTTGGCATTGGTGGTCCCGCTGCGCTCTGGGGCGTACCTCACATTTGGCATCCCCATGGTGACTAGCTGCATGGTGATCCTACCAGCGATGTCCTCGAGGCGGCTGATCCAGCGATTCTCGCCCTCCATGAAATCCTTGTGGCTGGCGGCTTCGTTCCTCCGCTGCAGCTTCTCGGCCTCCAGATCTTTGGCCAGGGTCTCCTCCCAAGCCTTGGCCTCTGAGAGCATCTCCTCAAGGCCCTCCAGCTTCAGCTTGAGGTCTTTGATCGAGTTGTTGGCCTCGGAGAGCTCCCTGTCCCTGCTGATGACCGCGCCCTGCGCCTCCGTCAGGGCGCCGTTGAGCGTGACCTTTTCCTGGGACAGCTTCAGGGCCTGCTCCTTCAGCCCGTCCCACTCCACCTCCAGCTCCTTCATCTTGCCGGCGGGAACAAGAGCCTGGGCATCGAACGCCTCCCTGTGGCTCTGCTCCAGCTCTTGGGTACGCTGCAAGATAAGTTTCTTCACCTCCTCGTCCTTGGCGCGGAGTTTGGCATGAATGTCTGCCTCGCGATTGGCGAGATCCTCCTCCTGGGAGTTCAGCGCAGCCTCGTACTGGGTCCGGGCAGCCTCGGCGGCGGCGGCCAAGTTCTCCGCCATCTCTTGGGCCTTCTCCATGTCAGCCTGCTGCATGGTGAGCTCCACCTCGCGTTTGGCCAGCTCGCCCCAGGCAGCCTTCAGCTCTTCACAGGCTTGGCGGAACCAAGTCTACGCCTCGGCAACGCGCACCTTGAGGTGCACCTCCGCCTTCTCCGCCACGGCCATCCTGGACTTGGCCTTGTCTAGGCAGGCGCGGTGGAGAGCCTGGAGCTTCTGGAAGCTGGCGCCCGTGGCCTGGAGGAGCCACTCCTCCTGGGAGCCATTGCCACCAGCGCTCGGGTCATCGACGACCTCGAGCCCAGCGGCGGCAAGCACTTCGTCGTTGAACACCTCTCCCTCGACGGGCGTTCTGGTGCTCGACACGCCTGGAAGGTGGACGAACAGATCAATGCCCACTGTCAGATACTTGCCGGAGCCAGAGGCAGCGGAGGAGGAAGGCTGGTCATCGACCACCTCCCCCTTGGCGGTGGCCTTGCCGGTCTCTCCGGCAGGCCCATTGCTAGTTTCCTCGGCAGTAGCCCTGCCGGGCTCCCCGGCAGGCCCTTCGGCGGCATCCTTCGCAGCACCACTGGTGTTTTCCTTGGAGGTGATCTTCTCGGCCTTCGCTGCGGCGTCCTTGGCCACATCCTCGATGACGGTATCCAGGTCCTCCCTGTCCGCCGAGAGAGGATCTAGATATCAAGAAGAGGGTGAGGTAGAGCCAAGATCAAAGATTCAAAAAGAAGAGAGAGAGTAGGGACGGAAGGCCAGAGACTTACCAGTGCCAGGCTGGGAAGTAGGAGTCCCCTCCCCGCCAACATCTGGCGCCGAGGCGAAGCCACCAGCGCCCAAGTTCTCCTCCTCCTCCTCCATGTGCGTGGGCTTGGTGCTTGGCGCCCTTGCCGGGGACGCCCCTCGGGGCGGTGTGGTTGATGGGGGCGGCGTGTTGAGAGTGGCCCTCTGTGGCTCCTCCTGCTGTTGCTCTCCTCCTGCATACGCAGCAAGGTCAGCGCCAAAGTATCATACCCCTGACACTTGTCGACAAGGGGTGAGTGGTGAATGTACGCTGGGGGCTGCGCCGGGGGCTGCTGTCCGGGCTGCTCAAAACCACCAGTGGCGCACTTGAAGCACAAGCCGGGGGCTGGCCACCCGCCGAGGCCTTGGCCCTCTTCACTCTCTGGGCCAGCGTCCCTGCAAGGATGAAAACAAGTCAAGACATGCGGCACAGAATGAGGAAATAGAGATGGCGAAAAAGACCAAGTTGCATACTCGACATTCATGTCCTTCTCTGTTGCCTTCCTCTTCCTCCTTGGGCTGAGGGACCCGTAGTCAAAGTCGACCTCCGTGCCGACATCTGCCGGAGGGGGGAAGAAGGTGGAGTCAAGCTACGCCTGGTCGAAGAGGAGGCAGTTGCCTTCTTCTTCACCACTGCGGCCTTCGCCAGCTTCCTCGCATTATCTTCTTCACCGGGTTTGGCGTGTGGATCCCTCCTGGGCCAGCTGTGACGGGACAGCCCTTCCAGGTCGGACAGGCTCACCAGAGATGGCCTGCCGCAGGACTCGCCCGGTTCCCGTGTACGGAGGGTCGACGGAACCGACCTCCTCCTCATCGGCCTCCTCTCCTAACGACTCGCCGACCACGTCTTCGACGAGAGGAGCCCCGGCGCCGGTGCTGCCGGCCTCCACAGTGGCCTCCGCCCACTGAGTGAGCTCCTTCTCCTGCGCTTCCGCCGTAGCCTTGTCCTCCACACCGCGGCACTGCCGGCCTCCTCGGCAAGCTTCGCCTACGCCGCCCGGGCGGCGATGTAGTCCAGCTCCACCTGGGTGGTGTCCTGGATGAGCCGCGGCTCGTCGGCGACGTACCCCTCGTGCAAGGAGTCAAATAACTGCTGCACCTGGATGTCATTCGGCTCGACCCAGCTCGGGTCCTGGCCATGCGCGTTGCAGAGTGGCATCATGGCAATGATGTCGGTCCGGTGGGAGTTGTTGCTCAGCGGGACCACTCCTGCCGGCAACCGGAATAAAGGCCCCTTGGCGACCTTGCCGGCCTTCACGACGGCCCTCGCAGCCTTGCCGGTCCGCTCGACCTCGCCGTCACGGCCCACGTCGAGCTAAAAGAGCCGCTGGCAGAAGTGAGCGTGCCCCATCACCGTGAAGTTATGGTTGTCGGTGTCAAAACCGACGGATCTCGGGTAGGGGGTCCCGAACTGTGCATCTAAGGCGGATGGTAACAGGAGGCGGGGGACACGATGTTTATCCAGGTTCGGGCCCTCTCGATGGAGGTAATACCCTACTTCCTGCTTGATTGATCTTGATGATATGAGTATTACAAGAGTTGATCTACTACGAGATCGTAGAGGCTAAACCCTAGAAGCTAGCCTATGGTATGATTGTTGTTGTCCTACGGACTAAACCCTCCGGTTTATATAGACACCGGAGGGGGCTAGGGTTTACAGTCGGTTACAAGGAGAGATCTACATATCCGTATTGCCAAGCTTGCCTTCCACGCCAAGGAGAGTCCCATCCGGACACGGGACGAAGTCTTCAGTCTTGTATCTTCATAGTCCAACAGTCCGGCCAAAGGATATAATCCGGCTGTCCGGATACCCCCTAATCCAGGACTCCCTCAGTAGCCCCTGAACCAGGCTTCAATGACGATGAGTCCGGCGCGCAGATTTGTCTTCGGCATTGCATGGCGGGTTCTCCCTCCGAATACTCCATAGAAGATTTTGAACAAGGATAGTGTCCGGCTCTGCAAAACATGTTCCACATACCATCGTAGAGAGAATAAAATTTCCACAAATCTAATCTGCTGACACGTTTGGCGGCACACCATGACCTGGTTATTATTCGAGCCATTTTTCGCAACCAGCCACTGCACCTATCACGAGGTGGTTTCCTTGGTACGTCTTGTCGAAGCAGAGATCGTGCCCCCTTATCGGGATTCTCATCACTACGGGTGTGGGTAACCCAACCGCGCCATCAATTACGGCGTTTGGGGAATAAGAGGTTTTACCAGGTAAGTGGGGAGGCGCATCGCCTCTTCCGTCCTTATAAGGGGACAAGGATTTATTCTTCTCACCCACGCCTTCCTCCCAGCTCATTCCCTTCTGCTCAAGCTCCAACGCTCAAGCGTTCCTCTTCTCTGCCCACAAGAGGTCCTCCGAAGATGTCTGGATCCGGAGCAGGAGGCAAATGGATGGCCTCTACCGTCCAAGAGAAGGATATTAAAAAGCTTCGGAAGGCCGGGTACCTGGCCAAGAAAATCAGCCACCATCTTCCGACGGCGGGCCAAATCGTCCCTACTCCGGAACCCCACGAGAGAGTTGTATTCCTCCCTCATTTTGTCCGCGGGCTGGGGTTTCCCTGCCACCCGTTCATTTGCGGCATCATGTATTTTTATGGGATCGATCTTCACGATCTGTCCCCTAATTCCTTCCTCAACATCTCGGCATTCATTGTCGTGTGCGAGTCTTTTCTCCGCATTTCACCGCACTTCGGCTTATGGCTGAAGATTTTTAATGTGAAGCCCATGGTGGTGGGCGGCGAGCACGCCGAGTGTGGAGACGCCATGGTGAGCAAGATGCCCAACGTCATATGGCCAAAGGGAACCTTTAATGATTCTGTCAAGGAGTGGCAACAACAGTGGTTTTATATCACTGAGCCGCGCGGCACAGAGTGGACCGCCCCTCCCGAGTTTTGATCCGGCGCCCCCCAGCGGCTTACATCATGGGTCAAGAAAGGCCTAGACTGGTCCTTGTCCGACGAACTGTCGGCGCTCCAGACGCGCGTTGAAGATATGGGAGACAAGAATGTTGGGCTTGTCAATGTGGTCCGTGTGATGTTGATTCGCCGGATCTTGCCTTGTCAGCACTGGGCTTGCAACTTGTGGGAATTCGATCCGGCACGGCACCAAACCTTGCGGGAGCTTTTCGGCTCCTCGCACAAGGACATCTGGAAGGTGCTTTTCAAGTCCAGCAAATCGTGGCCGGACTCCGCCGAAGACCGTGGGTACCAACTGTCCCACCCGACAAGTTCGGTGAGTTATCAAACTTTTCTTATCCGCGTAACCCAAAACAAACGCTTAACGTGTTTTATACAACTCTCCCAGGGCTGGATGAAGAAGGTGGAGCGGATCCATTGTCCGGCCCGGCTGCCCGAAGAACCCGCCATCCCACTTCTGACGAAGATGTTGGTCCTGGTACCTTACAAGGTGCCGAAGAAGACAGCCGGGAAGGAGGCCAAAAAGACCCGGGGCGGCCTTCGTCGCCGTGGCACTTCGGACACAATATCCGAAGGCTTTAATGCCCATTTCGCCTCCGAAGAGGATGAGGAGGAGGAGGAAGATGAATCCCCTACGGGCGGAAGAAAGAAGAGGACGGCCTCCGTACACTTGGAGGCCGAGCTGCCTAAAAGGGGAAAGGCTCCTCTTCCGGAGGAGTCCACTGCTGCCGCCGACAGCGGCCCGGCATGGGATCCCAGGGCCTAGCCCCTGGTGAACCCGTAAGTGTATAAAATCCAAGTATGTTTTAGGCGTCCGAACTCATCGTGGCTTAGTATTTTAACCCAAACCACTTCTTTTTGTAGTCCGGCGAGGTCCCGTGCCAAACAATCCTCATCAGAGGACTTGCTGAGCTCAAATGCGATGGAGAGCGGGATGCCCCCAATGGCCCCTTCCTCCAAACAGGTGACCAACACCAAGGCTTCATCCCAGAATGACCCCGCCCAAGGAGGAAGGGAAGAAACCGTGAAGGCGGCGCCTGGAGGTCAAACCTCAGGGGCCGGACACATGAGGGAAAAGATTCCCATGGGGGCTGACGGCGGGAGCGATACTGAGTTCGGCGCCCAGCCGAATGCGATTCCAGAGACCTATACGGCTCCAGGATCAAGCAGGCAGCCTCCTATGGCTGTAGGGGGAGTGCATGTTCCATCAGCGACCTCTGTCTATCCAGAAGTGTCGGATGCTTTGTTAGTGGCGTTGAAAGACGCCTCCATCGTTGATGAACACCGTGCCCTTATGGGTGCGGTGATTGAGAAAATTTGGTCAACTGAGAGTGGACTGAACGAAGCCTGTATCAGCCTTATAAGAGGCTTTGAGGTATGTTTTATGGGTTGTCGAAGAGTGTCATGGTATAGATAGTAGCCCCTGATACTCTGTTCGGTGAAAAAGGGAACCGGGCAGAGGATCAAATTTATGTTCGCAGGAAGACTCAATGAATGGTATCTATCTCTCTTCTGTTATAAGTAGGTGTCTGTAACGGCTGCTACTTCTCATACTGCAGAGATCTCCGGGCTGAATCAAAGTCTGGAGCGGCCACAGAAGAACTTGGCCAATTGAAAATGCAGTTGAGGGATAAACAAGGTATGCACAAGGTGTACAAAAGTAGGGGCGCACCTTTGTACCCCTTTACTTGTGCACGGGCAGTAAGAGCCGCGCACCGCGGCCACACGTAGTAGGCAAAGGAGGGAAGCCAGAGAGAAACCGAAGCCCAAGACAGCCAGAGCAACGCCAAGGCCGAGACCACAAAAGAGAAGAGAGACGAAGCAGGTTCCCCGGCAAGACCCTTGCCGGGGCAGCCTCCGCGGCCCCGGCAAGGCCATTTTCGGGATGGCTCGTCCAACACCAGCGGAGCGCACCACCCTTGAGCCCACGGTCTCCAACACCATCAACCATGTTGGGCCAGGGCACGGGAGGCACCTCCATGGTGACATGGAGATCTTTGTGAAGACAAGGAATATTCAAGATCAGATGAGGATTAAAAGATAACGATCCTCGGCAAGATCCTTGCCGAGGGGAGCCACAAGACACCCGGCAAGATCCTTGTCAGGGACAACAGCACGCCACGGCAAGGCCCTCGCCAAGGGTGCCAGGAGGGCCACCTCTAGGCCCGCACCAGCCAAGTCTCCACCGCCATTCGCATGCAGCTGCCTACCCAACCACCTGGGTAGGCACCTGCGTGGCAACATGCAGCTCCCAGGCCAACTCAGCAAGCGCCTGTGTGGCGACATGTAGATCTTCGTGAAGGCACTACGACCGCGCCACCTCAGCTGCCTGCCTGCCTACATGGCGCCGCAAGCATCGCTGGCCGGGGGGCGTGTCAAAACAAGGAGGAGCGGCGACGAATGGGACGGGCCTCGTTCCCGTCCCCAATAAAGCAAGGGGACACCTAAGCGATTTATTAAATGCGTCTTGTCCTGTAATACGAGCGATAAGCTCACAGCACTATAGGCATTTCCACCTCCTGTGTGCCACTGTGGCAGCCGCTTTCGACTATAAAAAGAGGCCCATGGCATACTGGAGAGGGAGTCGGCTCATTGAAACCACGCATCCACCATAGCTAATTCGAGAGCTTAAGAACTCTTTGAAATACATCCACCAAAGCAAGACTAGGTATTACGCATCCTTGCGGCGCGAACCTAGGTAAACGATCCTTGTGCTGACTATTGATCCTGCTCTTCTCACAACCCTGCGCCCCGGCAACCGTAGTAGGGATTCTTGTGATCCCATAGGTGTTGTTCCACACCGACAACCAAGGATACACATTTGATTTTTAACCTGTTTATATGCACTGGAGCATGTGCATGTAGTTCAAATTTGAATTATGCACATGAATGCATAGAAAACTGAGTTAATGTATAAAAATGTCCAACCGAACCACGAAAAATCCCAAAAAGTGACACAACACTCCTGTTGTTCTACGTTGACACTCGAAAAAAAATTAAAGCAAGAAGATACAACGGATATCATTTCATCCACAAAGGTGACACGTTTCCCTACCGGAACCATGAGGCTTCTTTTAAGAAGCTCGGGTTTGTGTGAAGCTTATACCATAACCTACCCCAAATGAGACAATATTTTTTACCCCGGCATGTTGATGCCATTCCATGATAGCATGCCAACGTTCAGGAATTTCAGACGAGTTTTGGATTTACGAGAATTACAAAAGCAAGTACCTCAACGTTTGGCGGATAGCCACAGTGCCGTGAAGTTTGAAATTCATCCCCATTTCTTGCATGGGACATAAGCATCAACCCATGGACACATATATGATTTTACAACCCATTTTGGTGCACCTGAGCATGTGCTTGTAGTTTAATTTTGAAATGTGCACCTGAAATGCCCAGAAAGTCAAGTTAATGTATAAAAGTGTCCAAACGAACCCTGAATAATTCCAATTTTTTTATGACACACCTATAGTTGCATGTTCACTGCAGATAAAAGTTCTAGAAATTCAAACACCCTCCTTTGCCATGGGGACCCCATTATATAATTCAAATCAAGACGAAAAATCAAGTAGATCGCACACTGTTTATTATCACCCACCATGTGAGATGCAGCACGAAAGATCTTGGAGCCCACTCCGGTGAGAGCGCGGCCGCAGCAGCCAGCTGCTTGCTAACAAGCTTCATGAGCGCGGCCGCAATTTGTGACTGGGTGGCCAAGGCAGCCCAAACGGCCGTTGTTGCCTCTCAGGTGGCGGCAGCAACATCTATCTCGGGGATAGCAACTGGCGAGAGCGGCACAATAGCTGTCCGTCCAACAGCGGCAGCCTTAACCCTGATGGAGGCCGCCCATGCCCAGCTTGTGAAGGTGGCCGCAAAAATCTAACCAAGCTTCTCCGACAACGGTCGGCAACCCACTGCCGAAGAGTTGGCAATCGCCGAGACCATTCGAGCAGTCATCCGTTCCTCCGTGGCATACCTTGCCATGACGGAGCCCATCCAAGCCCATATAGCGGCCGCCCATGCCCAGCTCATGGCGGCCTTTTCCAAAGAGATGGAAGACGTGGATGGAGAGATGCTTGCTGAGTACGGTGCGATGGATGGCATGGAGCCCCTTCCCCAGGAGATCATCGGTGCGAGCTGGACATGGAGGAGGCGGCGGAGATCGACGAGCACTAGTCATAGTAGTACTCTTTGTTTTGTTTAATTAAGAGCGCTGGTCTTTATTTTTTTTAGAGAAATATTTAGGTCAACTAGCTCTATTTAATTGCTGAACTTGCTTGAATTAGAAGTGTGGGTGTGCTGTAGTCTCCTTTGTATACCCAAATTATGCAATGACGTGGATGACCACTATAACCAGGGAAATACGAACAAAAAAATTTGACGTTCAAACTAATCACACACGGGTTTAGCTATATGAATCGTTTGTGATGTCCACATATCGTACATAGTGCTGAATAAGGGACCATCTCCGATGACACTTTGCATGCCAGTTTTTTCGCTGCACCGATCCAAAATTTTTGGCTTCCGCAAAAATATCTACCTCCACACACCCTCCCATTACCAAAAGCCACATTTCCCCTGTTTCCGCCTTCCATTACAAGTTGAAACCTTCAGTCCTTGCTTGCAACGCCGCCTCCTCACCGGCGTCCCTCCTTCACGCTACTCGGCCTCGTCGTTCCAAGCAGGTAATCCACACCCGACCCCCATCCTCCTCCTCCTTCAACATCCCACATGCCCCGATCGCCGGCTCGACACCTTCCACCCAGATCACCGACCCCTCCCCCAAGTAAGCGCCGCCCTAAGCCATGGCGCACGCAGTATAGCCAGGAGCTCAAGGAGAATTTGGCAGCAAAGAAGCAAATCGCGGCTGCACGCGCGGATGAGGTCGCGATGGCTGCAATTCGTGACGACCCATATATCTTGGAGGAGCACCTTGGCGTCGAGGCCACCGTCGATGCCTCGCACGCTGACGCTGCAACGCGGTTGGCTGCTTTAAATGACAGTTCGTGGAGTTTTCTCGAGGCCACCGTCGGTGCCTTCGATGAAGAATACGAGATGTTTTCTCAGTGTGCCCGTGCTTACCTATACTCGAGAGGCAGCATTTGGTGCCCGGAGTGGCTCAGACAACTCACCACTACGACGAGGGCACCCACGACGTGGAGGCCTCGCCCTCTTCCATGTCCAAGGAGCCAATCATCATCGATATCTCCAACGATGAGGAGTAGCTTGTCTGATTAGCTCACTATAATTAAGGACCTATGTTCTGTTTGCTAGCTATGCTGGGTAAGCATGCTCGGTTTACCTGTTGCATGTGCTGCTCCTGCCTTTCCTTAACAAATTCTAGTGAATTTTCCTATCTATTTTTACCATGCAATGTGTTGCTCTGGTGTATATGTTCTATATGTCGTGCAATGTTGTGCTCACTTATTAACTATTTGGTTAATTAGTTGTCGTGTTCAGTTAGCTATTTGGTTCAATTCTACAAATGTGATGTTCAATTCTTCAAGGTGCAATTTTGTATTGTCTTCCATGTGTGAAATAAACGAATTTATCTTCGCAAAATACATGAGAAACAAATACAATTGCTTTATTTCCAAGTTGTCAAGCATGCTTAGTTTGGTTAACTGTCTGATCTTCTAGTATGTTATATATTGTGCAATACAGTGCTCAGTTAACGTTTGGTTCATTTGTTGTGGTGTTTAGTTAACTATTTGGTTCAATTCTGCAATGCGATTTTCAACAGTTGCGGGTGCATTCTGCTATTGTATACCATGTGAGAAATAAATCAAATTTGGCTGTACTAAATACATGAGAAACAAATGCAATTGCTATATTCCCAAGTTGTTAAGCATGCTTGGTTTGGTTAACTGTCTAATCTTCTAGTAGGAGTATGTTATATTGTGCAATGTGGTGCTCAGTTAATGTTTGGTTCATTTGTGGTGTTTAGTTAACTGCTTGGTTCAATTCTGCAATGCGATGTCCAATTGTCGTGTGTAGAATTGTGTATTGTTGTGCATGTGAGGAATAAATCGAATTTGGTTGAACTTAATACATGAAAACATATACAATTGCTATATTTCGTTCTTAATCATGCTTTGTTTGAATAAATGGGTTTTCCATGTGGCTGGAATTAATCTAATGAACCTGCAATGTTCTTACTTTTCATCAACATATTTTCCTAATAGCATGCGAACCCTCACTTAACCTGATCACTAACTACCTTATATGTGTTGTAGGGAAACAATGGGAAGCACTGAGGTTTACAATCGAGGTTTGCACATGCATGGTACTTTATCTAATAGCACATTATTGTGCAATTGCAGGAACCATTCTAATATTTAGGTTTTTAACAATTTGGTCTTGCACATGTAGGTCCTGCTGTCAGAGGTTTTGACCCACTGTTCGACCCTTTTTGCATATGGGGAAATGAGTTGTCCATGAATATCACTCAAGTTAAGAAACTCAGAAAGATTGTTAGGATAAATAAATTAGCGACAAAGAAACAACATGATCTTTGTCTGCATAATGAAGAAGACATCATCCACGGTTACTAACAATTATACCTTGCCTTTTTTACTCCTTTGCCCCATTTCCAATCTAGAGAAGATATTTATGCACATCCTTATTTTTAGGCCTTTCCAAAGCAATTCACTGATGATTACTTCTCAAACCACCTGTATGTTCAGGAGGCGAGGAATGTTTTCATACAACACCCACAGTTCAATATTGAAGTGTTCTTGAAGAGGACTAAGGATGGTCGGTCAATCATCCACATGCATTGTCCTAAAGTTCTAAAGACCTTCAACATCAATCAAGGCTCAATATTCACCTTCTGCTTTAGTAGTTTTCCAAATGAGATTCATCTGTCTATGTACTATCTATGATGCTAATTTCGAAAGGTTATAGATGTTGCAGGTGAAACTTGGTGCTGATGTAGTTGTGTGATGGGGTAGCTGAGTGCTGAAGCTATATCATGTTGTACTCTGATGTATTTCAATTATGAAATCCCGCCTCCTTAATAAAAAAATGAAATATATTGTGTTCTTAATATGAAATGTCAATTAGAGTAATAAATGGATTATTAATAATAGGACAATTAGCCTGCTGATTTGGGTTTCCTATTGCAAATGGTTATTGACAAATCACAGAGGGAAATGACCTCAGTCAACACACACAGTTTCTAGGAATAAATCGTGATGGATCAATGAACAATCACGCACGACTTCCTCTTGAAAACTGTTTGCGTTAGGCCACCTTGCGCAAACGTTTACCACAAAAAAATTGTGTCTGATGGACAGCCTATGCCACATAGTTTCTTCTATGCACCGTGTGTGATGCATTCAATAACGCAAACGGTAAAATTGTTAGTATCGTCTGCAATGGCAACGCTATCACAAATGATTTAATGGGGAAAACTGTGTGTGATGTAGCAGCGAACACAAGTGTTTTCCTTGGAGTGACTGTGAGGGATCTACATACGAACATAAACGTACTTCTTGGATTGATTGTGTGGGATGTTCATACTAACGGAAACGTATTCCTTGGATTAACTTTGTGGAATGTACATACGAACGGAAACGTTTAGCCGGGACTGACTATGTGGGATGTACTCATGACCAGAAACGATTTGTCTTGTATAATTGTATTTTCCAGCACAATTATACGTATAATCATATTTCATCGCTCGCCCGTCGCACACGACCTCATTTTGCCGAGCATGTGTGCCAGGAGGGCCTATCACCGACGGTTTCTGGGTCGGGTGGGAAGGACCCCCCATCGCACACACTCACTCGGTGACGGATCAAAATGCAATCGTGGAAAGGGGTTAAAAACCGTGTGTATAGCTCCTCGGTGTACCAGTGATAGCTTCACTGGGAGGCAGTTCATCTAGAACAAGTGGCTGGTGCTCTCTTTACGAGCCGTTAGTCTCATTGAACTGCACATCTACAATTTCAACAACTTCATTCTAAAAGATGTTGAAGATTCTGTAGGTGTGAGAATCCTTTCCATAGCCAAGCATAAAGCCCTCATGTGGTTTCGGTGCAAATTTGGAAGTGTTAAGTGGATCCCTTATCCAACACCTTGCACCAAAGACTTTGAAATAACTTACATTTGGCTTCTTACCACTGATGAGCACATATGATGTTTTCTTGAAGAATTCGGGGAAATATACCCTGTTGATGATATGGCAGGCAGTGTCAATAGCTTCAGGCCACCACTTGTGTCTTATATTCATCAAGCATAGGGCCTGCCATCTGAATAAGTGTCTTGTTCTTGCGCTCCATGACGCCACTCTGCTGCGGGTTGTACGGAGCTGATAGCTCATGAGTGATGCCAATAACATCAAAATAGGTGTTGAGTTCAGTGTTCTTGAATTCGGTGCCGTTGTCACTCCTGATGTGCTTGATCTTGACATCCTCCACTTAATTTTTATATAGGATTATGTGCACCTAGGTACATCGAGAGAAATCACCAACAATTACGAAGCCATATAGATGTGAAGTGGTGGTAAGAGTGGAATAATGAGTACGGCCGAATAAGTCCATACGAAGCAGCTCGAAGGGATGACTGATCGTCATGATTGTCCTCAAGGGATGTTTCTCCCTACTCATCTTCCCGGCTTTGGAGGCACCACATAGATGATTCTTCTTGAACTTGATGCCTGATACGTGTCCGTCGTGTCTATAATTTTTGATTGCTTCATGCCAATATTATACAACTTTCACATATTTTGGCAACTTTTTATATGATTTATTGGACTAACCTATTGATCCAGTGCCCAGCACCAGTTCCTGTTTTTTGCATGTTTTTTGTAGCAGGAAGGGAAACCTTAGAGCTTTCTTCGCTTATCTTCCCAAGAAGACCATATGATTCTCATTATTCTATTTCTCTGTCTTTGAGAGTATCAATATCAAACAAAGTCCAAATGAAATAAACTTACACGGAGAATTATTTTGGAATAAAAGTGATTTTTGGGAGTTGGAATCACCGCAAATGGAGGCCCACACAGCCCACAAGACACCAGGGCATGCCAGAGGCCCCTGCCTCGTGGTGGTGGATTGTGGCCTCCTTGAACGTAGGTTGGAGATCTACTTCGGGCGCAAGGAAGCTTATATCCGGAAAAAAGTCATGATAAATATCAGAGCAATCATAGTTACGGATCTCCCCGAATATAAGAAACGGTTTTCAGCCAGATCAGGGAACGCGAAACAGAAGAGAATAGAGAGGGAAATCCAATCTCGGAGGGGCTGCCGCCCCTTCGGTGCCATGGAGGCCATGGACCAGAGGGGTAAACTCCTCCCATCTAGGGGGAGGCCAAGGAAGAAGAAGAAGGAGGGGGCTCTCTCCCACTCTCTCCCGGTGGCGCCGCAGTGCCGCCTGGGCAAGGATCGGCACAACGATCTACATCAACAATCTTGCTACCGTCAACACCAACTTTCTCCCCCTCTATGAAGTGGTGTAGCACCCCTTGTGCCCCCTGTAATCTCTACTTAAACATGGTGATCAAATCCATATATTATTTCCCAATGATATATTGTTATCCTATAATGTTTGAGTAGATCCGTTTTGTCCTATGGGTTAATCGTGATCTTGGTTGGTATGATTGAATATTTTAGTCATGGTGCTGTCCTACGGTGCCCTCCGTCTCATGCAAACGTGAGGGGTCCCCGCTGTAGGGTGTTGCAATATGTTCATGGTTTGCTTATTGTCAGTGTTGCGGGGAATGACAGGAACCCAAACGCGGATACGTGGGTTATGGCGTATGGGAGTAAAGAGGACTTGATACTTAATGCTATGGTTGGGTTTCACGACCTTAATGATCTTTAGTAGTTGCGGATGCTTGCTAGGGTTCCAATCATAAGTGCATATGATCCAAGTAGAGAAAGTATGTTAGCTCATGCCTCTCCCTCATATAAAGTTGCAAGCATGATTACCCGCACTTGTTATCGATTGCCTAGGGACAAATAACTTTCTTGTTGACACAAACCCTTTTACTAAACACCTAACTTTTATTATCTTGCAAAGTATTTCTAGTTTTATTCTTGCAAAGTAGTTCTGGCATCACTCCTACAAAATAGTTTCATACTTGTCTCTGGTAAACCGAACATCAAGTGTGCGTAGAGTTGTATCGGTGGTCGATGGAACTTGAGGGAATATTTGTTCTGCCTTTAGCTCCTCGTTGGGTTCGACACTCTTATTTATAGAAAAAGGCTACAAACGATCCCCTATACTTGTGGGTTATCAGGACCTTTTTCTGGCACCGTTGCCGGGGAGCAATAGCGTGGGGTGAATATTCTTGTGTGTGCTTGTTTGCTTTATCACTAAGTAATTTTTATTTTCGGTTCTATGTTGTTCTCTATCTTTAGTTATGGATATGGAACATGAAACAACAAAAAAATTAGTGGTACTTGCTACTCATGGAGATGGGGAACCTCCTAAAACCTTCGATGCTCGTTATGTAAAATATATTATGCACTACTTTGATAATCCTGATAAAACCCCATTTAACTTGATAATGGGAGTAACATTGGATCAACGCGAATACTTTAGGGATTATCACTTGACTCATAAAGGGAAATTGTTATGGGATCAAATTCATATGTTGCAATGGTATGCTTGGAATCTATGCTTGAGATATGATTATACTTGTTGCTCTAAGATTGAGGTTCCACACCTTCCGTATTAAATTTAATGATAATGAAACCGTGGCTTCTTATGCTAGAGGTATATATGATTACTATGATGTGGAACGAATAGAAGAATTTGTTAATTTTAAGGGTGCTTATGAAATTGAATCTTTATTTCAAAAGTTTGAAGATTTTGATGATTTAGTTTATAGACCTAAATTTTTTTCTATCGTTAAATATTGCTATGATAATTATAAATACAATTCCGATATTGATGCATTTATTGATAAAGTCTCCGCTATCCAAGAAGAGACTAATATTTTTTAGGAGTCTATGGAAGAAGTAATTGATGAAATAGTGAGCTCATTGGATGAAAAAGATGATGAGGAGAGTGAAGAACAAAATGAGGAAGAGCGGATTGATCACCTGTGCCCACCTTCTAATGAGAGTAACTCTTCAACTCATACATTGTTTAATTTCCCTTCGTTCTTACAAAAGGATTAATGCTATGATAATTGCTATGACCCCCTTGATTCGTTTGAAATATCACTTTCTGATGATGCTTGTAATGCTTGTGGCCAAGATGCCAATATGAATTATGCTTATGGAGATGAACTTGCTATAGTTCCTTATATTAAGAACGAAATTGTTCCTATAACACCCACACAAGATAGTCCTATTATCTTTTTCAATTCTCCCAACTACACTATATAAGAAAAGTTTGCTCTTAGTAAGGATTATGTTGATGGGTTGCCTTTACCGTTGCACACGATGATTTTGATGAATATAATATGCATGTGCTTGCTGCTCCTATTTGCAATTATTATGAGAGGGGAACTATATCTCCACCTCTCTATGTTTCCAACATGGTAAAATTGCAAGAATCTGCTTATGCTATGTATTCGCCTTTACTTGATGTGCATGAATTGTTCTTGTATGACATGCCAAAGCATAGAAAGAGAGTTAGACTTCGTCATTGCTTGATATATGTTGCTTTGTGCTCACTACTAAATGCCAAATCATTGTTAATTAAAATTGGCTTTGATATACCTTGGGATCCGGGTGGATTCATTACTTGAGCACTTTATTCCTAGCTTAATGGATTTAAAGAAAGCGCTGCCAGGGAGACAACCTGGAAGTTTTAGAGAGTAATTTATTTCTGTTGAGTGCTTTTATATAGTTTAAAAACAAAAAAATATATATAGAGGGGAACTTAAAACTTCACAAAAAGAAAAGTGAAAGTGAGAAGGACGAGCACCGTGGAAGCGGGAGCATGCCTTGAACTTTGTTCATGCCCATGGAAACTTTGTGAATCTTGAATTGCAGGAACTTTTCAGCAAAAATAATTATTCCCTTGTACAAATCATTGTATTATAAAAATAAGGTTCCAAGGTTTTCCTTTAGGATGTTTAAATTGCTTGTTGGTTTGTGCGTTGCAAAACAGAAACTTTGGGTGTAGTGCGCGATTTTACATTTTTTAATGGAACGTCAAATGGTTCTGAAACCTTATGTTCTGTCTTTATATACAAAATTTTTAATTTTCCTAATTGTTTCAGAATTTTTGGAGTACCAGCAGTATGGTGAATATTCAGATTACTACAGACTGTCCTGTTTAAGACAGATTCTGTTTTTGATGCATTGTTTTGCTCGTTTTGATGAAACTATCAAATTTTATCGGTGGTATAATCCATGGAAAAGTTATATTAATGTAGCTATAATGAAAAAACAAACTATTTGTTGGTTTTCAACAATACTTAGAGTAGTGATTTGCTTTATTATACTAACGGGTCTTACCGAACTTTCTGTTGAGTTTTGTGTGGATGAAGTGATCAAAGATCGAGGAGGTTTTGATATGAGGAGAAGGAGGAGAGGCAAGAGCTGAAACTTGGGGATGCCCAAGGCACCCAAGTAAATATTCAAGGAGACTCAAGCGTCTAAGCTTGGGTATGCCCTGGAAGGCATCCCATCTTTCTTCAACAAGTATCGGTATGTTTTCGGTTTCGTTTCGTTCATGTGATATGTGTAAATCTTGGAGTGTCTTTTGCGCGTAGTTTTTTTATTTTCTCTTATGCACCATGCTGGTATGAGATAGTCCATGGTTGATTTATAGAATGCTCATTGCACTTCACTTATATCTTTTGAGTGTGGCCTCATAGAATGCTTCCTGTGCTTCACTTATATCATTTGAAGTTTGGATTGCTTGTTTCTCTTCACATAGAAAACCGTTGTTTGAAAAATGCTCTTTTGCTTCACTTATATTTGTTAGAGCATGATCTTTTATAGAAATAATTATACTCTCATGCTTCACTTATATCTATTTAGAGAGTGAAAAGGAATAGGTCATTTGCATGGTTAGTCATAAAATCCTACATAAAACTTATGGATCACTGAATATGATATGTTTGATTCCTTGCAATAGTTTTGCGATACAGAGATGGTAATATGTGGGAGGTACTAGTAAATGGTTATGTTTAGTAAGAATATTGGTGTTAAGGTTTGTGATTCCCGAAGCATGCATGTATAGTCTCTCATTATGCTATGTTGTTGGAGCATGATTTATTATTGATTGTCCTCCTTATGAGTGGCGGCCGGGGACGAGCGATGGTCTTTTCCTACCAATCTATCCTCCTAGGGGCATGCGTAGTAGTACTTTGCTTCGAGGGCTAGTAAACTTTTGCAATAAGCATATGATTTCTTTATGACTAATGTGAGTCCATGGATTATACGCACTCTTTCCTTCTCGCAATTTGCTAGCCTCTACGGTACCGTGCATTGCCCTTTCTCACATCGAGATGTGGTGCAAACTTCACAAGTGCATCAAACCCCGTGATATGATATGCTCTATCACACATAAGCCTTATTATATCTTCCTCAAAACAGCCACCATACCTACCTATTATGGCTTTTCCATGGCTATTCCGAGATATATTTCCATGCAACTTCCACCGCTTCCGTTTGATGACTTGAGCATTCATTGTCATATTGCTTTGCATGATCATATAGCTGACATAGTAGCTGTGGCTCAACCACCATTCATCATTTTTCATACATGTTACGCTAGATCATTGCACATCCTCGTACATTGCCAGCGGCATTCATATAGAGTCATATTTTTTCATAGGTATCGAGTTGTAATTTTTTATTTCTTTTGAGGTATAAGTAAATAGAAGTGTGATGATCATCATTATTCATTTTTAGGGCAGTGCCCCAGTGAGGAAAGGATGATGGAGACTATGATTCCCCCACAAATCGGAATGAGACTCCAGACAATGAGAGAAAAAGAAAAAAGAAAAAAAAAGAAAAAGTTAAAAGAAAAAGAAAAAATAAGAAAAAAATAAAAAAAAGAAAAATAAAAAGAAAATAAATAAACAAAGAGAGAAGGGGCACTGTTAGTATCCTTTACCACACTTGTGCTTCAAAGTAGCACCATGTTTTTCATATGGAGAGTCTCCTATGTTGTCACTTTCATACACTGGTGGGAATTTTTCATTATAGGATTAGATGCACACCCACTTAGTTTTCTTATTGAGCTTTCATACACTTATAGCTCTTAGTGCATTCGTTGCCTGGCAATCCCTACTCCTCACATTGATATCAACTGATGGGCATCTCCATAGCCCATTGGTTAGCCGCGTCGATGTGAGACTTTCTTACTTTTTTGCCTTCTCTATATTTAACCCTATCATCATACTCTATTCCACCTATAGTGCTATATATGGCTTGCGCTCATGTATTGCGTGAGGGTTGAAAAAGCTGAAGCGCGTTAAAAAGTATGAACCAATTGCTCGGCTTTCATCGGGGTTGTGCATGATAAATACTTTGTGTAAAGAAGACAGAGCATGAAAAGACTATATGATTTTGTAGGGATAGCTTTCTTTAGTGTTGATATTTTGAAAGACATGATTGTTTGTTGGGATGCTTGAGTATTGATGTATTTATGTCAAATTATAGACTATTGCTTTGAATCACTTATGTCTTTAATATTCATGCCATGATTAGACATATGATCAAGTTTATGCTCGGTAGCATTCTGAGCCCTAGAGGCAATAATAAATTTGTTATTTATATTTCCTTATATCATGATAAATGTTTATTATTCATGCTAGAATTGTATTAACCGGAAACTTAATACATGTGTGAATACATAGACAAACAGAGTGTCACTAGTATGCCTCTACTTGACTAGCTCATTGAATCAAAGATGGTTAAGTTTCCTAGCCATAAACATGAGTTGTCATTGGATTAACGAGATCACGTCTTTAGAGAATGATGTGATTGACTTGACCCATTCCGTTAGGTTAGCACTTGATCGTTTAGTATGTTGCTATTGCTTTCTTCATTACTTATACATGTTCCTATGACTATGAGATTATGCAACTCCCGAATACCGGAGGAACACTTTGTTTGCTACCAAATGTAACAACGTAAATGTGTGATTATAAAGGTGCTCTACAAGTGTGTCCAATGGTGTTTGTTGAGTTGGCATAGATCGAGATTAGGATTTGTCACTCCGATTGTCGGAGAGGTATCTTTGGGCCCTCTCGGTAATGCACATCACTATAAGCCTTGCAAGCAATGTGACTAATGAGTTAGTTGCGGGATGATGCATTACAGAACGAGTAAAGAGACTTGCCGGTAATGAGATTGAACTAGGTATTGAGATACAGATGATCGAATCTCGGGCAAGTAACATACTGATGACAAAGGGAACAACGTATGTTGTTATGTGGTTTGACCGATAAAGATCTTCGTAGAATATGTGGGAGCCAATATGAACATCCAGGTTCCGCTATTGGTTATTGATCGGAGATGTGTCTCGGTCATGTCTACATAGTTCTCGAACCCGTAGGGTCCGCATTCTTAATGTTCAGTGACGATCGGTATTATGAGTTTATGTGTTTTGATGTACCGAAGATAGTTCAGAGTCCCGGATGTGATCACGGACATGATGAGGAGTCTCGAAATGGTTGAGACATAAAGATTGATATATTGGACAGCTCTATTCGGACACCGGAAGTGTTCCGGGTGATTCGGAGAAAACCGGAGTGCCGGAGGGTTACCGGAACCCCCCCCCCCCGGGAGAACTAATGGGCCACATGGGCCTTAGTGGAGAGAGAGAGGGCCGGCCAGGGCAGGCCGCGTGCCCCCTCGCCCTCTGGTCCGAATTGGACTAGGGAAAGGGGGGCGGCACCCCCTTCCTTCTCCCTCCTAGTAGGAGTAGGAAAGGGGAGCCCTACTCCTACTAGGAGGAGGACTCCTCCTCTCCTGGCGCGCCCCAAGGGCCGGCCGGCCTCCCCCCTTGCTCCTTTATATATGGGGGAGGGGGCACCCTAGAACACACAAGTTGATTATTTCCAGCCGTGTGCGGTGCCCCCCTCCACCATAATCCACCTCGGTCATATCGTCATAGTGCTTAGGTGAAGCCCTGCATCGGTAGCTTCATCATCACCATCATCACGTCGTCGTGCTGACGAAGCTCTTCGTCGACACTCTGCTAGATCGTGAGTTCGTGGGACGTCACCGAGCTGAATGTGTGCAGATCGCGGAGGTGCCGTACTTTCGGTACTAGGATTGGTCGATCGTGAAGACATACGACTACATCAACCGCGTTTTCATAACGCTTCCACTTTCGTCTACGAGGGTACGTGGCCAACAATCTCCCCTCTCGTTGCTATGCATCACCATGATCTTGCGTGTGCGTAGGAATTTTTTTAAATTACTATGTTCCCCAACAGTGGCATCCGAGCCAGGTTTATGCGTAGATGTTATATGCACGAGTAGAACACAAGTGAGTTGTGGGCGATAATAGTCATACTGCTTACCAGCATGTCATACTTTGATTTGGCGGTATTGTTGGATGAAGCGGCTGCTACCTCTTGAGCATTGCATCGGATTTCCTTGAAGAGGAAAGGATGATGCGGAAAAGTAGCGTAAGTATTTCCCTCAGTTTTTGAGAACCAAGGTATCAATCCAGTAGGAGGCTACGCGCGAGTCCATCGTACCTATTCACGGTCACTTACGAGAGTGAGATCTGATAGAGATGATAAATAATATTTTTGGTATTTTTGGTCTAAAGATGTAGAGTAAAATAAAAGGCAAAGTAAAAAAGCAAAGCAATATTAAAGTGATGGAAGATTAATATGATGAAGATAGACCAGGGGGCCATAGATTTCACTAGTGGCTTCTCTCAAGAGCATAAGTATTCTACGGTGGGTGAACGAATTACTGTTGAGCAATTGACAGAATTGACCATAGATATGAGAATATCTAGGTATGATCATGTATATAGGCATCACGTCCGAGACAAGTAGACCGACTCCTGCCTGCTCCTACTACTATTACTCCACTCATCGACCGCTATCCAGCATGCATCTAGAGTATTAAGTTTAAGAAAACAGAGTAATGCCTTAAGCAAGATGACATGATGTAGAGGGATAAATTCATGCAATATGATAAAACCCCATCTTGTTATCCTCGATGGCAACAATACAATACGTGCCTTGCTGCCCCTACTGTCACTGGGAAAGGACACCGCAAGATTGAACCCAAAGCTAAGCACTTCTCCATTGCAAGAAAAACCAATCTAGTAAGCCAAACCAAATTGATAATTCGAAGAGACTTGCAAAGATAACCAATCATACATAAAAGAATTCTGAGAAGATTCAAATATTGTTCATAGATAATCTTGATCATAAACCCACAATTCATCGGTCTGAACAAACACACCGCAAAAACAAGATTACATCGAAAAGATCACCACAAGAGAGGGGGAGAACATTGTATTGAGATCCAAAAAGAGAGAAGAAGCCATCTAGCTACTAACTATGGACCCGAAGATCTGAAGTAAACTACTCACACTTCATCGGAGGGGCTATGGTGATGATATAGAAGCCCTCCGTGGTGGATTCCCCTTCCGGCGGAGCTCCGGAACAGGCCCCAAGATGGGATCTCGTGGGTACAGAAAGTTGCGGTGGTGGAATTAGGTTTTTGGCTCTGTATCTGATCGTTTGGGGGTACGTAGGTATATATAGGAGGAAGAAGTACGTCGGTGGAGCTTCGTGGGCCCCATGAGGGCGGGGGGGGGGCGCCCTAGAGGGGTGGGCGTGCCCCCTACCTCGTGCCCACCTCGAAGCTTCCTTGGCGTAGGGTCCAAGTCTCCTGGGTCATATTCGGTGAGAAAATCACGTTCCCTAAGGTTTCATTCCGTTTGGACTCCGTTTGATATTCCGTTTCTTTGAAACTCTGAAATAGGCAAAAAAATAACAATTTTGGGCTGGGCCTCCGGTTAATAGATTAGTCTCAAAAATAATATAAAAGTGGAAAATAAAGCCCAATATTTTCCAAAACAGTAGATAATATAGCATGGAGCAATCAAAAATTAAAGATACGTTGGAGACGTATCAGGCATCCCCAAGCTTAATTCCTGCTCGTCCTCGCTTAGGTAAATGATAAAAACGGAATTTTTGATGCGGAGTGCTACTTGGCATAATTTCAATGTAATTCTTCTTAATTGTGGTATGAATATTAAGATTCGAAAGATTCAAGATAAAAGTTCATATTGACATAAAAATAATAATACTTCAAGCATACTAACAAAGCAATCATGTCTTCTCAAAATAACATGGCTAAAGAAAGTTATCCCTACAAAACCATATAGTCTGGCTATGCTCTATCTTCACCACACAAAGTATTTAAATCATGCACAACCCTGATGACAAGCCAAGCAATTGTTTCATACTTTTGACATTCTTAAAACTTTTTCAATCTTCACGCAATACATGAGCGTGAGCCATGGATATAGCGCTATATGTGGAATAGAATGGTGGTTGTGGAGAAGACAAAAAGAGGGGAAGATAGTCTCACATCAACTAGGCGTATCAACGGGCTATGGAGATGCCCATCAATAGATATCAATGTGAGTGAGCAGGGATTGCCATGCAACAGATGCACTAGAGCTATAAGTATATGAAAGCTCAACAAAAGAGACTAAGTGGGTGTGCATCCAACTCGCTTGCTCAAGAAGACCTAGGGCATTTTGAGGAAGCCCATCATTGGAATATACAAGCCAAGTTCTATAATGAAAAATTCCCACTAGTATATGAAAGTGACAAAATGACAGACTCTCTATCATGAAGACCATGGGTGCTACTTTGAAGCACAAGTGTGGTAAAAGGATAGTAACATTGTCCCTTCTCTCTTTTTCTCTCATTTCTTTTTTATATTTGGGCCTTTTTTATGGCCTATTTTCCTTTTTTTATTTTTCGTCCGGAGTCTCATCCCGACTTGTGGGGGAATCATAGTCTCCATCATCTTTTCCTCACTTGGGACAATGCTCTAAAAATGATGATCATCACACTTTATTTTCTTACAACTCAACAATTACAACTCGATACTTAGAACAAAATATGACTCTATATGAATGCCTCCGGCGGTGTACCAGGATATGCAATGAATCATGAGTGACATGTATGAAAGAATTATGAACAGTGGCTTTGCCACAAATACAATGTCAACTACATGATCATGCTAGCAATATGACAATGATGGAGCGTGTCATAATAAACGGAACGGTGGAAATTTGCATGGAAATATATCTCAGAATGGCTATGGAAATGCCATGGTAGGTAGGTATGGTGGCTGTTTTGAGGAAGGTATATGGTGCGTGTATGATACCGGCGAAAAGTGCGCGGTATTAGAGAGGCTAGCAATGGCGGAAGGAAGAAAAGTGTGTATAATCCATGGACTCAACATTATTCATAAAGAACTCATATACTTATTGGAAAATCTACAAGTTATCAAAGCAAAGTATTACGCGCATGCTCCTAGGGGGATAGATTGGTAGGAAAAGACCATCGCTTGTCCCCGACCGCCACTCATAAGGAAGACAATCAATAAATAAATCATGCTCCGACTTCATCACATAACGGTTCACCATACGTGCATGCTATGGGAATCACAAACTTTTACACAAGTATTTATCAAATTCACAACTACTCAACTAACATGACTCTAATATCACCATCTTCATATCTCAAAACAATTATCAAGCATCAAAACTTTTCTTAGTATTCTACGCACTCAAAAGAAAGTTTTACAAATCTTGAATACCAAGCATATTATGATTTTCTTTAAGAAAATTACCATGCTATTTAAGACTCTCAAAATAATCTAAGTGAAGCATCAGAGATCAATAGTTTTATAAAACAAATCCACCACCGTGCTCTAAAAGATATAAGTGAAGCACCAGAGCACAACTATATGGCTCAAAAGATATAAGTGAAGCACATAGAGTATTCTAACAAATTCCAATTCATGTATGGCTCTCTCAAAAGGTGTGTACAGCAAGGATGATTGTGGTAAACTAAAAAGCAAAGACTCAACTCATACAAGACGCTCCAAGCAAAACACATATCATGTGGTGAATAAAAATATAGCTCCAAGTAAAGTTACGATGGAAGTAGACGAAAGAGGGGATGCCTTCTGGGGCATCCCCAAGCTTTGACTTTTTGGTGCCCTTAGATTATATTGGGGGTGCCATGGGAATCCCCAAGCTTAGGCTCTTGCCACTCCTTGTTCCATAATCCATCAAAATATTTCACCCAAAACTTGAAAACTTCACAACACAAAAATCAACAGAAATCTCGTGAGATCCGTTAGCGAAAGAAAACAAAAGACCACTTCAATGTACTGTAATGAACTCATTCTTTATTTATATTGGTGTTAAACCTACTTTATTCCAACTTCTCTATGGTTTATAAACTATTATACTAGCCATAGATTCATCAAAATAAGCAAACATCACACGAAAAACAGAATCTGTCAAAAACAGAACAATCTGTAGTAATCTGTAACTAAAGCAAACTTATGGAACTCCAACAACCTAGGCAATTTGTTTATTGATCAACAGAAATTGGAATCACTATTTTATCACGTTCTGGTGATTTTTAACAATTGTTTTCATGAACAGAAAGTTTCTGGAATTTACAGCAAGATCAAATAACTATCATCCAAGAAGATCCTATAGGTTTAACTTGGCACAAACACTAATTAAAACATAAAAACACATCAAAACAGAGGCTATATCTAAGATTTATTCAACGGCAGAAAGGAAATATATTGGGTTATCTCCCAACAAGCGCTTTTCTTTAAAGCCTTTTTAGCTAGGCATTGAGATTTCAATGATGCTCACATAAAAGACAAGAATTGAAGCACAAAGAGAGCATCATAAAACATGTGACAACCACATCTAAGTCAAGAAAAAACTAGCATATGTAAGGAAGCGAAACGAGACAATAGCAATCTCAACATAACGAGAGGTAATTTAGTAGCATGAAAGTTCCTACAACCATATTTCCCTCTCTCACAATAATTACATGTAGGATCATAGGCAAATTCAACAAAATAGCTATCACAAAGTATATTCTCAACACGATCCACATGCATGCAAAGTTGACACTCTTCCAAAACAGTGGGATTATCATTAACTAAAGTCATGACCTCTCCAAACCCACTTTCAATATTATTGCAAACAATATTATCAATCTCATATTCATCATGGGGCTTAAATAAATTTTCAAGATCATAAGAAGAATCACCCCAATCATGATCATTGCATCAAGTAGTAGACATAGCAAAACTAGCATCCCCAGGCTTAGGGTTTTGCATCTTATTAGCACAATTGACATCAAAAGAATTTATAATAAAATCATTGCAATCATGCTTTTTATTCAAAGATCTATCGTGAGTCACTTCACGGATTTCAGGCCAAAACCTTATAAAGATAATCTAGTGCATCCAAATCACTAGGAATTGGTTCATCATAATTGGATCTTTTAAAGAGATTGGCAAGCGGATGAGGATCATAAGATCTTAGCTTCTCTGTTTAGGAATAAATACTCAACTATTTCAACCAAGCGATCAAACGGGCCAAGAAAGACATCAAGGCAAACGAACGGAAAAAGGGCGAATAAAACGACAAGGGTGAAGTGGGGGAGAGGAAAACGAGAGGCAAATGGAAAATAATGTAATGCAGGAGATAAGGGATTGTGATGGGTACTTGGTATGTTGACTTTTGCATAGACTCCCTGGCAACGGCGCCAGAAATTCTTCTTGCTACCTCTTGAGCACTGCGTTGGATTTGCTTGAAGAGGAAAGGATGATGCAGCAAAGTAGCGTAAGTATTTCCCTCAGTTTATGAGAACCAAGGTATCAATCCAGTAGGAGGCTACGTGCGAGTCCCTCGTACCTACAAAAGCAAATAACTCCTCGCAACCAACGCGAATAGGGGTTGTCTATCCCTTCACGGTCACTTACGAGAGTGAGATCTGATAGAGATGATAGATAATATTTTTGGTATTTTTGGTATAAAGATGCAGAGTAAAATAAAAGGCAAAGTAAAAAAGCAAAGCAATATAAAAGTGATGGAAGATTAATATGATGAAGATAGACCCAGGGGCCATAGATTTCACTAGTGGCTTCTCTCAAGAGCATAAGTATTCTACGGTGGGTGAATGAATTACTGTTGAGCAATTGACAGAACTGAGCATAATTATGAGATTATCTAGGTATGATCATGTATATAGGCATCACGTTCGAGACAAGTAGACCGACTCCTGCCTGCATCTACTACTATTACTCCACTCATCGACCGCTATCTAGCATGCATCTAGAGTATTAAGTTTAAGAAAACAGAGTGACGCCTTAAGCAAGATGACATGATGTAGAGGGATAAATTCATGCAATATGATAAAACCCCATCTTGTTATCCTCGATGGCAACAATACAATATGGGAAAGGACACCGCAAGATTGAACCCAAAGCTAAGCACTTCTCCCATTGCAAGAAAAACCAATCTAGTAGGCCAAACCAAACTAATAATTCGAAGAGACTTGCAAAGATAACCAATCATACATAAATGAATTCAGAGAAGATTCAAATATTGTTCATAGATAATCTTGATCATAAACCCACAATTCATCGGTCTGAACAAACACACTGCAGAAAGAAGATTACGTCGAATAGATCACCACAAGAGAGGGGGAGAACATTGTATTGAGATCCAAAAAGAGAGAAGAAGCCATCTAGCTACTAACTATGGACCCGAAGGTCTAAAGTAGACTACTCACACTTCATCGGAGGGGCTATGGTGATGATGTAGAAGCCCTCCGTGGTGGATTCCCCTTCCGGCGGAGCTCCGGAACAGGCCCCAAGATGGGATCTCGTGGGTACAGAAAGTTGCGGCGGTGGAATTAGGTTTTGGCTCCGTGTCGATCGTTTGAAGTGCGTAGGTATATATAGGAGGAAGAAGTACGTCGGTGGAGCTTCGTGGGCCCCACAAGGGTGGGGGGCGCGCCCTAGGGGGGTGGGTGCGCCCCCTACCTCGTGCCCACCGCGAAGCTTCCTTGGCGTAGGGTCCAAGTCTCCTGGGTCATATTCGGTGAGAAAATCACGTTCGAAGGTTTCATTCCATTTGGACTCCGTTTGATATTCCGTTTCTTTGAAACTCTGAAATAGCCAAAAAACAGCAATTCTGGGCTGGGCCTCCGGTTAATAGGTTTGTCCCAAAAATAATATAAAAGTGGAAAATAAAGCCCAATATTGTCCAAAACAGTAGATAATATAGCATGGAGCAATCAAAAATTATAGATACGTTGGAGACGTATTAGCGGCCCGGACCGATATTACGCGTACGCTTACGCGAGACTGGTTCTAGCGATGTGCTTTGTACACAGGTGGCTGGTGGGTCTCAGTTTCTCCAACTTTAGTTGAATCGAGTGTGGCTACGCCCGGTCCTTGTTCAAGGTTAAAACAACACATACTTGACGAAAAATCGTTGTGGTTGTGATGCGTAGGTAAGAACGGTTCTTGCTTAGCCCGTAGCAGCCACGTAAAACTTGCAACAACAAAGTAGAAGACGTCTAACTTGTTTTTGCAGGGCATGTTGTAATGTGACATGGTCAAGACATGATGCTAAATTTTATTATATGAGATAATCATGTTTTGTAACAGAATTATCGGCAACTGGCACGAGCCATATGGTTGTCGCTTTATTGTATGCAATGCAATCACCCTGTAATTGTTTTTACTTTATCTCTAAGTGGTAGCGATAGTCGTAGAAGCAATAGTTGGCGAGACGACAACGATGCTACGATAGAGATCAAGGTGTCGCACCGGTGGCGATTGAGATCAAAGGCACAAGATGATGATGGCCATATCATATCACTTATATTGATTGCATGTGACGTTTATCCTTTATGCATCTTATTTTGCTTAGTTCGGCGGTAGCATTATAAGATAATCTCTCACAAATTTCAAGGTACAAGTGTTCTCCCTGAGTATGCGCCGTTGCGAAAGTTCGTCGTGCCGAGACACCACGTGATGATCGGGTGTGACAAGCTCTACGTTCACATACAACGGGTGCAAGCCAGTTTTGCACACACAGAATAACCGGGTTAAACTTGACGAGCCTAGCATATGCAGATATGGCCTTGGAACACTGAGACCGAAAGGTCGACCGTGAATCATATAGTAGATATGATCAACATAGTGATGTTCACCATTAAAAACTACTCCATCTCACCTGATGATTGGACATGGTTTAGTTGGTTTGGATCACGTGATCATTTAGATGACTAGAGGGATGTCTTGGTAGTTCTTAAGTAATATGATTAATTGAACTTTAATTTATCATGAACTTAGTCCTGGTAGTATTAGCATATCTATGTTGTAGATCAATAGCTTGCGATATAGCTCCCCGTTTATTTATGATATGTTCCTAGAGAAAACTAAGTTGAAAGATGATAGTAGCAATGATGCTGACTTGGTCCGTGATCTGAGGATTATCCTCATTGCTGCACAGAAGAATTATGTCCTTGATGCACTGCTAGGTGACAGGCCTATTGCAGGAGCAGATGCAGACGTTACGAACGTTTGGCAAAGCTCGGTATGATGACTACTTAATAGTTTAGTGCACCATGATTTACGGCTTAGAACCGGGACTTCAAAAATGTTTTGAACGACATGGAGCATATGAGATGTTCCAAGAGTTGAAATTGGTATTTCATACTCCTGCCAGTGTCAAGAGGTATGAGACCTCTGACTATACTTTGCCTACAAGATGGAGGAGAATATCTCAACCAGTGAGCATGTGCTCAGATTGTCTGGGTACTACAATTGCTTGAATCAAGTGGGAGTTAATCTTCCAAATAAGATAGTAATTGACAAAGTTCTCTAGTCACTATCACCAAGTTATTAGAACTTCGTGATGAACGATAATATGCAAGGGATAACGAAAACAATTCCCAAGCTCTTCGCGATGCTAAATTCGGCGAAGGTAGAAATCAAGAAAAGCATCAAATGTTGATGGTTAACAAGACCACTAGTTTCAAGAAAAGGGCAAAGGAATAGAAAAGGAACTTCAAGAAGAATGACAAACAAGTTGTCACTCCCGTGAAGAAGCCAAAGCTAGACCCAAGCCTGAAACTGAGTGCTTCTACTGCAAAGGAAATGGTCACTGGAAGTGGAACTGCCCTAGATACTTGGCGGATAAGAAGGATGGCAAAGTGAACAAAGGTATATTTGATATACACATTATTTATGTGTACTTTACTAGTGTTTATAGCAACCCCTCAGCATTTGACACTGGTTCAGTTGCTAAGAGTAGTAACTCAAAACGAGAGTGAAGTGACGATGTGTGTTGGAAAGTAGTTCCAAGATTGATATTATCATCATCGCACACACCCTATACTTTCGGTATTAGTGTTGAACCTAAATAAATGTTATTTGGTGTTTGCGTTCAGCATGAATATGATTTGATCATGTTTATTGCAATACGATTATTCATTTAAGTTAGAGAATAATTGTTGTTCTGTTTATATGAATAAAACCTTCTATGGTCATACACTCAATATAAATGGTTTATTGAATCCCGATCGTATTAATACACATATTCATAATATTGAAGCAAAAAGATGCAAAGTTAATAATGATAGTGCAACTTATTTGTGGCACTGCCGTTTAGGTCATATTGGTGTAAAGCGCATGAAGAAAATCCATGCTGATGGAATTTTGGAATCACTTGATGATTGCGAACCATGCCTCATAGGCAAGATGACTAAGACTCTGTTCTTCGGAACAATGGAGCGAGCAACAGACTTGTTGGAAATAATACATACTGATGTGTGCGGTCCAATGAGTGTTAAGGCTCGTGGCGGGTATCGTTATTTTCTGACCTTCACAGATGATTTGAGCAGATATGGGTATATCTACTTGATGAAACATAAGTCTGAAACATTTGTAAAGTTTAAAGAATTTCAGAGTGAAGTGGAAAATCATCGTAACAAGAAAATAAAAGTTTTTACGATCTGATCACGGAGACGAATATTTGAGGTACGAGTTTGGTCTTCAATTAAAACAATGTGGAATAGTGTCACAAATTTGTGCCACCTGGAACACCACAGGATAATGGTGTGTCCGAACGTCATAACCGTACTTTATTGGATATAGTGCAATCTATGATGTCTCTTACAGATTTACCACCATCATTTTGGGGTTATGCATTAGAGACAACTAATTCACGTTAAATACGGCACCGTCTAATCCGTTGAGATGACACCGTATGAACTATGGTTTGGCGAGAAACCTAAGATGTCATTTCTTAAAATTTGGGGTTGCGATGCATATGTGAAAAAGTTTCAACCTAATAAGCTAGAACCCAAATCGGAGAAGTGCGTCTTCATAGGATACCCAAAAGAAAATGTTGGGTACACCTTCTATCACAGATTCGAAGGCAAGATGTAGCGACCAGACCCAAATGGATCAAGTCTTTGTGCTTAGTGTCATCCCTGGATCGATAATCCGACACCACAGTGCTTGAAGGATTTATAGCGAGTAGCAATCACACACTTATTACATCGTTGTCCACAAGGAACTTATTACAATAATATGGCTTAAGGCCATCTAATAATAACAGCGGAAGGCTTGGAAGATAAGTGAGTCCATCAACTCCAACGGCATTCTCGAGTATAGAACCACGACCTAACACCTTACAAATAAATGCGAAAAGTCTGCAACGTGAAAGTTGCAGCCAAAAACGGTCAACACATGGAATATCTTGGCAATGTAACACATAAGAGCAATGAATGAATAAGCCTACACTACATGCATATATGGCTGGTGGTAAGGCTCTCTGATTTACATTTGCATAAAGCTGATTTTCCCTACATCAAAGGAATTTTTTATTTAACTATCATGGTGGTTGTTAAACATTGAGAATGGTTGACATCCTCAATCCCAATTAAAAAGTACTCATCAAAACCCAATAACTTTTATTTAGAAGTAACATGTTGAGATTCACATGATATTCAAGTACGGATACTCAAAACGTCCATAACCGGGGACACGGCTAATCATGATTAGTTTATACACTCTGCAGAGGTTTGCACTTTTCCCCACAAGACTCGATCGCCTCCGCTTGGTTCTCGCTTTCTGTGGTGTTTGAGAAGCGGATGACCGAGACATAGTCTTTCGAAGCGCTAGCACCTTACATGTGGGTAGAACGTACCAACCTACATCCCTACATCAGCTAGCCTACCCGTAAGAGTTCATACGACTTAGTCAACTACGCCAGAGCCCATAATTGGCTTGTGGCTGCACACGGAAGTTTCAGTTTGAAAGATCTCATGATCCCTTAGAGCACAGGTGGCGGTCCGAAGAAATACAGCAAGTCTGATGGAAACCAGTGCCTCAATCCACCCAGATGTGTGTTTAGGTTGCCACCTTAGATAAACCATTAATTAACAATCTCACATCATCATGGATATTCACTCACCCAATCCACGTCTACTAGCATAGCAGGGCATAACAAGCAAGCGAGAAGTAACTCCCAAGGTTTCATAAGTAAAACAGGTAATAGGTACTACCTCAATCTACTTCCCAAACCCACAATTTAATTTGATCCTAAACATGCAAGTGTTTGAGGTTTGATCTAATGCAATAAAACTGGGTAATAGAAAAGGTATGATCAAGTGTTACTTGCCTTGCGATGATCCATGAGACCTAGAGATTGAAGTAACAAGCGGCGCACTCCGGGTGATCTAACGCAGACAAACAACAAGCATACAATAAGTACTCATCTAATGCAGGAAATCTCGAATAAAAGATCTAACCAGAAAGTTCAACTTAAGAACCCTGGTTGCAAAAGATTCGAATCAAAATAAACATCGAAAGTCGAAACTCGAGAGAGAACGACTCGGTTTAGCAATCTGAAACTAGGTCAAAATTTCACAGTAGCAAAACTCTGTGAAAGTAGGGTAGTCGAACGGCGGTTTCGTTCTGAAACTCAAGCGCTTGAATCACTGATTCCGATAAGCGGCGAGAAATAAAACAGATTTGAAAATCGGATCGAAATCGAATCGAAAAATAACGGATTAATTCGATTAAAAGAAAACGCGAACGGATTAAATAGCGGACGTTCGTTAGCAGAACTAATCAACGAACACGTTCATTGAAACGAGCGGTTCGGTGAGCGTTCGTTAAATAAGAAAACCGAAAAAAAAACCATCTAGGGTTTTTAAAAAAAACCGAATATCTTAAAAAACCGGATCGGTCTTTAGGGAAACCGGATCGGACGGAGCGGGCGGCGGCTACCTCGGCGGGCTTCACGGCGAGGTTCGCGGGTCGGGAGGCGGCGAGGCGGCGGGGCTCGGCGTCGCGCGAGGCAATGGCGCCCACGGCGGCGGGCTGGTCGGGAGGGGGAGGCGGTGAGGTGAGAGGGGGGCGGTATTTAAGAGGGGGGGTGGCGACTTGGGAGGGGCAGCGGGGCCGGGTCGGAGGCGGAGTCAGGCGCGGCGGGGTGGCGTCTTGGCGGGCGCATGGGCGTCTTGTGTGGGAGAGGAGGGAGGTGGGTGGGTGGGCTGGCCTGGCCTGGGGGCGCGCGTTTTTTTTAAATTTAAACCAAGCGAATTAAAAAAATATCAAAAGAACTCCGATTTTAATAAAATAATTTTTCCGACTCCTAAAATGAGTCAACCAAATGAACTTTAAAAGCGGCAAACATGCATATATTTTTTTTGCTCATTTTGCCTAAGCAAAATAAATCTTCAAAAGCCAAATTTGATTTATTTATAAAATCTTCATTTTCCTAAATGTTGGGAAAGTCATATTATTCCCTCTCTTAAAATTTTATAGGAAAAACTTTATGAAGATAATTAAATAAATCCAAATGATCCTATTTTCAAAATTTGAGAAATCCCAAATATGAAAATAATGAAACTTCCAACTCTCTCCGAGGGTCCTTGAGTTGCGTGAAATTTTCGAGGATCGGAAAAATGCGAGAAAATATGATATGCATGATGACCTAATGTATAACATTCCAAATTGAAAATTTGGGATGTTACAAACCTACCCTCTTAAGATGAATCTAGCCCTCGAGATTCGGGTTAACTAGAAAATAGGTGAGGTGGTCCTGAGCAAAACTTCCTCTCTTTCCCGGTGGCTTCATCCTCGGTGTGGTGGCTCCTTGAACTTTGCAAAACTTGATAACCTTGCTGCGGGTAACTCTGGCATAATCGAGAATCTTAACGGTTTTCCTCATATGTCAAGTCATCCTTCAACTGAATTGCTTCAAAGGGCTTGTGTCTCTTAACGGTACCTCTGCTATCTCGGGTGACATTTCTTCAATCGAGAAACATGGAATATATCATGAACTCCGACAGTCCTTCCGCAATTCCAACTTATCATAACTTCTCCCATGTGTTGCAAAATCTTATATGGTCCAATGAAGCGGGTGCTAACTTTCCTTTCACTCCAAAATGCTTAACTCCTCGAGCGGGATACTCGAGATATACTCTGTCTCCAACTTCATACTCAATCGCTTTGTGCTTTGAATCGGCATAGCTCTTACATGCAGGTGGGCTACCTTGAGCCTGTCTCGAATCAACAACCTTCATTGAGACTCCTTAATCAAATCTGGTCCAAACAAGCGGCGATCTCGGTTTAGTCCCATGACAACGGTGTCCTGCACCTTCTTCCATCTGAGCCTCGAAGGTGCCATCTTTAAGCTGGTTTGGTAGCTGTTGTTGTAGGAAAATTCTGCATACGGCAAATTATCATCCCAGCTAGATCCATAATCTAGTGCACAAGCTCTCGGCATGTCCTCCAAAATCTGATTGACTCTCTCGGTCATCCATCGATTACGTGGGTGGAAAGCTGTCTTGAATTCTAGTCTGGTTCCCAATGTTTCGTGCAAGCTGGTTCCAAAATTTCGAGGTAAACTGGGTTCTCTCTCGATACGTCGATGCTCCTCGGAACTCCGTGTAAACACACAATTCTGGTCATGTATATCTTTGCCAACTTAGCACTGCTATAGGTAGTCTTATTTGGAATGAAATGAGCTACCTTTGTCAAGCGATCGACTATGACCCAAATCGAGTCATATCTGAGCGAGTCTTTGGCAAACCTGTGATGAAATCCATGCCTAGTTTATCCCACTTCCATTCGGGCATCGGCAGCGGTTGTAACAATCCTGCTGGCTTCGATGCTCTGCCTTTACTTTCGACATACGTGCAGCAAACTGCTACATACTCCGCAATATCCTTCTTCATTCCGGTCCACCGAAAATATTCTTCAAATCCAAATACATCTTGGTATTTCTGGGTGAATCGAATAGGGTGAATCATGGGCTTCTTGTAAAATCAACTTCCCGATCTACGGGTCATTTGGCACATAAACACGGTCTTCAAACCATAGGGTATCGTGTTCATCCTCACGAAAACCTTTAGCTTTTCCTTTACTCATTTTCTCCTTTATAGGGCAACTTCCTTATCGCCTTTTGGGCTTCTCGATTTTGTCCATCGATTGTATTGAATCTCAATGCTGCTACATAGCCTCTCGGAATTATTTCCAAACATAGCTCTCGAAGGTCCTCGGCTAACTCATTGGGTATTCCTCCCATCATTAGGGTATTGGCGTGGCTCTTACGGCTCAATGCGTCTGCCTTCGACATTAGCCTTTCCGGTGGTAATGCAATCTCATATCATAATCCTTGATAAGTTCTAACCATCTCCTTTGTGCGAGATTCAATTCATACGTGTGAAGATGTACTTCAAACTCTTGTGATCCGTGTATACTTCACAATGATTTCCAATGAGAAAATGTCTCCATGTCTTTAAGGCGTGCTGCGGCTGCTAACTCCAAATCATGAGTGGCATAATTCAACTCATGGGGCTTAAGTTGTCGTGAAGCATCTGAAACAACTCTTCCTTCCTGCATAAGCACGGCTCCAAGTCCTCGGCGTGAAGCGCCATAATACACCTCATAATCCTTAGTCGATCCGCAATATCAAAACTGGTGAGGTAACCAATCTTTTCTTCAACTCCTGAAAACTTGCCTCACAGTCCTCAGTCCATATGAATTTGTTTTCCTTCTTCAACAATTCTGTCATAGGCTTTGCAATTCTTGAGAAATTCTCAATGAATCTTGGTAGTATCCTGCGAGTCCAAGGAAACTCGAATCTCTCCAACTGTCGTTGGTGCTTCCCATTTGGTTCTGGTCTCAACTTTTGTGGGGTCAACTGCTATCCCTTCTCCGGATATAACATGTCAGAAATCCAACTTCCTTTAGCCAAAACTCACATTTGCTGAACTTGGCATACAAGCTGGTGTTCCTTAGTTTCTCCAAAACCAATCATAAATGTTCCTTGTGTTCCTCTTCATTCTTGAGAAAATCAAAATGTCATCAATGAACACCACGACGAACTTATCCAAAAATCCATAAACACTTTGTTCATCAGGTTCATGAAATAGGCTGGTGCGTTAGTCGATCAAATGACATAACGGTATACTCGTCAGATCCATATCTAAGTGGTAAATGCGGTCTTGGGTATGTCTTGCTCCCGAATCTTCAAGCGATGGTACCACGATCGCAAGTCGATCTTGGAAAACACTTTAGCTCCTTGCAAGCAATCAAACAGATCATTTATCATAGGTAGTGGGTATTTGTTCTTGATTGTTACTTCATTCAATCCACGATAATCCACAACCATTCTCAAAGATCCATCCTTCTTCTCCACCAACAAAGCGGGTGATCCCCAAGGTGAAGAACTTGGGCGAATAAAACCTTTATCCAATAGTTCCTTAATCGCTTCTTGATTTCCGCCAAATCCTTTGCGGGCATCTGTCGGTCGCTTCGATATCGGGCCTGTTCACGGCAACAGCTCGATCAAAACTCAATGTCTCTATCCGGTGGCATTCACGGCAACTCTTAGGAAATACATCGGAAAATCCTTCACCTTGGTACTTCTTCTGTACCACTCGATAGGCAATTTACTTGTGCTCTCCTCGGCTCGTGCCGTGATACATATAATCCTTCTTCCTTACGGTGTGGTGAGCAAAATTGACCTTGTGGTGCAATCTATGTTTCCTCCATACTTTGATAACCAATCCATTCCTAATATCACATCCAATCCTTGGGATTCCGAACTATTAGGTGCGAGGGAAAACATAGTGTCCAATCCTTAGTGGCATTCGATCACACCATTTACTAGCCATGTACTCTGCTCGGGTGAGGTTACTAGCGTGGGTGACCTAAGGGCTTGGGTTGGTAAATTGTACTTATCCACAAATCCCTTGATATGTATGAATGCGATGCACCAAGATGTCGAAAAGAACAACTGCAGATAAATGACTTAACCAAAAACTTACCGATTCTTTGCATCGGGTGATCTTCAACCTCCTCCACATCAATGTGGTTCACATCCCCTGTTGAAAGGGTTGGGCTTCTTTCGAGCTTCCATTGCCATTTCCATTCGCCTACGGACAGTCATTTGCATAATGCCCAGTCTTGCGGCACTTAAAGCAAGTAATGTGACTCAGGTCTACCTTGGATGGTGTTGACGGGTTGGTGCGATTCTGTCCGTTGCTTCCTCCATTCCCGTTCCCATTCTTGGTGCCATTATGGTTGTGCGAATTTCCTCCTCCATGGGTATGCTGAAACTGAATTCCTGTTTTAGGGGTATAACGAGGTTTCTGCTGGGCTCCAGAGTTATACTTCCCTTGTCCATACTTCCGCTTGCGGTTCTCAATTTGCTGCTGCTTTCCTTCAATCATGAGGGCTCGGTCCACTAACTCCTGGTAGTTGTTGAAACTTGCTACCATCAACGGCATGCTGAACTCATCATTCAGTCCTTCTAGAAACTTCTCCTGTTTAGCAGCGTCTGTAGCAACGTCATCTGGGGCATAACGTGCTAATTTGCTAAAATCATCCACGTACTGGCCAACAGTCCTTCCTCCTTGGCGTAAGTTGCGAAACTCACGCTTCTTCATGGCCATGGCTCCTGCTGAAACATGGGCGGTCTGAAAAGCTTGTCAAACCGATCCCATGTGGCGGTGTCACGGGTAAGTGGCTGTGAAATTCTCCCACCATCTTTGCTGCGGGTCCTTCAAGCTGATGTGCTGCAAACTTCACTCTTTCTCCATCATGCATCCTGCAGTGGTCAGCTCCTTCCTATCTTGCGGAGCCGGTCATCTGCTACAATTGGCTCGGTGCTCTTTGGAATACACCGCGGATTCAGTCTAAGGAAGCGAGTCGATGATCCGCGGTGGTGGTGGTGGCGGTGGGTTGTTGTTGTTGTTGTTGTTGTTGTTGCCACAGTTACGCACCAATGTTTGAATCAGGGTATTCTGCTGCTGGATCAATTGGGTGATCTCTAGCGGAAAAGCGAATCCGGGTCGCGTCTCGGAGGCATCTGAGGGTTTTAGAAAAGAAGAGAAATGTAGAATAGAATGAGGTCTAAGGGGAATCACTACCCAAATGCACATGAGCAAAAGCACACAAAATCACTTCATTCAATCAAACAAGGGCTTACAACGATCTAACTATCGCAAAAGTGCGTGTACTATAATGGTTACATGGAGGGAAATACTACTAATATGTGGGGGACTTCTACTAATTTGAACCGGTGGAAGACTCCATGATGTCTGCTCCAGCTTCGTCTTCAAAGTCGGGTTCACTTGGATCCGAATCGGTGTCGTCGATGTTGATGTAGTCGCTTGGGTATTCGACATCTTGGTCTTCATTCTGGCGCCAACTTCTTCTTGAGTTCTTCAATCTCGTACTTAAGATCGTTATTGTGTCTTGCCGAGCTACGATCTCGTCCATATAGTCCTTGCGTGTAGTCTTTAGTTCTTCTTCCGGTTCGATGATCCTTCCTTTGTCTTCGCAACTCCAACATGTCGTTGCACATTTGGTTCTCTGGCGTCGAATGTGCTGATTTAACTCTGGATGAAAGTTGCAATGGATCTATCCTTCTTGGTGCCGACGACGTCCAGTTGTCATCTCGACGTTCGCAAATCTGGTAGATGGTGTCCTTGAGGTCTTCTTGATAAACTTCTCCAATGCGTCCCATGGTGATGTGAGCTGCCATGCTCTTTCCACGGACTCAAGTTGGTGCAATGAAAACACTATCTATAGGCTTGGTGATTGGGGCGAATGTCCTTCTGGAGCGTGGCGTGAATCTTCCAAAGTGCTCCTCTTGAGCAGAGTGGCGTTGAAAGTCCGGTGAAGCTTGGTAGTCAATGTTCGGTACTTAGTAACTTCCTTCAAGTGAAATCCAAAAGGTGTGCCTTCATCCGGTTGGGTGTACTTGATCTTCGCGTCCGTCATCCTAAAGAGAGTAGAAAAGATGAGGAGTTAGAAAATGGGAAGAGAGTAGTGATCTATGGCTTTAACTTAGTGGTCGTGTCCTACGGTCGGTGTGCTCGATACCATTCTCTCAGAGCGACCAGACCGAATGGATCAAGTCTACGTGCTCGGTGTCATCCCTGGATCGATAATCTGACACCACACAAGATGCCGAAGGATTTATAGCGAGTAGCAATCACACACTTATTACATCGTTGTCCACAAGGGAACTTATTACAATAAAATGGCTTAAGGCCATCTAATAATAACAGCGAAGGCTTGGAAGATAAGTGAGTCCATCAACTCCAACGACATTCTCGAGTATAGAACCACGACCTAACACCTTACTGTAAATGCGAAAAGTCTGCATAGCGTGAAAGTTGCAGCCAAAACGGGTTGACACATGGAATATCTTGGCAATGTAACACATAAGAGCAATGAATGAATAAGCCTACACTACATGCATATATGGCTGGTGGTAAGGCTCTCTGTTACATTGCATAAAGCTGATTTTTCCCTACATCAAAGGAATATTTTTATTTAACTATCATGGTGGTTGTTAAACATTGAGAATGGTTGACACATCCTCAATCCCAATTAAAAGTACTCATCAAAACCCAATAACTTTTATTTAGAAGTAACATGTTGAGATTCACATGATATTCAAGTACGGATACTCAAAACGTCCATAACGGGACACGGCTAATCATGATTAGTTTATACACTCTGCAGAGGTTTGCGCACTTTTCCCCACAAGACTCGATCGCCTCCGCTTGGTTCTCGCTTTTCTGATGGTGTTTGAGAAGCGGATGACCGAGACATAGTCTTTCGAAGCGCTAGCACCTTACATGTGGGTAGACCGTACCAACCTACATCCCCTACATCAGCTAGCCTACCCGTAAGAGTTCGCACGACTTAGTCAACTACGCTTGAGCCCATAATTGGCTTGTGGCTGCACACGGAAGTTTCAGTTTGAAAGATCTCATGATCCCTTAGAGCACAGGTGGCGGTCCGAAGAAATACAGCAAGTCTGATGGAAACCAGGTGCCTCAATCCACCCAGATGTGTGTTTAGGTTGCCACCTTAGATAAACCATTAATTAACAATCTCACATCTGTCATGGATATTCACTCACCCAATCCACGTCTACTAGCATAGCAGGGCATAACAAGCAAACGTAGAAGTAACTCCCAAGGTTTCATAAGTAAAACAGGTAATAGGTACTACCTCAATCTACTTCCCAAACCCACAATTTAATTTGATCCTAAACATGCAAGTGTTTGAGGTTTGATCTAATGCAATAAAACTGGGTAATAGAAAAGGTATGATCAAGTGTTACTTGCCTTGCTGATGATCCGCGAGACCTAGAGATTCGAAGTAACAAGCGGCGCACTCCGGGTGATCTAACGCAGACAAACAACAAGCATACAATAAGTACTCATCTAATGCACAGGAAATCTCGAATAAAAGATCTAACCAGAAAGTTCAACTTAAGAACCCAGTTGCAAAAGATTCGAATCAAAATAAACATCGAAAGTCGAAACTCGAGAGAGAACGACTCGGTTTAGCAATCTGAAACTAGGTCAAAATTTCACAGTAGCAAAACTCTGTGAAAGTAGGGTAGTCGAACGGCGGTTTCGTTCTGAAACTCCAGCGCTTGAATCACCGATTCCGATAAGCGAGTGGGAAATAAAACAGATTTGAAAATCGGATCGAAATCGAATCGGAAAAATAACGGATTAATTCGATTAAAAGAAAACAGCGAACGGATTAAATAATGGGCGTTAGTTAACAGAACTAATCCAACGAACACGTTCATTGAAACGAGCGGTTCGGTGAGCGTTCGTTAAATAAGAAAACCGAAAAAAAACCATCTAGGGTTTTTTTTTTTAAAAAAAAACGAATACCTTAAAAAAACCGGATCGGTCTTTAGGGAAAACCGGATCGGAACGGAGCGGGCGGCGGCTACCTCGTGGGGCCAGCCGCGAGGTCCGTGGGTCGGGAGGCGGCGAGGGCGGCGGGCTCGGCGTCGGCGAGGAACGGCGGGCGGCGCCCACGGGCGCGGCTCGGGTCGGGAGGGGGTGGCGGGGGTGAGGTGAGAGGGGGCGGGCGGTATTTAAGAGGGGGGGTGGCGCGACTTGGGGGGGGGGCAGCGGAGGCCGGGTCGAGGCGGAGTCCCAGGCGTGGGTGGCGTCTGTGGGGCGCTCAAAGCGGCGTCTTGGAGGGGAGGAGGAGGAGGGGTCGGGCTGGCTGGCCTGGCCTGTGGGGGGCGTTTTTTTAAAATTTAAACCAAACGAATTAAAAAATATCAAATGAACTCCGATTTTAATAAAATAATTTTTCCGACTCCTAAAAATGAGTCGAACCAAATGAACTTTAAAAGCGGCAAACATGCATATATATATTTTTGCTCATTTTGCCTAAGCAAAATAAATCTTCAAAAGCCAAATTTGATTTATTTATAAAATCTTCATTTTTCCTAAATGTTGGGAAAATCATATTATTCCTCTCTTAAAATTTTATAGGAAAAACTTTATGAAGATAATTAAATAAATCCAAATGATCCTATTTTCAAAATTTGAGAAATCCCAAATATGAAAATAATGAAACTTCCAACTCTCTCCGAGGGTCCTTGAGTTGCGTGAAATTTTCGAGGATCGGAAAAATGCGAGAAAATATGATATGCATGATGACCTAATGTATAACATTCCAAATTGAAAATTTGGGATGTTACACAAGATCTTTGTTGCTAAGAGTGCATCCTTTCTAGAAAAGGAGTTTCTCTCAAAAGAAGTGAGTGGGAGGAAAGTAGAACTTGATGAGGTAGTTGTACCTGCGCCCTTATTGGAAAGTAGTTCATCACAGAAATCTGTTCCTGTGACTCCTACACTAATTAGTGAGGAAGCTAATGATGACGATCATGTAACTTCAGATCAAGTTACTACCAAAACTCATTGGTCAACCAGAGTAAGATCCGCACCAGAGTGGTACGGTAATGCTGTTATGGAGGTCATGTTACTTGACCATGACGAACCTACGAACTTGTAACATCCCAAAATTCTAAATTTTGGAATGTTATATTAAATAGACAGTTTTGGTTGATTGTATGATTGCTTGTGTGAAATTGAGTGAAATTCAATTTATTTTTTTGAAAGTTAAATGAGAGGGAATAAAAGGACTTTCCCAAAATTTCATTTTTCATTTATGATCTCCATGAATTCAAATTCTTTTCAAATACAAAACCCTAGAAATAAGATGACATGACTTCTTCCATTTGAATAAATGAAAAGGATTATGAAAAGATTTGAATTTTATTTGGAAATATTTTCCAATTCAGAAACTTTAAGCAACTCAATGATTTTCATGAGAGAAGATAAAATGACTTCTTCAAAACATATGAAATATGAGTTGGAAGTTTAAAAGGATCAAATTTAAAGTCCTTTTGGAAATTATTTTCAATTTGGAGTTATTTGGATTTTATTCAAATTATTTTTCTCCAAAAATAAAATATATGGAAATTAGTGTAAAATGATTCCATAAAACAAAAATTGGAGAGAAATAAATTTTAAATCATTTTGGTATTTTTAAAATGATTTTATTAGATTTTATTAGAGCAGTAGCACTCTTTGATTTATTTAAAATTTTGTGTATTTTTTTGACGTTACTAAATGTTCATGTTGTAGAAAATCTTTTTCGAATTTTTTTGATATATAATATGCCTATATTATATTTTTATGGTTTATTCTATATTTTTGTTGCCTGCAAATAAATGTTTTATAGAAAAACCCTTCCACCGACTGGGCCGGCCCAGCTAGCCACCAGACCAGCCAGTAGCGTCGCTCGTCCCCCCCCGAGCGGGAGTCCTGCTCGAAATCGCCGCCGCGCCGCCAACGGCTTCCGTGCCGAGGCCGGACACCCCTCCGCGTTGCCCCTCCTCCACACCTAGGAGCCGCCCTCCCCTCCTATAAAGTCGCCACCCCTCTCTCTCCTCCCTCGAACTCCGAAGCCACCGACCCTCGCCTCGTGCCGCCGCTGCACTTCTACCGCGCCGCCGCCGCTACTCCAACGCCGCGCCGCATCTTACCTCACCCCGCACCGCTCCTCGCCGCCGCCCGTGCTGCCGCCTCCGCTCGTCGTCGAAGCCGTCGCCGGTGCCAGCCTCCGCTCGTCGAAACCGCCTGCCACCGGTTTTTCATTGGAAACCGTCCCGACTAGTAAAACCGCTAGAAACTGACCGATTTTGTTTTCATTTTTTAAACCTGGTTTTTCTTATTAACCTAGTTATTTAGTGAACGCTCGCTAGTTATATCTTCGCAGTGAACAGATTCGTTCGTTAGCGTTCGGTAGCGAACATTCGTTCGGTAGAATTTTTATTTTTCTTTTTAATTTCTGCCAGGGACCTATCCGTAGTTTTATATTTATAGTTTAGTCCCTAATGTTAAAACAATCACTACTTTTTGCTCGTTAGTCAGGATTAGATGAAACCAACGCCCACTTCTTCGTTATGATCTCCTCTATCTAGATAATCAACTTAAACATAAGTTTGAAATTTTTAAAATTTCAATTCAAACAGATTTGTATTGAAACTTCGTTTGATCGTAACTTAAGTCTTATAACTCTGTTTGAGTTGATTCTTTTTGCAAATCGAAGCTCTTGACCTAAACTTTCTGATAAGACCAAATTCACATAATTTTGGTACGGTTATAAATTGTTTTATGTTGCAGGAGTTATTTGCTTGGTTTTGATGTTTTCCGAATTGTCTTCTTCGTTCTTTCCGATCTTTTGAGTGATTGCTTATGTGTGGTTACTATTGCTTTCTTATGCTAGATTGACCGGAGTGTGACGAGTAGAACTATCAGGAGTTATGAGTGCGAATCGTCTTCATCAACAGTACAAGGAAAGTTAACACTTTGATCATACTTTTCATTACCTAGTTTTTATGTATTAGATTCAATCCTCAAACACTACATGATTAGGATGTAATTAATATGTGGGTGTTGGCAAGTAGTTGATGAGGTAGGAACCTATTGTCCTGCATTCAAACCTTGGGAGTTACTTTTACGTTATGCTCATACTGCTATGCTATACTCGTAGACGTGGATTGGTTTGAGAGAATTCATGAAAGATGTGAGAGATTATTGTTAACTAAGGTTTAACTTAAGGTGGCTACTTTAATACACATCTGGGTGGATTGGTAGGGGCACCCTGGGGATATACCAGTGGACTTGCCCGGACACCTGGGGACATACTAGTGTTTTCGTAGGAGATCCCGGGGAACCCGTGTGATCATCCTATGGTTTGCCACCCAGGCTCAAAGGGATCATAAGATTATTCATGCTAGAAACTTCCGTGTGCAGCCACAAGCTATTATGGGCTCTAGCATAGTTGAGTATGTTACACGACATTTTCCAGGGGCAGGCTAGCAGATGTAGGGGATGTAGGTTGGTACTGTCTACCCAGGGTTAGAGTTAGTGCTTCTGAAAGACTGTGTCTCGGTCATCCATTTCTCAAACACATTGTAGTGCCAGAAATCCAACAGAGGAGATCGTGTCTTCTGGGGAAAAGTGCGCAAACCTCTTCAGAATGTATAAACTAATCATGGTTAGCCGTGTCCCCAGTTATGGACATCTTGAGTATCTGGTTCTTGGATTATCATATTGATCTCATCACTCTAAATTAATTTTGTTCGGTTATTAATTACCTTTTAATTGGGATTGAGATGGGGATTTACCATTCTCAATGTTTTCAACCAACTTTGTAGTTAAATAATATATATTCCTTTGCAGTAGGGAAAAATTGGCTTTTTGCAAAAACATTATAACCATAGAGCTTTTCCACCAGCCAAATATGTATGTAGTGATAGCTATTATTCATCATTATCCTATGGTGGGAATTTGTTAGTACATTCAATGTACTGACCTACATGGCTGCAATGTCTCATGTTGTAGGAATCTTACGACGAGTAAGTGATATGTTAGGGTTACGATTTCTACACTCAGTTTTGCCGTTGGTGTTAATGGGAATCCACAACCTTGTTGTTACTTCCGCTATTTGGATTGAGGTAATAGTATTTACGTTACTTTATACATGTGATTTACCTCTGTTATAAATCCTCGAGTACTGTGTGTGTTAGCATACTGATCCAGGGATGACACCTATGCACAGAGACTTGACCGTCTGAGGGCAGGTCACTACAAGATGGTATCAGAGCACATGTTGACTGTAGGACGTGACCCTAGAAACTGGCAAGCCCATAGGAAAGATTTTGTCTACAAACATCATTTTCAAAAAGATCTTTTACCTCTTTTCTCTTCTGAGCTTATTCAAATATTCCCTTTAGTTGGACAATACCCTTCTCCCCTTTTTGACCACACGAAGATTCGACTGATGAGACCACTCCAAGAAGTATAATATATCAGACAATTAAGACCACTTCAGAATGAAGAGGATTTTACCGTGCATTATAATAATGGAACCTACAATGGTTTAAAACTCCGAAGACTAGGAGAAATTGAAGGCTCTGAAGAATTCCCAGATTTGTATGACCTAGGAAGGCTGCCCTTATGGAACTTGGCAGACTATGGAAGCTGTCAATACCCGAGATCAAGGTGTATTGAAGAAATACCGGAACATGGAGCATTAGAACTCAAAGTCTTCTCAAGAAAACCCTAGGACAGGAGATATCAATTATGGAATGAAATCTCATGGAAGTAACATGGGCATAGACACGGCTAACCATGGTGTTATCGCCCGCTTATGCTATTGCCACCGTGCTGAGTTAAGCATGCATTTCTTTGGAATAATTGGATGGTAGAAGGCTGATGGGGCATCTGTCGACAAAGGATGCAGTTTTAACCTTAGCTGGCGTATCACCAGTATCTGGAGTATTACATAAGGAGTTTTAAGATGGACCTTTAAGAAGCCGTATTTGACAAGGAAGAATCTCGTGAAGAACTCGGGACCCAGAAACTGAAAGTAGCCAAGCTGGAGGAGCAAAACCTCAAGATAAAGGAGATTCGTCAGGAACTGAAGGACAATAGGACCATGGTTCATGCCAAGGATGTTGAAATCCAGAAGTTTGTAACACAACTCTTAAAGGACGTCCCGAGAGACTTCACGTCAACAGAGATGATCTGGCATAAGAACTTGAGAAGGACAAGCACGATCGGAGGAAGCCATCGGAGACATGAACAAGACTTGAATAGTTTGGCTGCGTTGACCCTTAGAAGACCAAACCCCTGTTATATACTTACGTTAGATGCGACGTTTGTGAGCTGTCATTTGTTTGATGTTTTTCCGACAGCCACAAAATAAAATCTGTCTTTTTCAAAACTATTGTTTGTATTGTGTGTATCCCTCTCTATCTCTCTCTCTTCTCACCCCAAAACCCATGGACCCGATAGAGTATGAATGGAGATGAGCTTATATTTTTTGTACCGATGAGTCAATTGGAGACGGACCGATGGATTCTTAACATGGAAGGTCATATAGAGAATAACCCTGTAGTCAGAAAGGATATGACCCAGCATGCTCTTTAGTGCTTTGAAAGAGGTACTACTACTAGGTGGAGGGTGTACCAAACCATCAATGGATGGCAAGGAGTAACCACTTGGAAAGAATTTAAGTCGACTTTGCCAAAGTCTCGGTTTGTGTCCCAGAAATTGAAGCCTGATGGAAGTGATATGAAGAAACCTTGTGCATGCAAGCTCTGTGGAGAAATAGGACACACCCATAAAGAACACAAGGATGAATGCTCTCATTGTGAAGAAAGTCACCCAGCTGAAGAATGCCCAACTAAGCAGATCACTTGTTTCTTGTGTGAAGGGACTACCCACTACCCTCTCAGTGACACATTTACCCCATGGTACAAAGAACCGTACAGCAGAAGAAAGAAGTAATGAAAGGAGCCCTCATGGAAATTTTAGAGGAACCTGTGATGAAGGAAGAGGTGGAGGACACACCCGAAGAACACCCAATTAAACCCTACACTAAGTCTTGCTATTCATGTGGAGAAGAAGGACACATCTCCCAGAATTGTCTGAAGGGGGATCTAGTAGAATCCCCGACAGAGGAAGTATAGTATGACCCACAGGAAATAGAAGCCATGATTGGCACGGAAAAGTCCAAGAAGAGAAGTAGATTAGATTCCAGGAAGGACCTGAGTCAAATCACCTGTTTCAGGTGAAAGGAGTCAGGGCACTACATCAGCGATTGCCCAAAAAGGAAACCTCAAGACTTGTCAGAAGTAATATGTTTTCGTTGTAATGGAGTAGGGCATTTTGCCAAAGATTGTCCCAAAGAGAAGGAGACTTGTGCTAAATAGTTGAGTCTGTGAAAATATAGTAGTAGTAATGGGAACAATTCTTTTATTATTGAGGTGTTGGGTTGAGTCATGTAATAGAAATGCATGAGATTGTAATAATTTGAGAATCAATAAAGTTAGCATCGTTGGTACTAATTTGGATTTTATGAGTTCTTACTCTATGAAGAAAGATTTTGACCATTTTTGAGGATATGAGAAATATGGTCTATGGAAGAATTGGACCATTTTAAGGGTGGTAGTACCCTGTAAGGACACTTGACCCCTAGAAAAGATATGTTCCACAAAGTCGAGTACGGACAAAACAAGTATGTGTTTTGTCTCGATACGTGGGGTATCCCAAGAGTATGAAGGGAGGAAGTACTATTGGATATAAAGGAGATATGATGTTGGTAATATGGAGCAATTGTAACTTCATGATGAGTCTGGGTAATCACGTCTTAGTTTGGTACCAATGGAAGGAAGGGCGACAGTACAATTGGATGGATTTTAAGTATGCTAGAAAGCTGGACGTTGGAATAATGATCAGTTGCCCCGATGATGAGTTCAAGGATTACTAGTGATGAGATGGGCCATAACCCATAGGCTCCAGGACCTGCCAAGAAGCAAGCACATTCTTGCTGAAGGAAAAACCCTGGAAGAAGTTATGATTTTAGTAACTGACGATCTTATACGAGTTGATGCAAAACCTCGGAACAATAGATGTTTGTTCAGCTTGCAGAATCTATGGATTCTTCCGAACTTAGTTCATCGACAAGGGAAATTCTGCAATGCTTGTGAGGATGACCTAGTGTTAGATTGCGAGATTCGCTAAACCATATACAAGGTAATGATTTGGGTGCGGGATGGATTGATAACCATACCGACTTACTCTTATTATTCGCCTTGCTATGTGGGATGGTAAATCTGAGTGACTTACCCATAGTAGAGCGACGACGATCAAATCCTTGTTTAAACCTTAGAATGGTACTCCCTCCGTTCCTTGATATAAGGTGTATAGATTTTTGAGAAAACATCCGAAATATAAGGTGCCTTGCGTTGCACCACTCATATGGATAATTTTTTTAGAGATTTGATTACATTAACATATATTAGGAAAGCTTCTCTATTTTCTCATGTCAATTAGTCAGGTGTAATCTCTCCCAAAACTTGTGAAATTTTCATTGCACATGCGTTCTTTAATTTTCGTGCCAAAAATTATACACCCTATATTTAGGAACAGAGGGAGTATGACAATTTTCCCTTGTATAAGGCAGCTTTTGCCAATCTAGGCCATACGGTGAGGTTCAACCCAGACCCATTTTCCTGCAGGAGAAACCATAAATGGTTGACAACCATGAGATATCGATAGTTGTTTAGAATTGGCGCCAGACCCGTTAGCTAAGAAGACCAAGTCACAGAAGGACCTTACAAAGAGGAAAGGGCAGAAGAATTGCGGTAAAGGTTATGCCACTACTGGAAGAGCCCAGAGAAGGAATTATCCTGAAGATCTGAGAAGATAGACACCGTCAACAATAAGGATGGAGTATATGAGTTTTGATGGAACCGTAACCATGTTTCTAAGGGTGGTAGCACCCTAGACCCCCTGTGATGATCGATGGATTTTGATTAAGACCCCGACCCTAACCTATTTCTTTCTAGCCTCTCCGGATCTCGAGGACGAGATTCATTTTAAGGGTGGTAGCTTTCTAACATCCCAAAATTCTAAATTCTGGAATGTTATATTAAATAGATAGTTTTGATTGATTGTATGATTGCTTGTGTGAAATTGAGTGAAATTCAAATTATTTTTTGAAAGTTAAATGAGAGGGAATAAAAGAACTTTCCCAAACTTTCATTTTTAATTTATGATCTCTGTGAATTCAAATTCTTTTCAAATACAAAACCCTAGAGAGAAGATGACATGACTTCTTCCATTTGAATAAATGAAAAGGGTTTTGAAAATAATTGAATTTTATTTGGAAATATTTTCCAATTCAGAAACTTTAAGCAACTCAATGATTTTCATGAGAGAAGATAAAATGACTTCTTCAAAACATATGAAATATGAGTTGGAATTTAAAAGGATAAAATTTGTCATTTTGGAAATTATTTTCAATTTGGAGTTATTTGGATTTTATTCAATTATTTTCTCCAAAAATAAAATATATGGAAATTAGGGTAAAATGATTCCCTAGAATAGAAAATTGGACAGAAATAAATTTGAAATCATTTTGGTATTTTTAAAATGATTTTATTGGATTTTATTAGAGCAGTAGTACTCTTTGATTTATTTAAAATTTTGTGTGTTTTATTTGACGTTAGTAAAATGTTCATGTTGTAGAAAAATCTTTTTCTAAAAAATTTTATATACAATATGCCTATATTATATTTTTATGGTTTATTCTATTTTTTGTTGTTTGTAAAAAATGTTTTATAAAAAAAACCTTCCACCGACTGGGCCGGCCCAGCTAGCCATCCAGGCCCAGCCCAGCGCGCCGCTCGTCCCTTTCCCCCCCCTAGCGGGAGTCCTGCTCGAAGTCTCCGCGCGCCACCATCGGCTTCCGTGTCGAGGCCGGACACCCCGCCGCCTTGCCCCTTCTCCACGCCTCGGAGCCGCCCTCCCCACCTATAAAGTCGCCGCCTCTCTCTCTCCTGCCTTGAACTCTGACGCCGCCGACCCTCGCCTCGCGCCGCTGCTCCACCACCGCGCCGCATCTTGCCTCGCCCCGCACCGCTCCTCGCCGCCGCCCGTGCTACCGCCTCCGCTCGCCGTCGAAGTCGCCGCCCAAGCCCCTCATTGCTGAAGCCAGCCGCCGCTCGTCGAAACCGCCCGCCACTGGTTATCCTCGAAAACCGTCCTGACCTGTAAAACCTCTAGAAACCGACCGGTTTTGTTTTCTTTTTTTTGAAAACCCGGTTTTTCTTATTAACCTAGTTATTTAGTGAACGCTCGCTAGTTATCTCTTCGCAGTGAACAGATTCGTTGGGTAGCGAACGTTCGTTCAGTAGAATTTTTCTTTTTCTTTTTAATTTCTGCTAGGGACCTATCTGTAGTTTTATATTTACAGTTTAGTCCCTAATCTTAAAACGATCACCACTTTTTGCTCGTTAGTCGGAATTAGATGAAACCAACGCCCACTTCTTTGTTACAATACCCTCTATCCACATAATCAACTTAAACATATTTTTGAAAGTTTTCAAATTTGAATTCAAACAGATTTGTATTCAAACTTCGTTTGATCGTAACTTAAGTCTTATAACTCCGTTTGAGTTGATTCTTTTTTGCAAATCGAAGCTCTTGACCTAAACTTTCTGATAAGGCCAAATTCACATAATTTTGGTATGGTTAGTAATTGTTTCATGTTCCAAGAGTTATTTGCTTGATTTTGATGTTTTCTGAATTGTCTTCTTCATTCTTTCCGATCTTTTGAGTGATTGCTTATGTGTGGTTACTATTGCTTACTTACGCTAGATTGACCGGAGTATGACAAGTAGAACTATCAGGAGTTATGAGTGTGAATCATCTTCATCAGCAGTACAAGGAAAGTTCACACTTTGATCATACTTTTCATTACCCAGTTTTTATGCATTAGATTCAATCCTCAAACACTACATGATTAGGATGTGATTAATATGTGGGTGTTGGGAAGTAGTTGATGAGGTAGGAACCTATTGTCCTGCATTCAAACCTTGGGAGTTACTTTTACGTTATGCTCATACTGCTATGCTATGCTCATAGACGTGGATTGGTTTGAGAGAATTCATGAAAGATGTGAGAGATTATTGTTAACTAAGGTTTAACTTAAGGTGGCTACTTTAATACACATCTGGGTGGATTGGTAGGGGCACCCTGGGGATATACCAGTGGACTTGCCCGGACACCTGGGGACATAATAGTGTTGTCCTAGGAGATCCCGGGGAACCCGTGTGATCATCCTATGGTTTGCCACCCAGGCTCAAAGGGATCATAAGATTATTCATGCTAAAAACTTCCATGTGCAGCCACAAGCTATTATGGGCTCTAGCATAGTTGAGTATGTTGCATGATCTCTTCCAGTGGTAGGATAGCAGATGTAGGGGATGTAGGTTGGTACTGTCTACCTAGGGTTAGAGTTAGTGCTTCTGAAAGACTGTGTCTCGGTCATCCGTTTCTCAAACACCTTGTAGTGCGAGAAATCCAATGGAGGAAATCGAGTCTTGTGGGGAAAAGTGCGCAAACCTCTGCAGAGTGTATACACTAATCATGGTTAGCCGTGTCCCCAGTTATGGACATCTTGAGTATCTGGTTCTTGGATTATCATATTGATCTCATCACTCTAAATTAATTTTGTTGGGTTATTAATTACTTTTAATTGGGATTGAGATGGGGATTCACCATTCTCAATGTTTTCAACCAAGTTTGTAGTTAAATAAAATATATTCCTTTGCAGTAGGGAAAAATTGGCTTTTCGCAAAAACATTATAACCATAGAGCTTTTCCACCAGCCAAATATGCATGTAGTGAAAGCTATTATTCATCATTATCCTATGGTGTGAATTTGTCAGTACATTCAATGTACTGACCTACTGTCACGCCCAATATGCGACCCTATCCAAAAGGAACTCGACGGTCCCACCAAGGATAGACCCGCATATTGAAACGCTTTTGCAAGGTGGATATCTTTACATCAACATTACATAATAGTGGGATACATACATAAGGCACAAATGCCACAAGAATACATCAACATCATATACAAGATCAACATCCGACTACGGATGAAACATAAATGTAAACTCAAACAATATCCACCACGCTAGCCCAGCTGCCGACACGAACCTATCTCTGATCGAAGAAGAAGCGGAAGAAGAACTCAACGCAAGCAAGCATCGCTCTCGCGTCATGATCATCACACAACCTATACCTGCAATCGGTGGTGTAGTAATCTGTGAGCCACGAGGACTCAAAGAATCCCATTACCATGGGTATCAAGACTAGCAAAGCTTAAAAGGAAAAGAAGGGTAAAGTGGTGAGGTTGCAGCAGCGACTAAGCATATATGGTGGCTAACATACGCAAATGAGAGCGAGAAGAGAAACAAAGGAACGGTCGTCAACTAGTAATGATCAAGAAGTGACCACGAACTCCTACTTACGTCGACATAACCCGAAACCGTGTTCTCCTCTCGATCAACCCGAAAAGAGACACTCACGGTTACGCTTTACGGTTGGTGTATTTTAGAAGAGTTTGCTTCAAGTTTACTACAACCGGATATTAACAAATTCCCATCTACCACATAACCATGGCACGGCTCTCGAAAGTTTATACCTGCAGGGTGTCCCAACTTAGCCCATGATAAGCTCTCGCGATCAACGAAGGATATTCCTTCTCCCGGAAGACCCGATCAGTCTCGAATCCGGCTACAAGACATTTCGACAGCAATAAAACAAGACCAGCAAAGCCGCCCGATGCGCCGACAATCCCGATAGGAGCTGCACATATCTCGTTCTCAGGGCAACATCGGATGAGACTAGCTACGAGTAAAACCAGACCTCGAGTTGCTCCGAGGGGGCCCCGCAGGCAGCTCGGTTCAGGCCAGCACTTAGAGAAGCACGGCCCCTGAGGGGGCTAAAATAAAGATGACCCTTGGGCTCCGGAAACCCAAGGGAAAAAGGGCTGGGTGAGGCAAATGGTAAAACCAATGTTGGGCCTTGTTGGAGGAGTCTTATTCAAAGCGAACTGTCAAGGGGGTCCCATAAATCACCCGACCGCGTTAGGGACGCAAAATCCGGGAACATAATACCGATATGACGGAAACTAGGGCGGCAAGAGTGGAACAAAACACCAGGCATAAGGCCGAGCCTTCCACCCTTTACCAAGTATATAGATGCATTAATTAAATAAGATATATTGTGATATCCCAACAAGTAAACATGTTCCACCAAGGAACAACATCCCCATGTTCCAACAAGGAACAAACTTCATCTTCACCTGCAACTAGCAACGCTATAAGAGGGGCTGAGCAAAGCGGTAACATAGCCAAGCAATGGTTTGCTAGGAAGGGTGACAACGGGTTAGAGGTTCATGGCAATTTGGGAGGCTTGAGCAGCAAGTGATAGGTAACGCAGCATAGCGATAGAACGAAGCAACTAGCATAGCAATGATAGTAGTGAGATCCAAGGTGACGGTCATCTTGCCTGAAATCCCGCAAGAATGAAGAAGAACGAGTCCATGAAGAAGACGAACGGATGAAGCCGAACCAAGCGTAGACGAACGAATCCTCGCAATCGCAACGAAACGGGAACTAGCGAGAAGAAGCACACAACAAGGTAAACACACCACACATAGACAAGACATGATGCACAACCAAGCATGATGCATGACAACGCTAGATGAGGCTACTCATGGAAAAAGATGATGCATACAAGACCAACACATCAAAGCAAGTTTAAGTGAGGCCGGAAACAACATATAACAATTCCGGTAAGTCCTCATATGCAAATTTCGAAATTGGTCCAGATCTGAATAAACCTTATGTTCAAGTGGTTAAACAGAAATTTAAGATGCACCAAGATGATCTACACGAAATTCTAGTCAAGTTACATATAAAGTTCATTAGATTCGGAGCTACGGCCTAGAAGATATGAGCAAAACAAGTTAAACATGGCATTGATGCAAAATGCATACAAACATCAAGCAAACACCTCAAAACAAGGATGCAACATGATAATATGAAGCTACATGCAAAATCAAGCAAGTTTCATATAGAGCACACTCAAAACGGAGCAATGGTTCAACACATCCGCACTATACATGACATGACAACAATCTGTCCAAAACAGCAACTAGGCATATTGCAAGCACCAAAACACTATGCTACAGCATCTCAACGTAATAACAAAAAGCATGGGCATGATGTACAGGTAAAGCATGACAAAACATGAACACTGAGTTATCTCCAGAAATCACTAGAACATGCTCAAAAACACATGGCAAGATTGCAAATAATAACAGGTTCAGACTTTGCAGAAAACAACATCAGGTTGCAATGTTTAGAGCTATGAAACAACATGTTACAGGAACTTATCATGGCAAACAAAGGCATGGCATGAATCTAATAATTGCATAGAACAAAAGTCCTTTAGTGACCATAAGCCAAAAAGGATCATAAAATATGATGGCACCCATGTAAACATGGCAAGTTATATTACCGATAAATACATAGCAGGAAAAACAATACTAGGCATGTTGGTGAGCTTGAACCACTCAACACAGAGCAATACATGGCATGGAAAGGCAACCAACAGTAAGAAGACATGGCATAGAAACTATACATGGCAATAGCAAAATCATAGCATACACGGATCAACTACAACAACCTTGGCAAAATTGAATAACATGTAAACAATCTGCCAGGAAACATTTTATAGCAAAAGGAGAGCTCGATTGGCTCAAGCTATGGCACTCCATAATTGCAAACAAGGGCATGGATGGATAGAGAATAACCATATGTTCAAAACATCCTTACTGAAGTATCTCAAAATAAGCATGGATCTCTCTGTAGCATCAAGTTTACATGGCATAAAAATATCGCAGAGCAGGGCTGAAATCAGCAACATCATGAAGCCTAGTTTGCATGCTTGTGCTAGTCACCACAGAGATCACAAAATACATGGCATACACCCTGTAAAGATGGCATGGCATATTACAAAACACATGTAGGACTCAAGTTCATAGGGTGCACACATCAATCATGGCAAAATGACAAAAGTGCATGTTATGATAAGAATCTGAAACTAACATCACATAGCCCTCTTCTAACAGCATTTCGGGCAACAAGATGAGCTCAAATGAATATGATGCAATGCGATGAAATGATGTACTCGTCGAGACGAACAATTTGACATATTACACGCACGAAACGGAGCTACGGATGCAAAGTTATGATGTGATGAAAATGCATGAAAATTACTGCAAAAATCGGGGACTTAGTGGATTTTCACCTCCGGGAGAAGTCAACGGTGGCGCGGAAAACGAGGTTCGTCGGAGCTCGCCGGAGATGGGGCTGCGGCGGCCGGGGATGAAGACAGACGCGCCGGGGGAGGCGGATCCGGCCGGTCCCGTCCCGGATACGGCCGGGGACGACCGGAGGGAGGCGGCGCGGGGCGGAGGAAGCCGGGCGGCGCTGGATGCGGCCGAGGCGCACCGCCTCGGGCGCGCGAGGCGGACGGCGGCGGCCGGTCCGGACGCGGCGGAGCGGAGAGCCGCTGGCTCCGGCAGCGCGACGGAGCGGGAGGAGCGGGGCGGCGCGCCTGGCGCTGGGCGGAGCGGGGCGCGGCGGGCGGCGGGTCGCCGGGCGGCGGAGCTGCGGCGCGGCCTTCTGGCGCTGGCCCGGAGGGAGACGGCAGCGGGCGCTGGGCTCGCTGGGCCCGATCCGGTCCTCGGGCCGTGCGGGCGGACGGGGCTCAGGGACATGTGGCGCGCACGGGTTGGAAGGGGGCGGTGGCGCGGACATGTCCGGCGGGGTCCGGACGTGTCCGGCTGCGGGAGGAGGACGAAGCTAGGGTTTAGGGTGGATTCATCCGCGAATTTCGGGGGGAGATGCATATTTATAGGTAGAGGGAGTTAGGAGAGTCCAAATGGAGCGCGGTTTTCGGCCACGCGATCGTGATCGAACGACCGAGAGCATGGAGGGGGTTTGGATGTGTTTTGGGCCACTTTGGAAGGGTGTTGGGCTGCAAAGAGAAGGAGGCTTTTGCGGTTACCCGGTTAACCGTTGGAGTACTAAACGACCTCCAAATGGCACGAAACTTGACAGGCGGTCTACCGGTGCTATACCAAGGCCGCTTGACAAACCTCATTCCATTCCGAGAACGTTTAATACCCACACACGAAAAGAGACAAAAGGGGGCGCCGGGAGACATAGGAGTGCCGGATTGCAAAACGGACAACGGGGAAAATGCTCGGATGCATGAGACGAACACGTATGCAAATGAAATGCACATGACGACATGATAAAAATGCAGATGATGACATGGCAAAGATGCAACACGCAAGCAAATGACATGGCAACGCCGACGAATAACTGAAGGACACCTGGCGCATCGAATCCGGGGCGTTACAACACTCCTCCACTAACAAGACATCTCGTCCCGAGATCTTAGGACCGAGACGGAAGGGAAAAAGGGATGAGGTGAAACAAGAACTCAAGAGAAGAAGAAAAGAATCGAGAGCACTCGAGAATAAGAGAGGAACGACAAGAATGACGAGAATCAAAGCTCACGGAATCAGATAGACTACGAATGCACTCGTTCTAACCGGAGTGGTTAGAATGAGAAAAGAAACGAATAAGACTGAAAGGATTTAGGCAGCACACCGGTTGAACAAGGAAAGAATAGAACATGAGCTTCAGAAGATGGAATGACACTTGACGAGATAAACAACGCAATGCCTCCGGAAGAATTGAAAGAATTTGAATGAAAACAACTTAGAAGTAAGGATTGAGTGGATTTGAATATCTGAGAAGAACAAAGAAATGCAAAACTCCAATTCTAAAGAATACGAAGAATTAATTACACTTAGAGATGCAAGAAGAAAAGATACTTGAACTCCACCAACAATAATCTTGATGAACACTTGAAGAATGAATTAAATCATGATGATCCACCGTGAAGAACTCCGGTAACAAAAGGATGATGAGATAGAATGAAGGAAGAAAGAATAAGATGAGCCTTGCGGTGATTTAGATGGAGGTTCCGACGAAAAAGGCCGAGGAAATTAGAACTCCGGAAAAGAAAAGATTAAAACACTTGGAACTAGAATTTATTCCTCACGAACAAACTCCGAAGAAAAGGATTAATCACTTCGATGAAATAAGAATAAGATTTATTGTATGCTTATCCTTCATCAAATTAAATTGATGACAAGCAATGGATTTTTGCATACTACTTATTCTTCTTGAAAAAGAATTGAGAAGTGACATATCGCAAACTTGAGAAGGTCTTCATGAACCACCGGTAGGATTGGAAAGAACGAATGAATTAAAATGATAATCAAGGAAAAAGAATCTTGATCGAACCGCCGTTAGAAATGAAAATGAACGAAGAGAAGAGAACGAATCGCCGGAAAGAATTAGAAACCACGAAGATACTTGAGGGAAAATTAGAGACAAGAGAACGAAGAGATCGCGAACTGATTGACGAATTCTTGAACGAAGCACCGGAAGAATATTGAGATGAACGAAGCTGAAAACTTGGAACGAAGAAATATTCCGAAAAGATGACCTCCGGATGATCGGAACAGAAAAGCAACTCCTGAAATACTCCGGATGGGTAAGAAAAAATATCTGACAAATGGAATAATTCGAGAGGATAGCATGAAGCTAGAACCACGAATCTTCGGGAGAACGGGCAAAATTTAGAGGAAAACTCTTCTTCGGTCTTCAAATGATGACGAGAAACACCACCAAAATTACTGAGATACTCCGGGAGAATGAAAAGCAAAGTGGTTGAGCCAACAATGAAATGATTTCAAATCGATCTTGGAAAAGGCATGTGACTAATGGAATCCATTCTTATGTCACACTTGAAAAGAATTGAGAATAACTCCGGAAGAATTAGAAGAGTCAGGTAAGATCCTGGGAAAAGACCTGTGGGTTAGGGCCCACTAAAGGAAAAACACCGTTGGAAAGAATTGTTGAACAGATAGACGATGCACCGGAACAATTGAAATATTTGAATGAGGTGACAACCTCGAATTAATTGGAACACAGACAAATCTCCTGAGATGTCTTGAACACTCCAGAAGGATAAACTGGCGAGAGGCGAACGAGCAAAGAGAAAACATTTGAGCCGAGGAAAAGAATACGATCGACAAAGAAAAACTTGAATTGAATCCACCGAAAAAGAAAGAGATGACGAATGACGAACGAGACGAGAATTCACCGGTTGAAACAATTGAGGGAAGATTCCACACGAATGAAATTGATGCTCGAAATAGACTCAGGCTCCGGGAAGAAGAGGGTGGGAGGGCGGAAAAAACAAAGGCAACTTGGAAGGGGAAATCAACGAATATCTTGAAGAGAAAACACCGGTTGAAATCATTGAGGAAAGAAAGAAAAGACTTCTCACGAGTAGGATGGATACTCGATTATGGATTCCAGCTCCGAGGAGAAAAAGGGTGGGTGGGTGGGAAAATAAAACAACTGAGGATTGACCTTGCAAAGATGAAGATGGTCGAGTCAACTTGACGAGAAATGCACCGGGTAAAAGAGCAGAGGAACAACGATCGGAAAACCAACTGCGTGATCCTAAAGAAAAATTGAACGGGAAGAGGAGTAGTTCAAAACACCTACGTCAAGATTCCTTACCAGAGCGACGAAGGGGCTGAGGAGTAAAAAGAATTCCTACTCTCCAATATAACTAGACTCTGAAAATAGTTTTATTCTAGACTCAACTGCGGCCAAACTACACGATCAATCAAGGGGGCTCCTAGGGTCGGTCGAGGCTCTGATACCAACTTGTCACGCCCAATATGCGACCCTATCCAAAAGGAACTCGACGGTCCCACCAAGGATAAACCCGCATATTGAAACGCTTTTGCAAGGTGGATATCATTACATCAACATTACATAATAGTGGGATACATACATAAGGCACAAATGCCACAAGAATACATCAACATCATATACAAGATCAACATCCGACTACGGATGAAACATAAACAGAAACTCAAACAATATCCACCCTGCTAGCCCAGGCTGCCGACCTGGAACCTATCTCCTGATCGAAGAAGAAGAAGAAGAAGAAGAACTCAACGCAAGCAAGCATCGCTCTCGCGTCATGATCATCGCACAACCTGTACCTGCAACTGGTGGTGTAGTAATCTGTGAGCCACGAGGACTCAGCAATCCCATTACCATGGGTATCAAGACTAGCAAAGCTTAAAAGGAAAAGAAGGGGTAAAGTGGTGAGGTTGCAGCAGCGACTAAGCATATATGGTGGCTAACATATGCAAATGAGAGCGAGAAGAGAAACAAAGGAACGATCGTCAACTAGTAATGATCAAGAAGTGACCCTGAACTCCTACTTACGTCAGACATAACCCAGAAACCGTGTTCTCCTCTCGATCAACCCCGAAAAGAGACACTCACGGTTACGCACACGGTTGGTGTATTTTAGAAGAGTTTGCTTCAAGTTTACTACAATCGGATATTAACAAATTCCCATCTGCCACATAACCGCGGGCACGGCTCTCGAAAGTTTATACCCTGCAGGGGTGTCCCAACTTAGCCCATGATAAGCTCTCGCGATCAACGAAGGATATTCCTTCTCCCCGGGAAGACCCGATCAGTCTCGGAATCCCAGCTACAAGACATTTCGACAACAATAAAACAAGACCAGCAAAGCCGCCCGATGCGCCGACAATCCCGATAGGAGCTGCACATATCTCGTTCTCGTGGCAACACCGGATGAGACTAGCTACCAAGTAAAACCAGACCTCGAGTTGCTCGAGGGGCCCATGCACAGCTCGGTTCAGGCCAGCACTTAGAGAAGCACCGCCAGGGGGCTAAAATAAAGATGACCCTTGGGCTCCGGAAACCCAAGGGAAAAAGGGCTGGGTGAGGCAAATGGTAAAACCAATGTTGGGCCTTGCTGGAGGAGTCTTATTCAAAGCGAACTGTCAAGGGGGTCCCATAAATCACCCGACCGCGTTAGGGACGCAAAATCCGGAAACATAATACCGATATGACGGAAACTAGGGCGGCAAGAGTGGAACAAAACACTAGGCATAAGGCCAAGCCTTCCACCCTTTACCAAGTATATAGATGCATTAATTAAATAAGATATATTGTGATATCCCAACAAGTAAACATGTTCCAACAAGGAACAACATCCCCATGTTCCAACAAGGAACAAACTTCATCTTCACCTGCAACTAGCAACACTATAAGAGGGGCTGAGCAAAGCGGTAACATAGCCAAGCAATGGTTTGCTAGGAAGGGTGACAACGGGATAGAGGTTCATGGCAATTTGGGAGGCTTGAGCAGCAAGTGATAGGTAACGCAGCATAGCGATAGAACGAATCAACTAGCATAGCAATGATAGTAGTGAGATCCAAGGTGACGGTCATCTTGCCTGAAATCCCGCAAGGAAGAAGAACGAGTCCATGAAGAAGACGAACGGATGAAGCCGAACCAAGCGTAGACGAACGAATCCTCGCAATCGCAAAGAAACGGGAACTAGCGAGAAGAAGCACACAACAAGGTAAACACACCACACATAGACAAGACATGATGCACAACCAAGCATGATGCATGACAACGCTAGATGAGGCTACTCATGGCAAAAGATGATGCATACAAGACCAACACATCAAAGCAAGTTTAAATGAGGCCGGAAACAACATATAACAATTCCGGTAAGTCCTCATATGCAAATTTCGAAATTGGTCCAGATCTGAATAAACCTTATGTTCAAGTGGTTAAACAGCAATTTAAGATGCACCAAGATGATCTACACGAAATTCTAGTCAAGTTACATATAAAGTTCATTAGATTCGGAGCTACGGCCTAGAAGATATGAGCAAAACAAGTTAAACATGGCATTGATGCAAAATGCATACAAACATCAAGCAAACACCTCAAAACAAGGATGCAACATGATAATATGAAGCTACATGCAAAATCAAGCAAGTTTCATATAGATCACACTCAAAACGGAGCAACGGTTCAACACATCCGCACTATACAAGACATGACAACAATCTGTCCAAAACAGCAACTAGGCATATTGCAAGCACCAAAACACTATGCTACATTATCTCAACGTAATAACAAAAGGCATGGGCATGATGTACAGGTAAAGCATGACAAAACATGAACACTGAGCTATCTCCAGAAATCACTAGAACATGCTCAAAAACACATGGCAAGATTGCAAATAATAACAGGTTCAGACTTTGCAGAAAACAACATCAGGTTGCAATGTTTAGAGCTATGAAACAACATGTTACAGGAACTTATCATGGCAAACAAAGGCATGGCATGAATCTACTAATTGCATAGAACAAAAGTCCTTTAGTGACCATGAGCCAAAAAGGATCATAAAATATGATGGCACCCATGTAGACATGACAAGTTATATTACAGATTCATACATAGCAGGAACAACAATAAGTAGGCATGTTGGTGAGCTTGAACCACTCACCACAGAGCAATACATGGCATGGCAAGGCAACCAACAGTAATAAGACATGGCATAGAAGCTATACATGGCAAAAACAACATCATAGCATACACGGATCAACTACAACAACCTTGGCAAAATTGAATAACATGTAAACAATCTGCCAGGAAACATTTTATAGCAAAAGTAGAGCTCGATTGACTCAAGCTAAGGCACTCCATAATTGCAAACAAGGGCATGGATGGATAGAGAATAACCATATGTTCAAAACATCCTTACTGAAGTATCTCAAAATAAGCATGGATCTCTCAGAGCATCAAGTTTACATGTCATAAAAATATCGCAGTAAGCAGGGCTGAAATCAGCAACATCATGAAGCCTAGTTTGCATGCTTGTGCTAGTCACCACAGAGATCACAAAAATACATGGCATACACCCCTGTAAAGATGGCATGGCATATTACAAAACACATGTAGGACTCCAGTTCATAGGGTGCACACATCAATCATGGCAAAAATGACAAAAAGTGCATGTTCTGATAAGAATCTGAAACTAACATCACATAGCCCTCTTCTAACAGAATTTCGGGAATCAAGATGAGCTCAAATTAATATGATGCAATGCGATGAAATAATGTACTCGTCGAGACGAACAATTTGACATATTACACGCACGAAACGGAGCTACGGATGCAGAGTTATGATGCGATGAAAATGCATGAAAATTACTGCAGAAATCGGGGACTTGGTGGATTTTCACCTCCGGGAGAAGTCAACGGTGGCACGGAAAACGAGGTTCGTCAGAGCTCGCCGGAGACGGGGCTGCGGCGGCCGGGGATGAAGAGAGACGCGCCGGGGGAGGCGGATCCGGCCGGTCCCGTCCCGGATCCGGCCGGGGACGACCGGAGGGAGGCGGCGCGGGCGGAGGAAGCGGGCGGCGCCGGATCTGGCCGAGGCGATCGCCTCGGGCGCGGCGAGGGCGGACGGCGGCGGCGGTCGGGACGCGGCAGGCGGAGAGCCGCGGCCGGCAGGCGCGGACGGAGCGGGAGGCGCGGGCGAGGGCCGCGCGCTGGGCGGAGCGGGCTGCGGCGGCGGCGGTTGGCGCCGGGCGGCGGGTCGCCGGCGGGAGGAGCTGGGCGCGGCGCGGGCGCGGCGCGCGGCCCGGAGGCATACTGGCGGCGGGGCGGCTCTCGCTGGGCTGATCCGGTTGGCTGGCCGCGCGGACGGGGCTCGGTGGGACACGTGGGCGCGCACGGGTTGGACGGGCGGTGGCGCGGACATGTCCGGCGGGTCCGGACGTGTCCGGCCAAGCGGAGAGAGGACGGGTTAGGGTTTAGGGTGGATTCATCCGCGAATTTCGGGGGGGAGATGCATATTTATAGGTAGAGGGAGCTAGGAGAGTCCAAATGGAGCGCGGTTTTCGGCCACGCGATCGTGATCGAACGACCGAGAGCATGGAGGAGGTTTGGATGGGTTTTGGGCCACTTTGGAAGGGTGTTGGGCTGCAAAGAGAAGGAGGCTTTTGCGGTTACCCGGTTAACCGTTGGAGTACTAAACGACCTCCAAATGGCACGAAACTTGACAGGCGGTCTACCGGTGCTATACCAAGGCCGCATGACAAACCTCATTCCATCCCGAGAACGTTTAATAGCCACACACCAAAAGAGACAAAAGGGGGCGCCGGGAGACATAGGAGTGCCGGATTGCAAAACGTACAACGGGGAAAATGCTCGGATGCATGAGACGAACACGTATGCAAATGAAATGCACATGACGAGATGATAAAAATGCATATGATGACATGGCAAAGATGCAACACGCAAGCAAATGACATGGCAACGCCGACGAATAACTGAAGGACACCTGGCGCATCGAATCCGGGGCGTTACACCTACATGGCTGCAACGTCTCATGTTGCAGGAATCTTACGATGAGTAAGTGATACGTTAGGGTTACAATTTCTACACTCAACTTTGCCGTTGGTGTTGATGGGAATCCACAACCTTGTTGTTAGTTCCGCTATTTGGATTGAGGTAATAGTATTTACGTTATTTTATACATGTGATTTACCTCTGTTATAAATCCTTGAGTACTTTGTGTGTCAGCATACCAATCCATGGATGACACTTAAGCACAGAGACTTGACCGTCTGAGGTCGGGTCGCTACAGAATTATGAGGAAGCGATGATGAGCCCAGATTCCGCAAAATGGCTTGAGGCCATGAAATCTGAGATGGGATCCATGTATGAGAACAAAGTGTGGACTTTGGTTGACTTGCCCGATTGGCAAGCCATTGAGAATAAATGGATCTTCAAGAGGAAGATGGACGCTGATGGTAGTGTTACTATCTACAAAGCTCGATTTGTCATGAAAGGTTTTCGACAAGTTCAAGGTGTTGACTACAATGAGTTTTTCTCACTCGTAGTGATGCTTATGTCTATCCGAATCATGTTAGCAATTGCCGCATTTTATGAAATCTGGCAAATGGATAAACAAAACTGCTTTCCTTAATGGATTTATTAAAGAAGAGTTGTATATGATGCAACCAGAAGGTTTTGTCAATCCTAAAGGTGCTAACAAAATATGCAAGCTCCAGCGATCCATCTATGGACTGGTGCAAGCATCTCGGAGTTGGAATATACACTTTGATAAGTTGATCAAAGCATATAGTTTTATACAGACTTGCGGTGAAGCCTGTAGTTACAAGAAAGTGAGTGGGAGCACTACATCCTTTCTGATAAGAATATGTGAATGACATATTGTTGATCGAAAATGATGTAGAATTTTGTAGAAAGCATGAAGGAGTGTTTGAAAGGAGTTTTTCAAAGAAAGACCTCGGTAAATATGCTTACATATTGACCATCCAGATTTATAGAGATAGATCAAGATGCTTGATAAGTTTTTTCAATGAGTACATACCTTGACAAGTTTTTGAAGTAGTTCAAAATGGAACAGTCAAAGAAAGAGTTCTTGCCTGTGTTGCAAGGTGTTTGAAAGTCATTCCCTATGCCTCAGCCATAGGTTCTATAAAGTATGCCATGCTGTGTACCAGAAATGTTGTATACCCTTTCCTGAGTTTGGCAAGGGAGTACAATAGTGGTCTAGGAGTAGATAACTGGACATTGGTCAAAATTATCCTTAAAGGACTAAGGAAATATTTCTCGATTATGGAGGTGATAAAGAGTTCGTCATGAATAGTTATGTCGATGCAAACTTTGACACCGATCTGGATGACTCTGATTCTCGATCTGGATATATATTGAAAGTGGGAGCATTTAGCTAGAGTAGCTCCATGCAGAGCATTGTAGACATAGAAATTTGCTAAATACATACGGATTTGAATGTTGCAGACCCGTAGACTAAAATTTATCTCACAAGCAAAACATGATCACACCTTAGTGCTGTTGGGTGTTAATCACATAGCGATGTGAACTAGATTATTGACTCTGGTAAACTCTTTGAGTATTAGTCACATGGAGATATGAACTATGGGTGTTAATCACATGGTGATGTGAACTATTGGTGTTAAATCACATGGCAATGTGAACTAGATTATTGACTCTAGTGCAAGTGGGAGACTGTAGGAAATATGCTCTAGAGGCAATAATAAAGTTGTTATTTATATTTCCTTATATCATTATAAAAGTTTATTATACATGCTAGAATTGTATTAACCGTAAACTTAATACATGTGTGAATACATAGACAAAAAGAGTGTCGCTAGTATGCCTCTACTTGACTAGCTCGTTGAATCAAAGATGGTTAAGTTTCCTAGCCATAGACATGAGTTGTCATTTGATTAACGGGATCACATCATTAGAGAATGATGTGATTGACTTGACTCATTCCGTTAGCTTAGCACTTGATCGTTTAGTATGTTGCTATTGCTTTCTTCATGACTTATACATATTCCTATGACTATGAGATTATACAACTCCTGAATACCGGAGGAACACTTTGTTTGCTACCAAACGTCACAACGTGATTATAAAGGTGCTCTACAGGTGTCTCCAATGGTATTTGTTGAGTTGTCATAGATCGAGATTAGGATTTGTCACTCCGATTGTCGGAGAGGTATCTTTGGGCCCTCTCGGTAATGCACATCACTATAAGCCTTGCAAACAATGTGATTAATGAGTTAGTTGCAGGATGATGCATTACGGAATGAGTAAAGAGACTTGCCGGTAACGAGATTGAACTAGGTATTGAGATACCGACAATCGAATCTCGGGAAAGTAACATACCGATGACAAAGGGAACAACATATGTTGTTATCCGATTTGACCGATAAATTTCTTCATAGAATATGTGGGAGCCAATATGAACATCCAGGTTCCGCTATTGGTTATTGACCGAAGACGTGTCTCGGTCATGTCTACATAGTTCTCGAACCCGTAGGGTCTGCACGCTTAACATTCGGTGACGGACGATATTATGAGTTTATGAGTTTTGATGTACCGAAGATAGTTCGGAGTCCCGGATGTGATCAAGGACATGACAAGGAGTCTCGAAATGGTCGAGACATAAAGATTTATATATTGGACGGCCATATTCGGACAACGGAAGTGCTCCGGTTGATTTCAGAGAAAACCGGAGTGCCGGAGGGTTACCGGAACCCCCACCCCCCCGGGAGAACTAATGGGCCACATGGGCCTTAGTGGATAGAGAGAGGGCCGGGCAGGGCAGGCCGTGTGCCCCCTTCCCCTTTGGTCTGAATTGGACTAGGGAAAGGGGGCGGCGCCCCCCTTTCCTTCTCCCTCTCCTCCTTCCTTTCCCCCTCCTAGTAGGAGTAGGAAAGGGGAGTCCTACTCCTACTAGGAGGAGGACTCCTCTCCTAGCGCGCCCCAAGGGCCGGCCGGCCTCCCCCTTGCTCCTTTATATACGGGGGCAGGGGGCACCCTAGAACACACAAGTTGATTGTTTCAAGCCGTGTGCGGTGCCCCTCCACCATAATCCACCTCGGTCATATCGTCGTAGTGCTTAGGCGAAGCCCTGCGTTGGTAGCTTCATGATCACCATCATCATGCCATCATGCTGACAATGCTCTCCCTCGACACTCTACTGGATTGTGAGTTCATGGGACGTCACCGAGCTGAACATGTGTAGATCATGGAGGTGTCGTACTTTTGGTACTAGGATCGGTCGATCGTGAAGACGTACGACTACATCAACCGCGTTGTCATAACGCTTACACTTTCGGTCTACGAGGGTACGTGGAAAACACTCTCCCCTCTCGTTGCTATGCATCACCATGATCTTGCGTGTGCGTAGGAAATTTTTTAAATTACTATGTTCCCCAACACATTTCACATCAAAATTTATCTTTTTTTTATCATTTACCCGCTCGAGGACGAGCAGGAATTAAGCTTGGGGACGTTGGTACGTCTCCATCATATCTATAATTTTTTATTGTTTCATGCCAATATTATACAACTTTCACATATTTTGGCAACTTTTTATATGATTTATTGGACTAACCTATTGATCCAGTGCCCAACGCCAGTTCCCTTTTTTCTACATGTTTTTTGTATCGTAGAGTATACATATCAAACGAAGTCCAAATGCAATAAACATTCACGGAGAATTATTTTGGAATATATGTGATTTTTTGTAGTTGGAATCACTGCAAACAGAGGCCCACACAGCCCACAAGACACCAGGGCATGCTAGAGGCCCCTGGCGCGTGGTGGTGGGTTGTGCCCTCCTCGAACATCGGTTGGAAAAAAATCGTGTTAAAATCTCAGCGCAATCGAAGATATGGATCTCCCGGAATATAAGAAACGGTTTCGGCCAGATCAGGGAACGCGAAACAGAAGAGAACAAAGAGGGAGATCCAATCTCGGAGTGGGTCCCACCCCTCTGGTGCCATGGAGGCCATGGACTAGAGGGGGAAACCTCCTCCCATCTAGGGGGGGAGGCCAAGGAAGAAGAAGATGAAGGGGGGCTGCTACCTCTTGAGCTTGCGTTGGATTTCCCCGAAGAGGAAAGGATAATGCAGCAGAGTAGCGTAAGTATTTTCCTCAGTTTTTGAGAACCAAGGTATCAATCCAGTAGGAGGCCACGCACAAGTCCCTTGTACCTACACAAAACAAATAACTCAACGCAACCAACGTGATTAGGGGTTGTCAATCCCTTCATGGTCACTTACGAGAGTGAGATCTGATAGAGATGATAGATAATATTTTTGGTATTTTTGGTATAAAGATGCAAAGTAAAATAAAAATCAAAGCAATAATAAAGTGATGGAAGATTGATATGATAGAGAATAGACCCGGGGGCCATAGATTTCACTAGTGACTTCTCTCAAGAGCATAAGTATTTTACGGTGGGTGAACAAATTACTGTTGAGCAATTGATAGAATTGAGCATAGTTATGAGAGTATCTAGGTATGATCATGCATATAGGCATCACGTCCGAGACAAGTAGACCGACTCCTGCCTGCATCTACTACTATTACTCCACTCATCGACCGCTATCCAGCATGCATCTAGAGTTTTAAGTTAATGAAAACAGAGTAACGCCTTAAGCAAGATGACATGATGTAGAGGGATACATTCATGAAATATGATAAAAAACCCCATCTTGTTATCCTCGATGACAACAATACAATACGTGCCTTGCTTCCCCTTCTGTCACTGGGAAAGGACACCGCAAGATTGAACCCAAAGCTAAGCACTTCTCCCATTGCAAGAACTACCAATCTAGTTGGCCAAACCAAATGGATAATTCAAAGAGACTTGAAAATATAACCAATCATACATAAAAGAATTCAGAGAAGATGCAAATATTGCTCATAGATAATCTTGATCATAAACCCACAATTCATCGATCTCAACAAACACACCGCAAAAAGAAGATTACATCGAATAGATCTACATGAGAGAGGGGGAGAACATTGTATTGAGATCCAAAAAGAGAGAAGAAGCCATCTAGCTACTAACTATGGACCCGAAGGTCTGAGGTAAACTACTCACACTTCATCGGAGAGGCTATGATGATGTAGAAGCCCTCCGTGGTGGATTCCCCTTCCGGCGGAGCTCCGGAACAGGCCCCAAGATGGGATCTCATGGATACAGAAAGTTGCGACGGTGGAGTTAGGTATTTTGCTCTGTATCTGATCGTTCGGGGGTACGTAGGTATATATAGGAGGAAGAAGTACGTCGGTGGAGCAACATGGGGCCCACGAGGGTGGAGGGCGCGCTGGGGGAGGCGCACTCTACCTCGTGCCTTCCCTATTGGTTGCTTGACGTAGGGTCCAAGTCTCCTAGATCAGGTTCGGTGAGAAATCACGTTCCCGAAGGTTTCATTCCGTTTGGACTCCGTTTGATATTTTGTTTCTTTGAAACACTGAAATAGGAAAAAAAAACATCAAATCTGGGCTGGGCCTCCGGTTAATAGGTTAGTCCCAAAAGTAATACAAAAGTGTAAAATAAAGCCCAATATGGTCCAAAACAGTAGATAATATACAATGGAGCAATAAAAAATTATAGATACGTTGGAGACGTACAGGCATCCCCAAGCTTAATTCCTGCTCGTCCTCGAGTAGGTAAATGATAAAAAGATAATTTTTGATGCGGAGTGCTACTTGGCATAATTTCAATGTAATTCTTCTTAATTGTGGTATGAATATTCAGATTCGAAAGATTCAAGACAAAAGTTTAATATTGACATAAAAATAATAATACTTCAAGCATACTAACTAAACAATTATGTCTTCTTAAAATAACATGGCCAAAGAAAGTTATCCCTACAAAATCATATAGTCTGGCTATGCTCTATCTTCACCACACAAATTTTTAAATCATGCACAACCCCGATGACAAGCCAAGCAATTGTTTCATACTTTTGACATTCTCAAAACTTTTTCAATCTTCACGCAATACATGAGCGTGAGCCATGGATATAGCACTATATGTGGAATAGAATGGTGGTTGGGGAGAAGACAAAAAGGGAGAAGATAGTCTCACATCAACTAGGCGTATCAATGGGCTATGGAGATGCCCATCAATAGATATCAATGTGAGTGAGTAGGGATTGCCATGCAACGGATGCACTAGAGCTATAAGTATATGAAATCTCAACAAAAGAAACTAAGTGGGTGTGCATCCAACTCGCTTGCTGACAAGCCAAGTTCTATAATGAAAAATTCCCACTAGTATATGAAGGTGACAAATGAGAGACTCTCTATCATGAAGATCATGGTGCTACTTTGAAGAAAAAGTGTGGTAAAAGGATAGTAACATTGTCCCTTCTCTCTTTTTCTCTCATTTTTTTATTTTTTTTTATTTGGGCCTTTTCTCTTTTTTTATGGCCTCTTTTCTTTCCCCTTTTTATTTATTTATTTTCCGTCCAGAGTCTCATCCCGACTTGTGGGGGAATCATAGTCTCCATCATCCTTTCCTCACTTGGGACAATGCCCTAAAAATGATGATCATCACACTTTTATTTACTTACAACTCAACAATTACAACTTGATACTTAGAACACAATATGACTCTATGTGTATGCCTCTGGTGGTGTACCGGGATATATACAATGATTCATGAGTGACATGTATGAAAGAATTATGAATGGTGGCTTTGCCACAAATACGATGTCAACTACATGATCATGCTAAGCAATATGACAATGATGGAGCGTGTCATAATAAATGGAACGGTGGAAAGTTGCATGGCAATATGTCGGGGAAGCTGATCGTGACCTACGAACACCTATGGGACCGGGTCCCTTGTGGTTCAGAGGGGGGCGGAGATTGCACAAAGAGCGGATCGGAGCGATGCACACGAGCAGATTTACCCAGCTTCGGAGCTCTCCGGAGAGATAACACTCCTACTGCTGCTTGGTGGATTATATTGTGTTCTTGCTAGGGAGCAATGGGAGCTACAAAACCTAGCCTGAGTGTCTCTAGTCTCGTATGTGGCAAATGAACTGAACCAGAGCCCCCAACCCTTTCTACGTTGCACTTGGGCCTCCTTTTATAGGCACAAGGGGTCACCACAGGTGGCAAGTAGACAAGGGTAAAATAGGAAAAACAGAGGTTGGTACACCGCTTTGTACAAAGGTACAAAGGATCTATACCTAACTCGACGGCAAGGGACAAGAGCCATAAATGTCCGCCCTCGCCGCTCGAACAAAGGCAACAGGACCGCAAGCGCGCCTCCGCTTGCCACGATGGTAGCTTGTCAACGCCGCTTATCGCCTCTCCTCACGCTGGCTGCACAGCCCATTGACACGCTGCGCTCGGGAAAGCCCCATGGCGACATCGCTACGGATGAGCTGGAGCGAGATGAAGAGAGGTTACTCGCTGCAAGCGCCTTTGCCGCTGGAAGGTCCTTGTCGCGCCGGGAGCTTGTCGCCACTGCCTTCCCGCAAGCTCCTCTTGCTCGGTCTTGTTTCTTCGTGCTCTCGAGTGGCCTTCCGCAAGCTCCTCTTGCCGGGCCTTGATTACTTTGTTCTTGAATGGCTCCAAAGGAGCCGCCGAGGACCTTGGCGGTCACCAGGCCAGCCCTGCCACGGGTGCTGCGGTTGTCCGCAGACGAAGTTCGGGGTACTAGGGTACCCTACCTAGTACACCGGCAGAGCCCCGGCTCTGGGCCATACACGGCGCTAAGCTCTGGGCCAGGCCCAAAACAGTGCACGGGCACGCGGCTTGGATCGCGCAGCATTCGCTGACCCACCACGCCCCCACGGACGGCACGCCCGGACGTGGCATCGTGGGAGAGATCGTGGGGCTTTTAATGGAAAACTGAACGCCGCCCTCTCCCCTTATAAGGGGGGAACAGGCAGGACGCCCACTTGCCATTGCTGTCACATCAAAACCACCGCCGCTCCCCTTATTGCCACCGTGCCACTAACGCCGCCGACCTCCTCCACCACCTCCCCATGGCCCAAAGCCGACAAGGGAAAGGCGTGAATCGGCCGAGGCGCAGCGGCTCATGGCGCTGCGGAAGGAGCGGGCCTCTTCGATCCCCTCGCATGACAGAAGGAGCTGCGGAGCTGTATTACCTTTTCAGTCGACGGAGACGCGGCGCACCCGCCGCACGAGGGTGATCTCCGCCGCCACATCCGAGAAGGTTTCCATCGGGTACCCTTTCTTCGCTTTTTTCCATTGGGCTCGCCCGCCTTTTCTGAATTCCTTTGCGATGTCATGAACACATATGGCCTCCGCCTCCTTGATTTCACCCCCAACGCCGTCCTCACCATGGCCGTTTTCGCACACCTCTGCGAGAACTTTGTCGGGGTCCACCCAAATGTCGCACGCTTGCCGGAGGAATTGCATGGACCTCCAGGATCGGCAAGAAGGAAGCATATCTTGACGGAGAGCTGCACAGCAAGTGGGAGGAGTGGAGAGCTGACTGGTGTTGGATCTTAGAGGAGGAGCCACAGCCTTTTACTGCCCTGCGCCAAACTCCCATAGTGCGCGGCAATGATTGGAGCAACTTGGCGCCGGAGGATGCCAAGTTGAAGATCGTCGTGACTAGGATCTTGTGCCTCAGGCATGCCGGGCTTACCGTAGGAGCAGTTGGCGCGACTTCTTCGCCGCCAGATTGCGCCTTTGCAGAGAGGGGAGGCCTGCTTGGGAGTTCCAAAATGCGGCGGATATCATGAGGCTGCGCCCGGTTTGAACCGAACTTACCGCCTTTGAGCTGGACGGCATGCCGCGGAGCTGTTCGCTCGATGCGATCACCCCGAGTGGTTCATGTTGTGAGGGAGTCGTGCCTTGTGCAACAACTCGCTGCTTGACCGCATCCGCGCGATGATGCTGCCAGCGATTCCCATGGAATCGCTCCAACTTGGCAGAGCCCGCCGACGACGCGTGCAGCAGTTCTTCGACGACTTGGAAGAAGTGTCGATCTGTGCCGACGAGCGTAAGCGGCTCACCCGCGACACCATCGAGCAAGAGATGGCGCGACGCCACAAGGTTGGAGGAGGCGGCAGGCTACCGCCGCCGGCGTGTTTGGGTTCACCGCCGAGGAGGCGGAACAGCCGAGGCGGCAAGCCTTGCCGACCGAGAAGAGCTCGCCGTGAGGAGGAGCAGGCCGAGCCCGACACCGACCGAATGAGCCTGCCGGGGCGCCTCCTCCGCTGCCAAGTAGCTTGCCGCTGGAGGAGCCCGCTGCCCCGCTAAGGAGACGCCCGCAAGACCGGAGAAGTGGCGGGCGGCAGACGCCCAACAGCCGCCCAGAGCTCGACGCTGCCCACCGCTGCAAGCATCTGTTGCTGAGCGCCTCGCCGCCACAAAGAACGGGAGCGGGCCTTCGAGCCACGCCCCGCACCCGCCAAGCGCCCGAGGGAGCCTACCTCCAGCTCGCCGCACCGGAGCGAATTTGACTTCTCCGCCTCAGCCCGAGGAAGAAGAGGAAGAGTAAGTTCTTGTCGCCGCTACTTGTAATTCTTCAATTTATCGCCTCGCCTTGTATCTCGACTTGCTTCATTCTGAGCTCTTTCCTTTTTAGGACGCTGGCTCAGAGGGCGTCAAGAGGGCCAAGACTCCGTGGTCGCTGTCGAAGACGATTCCAAGGGCGGCTGTGGAGGCACGTCTGAGACTCCCTTGCCGGATCCGCAACCCTTCAACAGAGCAGCCCTCAAAGACAGCCCCCAACGTAAGTATTTGATCCATTTCACGGTTAGGTGTGCTTGGGTACTCCTTCTTCATCGATATCTGACTTGTTGAACTGCAGGAGCAGAGCAGCCTCATCAGAGGCCCCGGAGGTCACTCCCAAGTTCATGCTCGCTTCAACCACGCCGAGGGAGAACTCTCCGCCAAGGAGCGCCTCCCAAGGGAGGCCTCCGACAAGGGGAGTCTCCGACAAGGGGCAGCGCCGAGGACCTCCGTGGTGGAGACCGCGCACAGATCCCATTGCGTAATCTTCTTGACTGAAAATTTCGGGTCTTTTCTCTTCTATTCTCTTCAACATTTGCTTGACTTGTTCTTTTCTTTTTTCGATCATCGATCCATCTCACGGAGAGCCGATGGAGACCGAGGTTGCCGGGCGAGGAGGACGCCGCGGCAACAATGACGGCACCGCGAACATGGAGGAGGAGGCCGACGCCGACGGGTCCGCTGGCGAGGAGGCCGCCAAGGCTGCCGCGCAGAGGCCGGGAGGGTCTGTGATCATACCGACGCCCCGAGGCCGCAGGAGCGCCAGCGCTGCACCGACCGCCGATCCCCGCCACCGATGCCGCGCCCGACCAAGAGCCCCAGCCCGGCGCTTATCTCAAGGCCGGCGAAGGTGTCTTCATCAAGCTTCCATGGGCGCCGAGCCCTGTGGCACCGGCCGAGGAGAGACCTTCGACGTGGAGCTGCTTGCTCGCTGGGTTGTCGCTAGTTAACGCGCCAAGCAGCAGCAAAGGGCGAAGTTCGAGGAGGAGCAGCTGCCGAAGAAGCTGCTGCCGCTTCTAGCGCCTCGACAAGCTAAGCCGAGTCGCGGAAGCTCTTGTCGCGAGGGCGGAGCTGACATGGAGAAGCGCCAGAAGAGCTCCGCACGCCAACAAGGAAACTCTCCGGAGATTGCGAAGCACGGAGCAGCTTGTCGAGGAGCGCATGGCCTTCATCTTGAGAAGGCCGAGGTCGAGGAGCAGCAAAGGCTTGCCGGCGAGAAGCTCTTCGCAAGAAGAAGGTGAGCTGGCGAAGCGGAAGATCAACCTTGATAGCTACGAGGAAGATCTTACGCGCATGCAGCAATCAATTGGCGGAGCACTCAAGGAGGCAAAGGACGCTGCCGCGCCGCCGAGGCCGCCAAGAAGGAATTAGAGACGAGGGTGACCCAGCTGGAGGCCACCCTCCAGAAGAGCGGCGAAGAGGTCACCACGCTGAAGCATGAGCGCGAGAAGGACGCCTACACTCTTGGTGAGTTGAAGGGTCGTCTCGCTGAGAAGATCAAGGAGATCGACGCCGCCAAGGACTCCAAGGCGGATCTGGAGCTGAAACTGACCACCCCGACGGAGACGCTGAACGGCGCCAAGGATCGAGAAACGGGCCTGTTGGCGAAGATCAAAGCCAACGAGGAGCTGCTGTCGAATGCTGTGACCGCCGTAATAATCTCATAGACAGCATAATGCATCGGATGTAAGGTCTTGTGGATACCGCTGCCGCCACCCACAATGAGTGATGGAGCTGGGATGGTGGATCTTGGTACCCACCGACGAGAACCTCCAACCCAGCGCCAAGCTCAGCCTGTTTTTCAAAGGCGTGTTGACGGGTTCCAGCGGCCCGGAGGAGATCCCAAAGCAGCTAGCTGAGGAGTCGCACCAAGTCTACACCGGGGCCCTCCAGAAGGTGCTGATGAAGGTGGCCTTCCGCAATCCTGGAGTCAACTTCACCAATGTCCTCAAGTCCCCGCCTCCAACTCACGACGTTGAAGCGCCAAAGCCCTTGTCGCACCCATCGTGGATGTGGTGAGCAAAGTCAAGAGGCTCGATGGCGATCGCGTGGACTAGGCCGCCAAGTTTATCTTTCCTTGTCTCTGCAGATCATATTTAGAACAACTTATTAGATCTCATGACAAGTTATTTTGTAATATACTCTATCTTAGGCAATCGAATGCAATGTTATTTCCTTTACTCGATTTCTTCCCTTGTATGTTTATGCCCACGCTTAGGGGACTTGTCGGTGCAAACACCTTTGTCATGAAGGCTGAGTGCGGAACGTCAGAGCTTCGTTTGGCGATGCTGCCTCCGATAAGCAACCTTGTCGCAACTAGTTGCAGCACGCTAAGTTGTTGAGCGGACTCAAGCAAAGTAAGGGCGCAAGCTAGTCGCGAAGTCGGTTCCTCCGCCGCACGGTTTTCCATACAAAGTACTATCGCTCGAGGAAGATAACTTGAAAATTTAAAACTGATTGCTTAAACTTAGCAACTTAGCTTTTCTCGTTGTTTGCTTCCGGCAAGGTGATACTTCCTCGAGCGACACTTGGTGGCCCACACCATTATCTTCTCCTTCCCTCCCGTTAACTTGTGGGTGGATGAACCTTGCCTCTTTTGAGAAGAAAGAAGAGAAAATAAAGTTATGGAGCCTAGTGGCTCGTTATCGCTATCGGGCGTGATGCTGCACAAAATGTCAGATAATACATGCATATAAGATTATGAAAGAATGTATTGACAAGTTGTGCGCAACACATGAGCTTTATCGATGCACGGGTCCGCGCTCGCTTTGTACAAAGGATTACATGCAACGGCGGCAAGACTTGTATTAGGGTGGTTGCCGGAACGGGTTCCGCAACCGCGCCTCTATGGGTAAAACTTACGAAGATGCTCTATATTCCAGAGTTGCTCACCGAACGCCATCTTCGGGTCTCAAGGCGGACAGCGCCAGTGCCTAGTGACTCGCTTCACCCGATAAGGGCCTTCCCACTTCGGTGTCAACTTGTTGGAATTTTGGCGGATTGAACGCGCCAAGAACAAGGTCGCCTTCCTCAAGCTTCGGCGTTAACTTTGCGGCTATGGTAGCGGCGCAAAGCTTGCGATAACGAGCAGCTCGACAAGAGCTCGAAGATGATCCTCCTCAAGGAGCAGCACGCCATCTTGTCGCAGCTGCTCTTGCTCAAGCTCATCATAAGCGAGCACTCGAGGTGATCCGATACGAAGTTCCGTGGGGAGAACTGCCTCGCTCCATAGACTAGAGCGAAGGTGTCCGCCGCTGGCTCGACGGCGCCGCCCTGACGACTAAAGAACCACCGCAGCTCCTCGATCCAGTTTCTTCCGTGACTTGTGCAGCCTGTCGAAAGTTCTGGTCTTGAGTCCCCGCAGCACTTCAGCCGCTTGCTTTTCTCGCTGACCGCTGCTTCTGGATGAGCAATCAAGCAAAGCAGATCTTGGCGCCAAGATCTTGGGCGCATCGCATGAAGGTGCGGCTCAGGAACTGTGTGCCGTTGTCGGTGATGATCCTGTTAGGAATCCCAAAACGGCAAATAATTGACCAAGAACTTGACTATCGACCGCGGCTGTCACCTTCCTCATCGCTTCCACTTCCGCCACTTTGTGAACTTGTCGATCATGCACGCATAAGTACTCAAAGCCCCGACAGCTCGGGAAGGGGCCGAGGATGTCGAGCCCCTGCATCAAAATGGCCGTGATAAAGGGATCGCCCGAGAGCTTGAGCTGGCTGGTGTATCTGTTTTGAATGGAATCGCACGCTTCACACTTGGTTACTTGTGCAAGCAGATCTCGGAGGGCTTCGCCGAAGAAACCTTGCCGTAAAGCTTTGCCGGCAAGTGCCCTTGCGCCAATGTGGTGACTACATATGCCTCCATGTATCTCTCGCCAACAGCTTCGCTTCTATCTTCCCGCAAATGCACTTCAATTTCACACCGTTGAGTCTTTTTCTATACAGGATGTTGTCAACAAACTGGTACATACTTGACTGCCGGGCTACTTTTTCCGCTTCTTCTTGCTCTTCGGGAGTTCTCCTGTCTGAAGGAAATGGACGATCTGTTGTGCCCATGCTGGAGCTTGTGGCTCGACAACAAGGACTAAAGGCTCATCTGCCGCCAGGGAACATCAACTTCTACGGCAAGAACCAAAGGGCTCGGCCGAGCTTGATGATCCCCGCAAGCTTGCCGAGCAAAACTTGTCGGGAGCGCCTCGCTTCAACGGCAAACCCTAGGTTCGCCGGAGCAGATCGCTCCTCAATGATATTTATGCTGATTTTGGGGACCTTCTTGGCGGCGGCTTCAGGAGCTCTGCCGAAAGTAGTCACCGAAACCAACTTCCTCTTCTTGTTCTGCCCAAAGGATGGTGTTACGGTTGGTTGAGTCAGCTTGAGCACAAAAATTCCTGGTTCCATTGTGTAACTTGAGTGCAGCACACTTTGATAGGCCATCGCAATATCATTTCGAGCTCGAACATGTTCCATTTGCAGGCCTTCAAAGTGTTCTTCTAGCTTTCTCACTTCATCAACATAGGCTTCCATCAACGGCTCGATATTGTCGGTGTAGAGTAGAGTAGGTATTTCAGTAGTCAAGAGCTTGATTCAGCTGGCATTGGCTCGTCATGCAGTAGCAGGCCTTTGAGCCATTCGCCAGAATTTCAGTAGTTCATCAGTCAGCACATTTTGTCAGCTCCGGAGTAGCTTCGTTCAGCAGTGAGCGCATATTTTCAGTCATTCAGCCTTTGTTCATCCTTCAGTTTCAGCTATCTTTCAGCTAAGAATTTTCAGCTTTCCATCGCAGTCTGAAGGCCACAAGATATGTCAGCTCTGTCAGCTATTCAGCCACTTTTCCTGTCCCAGGTCACGATCAGCTTCCCCACATCTTTGGCGCTGTAGGGGAAGCTGATCGTGACCCAAGAACACCTATGGACCGGTCCCTTGTGGTTCGGAGGGGGCAGAGATTGCACAAAGAGCGGATCGGAGCGATGCACACGAGCAGATTTACCCAGCTTCGAGCTCTCCGAGAGATAACACTCCTACCGCTGCTTGGTGGATTATATTGTGTTCTTGCTAGGGAGCAATGGGAGCTACAAAACCTAGCCTCGAGTGTCTCTAGTCTTGTATGTGGCAAATGAACTGAACTGAGCCCCCAACCCTTTCACGCTGCACTTGGGCCTCCTTTTATAGGCACAAGGGGTCACCACAGGCAAGTAGACAAGGGTAAAATAGGAAAACAGAGGTTGGTACACCGCTTTGTACAAAGGTACAAAGGATCTATACCTAACTCGACGGCAAGGGACAAGAGCCATAAATGTCCGCCCTCGTCGCCTCAACAAAGGCAATAGGGACCGCTGGCGCGCCCGCTTGCCACGATGGTAGCTTGTCACGCCGCTTATCGCCTTCTCCTCGCCGGGCTGCACAGCCTATTGACACGCTGCGCTCGGGAAAGCCCCATGGCGACACGCTGGAGGATGAGCCTGGAGCAGATGAAGAGAGGTTACCTGCCATGAAAGCGCCTTTGCCGCGGCAAGGTCCTTGTCGCGCCGGAGCTTGTCGCCACCAGCCTTCCCGCAAGCTCCTCTTGCCGGGTCTTGTTTCTTCGTGCCTCGAGGGCCTTCCCGCAAGCTCCTCTTGCCGGGCCTTGATTACTTTGTTCTTGAATGGCTCCAAAGGAGCCGCCGAGGACCTTGGCGGTCACTGTGCCAGCCCTCGCCATGAGGTGTCATGCGATCGTCTGCAGACGAAGTTCGGGTACTAGGGTACCCCTACTCTAGTACACCGACACAATATATCTTGGAATGGCTATGGAAATGCCATAATAGGTAGGTATGGTGGCTGTTTTGAGGAAGGTATATGGTGGGTGTATGATTCCGGTGAAAAGTGTGCGGTATTAGAAAGGCTAGCAATGGTGGAAGGGTGAGAAAAGTGCGTATAGTCCATGGACTCAACATTAGTCATAAAGAACTCATATACTTATTTCAAAAATCTACAAGTTATCAAAGCAAAGTATTACGCGCATGCTCCTAGGGGGATATATTGGTAGGAAAAGACCATCGCTCGTCCCCGAGCGCCACTCATAAGGAAGACAATCAATAAATAAATCATGCTCCGACTTAATCACATAAAGGTTCACCATACGTGCACGCTACGGGAATCACAAACTTTAACATAAGTATTTGTCAAATTCACAACTACTCAACTAGCATGACTCTAATATTACTACCTCCATATCTCAAAATAATTATCAAGCATCAAACTTTTCTTAGTATTCAACGCACTCAAAAGAAAGTTTTACAAATCTTGAATACCAAGCATATTATTATTAAGCAAATTACCATGCTATTCAAGACTCTAAAAATAATCTAAGTGAAGCATGAGAGATCAATAATTTCTATAAAACAATTCAACCACCATGCTCTAAAAGATATAAGTGAAGCACTAGAGCAAAACTGTATAGCTCAAAAGATATTAGTGAAGCACATAGAGTATTCTATAAAATTCCAATTCATGTATGGCTCTATCAAAAGGTGTGTACAGCAAGTATGATTGTGGTAAACTAAAAATAAAAGACTCAAATCATACAAGACGCTCCAAGCAAAACACATATTATGTGGTGAATAAAAATATAGCTCCAAGTAAAGTTACCGATGGAAGTGGACGAAAGAGGGGATGCCTTCCGGGGGCATCCCCAAGCTTTGACTTTTTGGTGTCCTTAGATTATCTTGGGGGTGCCATGGGAGTCCCCAAGCTTAGGCTCTTGCCAATCCTTGTTCCATAATCCATCAAAATATTTCACCCAAAACTTGAAAACTTCACAACACAAAAATCAACAGAAATCTCGTGAGCTCCGTTAGCGAAAGAAAACGAAAGACCACCTCAAGGTACTGTAATGAACTCATTCTTTATTTATATTGGTGTTAAAACTACTGTATTCCAACTTCTCTATGGATTATAAACTATTTTACTAGCCATAGATTCATCGAAATAAGCAAACAACACACGAAAAACAGAATCTGTCAAAAACAGAACAGTCTGTAGTAATCTGTAAGTAACGCAAACTTATGGAACTCCAAAAATTCAGCCAAAATAGGACGACTAGGAAATTTGTTTATTGATCAGCAGCAATTGGAATCACTATTTTATCACGTTCTGGTGATTTTTAACAATTATTTTCGTGAACCGAAAGTTTCTGGAAATTACGGCAAGATCAAATAACTATCATCCAAGAAGATCCTATAGGTTTAACTTTGCACAAACACTAAATAAAACATAAAACCACATATAAACAGAAGGTAGATGGATTATTTATTCCTAAACCGAAACAAAAAAAACTAAAAATAAAATTGGGTTGCCTCCCAACAAGCACTATCGTTTAACGCCCCTAGCTAGGCATTAAGATTTCAATGTTGCTCATGTGAAAGACAAGAATTGAAGCATAAAGAGAGCATCATGAAACATGTGAAAAACACATCTAAGTCTAACATACTTTCTATGCATAGGCATCTTATAGGAAAACAAATTATCAATGCAAGAAAAAACTAGCATATGCAAGGAAGCGGAAAGAAACAATATCAATCTCAACATAACGAGAGGTAATTTAGTAACATGAAAATTTCTACAACCATATTTTCCTCTCTCATAATAATTGCATGTAGGATCATAATAAAATTCAACAATTTAACTATCAAAAACATATTCTTAACACGATCCACATGCATGCAAAGTTGACACTCTTCTAAAATAGTGGGATTAACACGAACTAAAGTCATGACCCCTCCAAACCCACTTTCAATATTATTGCAAACAATATTATCAATCTCATATTCATCATGGGGATTAAATAAATTTTTCAAGATCATAAGAAGAATCACCCCAATCATGATCATTGCAACAAGTAGTAGACATAGCAAAACTAGCATCCCTAAGCATAGGGTTTTGCATATTATTAGCACAATTGACATCAAGAGAATTTATAGTAAAATCATTGAAATCATTCTTTTCCATTGAGGGAGCTATCAAGCATGGGTGAAATAGCAACGATCTCATTTTTAACATAAGGAACGGTAGCAAATTCGTCTTCATAAATATTGGCATCATGGCCACAAGAATAGCAAGCATCCTGTTCATCAAGGGATATTTGAACCAAATCATCGGAATCATCATTATCTATAGATTCATGCATATCATTATTTTCTTCCGAAGCAACGGTCATTCTTTCAATAAATTCTTGGACATAGACATTATGAGCAAGGTTTTCATTGCAATATTTAAGTATGACGGAATTTTCAGATTTCTTGAGAGTAAAATCATACTTTTCAATCAAATAAGCAACTTCATGAGTACCCTTAAAAATGACAAATTCTTCAATTTGTTCGATATGATAGTAACTATAAACACCCCTTGCATAAGAAGATAAGATTTCATTATCATTGAACTCACATAGGTAGGGAAGGTGTTTTTTAGGGTTCTTAGAGCAACAAGTAAAATCGCACATTTCACAAAGATTCCAAGCATAGCATAGCAAACTATTTATATGATACCATAAGAGCTTCCCTTTTCGCACAAACGATGACGCACAAAATGAGCATGCTCATCTAAAGATTTCCCATCAACTAGGCTAGTTGGGGTTTCAAAGACGAAAGATAAGGATCAAGATGATCCAAGTAGAACACTTTAAGTGGATCCATATCAATAGATTTTCAGCAAACGAAGATGCAAGCGTATAGAAGGCACAAGGAAACACAAACAAAGATACATACAGGAAGAAGGTGAACGAAAAAGAGAGGGCGAACAAAAACGGTAAGGGTGAAGCGGGGGAGAGGAAAATGAGAGGCAAATGGTAAATAATGTAATGCGAGAGATAAGGGATTGTGATGGGTACTTGGTATGTTGAATTTTGCGTAGACTCCCCGGCAACAGCGCCAGAAATTCTTCTTGCTACCTCTTTAGCTTGCGTTGGATTTCCCCGAAGAGGGGAGGATAATGCAGCAGAGTAGCATAAGTATTTCCCTCAGTTTTTGAGAACCAAGGTGTCAATCCAGTAGGAGGCCACGCGCAAGTCCCTCGTACCTACACAAAACAAATAGCTCAATGCAACCAACTCGATTAGGGTTGTCAATCCCTTCACGGTCACTTACGAGAGTGAGATCTGATAGAGATGATAGATAATATTTTTGGTATAAAGATGCAAAGTAAAATAAAAAGCAAAGCAATAATAAAGTGATGGAAGATTGATATGATAGAGAATAGACCCGGGGGCCATAGATTTCACTAGTGACTTCTCTCAAGAGCATAAGCATTTTACGGTGGGTGAACAAATTACAGTTGAGCAATTGACAGAATTGAGCATATTTATGAGAGTATCTAGGTATGATCATGTATATAGGCATCACATCCAAGACAAGTAGACCGACTCCTGCCTGCATCTACTACTATTACTCCACTCATCGACCGCTATCCAGCATGCATCTAGAGTATTAAGTTAATGAAAACAGAGTAACGCCTTAAGCAAGATGACATGATGTAGAGGGATAATTTCATGCAATATGATAAAAACCCCATCTTGTTATCATCGATGACAACAATACAATACATGCCTTGCTACCCCTTCTGTCACTGGGAAAGGACACTGCAAGATTGAACCCAAAGCTAAGCACTTCTCCCATTGCAAGAACTACCAATCTAGTTGGCCAAACCAAACGGATAATTCGAAGAGACTTGCAAAGATAACCAATCATACATAAAAGAATTCAGAGAATATTCAAATATTGCTCATAGATAATCTTGATCATAAAGCCACAATTCATCGATCTCAACAAACACACCGCAAAAAGAAGATTACATCGAATAGATCTCCACGAGAGAGGGGGAGAACATTGTATTGAGATCCAAAAAGAGAGAAGAAGCCATCTAGGTACTAACTATGGACTCGAAGGTCTGAGGTAAACTACTCACACTTCATCAGAGAGGCTATGATGATGTAGAAGCCCTCCGTGGTGGATTCCCCTTCCGGCGGAGCTCTGGAACAGGCCCCAAGATGGGATCTCGTGGATACAGAAAGTTGCGGCGGTGGATTAGGTTTTTGGTTTCGTATCTGATCGTTCGGGAGTACGTAGGTATATATACGAGGAAGAAGTACGTCGGTGGAGCAACAGGGGGCCCATGAGGGTGGAGGGCGTGCCTGGGAGGGAGGGCGCGCCCCCTGCCTTGTGCCTTCCCTGTTGGTTGCTTGACATAGGGTCCAAGTCTCCTGGATCATGTTCGGTGAGAAAATCACGTTCCCAAAGGTTTCATTCCGTTTGGACTCCCTTTGATATTCCGTTTCTTCGAAACACTGAAATAGGCAAGAAACAACAAATCTGGGCTGGGCCTCCGGTAAATAGGTTAGTCCCAAAAGTAATATAAAATGTAAAATAAAGCCCAATATGGTCCAAAATAGTAGATAATATAGCATGGAGCAATCAAAAATTATAAATACGTTGGAGACGTATCAAGGGCTCTCTCCCCATCTCTTCAAGCGGTGCATGAGTGCCGCCTGGGCAAGGATCGGGACGATGATCTACATCAACAATCTTGCTACCGTCAACACCAACTTTCTCCCCCTCTATGCAGCGGTGTAATACCACTTCTCCCTGCTGTAATATCTACTTACACATGGTGCTCAACTCCATATATTATTTCCCAATGATCTATGGTTATCCTATGATGTTTGAGTAGATCCATTTTGTCCTATGGGTTAATCGTGATCTTGGTTGGTATGATTGTATATTTTATTGATGGTGCTGTCCTACGGTGCCCTCCATCTCGTGCAAACGTGAGGGGCCCCCGCTGTACGTGTTGCAATATGTTCATGGTTTGCTTATTGTCGGTGTTGCGGGGGATGACAACAGCCCAAACACGGATAGGTGGGTTATGGTTTATGGGAGTAAAGAGGACTTGATACTTAATGGTATGGTTGGGTTTCACGACCTTAATGACCTTTAGTAGTTGCGGATGCTTGCTAGGGTTCCAATGATAAGTGCATATGATCAAAGTAGAGAAAGTATGTTAGCTCATGCATCTCCCTCATATAAAGTTGCAAGAATGATTACCGGTACTTGTTATCGATTGCCTAGGGACAAATAACATTTTTGTTGACACAAACCCTTTTACTAAACACCTAACTTTTACTATTTTGCAAAGTATTTCTAGTTTTATTCTTGCAAAGTAGTTCTAGCATCACTCCTACAAAATAGTTTCATACTTGTCTCCGGTAAAGCGAACGTCAAGTGGGCGTAGAGTTGTATCGGTGGTCGATAGAACTTGAGGGATTATTTGTTCTGCCTTTAGCTCATCATTGGGTTCGACACTCTTATTTATCGAAAAATTCTACAAACGATCCCCTATACTTGTGGGTTATCAATGTCCTCGATCCCAATGATGTGCTTCTTCTTCACAAGGGTATGCAAGTTCCTCATGCCAGCGTGTCCTAGCCATCGATGCCAAAGCCAACATTTTGAAGCTTTTGCTAGAAGACATGTGGCCAGCTCTTGTCCTATAGATAAATCTACCATGTACAAGTCACCTATTCGAAATCCTTCGAAGACTTTGGATTTTTCATAGACCATTAGCACAAGTCAACGAAATTGTACAAAGATGACATTCATACCGAGATCACAAAGCATTGAGATAGTCATTAGGTTGAATCCAAGGGATTCAAGAAGCATCACTTTGTCCATGTGTCGATCCATTGAGATTGCAATCTTACCTAGACCCAATACCTTGCTTTTCCCTTTGTCAGCAAACATGATGTGATTTTGGTTAGGAGGATGTGATACCTAACAAATCACAAATGGTCTGCAACACGTGTATGTGTGCGAAGGGGCTCCTGAACCGTTTGTTATAGAACATTATCGCAGACGGTAATTGTTGGAAAATATGTGCGATGGAGTCTAGCATGGCAGACGGGTTACGCAGAAAACTCATGTGCGATAGGGCACAAATCACACACAGTTCATATGTTTGCCCGTGTGCCTTACATACTGTTTCCCAAACGGTTCGTTATGACAGACCGTATGGTTTCACTACGTCATTAGAAACGCTTAATCACCGATATGACACGTGCGAAAGAATTTAGTGTGTGCTGCATCGCACACGATTACATTTTGGAAGGCCTCTGGATCACTGCTCCATATCCCCGACGATTTCTGGGTCGTGTGGGAAGGACCCCCTATCGCACACACTCACTTGGCAACGGTTCCAAATGCCGTCGCGGAAAGGGGTTAAAAATCGTTTGTTTAGGACCGACCCGCACCAGTGGATGAAAGTGGGAGACAAAGTCTATTGCAGAGCATTTTATTCTTGTCCCTTTGATCATCCACTCCATGATCCATTTTGTGCTATCAAATTCATCATCGGAGATATAAAGTGTGGCATAAAATTGTAGGATGATATGTCTGTTCCATGCATGCTGATATGCAAAGACATGCGTGAGGCCAAAATCTTCGATTTCTTGCAATACTTGGTTGAAGCAGCCGATGTTTTTCATCGTAGCAATATCGGGGAACTCATGAGGGAAAATCTTGTGGCTATCATATAAGATCCGAGAATAATATATGGCCTCTTCCTGAGTCCAGAACCGAGGAGATTAAGAAGTACGAGGGTTGCAGTATGGACTCTCTTGAAATAAATGTAGGATGACTGTTCCAATTGAAAAGTGGCCCTTTGACGCCAACGCCGATGGAGAACAGCGGCAGTTGCTCGCGAGGATAAGGGTACTTGAGTTCATCTTCAATGGAAATCACTTCATCTTCGTAAATTACCGAGTCTGTGTGATGAGCTGAAGCTGACTTTGCTGTATAAGGATCAACATCTGAAGTTCTTCGTGCAGTATTGTGTGAGATTCGCAGAGGACAAGGATCAGACACTTTGTCAGGTACTGAATCTTTATCAACCATTGGGGACCGTTGAGGATTTGCTTCATAAGCCATTTGAGGAATGGAGGGAGTAACCAAATCATTTTGTTCAACATGGGCAGGAGAAGTTTGGACTTCATACTGAGGAATTTCACCTTCTTCCGATACTTGGTGCTGATAAGGATTTTCTTCATGAGCTGGGGAGGCCACAAGCACTATTTAGTTGGCCTTTGTGAATTAGATGCATCGGGTCTAGGTTCATGTGACGCCCCCAATTCGACCATACACTAATCATACATGCAAATGTGTAAAATCAAGATCAGGGACTCACTGGAAGATATCACAACACAACTCTAGACACAAATAAAATTATACAAGCTTTATATCACAAGCCAGGGGCCTCGAGGGCTCGAATACAGAAGCTCGAATACACGATTCATCGGAAGCAACAATGTCTGAGTACAGACATAAGTTAAACAAGTTTTGCCTTAAGAAGGCTAGCACAAAAGCAACATGATCGAAGAGGCAAGGCCTCCTGCCTAGGACCTCCTAACTACTCCTGGTCTTCGGCGGCCTCCATGTAGTAGTATCCGTCGGCAGTGGCATCTGGCTCCAGGGATCCACCAACTGGTTGCAACAACCGGAATGTCAGGACCCCGATTCCAAGTCACATCGACCTAGCTGGTAACACCTCATATCACTTTGCGGCCTCACGCACGGTATCCCCACGGGTGTCGCCTTACCATGGCCCGGGACCGTTTGCGTCTTTTGGCTCACGTATATGACAGTGTCGCTAGCATCCACATGACAAAGAACCCGGGCCGACATGGCTAGTCGTGAACCCAAAGCGGCACCAACCTATGGGGACAGCATACATGAAACACTTCGAGCATGTCGGTCATCAACGTATGAACTTGGGCTGTAGCACTGGCTAACAGACTCGTATCCCGGCTGTAGCAGGCTAGGCAGGACTCCAAGTATCACCGCGTGACATTTCCCGAAGGACAGATATAGGAACGAAATGAATCACATGCCGCCACCAAGTGTCCAGCAGTAGTCTGGGCTAGCAGGACTCGGTGAACCGGGCAGAAGCGGACTACTATCGCCGTAAGCACGAGACTACATTTCCCCATATGAGAGGCTGCCAAGGATAAACAACTAGATTGTCGGATCCCACTCATACCAAGCATTTCAATCATACACGCATAATATGCCCGATATGAGTAAATACAACAAGGCATCACAACAAAACTCTACAACTCAAGTACTTTATTTAAGAGGCCCGAGGAGCCATACATAACATAGTCATACGGTAGGGGTCACATGACCCAACACTCAAGTCATACAATCATACAAGCACATGCGGAAGCAAAGTAGTCTCGAGTACTGACTCTAGAAAGAAAGAAAGCTTGTTGGAGCCTTTCTATCTACAATGGCCCTTCACAAGTCTTAGATCGCCACCGGGTGGCTAGCTTACTCGTCAAGTCAACATCTACATAGAATCCGTCGGAGGGGTAGTATAGTCCTCTCAAAAATATTGATTACAAACATGAGTACAAAAGTACTCAAGAAGTCTTACCACGTAATCCTATCATACATGCACATTCTCAAGGAAGGAAGTGGAGTTAATTGCAGCAAGCCAGCTTTGACCCTTGGCTAAGCTATCCCACGTGACACACTTTGTAAAGCATTTTGTCGCATACCAGTCCACTATTCACCATCACAATACTCCACCGTGGATCCTCTCTCGTCATCCCCGAGAGGGCCATCCACGATACTCACACTTATCTTGAGGCTTTTAGTAGTATCCATTTACTTGTCTATGAACTGATATAGGTAACCCAGAAGTCCTTCTCCGTGGACACGGCTATTCAATAGATCATATTTAACCCTGCAGGGTATACTTCTTCACACACGCCCCACCACTTATCGCCGTTACACGACATGTACTGCAACCTTCAAGCGGAAGCCCAACGTGGGTGTCGGCCACAGCCTACCTAAACACTCAAGTCCCTAGTCCAGGTTATCGCCTATTCGGTTCCATCCGCAGGAGTCCGCCGAGGTTTCCCATACAGCCCCGAACGATGTGCAGGGTTCCCGAGATACCAAACGGCACTCTGCACACGGGCCACGGTGCCTACCGCAACACAACCCACCCCTAAGGTCAGCGCTATGTATGCGGCCCCAAAGATGCTACAAACACCGAAACTACTTGCAACTCCCGGACTATGAACAGGGGTGGTTAAGAGTTTAGAGGGTCCATTGGTTTCGGGCCCAATGAGTGGTAGTAGCTAGTTCATGGATCACAAACACAGATCTCAGTTCTAAGTTCGCCTCAATGAAACAACCCACCATGTACTCCTACATGGCCTCTCATCGATACCTTTACCAAATCGTGTTCAACACTTACACTCTCGAACCAACACAACCTTTCACTCCAGTTCATCATCCCGATGAGCCGACCGACACAACTCTAAGCATAGCAAGCATAGCATGGTAGGAATCACAAACATGGCTCAATCAACTCCTACACATACTAGTGGGTTTCATCTAGTTATCGTGGCAATGACAGTCATGCAAAGGAAGTGGGTTCAACTACCGCAGCACACAACAGTTGAATCGCGTTGTCTTAATGCAGTAAAATGAGAGCAGAAGCGAGAACATGGGTTTGTATCGGAATGATCAATGAATTGCTTGCCTGATGGAACTGGGGTAGAGAACTGCCCTTCAGGTGGGTAATCGAGGTTATCTTCGGGGGCAGAACCTATCATGAAAACACACCAAATAAACATACAACCAATATGCAACAATATGATGCATGCTATGACATGGCAAGATGAATGTGTGTTGGCCTAATGCAAGTTGAAGGATAGGGATGATCTCATTTGAATCAAAGGTTCAAATGATAGATCATGTGAGTTAGTCCTAATGGTGCAAAATCTTAATCTGGTTATTCAGCATAGTTAACTTGTTTTAACATGCATGAAACCTGTACCAATGGATAGAGTGTATTTTTCTGATAAATTTTCATATATAAATCTTTGCATTTGGAGTTATAGATAAAAAGTTATAATCATTTGAAATTTGAATTATATTCTGGAATTTACTATATAAAAATAAATCCAGAATTTGAATTAATGCGTCAGCATGAGGTCAGCGTGACGTCAGGGGTCAACGGGGTCGTCCAGGTCAAACTGACCAGTGGGACCCGCATGTCAGGGTTAGTTTAACTAATTAGTTTTAATTAAAACTAATCCTAATTAGATTAACCGGAGGGGGTCCACCTGTCATTGACCCAGAGGTCAACAGGGCCCACGGCGAGGTCAACTCACCGGCGTCTAGCCGCCGGCGAGGCCAGACGCGGCGGAGCAAGTGCTTTTGCACTTTCCGGGCTCCAAATGGAGCGCGGGGAGCACCTACGTGATGCTGGAGGTGAGCCGCGGTTAGTGGCGGAGTCGGTAGGGTTAGGGGTGGCCGGAATGGGCGCCGGCGACGAGTCGGGCGGCGACCGGGGCTCGGCCACTGACGGGTTTGGGGTTAGAGGGCCCGGCGAGGCGCGGGGAGTGCACGGTTAGGCCTGTGGGGGCGTGGTGAGTGCGATGGGCATAGTGGCGTGGCCATTAGGTGACCGGAGGCTCGTCGGCGACGAGTCCCGCGGCGGTGGGTTCAGGCGATCATCGAGTGCTCGCTGTGGTGCAAGAAGAAGAGAACGGAGAGGATGGAGGGGTAGCTAGGCTCACGGTGAACCTGTGGGGAGCTTCGTCGGGGTCGGGGGCGGACTGATGCGGCGGCGGCGACGATGGGGATCTCCGGCGGCCTTGAGCTCGCAAGCGAGGTCGGGTAGTGGCCTCGGGTGTTCTGGAGCGAGGGAACTAGCTAGCTAGGGGTAACGGGGTGCGGCGGAGCTGCCAGACATGGCGGGGAGGAGTATGAGCGGCGGGGAGCCCGGCGTCGACGGTGGCGTGTCGGCGATGGCGTCGGCCAGGTCGGGGGCGAGCGAGAGAGAGGCAGGGGGGAAGTGAGGTGTCTGGGAGGTCGGGGTGACGACGCGTGGGTCGTCCAGGCGGCGAGGCGGCGAGGGGATGAGGCAGGGCGGCGGCCAGCTGCGTGTGGCGCGCCTGCCGCCGGCCGGCATTAGCCTGCTCGCTCAAGCCGAGCCAAGCAGCTCATTGCTGCTGCTGGGCTGGGCTGGGCCGGCAGGTGGGCCGGTCGCTGGCGACAGGTAAGACTTTCTCTTTTTTTAGTCTTTTCTATTTCTGCAATTCTGTTTAGGGTTTTTAAAAATACCAAAATTGTTTCAAAAATTACCAAAATGCTCCTGGTCACTTGTTGGAATATTTCCAACATGAAACATTTTAGTTTGACAATTTTTGAACACTTAAAATATTTTTCATAATTTAAAATGCTCTTTTCAAAAACTTGTGAATTAAAGTTAGAACCCTTAGGTGACCTAGAAAATGTTCCACCTTCTTTGGCATGGATCCTAAACCCAAACAAAGAGGATGAGCATTTTGAAGGGCATTTCGGATTCATTGAAATAAATTTTAGTAAACCCTAGTTATTTTGAGGGGGGGGTGTTCTGGGGTTTCCTGCCTTCCCCATTTCAAATTCAGATGAAATTTAAACATGATGCACACCCTAATGCATGGTCTATCTGGGATGTGACAACTCACCCCCACTCAAAAGAATCTCGTCCCGAGATTTAGGATCTATTCTTAAAAAGGTGGGTACTCAAGTCGAAGACGATCCTCCCTTTCCCAAGTTGCTTCTTGCTCGGAATGGTTTGACCATTGAACCTTTAGAAACTTGATATTCCGACGTCGAGTGGTACGCTCGGTTCGATCGAGGATACGAACGGGGTACTCTCGATAGGTGAGGTTATCTTGGAGATCAAGCGTTTCGTGGTCCACTCCACGGATAGGATCCGAGAAGCAACGCCTGAGTTGGGAAACGTGGAAGACATCATGGACCTTGGAAAGATGCGGAGGTAGTTCCAGTTGGTAGGCAACTTCCCCTCGTTTGGCAAGAATGCGAAAGGGTCCAATGTAACGAGGAGCCAACTTGCCCTTGATATCAATCGATGGGTTCCTTTAAAGGGAAACCGGAGGTAAGCCTTTCGCCAATTTCATAAGCCATAGGCTTATGTTTGCGGTCATATTGGCTCTTCTGACGAGATTGGGCTGTTTTCAAATTCTCACGAACAACGCGAACTTGCTCTTCTCGCTTCTCGGATCATATCCGGGCCAAAGAGTTGTCTCTCCCGGTTTTCACCAGTTAAGAGGCGCTCACATTTTCGCCCATAAAGAACTTCGAAAGGGCTTTGCCTGCATGGCTTGATAACTGTTGTTATAAGTTTAACTCGGCGAATGGAAGGCATTTCTCCCAATTCATGCCGAAGAGATGATGAAGCTCAAGCATATCCTCTAAGATTTGATTGACTCGCTCTACTTGACCACTTGATTGGGGATGGAAAGCGGTGCTAAAGGAAAGACGAGTTCCCATAGCGTTTTGGAAACTTTCCCAAAATCGAGAGGTGAAGAGACTCCCACGGTCGGAGTTAATCTCGATGGAACACCATGAAGAGACACTATCAGGAGATGTACAAATCAGCTAGCGTGGCTAGCGGTTATACTCTCACTAACAGGTAGGAAGTGGGCTACTTTGGAAAGACGATCAACAACGACGAAGATAGCGTTATTCCTCTCTTGGTCCTGGGAAACCCGTAATGAAATCCATACCGATTTTATCCCATTTCCATTCAGGAATTTCCAAAGGTTGAAGGGTACCAAGAGGCCGTTGATGCTCGCTTAACTCGACGACAAACGCCGCAGCTTAGCAATGTATTGAGCGATTTTCTCTTCATCCTAGTCCACCAAAACCTCTGGCGAGATCTTGATACATTTTAGTACTACCGGGATGAATGGTGAGAGGAGAGTCATGAGCTTCCTTAAGGATCAATCGCCTCAAAGTTGCGCACCTTGGGGACCACTAGACGGTCTCCAAAGAACACGACACCTTGTTCATCAATGGAGAAACAATCTGCGACTCCTTTCTTGATGTTTCTCCGACACGGAGATTCTCGGATCTACCTTACGTGCTTTGATGATCTGATCCGTAATGGTAGGTTTCGCCACCGTGGTGGAAAGGAATCCTCGAGGAACAATGTGAAGATTAAGCTTACGAAATTCCTCGTGGAGAATTGGTTGACTTTGTTGTAACATCAAATTGTTACAATAAGATTTACGACTTAGTGCGTCAGCCATGACATTGGCTTTGCCTGGGGTGTAGGATATTCCTAAGTCGAAATCTGTAATCAACTCGACCCAACGCCTTTGCCTCGAGATTCAAACCGTTGGGTGAAGATATATTTCAGACTTTGGTGATCTGTGTAGATTTCGCAATGATTACCCGTAAGGTAATGTCGCCAGGTTTTGAGTGCATGAACCATCGCTGCAAGCTCTAGATCGTGTGGGATAGTTATCCTCATGTGGACGAATCGTCGAGAAGCGAGGCAATCACATGACGATCTTGCATGAGTATACAACCTAGTCCTTGTCGCGAGGCGCCGCAATAGATAATAAAGTCCTTAGAGAAATCTGGTGGAACAAGTACGGAGCAGATGTCAGCGCCTTTTCAGTTCTCGAAAGCTGATCTCAGACTGTGGCGCCCACTCGAACTTCTTATCCTTCTTGAGGAGTTCGGTTAGAGGTTTAGCAACTTTAGAGAAATTCTCGATTAAGCGGCGGCAATAGCTCGCTAAACCGAGGAAACTCGAACTTGCTTGACCGATTCAGGTGGAGTCCAATCAAGGACAGCTTGAACTCGCGGGATTGACAGCAATACCTTTACCAGAAATTACATGTCCTAGATAGGTCACTTACGGCAACCAGAATTCACATTTAGAGAATTTGGCATAAAGGCGGTGCTCTCAAGTTTCATCAATACTAGCCTTAGATGTTCGCATGTTCTTCCTCATTCTTGGAGTAGATGAGTATATCATCGAGGTATACCACTACTAATTTATCCAAATACTCCATGAAGATCGAGTTCATTAACCGGGAGAAAGTGGCTGGAGCATTGGTTAATCCGAAGGACATGACGGTGTACTCAGATTGGCCATAACGAGTGACAAAGGCCGCTTTGGGTATGTCCCGTTTTGATTTTGATTTGATGGTAGCCCAACCTCAAATCCATCTTGAAAAGATCGAGGATCCAGCGAGCTGGTCATATGTGTCGTTGATCCCGGGAGCGGATACTTGTTTTGATAGTGACCAAATTGACAGTGTCGGTAATCTACAACCATCCGATCCGCACTCATCCTTCTTCTTGACGAAGAGGACGGGCAAGCCCATGGGGATGAACTAGGACGGATGAAACCCTTTTGCAAGGACTCATCGAGTTGTTTCTTAAGTTCAGCTAGTTCTAGGGGTGCCATCTTATAGGGTCTTCTAGAGATTGGGACGGTTCCGGGAATAAGATCTATCACGAACTCGACATCCCTGTCAGGTGGAACACCTGGCAGTTCCTCCGGAAAGACATCCGGAAAATCACGGACTACCGGAATATCTTCGAGGTCTGGAAGGGGGTTGGCATTTAAAGAGTAAAGCTGACGCTTAGACACTCGGGTTAAAACATCCACTGTTTTACCCGAAGGATGGGTGAGTTGAACGGTTCTAGTAGAGCAATCGATCTTGGCATAATGGGCTGACATCCAGTCCATACCCAAGATGATGTTTATGTCCGAGGACTTAAGAGCTATTAGAGATGCAAGAAAGACTAATCTGTCGACAAGAATCTCATTCCCATGACTTATTCTAGAGGTTTGCCATCTAGAACCAGGAGTTTGAATTTCCATGGAGGTAGGCATGTCACAGAATGTGGTGTTGTGCAATCGAGCATAGCTCTCAGAAATAAATGAATGAGATGCTCCAGTATCAAAAAGAACAGTTGCCGGATGGCAATTAACAAGAAGCGTACCGAGGACGACGTTGGGATCCTCATAGGTTTCTTCAGCAGAGACATAGTTGACATGGCCACAGTGGTGGCAAGCGGCTTGGCATAGGGAACCTTTCCTCGCTGGCTTGCCGCGCCAGCAGACTTTCCACTTGATTGGGGTTGTTCTGGGACACTCTCGAATATAGTGGCCCGCCTCTCCACATTTGAAGCAAGTGATCACATTTGGCCGTGGGGCCACATTAGCGATTGGACCTCCATATGTCTTGGGTGGAAAATACGGTTGGTTGGGGCGAGGCCTCAAAGGATGGCCTCGGGGTGTACCTGGGTGGTAGAGCCGTATTTGGGACCCAAACCCGGCGCTTCTGGGAACCAGAGCCGGATGACGATCCAGAGTCACGGATGTGCTTGCGTGAAGCCTCGAAATCAGTCCGCCAGCCTCGGCGCTGATAGCCTTATTGACTAGCTTCGAGAAAGAGGTACATTCATGTAGACGGAGATCTCGGCGTAGCTCAGGCTAAGTCCCTTACGGAACCTCGCCGCTTCTTAGCATCGGTAGAAACTTCTTCGAGCATAACGTGCTAACCTCCCGAATTTCAGGTCAGTAGGCATCCACCGTCACCGCCTTGGGTGAAATGCAGAATTCCTCACGCTTGCGGTCCATAAGTCCTTCGAATAGGGTGCTCGCGAAGGCGGCACTGAATTCATCCCAAGTTGTAACTTGTCCAGCCGGACGATAGCCTCATAATTTTCCCACCGAGATCGGCGGGGCCTTCCAGATGATAGGCGGCAAAGATAACTTTGTCAGCCTCGGCCACATTGGCGGAACGCAGCTTGTGGTGGATATGCGGAGCTAATCATCGGCGCCGAGTGGCTCGACGGAGCATTTGAATTTTGGAGGATATAGCTTGACGAAGTCATTGAGGGAAACCCCATCGTTTCTTGGCTGGCGAGCTGTGTTTTGTTCAATCCGCCCAATAAGCGGTTAGTTTCAGCGCTTATTATGCTCGCTTCAAAGATCACCTCAGCCAAAGATGGCGGTTGCGGCAGATTCACATTTCTGGCTGCATCGGCCTCTCCCCGCCTCGAACAGCAGGAGAATTTCGAGTGTTGACCATCCCGGGAGACAAAACAAAGGTTTAAACCAGGATGGCAGAATTTAACAAGGAAGTGCGGAAGGTAATGGACAGCATGGAATGCAAGATGTTCATCCGTATGACATGGTAATATAAACTGCCATATATATATATACCAACGGTCATACACACCATTCATAGTTTAGTACAAGCCTGACGGAGTACAACTATAAGGAAAGGCGTTACATCTCATCGGAAGCATTCCAACTCCTATACATTATTTTTCTACACTTCCGGAATGATACACACTAAGTCGTATTCCACGAGTCACGCAGGACGGTGGAAACACAACTGGTACCATACAAGGGATACTACTACTATCTCAGGCAGCTCCATAGTAGTCCTCATAGAAGTCACCACCCAGACCTGGAAGTGGGACATGATCGTCCGGAAACAGACAATCCTGTGAAGCCTGTGGACCATAAGGACTCGGATGTGGTCGTGGACCCACAAAGGGTGGCAGAAGAGGCCCACGAGGAGGAGTGATGCCTCCAACCTCACGCCACTCCATGAAGTCCGGCAAACTCGCCCGCACAGGGTACAAATCTCTCATGTCCATACATCCGCTTGTACGGCAGGTGCAAACCTAGTCGAGTAGCCAAAGTGGTCGGAACGGGCATTATACAGCTCCATACGCAAGGCCCGGTTCTCACGGTCCTTGTCCTCCAAAGAACTCAAGAGTGGTACGGAGGAGTGAGTCCTCATGGGATGCATCACCGTACAAACCTCAAGGTAGCCATGCGCCCCGGAAGGGATGCCGCATATAGCGGAAGTCGGTGTTGCTCAAGAAAGCAGTCCCGCTCGAATAATAGTCATCATGGAATAGGCTGCATCTTGCATGAGATATTCCAATAGTGATTCCGAGCCCATAGGAACAAAGTGAAGTGGCTCAAGAGTTCGGGATAGGATGGATAAACCGACCGTGCATAGATATTGGCTTTGATTGAAATCCTGAACTGCTCCTCGACGGTATATTCAGGATACCATCGATAACCAGCCTCAATCATCACCCTAACCAACATGGCGTGTGACCGCACACATCAATGCAGCGGGTCAGCGTAACCACTTGGTTCTGGGAACGGTGGCCATCTGAAAGCACAGCCATAATGCAAAGGCATTAGAATTCTAGGAAAATCGGGCAGCATAACATCAGTAAATGCTCAAATCAAATTTGAGACATTCAAAATCAGATTTGCAAAACCACTCAACAACATCATATCAAGGTTCTGGTTCAAGTAATAGCATACTAAAATTTAGTAGCGCTGAACTGAGGATGTAACCAACAATCCTACAAGGTACTACGGATAGTAACACGTGATCCTGATAGAGAGAAGAGAGCCTAGTCCTATACCCACGTTGAATGAGGAGAGGATGACTCAGATCAGAGGGCATAAGGTAAAGGAGTAAAAAGAGCCTTACGTTCCCTCCCACAATCAATTCCCCTACATATAACTAAGCATTTCTAGACTCAACTTCACCAGTTTGGCTTAGCGGACCTACAGCAGCCCCGCTCGATGCCAACGCTGTCAGACCCCGATTCCAAGTCACATCGACCTAGCTGGTAACACCTCATATCACTTTGCGGCCTCACGCACGGTATCCCCACGGGTGTCGCTTACCATGGCCCGGACCGCTTTGCCTTTTGGCTCACGATATGATAGTGTCGCTAGCATCCACATGACAAAGAACCCGGCCGACATGGCTAGTCGTGAACCCAAAGCGGCACTAACCTATGGGGACAGCATACATGAAACACTTCGAGCATGTCGGTCATCAACGTATGAACTTGGGCTGTAGCACTGGCTAACAGGACTCGGTATCCCGGCTGTAGCAGGCTAGGCAGACTCAAGTATCACCGCGTGACATTTTCAAGGGACGATATAGGAACGAAATGAATCACATGCCGCCAGTCAAGTGTCCAGCAGTAGTTTGGGCTAGCAGGACTCGTGAACCGGGCAGTAGCGGACTACTATCGCCGTAAGCACGAGACTACATTTCCCATATGAGAGGCTGCCAAGGATAAACAACTAGATTGTCGGATCCCACTCATACCAAGCATTTCAATCATACACATAATATGCCCGATATGAGTAAATACAACAAGGCATCACAACAAAACTCTACAACTCAAGTACTTTATTTAAGAGGCTCCGAGGAGCCATACATAACATAGTCATACAGGTAGGGGTCACATGACCCAACACTCAAGTCATACAATCATACAAGCACATGCGAAGCAAAGTAGTCCGAGTACGCACTCTAGAAAGAAAGAAAGCTTGTTGGAGCCTTTCTATCTACAATGGCCCTTCACAAGTCTTAGATCGCCACCGGGTGGCTAGCTTACTCGTCAAGTCAACATCTACATAGAATCCGTCGGAGGGGTAGTATAGTCCTCGAGAAATATTGATTACAAACATGAGTACAAAAGTACTCAGCAAGTCTTACCACGTAATCCTATCATACATGCACATTCTCAAGGAAGGAAGTGGAGTTAATTGCAGCAAGCCAGCTTTGACTCTTGGCTAAGCTATCCAACGTGACACACTTTGTAAAGCATTTTGTCGTACACGAGTCCACTATTCACCATCACAATACTCCACCGTGGATCCTCTCTCGTCATCCCCGAGAGGGCCATCCACGATACTCACACTTATCTTGAGGCTTTTAGTAGTATCCATTTACTTGTCTATGAACTGATATAGGTAACCCAGAAGTCCTTCTCCGTGGACACGGCTATTCAATAGATCATATTTAACCCCGCAGGGTATACTTCTTCACACACGCCTCACCACTTATCGCCGTTTACACGACATGTACTGCAACCTTCAAGCGGAAGCCCAACGTGGGTGTCGGCCACAGCCTACCTAAACACTCAAGTCCCTAGTCCAGTTATCGCCTATTCGGTTCCATCCGCAGGAGTCCGCCGAGGTTTCCCATACAGCCCCGAACGATGTGTGCAGGGTTCCCGAGATACCAAACGGGCACTCGGCACACCGGCCACGGTGCCTACCGCAACACAACCCACCCCTAAGGTCAGCGCTATGTGGCCCCAAAGATGCTACAAACACCGAAACTACTTGCAACTCCTGACTATGAACAGGGTGGTTAAGAAGCCGAGAGGGTCCATTGGTTTCGGGCCCAATGAGTGGTAGTAGCTAGTTCATGGATCACAAACACAGATCTCAGTTCTTAAGTTCGGCCTCAATGAAACAACCCACCATGTACTCCTACATGGCCTCTCATCGATACCTTTACCAAATCGTGTTCAACACTTACACTCTCGAACCAACACAACCTTTCACTCCAGCTCATCATCCCGATGAGCCGAGACGACACAACTCTAAGCATAGCAAGCATAGCATGGTAGGAATCACAAACATGGCTCAATCAACTCCTACACATACTAGTGGGTTTCATCTAGTTATCGTGGCAATGACAGTCATGCAAAGGAAGTGGGTTCAACTACCGCAGCACACAACAGTTGAATCGCGTTGTCTTAATGCAGTAAAATGAGAGCGAAGCGAGAACATGGGTTTGTATCGGAATGATCAATGAATTGCTTGCCCGATGGAACTGGGTAGAGAACTGCCCTTCGTGGGTAATCGAGGTTATCTTCGGGGCAGAACCTATCATGAAAACACACCAAATAAACATACAACCAATATGCAACAATATGATGCATGCTATGACATGGCAAGATGAATGTGTGTTGGCCTAATGCAAGTTGAAGGACGGGGATGATCTCATTTGAATCAAAGGTTCAAATGATAGATCATGTGAGTTAGTCCTAATGGTGCAAAATCTTAATCTGGTTATTCAGCATAGTTAACTTGTTTTAACATGCATGAAACCTGTACCAATGGATAGAGTGTATTTTTCTGATAAATTTTCATATATAAATCTTTGCATTTGGAGTTATAGATAAAAGTTATAATCATTTGAAATTTGAATTATATTCGGAATTTACTATATAAAAATAAATCCAGAATTTGAATTAATGCGCCAAGATGAGGTCAGCGTGACGTCAGGGGTCAACGGGTCGCCCAGGTCCAACTGACCAGTGGGACCCGCATGTCGTGGTTAGTTTAACTAATTAGTTTTAATTAAAACTAATCCTAATTAGATTAACCGAGGGGTCCACTGCCATTGACCCAGAGGTCAACAGGCCCACTGGCGAGGTCAACTCACCGGCGCCAGCCGGGCGAGGCCAGACGCGGCGGAGCAAGTGCTTTTGCACTTTCCGGCTCCAAATGGAGCGCTGGGAGCACCTACGCGATCTTTGGAGGTGAGCCGCTGTTAGTGGTGGAGTCGGTAGGGTTAGGGGTGGCGGAATGGGCGCCGGCGACGAAGTCGGGCGGCGACGGGCTCGCCACCGACGGGTTTGGGGTTAGAGGCCCGGCGAGGCGCGGGAGTGCACGGTTAGGCCTGTGGGGCGTGGTGAGTGCGATGGGCATAGTGGCGTGGCTATTAGGTGACCGGAGGCTCGTCCGCGACGAGTCCCGCGGCGTGGGTTCAGCGATCATCGAAAGTGCTCGCTGTGGTGCAAGAAGAAGAGAACGGAGGGATGGAGGGTAGCTAGGCTCACGGTGAACCTGTGGGGAGCTTGCGTCGGGTCGGGGCGGACTGATGCGGCGGCGGCGACGATGGGGATCTCCGTGGCCTTGAGCTCGGGCGAGGTCGGGTAGTGGCCTCGGGTGTTCTGGAGTGAGGGGAACTAGCTAGCTAGGGGTAACGGGTGCGCGGAGCTGCGACATGGCGGGAGGAGTATGATCGGCGGGAGCACGGCGCCGACGGTGGCGTGTCGGCGATGGCGCGGCCAGGTCGGGGCGAGCGAGAGAGAGGCAGGGGGAAGTGAGGTGTCCGGGAGGTCGGGTGACGACGCTGGGTCGCCCAGCGGCGAGGCGGCGAGGGATGAGGCAGGCGGCGGCCAGCTGCGTGGCGCTCAAGGCCGCCGGGGGACACCACCGCTCGTCAAGCCGAGCCAAGCAGCTCATTGGCTGGCTGCTGGGCTGGGCCGGCAGGGGCCGGTCATTGGCGCATGTAAGACTTTCTTTTTTAGTCTTTTCTATTTCTGCAATTTGTTTAGGGTTTTTAAAATACCAAAATTGTTTCAAAATTACCAAAATGCTCCTGGTCACTTGTTGGAATATTTCCAACATGAAACATTTTAGTTTGACAATTTTTGAACACTTAAAATATTTTTCATAATTTAAAATGCTCTTTTCAAAAACTTGTGAATTAAAGTTAGAACCCTTAGGTGACCTAGAAAATGTTCCACCTTCTTTGGCATGGATCCTAAACCCAAACAAAGAGGATGAGCATTTTGAAGGGCATTTCGGATTCATTGAAATAAATTTTAGTAAACCCTAGTTATTTTGAGGGGGGTGTTCTGGGGTTTCCTGCCTTCCCCATTTCAAATTCAGATGAAATTTAAACATGATGCACACCCTAATGCATGGTCTATCTGGGATGTGACACGGAAAGAAGAAAGAAGGGGGAAAGGGGTAGCAAAGCAACCATGAGTACTCATCCAAAGTACTCGCAAGAATCATATCTATACTAAGTATGCATTGGTATCAAATGGAAGGGTTGTATCTGTGGACTGAACTGTAGAATGCCAGAATAGAGGGGAATGCCTAGCCTATCCAAGACTAGAATCTTCAAGCAGCATGAAGCATCTTGCAGCATGTAGAAGAGTACATAATAGCAGTTTATATTTAACAAACATGTTGTAGCATTAAGGCACAGAGATCTTTCCTCGACTCCCTGCGAGGCCACATATCTCAAGTATGCATTTGCAGTTGTAATAGATCAGGATACAAGTCTGAACGTCTGTTACCGTGGACACATCTATTAATAGATAATCTTCCCTGCAGGCGTGCACCACATTAACCAACACGCTTGATTGCTCTGGTCGGACACACTTTCCTGGGTCAAGCCCGGCCTTGGAAGATCAACACATCGAGCCCTACCTAGGCTCAGCAGAGAGGTCCCCGCCAGTCTACATCCTAAGCGCTCCGGGGTCTTGTGCCCATCGCCCGTTGCACACTAGGTCATTGCGTGCAGGGTGAATACCAGCACCGCCTCGGATGGCCAGCATCATCCGGCCGTGTCGCAATGCTAAACTGGACGTCTGACAAAGCTTCGGCTGGTACTACAACGTCGAGGCCCATAACTATTATCGCATGGTGGTTAGTGCGTAAAGGTTAGAGGCCAACTCAGAACAAATACCCAAACCTGTTAGTGCATTATTAAAAAGAAGTGACGGCTATTGGGGCAAGTTCGGAGCTACCACCCCATCCTGGGTGATACCGCTAAACAACCAGTCGCCACCGTAATAACTCCCGGGTGCTCTCCGTGCCCGCCCGTCTTTCACATCAAGTCTCGGTACCCCTCAGGGCCGACCCGACATCCACAATGGTCTCAAGTAAAGTCAAGATAACCGTGTGTCCAAACATACTGGGGGAAACCCCGAGGAATCACCCTCGATGGATTCCACTCGATGTAATCATCAAGGAGAACGTAGGAGGAATCACCCTCGAGGTTCACACTTGAGGGGCTGCACGACAAAGTCGTATCGAGACTGGTTAAGGAGGAATCACCCTTGATGACCACAACCGAATAGCTACACTACAAAGTTATCATCAAGAATGTGTTACGAGGTATCACCCTCGGCACTCGATAGTAACTATGTAGAGTCGTACGATTAAAGGGGGTTGAGGTGTTGTGTCGGTCTCTGGTCATCTATCACATTGATCGAGTCGTCGATGATCAAGCAGAGGTAACATGGACAAGGTGGGGGTCATTGATGGATCACTAACCAACCTATACTAAGAAGTTTAGGGTAAGCAGGTAGGTAACAATAGTAGGTACAAAAGCAGGCCATGCATCTGAATAGGAGCAAACAATTACAGTAGCAAAATCTAATGCAAGCGTAAGAGAATGGAATGGGCGATACCGGTATGATCAAAGGAGGGCTTTCCTGGAAGCTCCGCTGAAAGGGAAGAAGGGTCATCGGTGGCGTAGTCAATCACCGTGGCATTAGCAGCGGTGTCGGGGTCTACTAGAGAGAAGAAGGGGAAGAAACGGTAAATATAATGCAACACAGATGCATGATGGGGTAACACGCGGGCCTAGGGGTGTTCTAACATGGTGCTACCCGATACCGGCGAATGGGGATAACATCCAGGAAAGTTTTCCTGGGGTTAGGAATTTTCGGACAAAAGAACCGGAGGTGAAAGGTTCGATGTTCGCTATGCTAGGGACGTGTGGTGGAAAAATGGACTGCATATTCGGATTCGTCACATTTTTCTGAGCAACTTTCATGTATAAAACTTTTTCATCCGAGCTATGGTTTAGTTTCTATGAATTTCTAAAGTTTTAGCAATATTCTGAAATTAATATTAATTCAAAAATAATTGTTAAAATGCTAGGCGTACCCAGCACAGGGTACACAAAAGTGCACCTAGTGGCTGATAGGTGGGCCAGGGGGTCCCAGTTCACATGTCAATGTTTGACTGGTCAACAGGGCATGGGGGCCCCCCTCTCATTGGCTGCTTAAGACTAATTAATCTGGTTTTCAACAAAACATGTAATTAGGCTAATAAATCCTAATTGATTAATTATACATTTATATTTTTAATCCTCCTTTTTTTATAGGGCTATGGCCCCGTTGTCAGTGGCCCAGGGGCTTAGCGGGCGACAGGCTAATTGGCGTGGGCGCCCGGCTAATCGGGGCGGAGCCCCGTTGGAGCAGGCACGGACGACGGGCACCAGAGCGCGCTCCCTGGGGGGTGCAGCAGGCGGCGTTGGCGGAGGGCGGCACGCGGTGTGCGATGGCAAAGTAGCGAGGGCGGGAGCCGCGCTGGGCTGCGGGGCGGTGCAAGGACCCGCAGGTGCGGCAGGCACCGTCGGGGGCGGGCAAGCGAGGCGCAGTGATAGCACAGGCGGGGGCCGAGCAGCGGTGAGGCACAGCGCGTGGCTCGCCGAAGTGCATGGTGGACAGAGGCGGGCGCTAGCGGCGTGGTGGCGGGTGGCACCGGCGAATACGGGCGCGGGCAGTGCCGGCGTGGCGAAGCGGTGAGTACGAGCAGCATGCAGTGCAGGCGGCTGCATGCACAGGTGGGCGAGGCTGGGTGGAAGCAGAAGCGGGCAGCACCGAGGAGGTCGCGGACGTGCAGCGCAGCAACCGTCTATAGGAACAGCAGAGCGGGAGCAGCCAAGCATGCGGTGCGCGCGTACACGCGGGCAACACAACGGTGCAGCGGGCGGGGCGAGGCCAGCCGGCAGGATCTGCGCCAGGCAGCTGCGAGCGGGAGGGGGCGACGCGGCGGTGCACGCACTAGACGCGGTCGGACCGTGGTGGGGCTTGCGCGGGGCGAGGGGGGCAGACACCAGCTGCAACGACAGTTTACCAGAAGCAGCGGCAGCGGTTGCTCGCGGGGCTGCTTTCGCGCGTGGGCAGCAGCGCGTGGTGGACGAGATCGCAGCCAGGGGGGCGACAATGGGTGCGGTGAGCAGAGCTCTCCGGCGCGGCGGCGGTGGCTACGGCGGGGGGGGGGGGGAGGAACAAGAAAGGAGGACGGGCTCATCGAGAGCCGTAGGGAGGTGGTAGCAGGTGAGAGAGTCCTGGATTAAGCGGTCCTCGGGCGTCCGGCCTGTTAGCCATGGGCCAGACTGATGGGCTGTGAAGATACGAAGACCGAAGACTGCACCCGTGTCTGGATAGGACTCTCCTTGGCATGGAAGGCAAGCTTGGCGGCCAAATATTTAGATTTCTTTCTTTGTAACGGACCTTGTGTAACCCTAGATCCTCCCGGTGTCTATATAAACCGGAGGACTTAGTCTGGAGGAGAGAGATTCATGACCATAGTCATACAGGCTAGGCTTCTAGGGTTTAGCCATTATGATATCGTGGTAGATCAACTCTTGTAATAATCATATTTATCAAGATCAATCAAGCAGGAAGTAGGGTATTACCTCCATAGAGAGGGCTCGAACCTGGGTAAACATTGTGTCCCCTGTCTCCTGTTACCATCGACCTTAGACGCACAGTTCGGGACCCCCTACCCAATATCCGCCGGTTTTGACACCAACATTGGTGCATTCATTGAGAGTTCCACTGTGCCGTCCCCGAAAAGGTTTTGATGGCCCCTTCAATCGTCAACAATGACACTGTCTAAGGAGAAACCTTCCTCCCCGGACAGATCTTCGTGTTCGGCGGCTTCGCACTGTGGGCCAACTCGTTTGGCCATCTGGAACAGATCGATAGCTACGCCCCTGGCCATCAGGCCAGATTTGGGAGCTTGAACTACATCACGGACATCCGCGGAGATTTGATCTTTGCCGGATTCGAGACCGCGGCGACCGCTCCTGGTCACCTCGATGAACAACACCTAAATCTGTCATCGGACCGTGCTCAGGAGATATCTCCTATAACTACTCTGGCCTTAGATCCAGAGCATACTGCGCCATCCAAGGATAAGGGGAATGAACCCCACCATGGAGGCCATAGATTCCCCGGTGTTGGAGCCGCACATGGACTTAACCTGACACAATATTTGTGTCGCTGGAACTTCGGACTCGTCTCTGGGTATAAGTCCCGAACCATGTGAGTCCGCGGACGCTGGACTTGATCAGTTATCAATCTTCGTGTTCAGCGCCGCAGACATCTTCCAGCACTCGCCCTTGGGCGATAATCTGAACTCATTAAAGAACCTGTCCTTGGCAGGGGACCCGCAACCGAACTATGTCCGGTTCGAACTAGGAGCTGATGATGGAGAATCTTGCTTCCCACCCGCCACCCACTTTATGGCCACAGTCCAGGACTTAACCGACACGCTTGATTATGACTCCGAAGACATTGACGGTATGGACGACTATGCTGATGAGGAGCAAAATCAAAATCTGCCATTCACTGGACGCTGGACGACCACTTCTTCGTAAGATGTGTACATGGTGGACACACCCAAAACAACCAACGATGATGAAAAAGAAAATCCAGTTGAGAATAAACCTCCCGAGACACAACAAAAATGCCGGCGTCCTCGGTGAGGGAGTCCTGGATTAGGCGGTATCCGGACAGCCGGACAGTGTACAACGTCCGGACTATTGAAGCGTGGAGATACAAGACTCAAGACTTTGGCCCGTGTCCGGATGGGACTTTCCTTAGCGTGGAAGGCAAGCTTGGTGATCCGGATATTATATTTCCTTCCTTGTAACCGACTCCATGTAAACCCTAGCCCTCTCCGGTGCCTATATAAACCGGAGAGGTTGGTCCTTATAAGACTGATCACAATTACAATCATACCATCATAGGCTAGCTCTTAGGGTTTAGCCTCTACGATCTCGTGGTAGATCTACTCTTGTACTACCCATATCATCAATATTAATCAAGCAGGAAGTAGGGTTTTACCTCCATCAAGAGGGCCCGAACCTGGGTAAACATCTGTGTCCCTTGCTTCCTATTACCATCAGCCTTGACGCACAGATCGGGACCCCCTACCCGAGATCCGCCGGTTTTGACACCGACATTGGTGCTTTCATTGAGAGTTCCTCTATGTCGTCGCTGTCAGGCTCGATGGCTCGTTCAATCATCGTCAACGACGGTGTCCAGGGCGAGACTTTCCTCCCCGGACAGATCTTCGTGTTCGGCGACTTCATACTGCGGACCGATTCGCTTGGTCATCTGGAACAGATCGTGTCAGGAGTGCCGAACAGTCATGATGAGCACGGCTTAGACCTGCCGTCAGACGATGTTCAGGATATCGCCCCGGCAGAAGCTTCGGATCTAAATCCGGGGCAGGATGCGTCGCCTAAGGACGGAGGGCTGGACCCCGCCCCGCAGGCCGTACCCTCATCGGCGATGGAGCCGAACACAGACCCCACCTATGGGAAAGCTCAGACTGGGCCTCCGGATTTGTATCCGGTTGTCGGTCCCATCCACAGACTTTGAGCCCACCAAGCAAGGTTGGGCCCTGTAATGGATTTCACCGCTGCGGACATCTTTCCAAAGACTCGCCTTGGCTACATACTAAACTCATTAAAACTCTCTCTCTAACAGAGAATTCCGGGCCGAACTATGTCCGGCTCAAGGGGGAAGCAGGCGACGAAGAAATTCGTTGCCCACCCACCACCCAATTCATAGCCACGGTTGATGATTTAACCGACGTGCTTGACTTCGACTCCGAAGGCATCGACGGTATGGACGATGATGTAGGAGAAGACTCAGAATCTATGGGGTACCGGATTCGCGCCTCGTCACATGATATATACATGGTCGATACGCCCAAGGAAGACGACAGTGACAATCCGGAGGATAAAACCCCTGGGCAAAAACCAAAGCGACGGCATAGACGCCGTTCCAAATCCAGCAACAACAAAAATGTCAGCAAGAGCGCCAGAAGGATGGATACTCCGGTCAACCCTGAAGGCAACAACGACCATACGGAACCAGCGATGGAGCAGGACGAACCAGGTCACGCCGAACATAGCTCAGAGCAGACACCCGAAGACAATGATCCAGAGGGACGAGTTCATCAAACTAGCCCAGGACAAGAAGACAGTCTGGACGATGACACATTCATCATTCCGGAAGAGCGCGTGGAACGAGAGAACCTCCACAGAAAGCTTATGGCCATAGAGAGAAGTCTGAAGAGGCAGAAGCAACGGCTTAAAGCCGCACAGGAAACGCTCAATCGCAGATGGAACAAAGTGCTAGACACTGAAGAAAGATATGGCGACGATCGCCACACAAAGAGCTACCCAAAACGAAAGCTACTGCCAGAATTTGACGACGAGGCCGTTCCACCAAAGAATAACACGACCAGGAGACAAGACATACCACTTCATAACCGCAATAAAACAACTATCGAAGATGCGCACGATCTACGTGATCACCTGGATAACAAAGCTGGCGCAGCTAGGTCCATCTACGGATCTAAAGGACACACCCCGGCGAGGGACTGTGGTCGTCAAAACAGTTATGACAACCAAATACCAGTTCGGAATAAACACTGAACACAACAACATCCGACGGCATGCCACAGTACGTCCAAATACAGAGGGGCTGCTCACCCCCTGTGCTTTATTGATGAAGTATTGGACCATGAAATCCCACAGGGCTTTAAAATTGTGAACATAGAGGCATACGACGGAATGACAGACCCAGGGGTCTGGATCAAGGACTTTATCCTGCACATACATATGGCTCGTGGGGATGACCTTCATGCCATCAAATACCTCCCCCTCAAACTGAAGGGGCCAGCTCGGCACTGGTTGAAAAGCCTCCCCGAAAAATCAATTGGGAGCTGGGAGGAACTTGAGGACGCTTTCAGGGCAAATTTTCAAGGGACCTATGTCAGGCCTCCGGATGCTGACGACTTAAGTCACATAGTCCAACAGCCCGGAGACTCCGCCCGCAAGCTTTGGAACAGATTACTCACTAAGAAGAATCAAATTGTTGACTATCCGGATGCCAAGCCTTAGCGGCATTCAAACACAAAGATCCGTGACGAGTGGCTCGCGGACACCTCGCCAAGAAAATCCAAGGACAATGGCAGCCCTAACAAGCCTTATGACCCGTTTTTGCTGGAGAAGATAGCTGGGTAGCCGTAGAAGGCACCAGCGACCCCAAAGACATCGAAATAAGGGATGGCAACGGAAGCCACGGCATCATAAAAACAAATGCCAAAACAAGGAAGAGAGCCCGGATAACACGATGGTAAATTCCGGATTCAAGGGCTCTCGACCTAATCAACAAAATAAGCCATCTAAAGGCAGCAAAGAGGAACCGTCCGGTCTGAACAGAGTCCTGGACAGACTATGCCAAATTCATGGCACCCCTGACAAACATGCGAACCACACGCACAGAGAGTGCTGGGTCTTCAAGCAGGCCGGCAAATTAAATGCCGAACACAAGGGAAGGGAAACACCAAGCGAGGACGAGGACGAACCTCGCCAGCAGAGCACTGGGGGACAGAAAAAATTCCCGCCAGAGGCTAAAACAGTGAACATGATCCACGCGACTCGCCCACCCATGAGAAGGCACGAACACGCGCATAAAGACGCGCGCGTTATAGAGTCCATTAATCCCACATCTAACTACTGGATGTCCTATCCGATCACTTTCGATCACTTGGATGGCCGGACTAGTATTCGGCGCGGCGGATCAGAGGCCTTGGTGCTTGACCCAATGATCGAAGGACACCGTCTCACCCGGGTCCTCATGGAAGGCAGCAGCAGTCTCAATTTAACATACGAGGACACTGTCCGCAGGATGGGGATAAAACCATCCAGAATCAGCCAAAGCAACATCACCTTTGAAGGGGTGATACCAGGCGTTGAAGCATACAACAGGGGCTCCGTCATACTGGAGGTAACATTCGGCTCTCCAGGCAACTCCAGAAGTGAAGAACTACTCTTCATCATCGCACCCTTCCAAAGCGACTATCACGCAGTGCTCGGAAGAACGGCCTTCGCCCGCTTCAATGCATTGCCGCACTATGGCTACCTTACACTTAAGATGCCCGGTCCACGTGGCGGCATCACCGTTAGCAGAATAACAGAGTGCTCGTCACGCGTAGAGGAACACGCGACGACCCTCGCGGCAGGACTATAAGCGACCTCCAACATCAAAAAATATGACCGGTCGTTAAGACCAGGGACACGGTTTGACGAGTCCGGTGGCCCAGATCGAACCAGGGCACCGTATATGTAATCCTATAGCGGATACCAGGGGCTATAACTACCTAATAAAGCCCCACACTTGGCTCAACCTTATTGGCAGGCCAATGGCTTACACTTTTATCCATCGTGTACTAATGTTGTAACCTCCTATGAGTTTTCTTTTTCCGCATACAACTTTCGCGCAATACCCTTCCAGGATACGGCACAACGAAGACAATTGCGTAGACATGCAGCAGGGCCTTGTTCAACAGGTTTCTTTTTAGATTAAGCCCCTGTGTAAACCTTTTCTATTGCCTCTTGTTGTTTAACCATCCCATGAGTTCCATACCCACATAGGATACTGTCGTTTTTGGCATTTAGCCACGCCAGATTAACGCGCGTACCTGGAAACACAGGTTTTATAATGAATAGGCATTCTTGAGACTATCACCTATTATAAAGTACGAATACCTTCGGGAGTGTTCGGCGTCACGAGATAGGCTTTATATGCATCAGCTCCGAATCATGTCTTTGGTCAAATGTTGGGTTTGCCCGGCTCCTGGGTTTGCCGTCTTACGTTCCGTTATTATCGGCTAGGGTGGCCAAAGGAGAACTACTGCGATTGTGCCCTGGTTATTCCGGACGAGCACCTCGGTAGAGAAAGCCGAAAACGGACTGTCATGATACAGCGAGAGACTGGTCAACCACTCGAGGACTAACTGGAATCTTTAGGATTCCTCCGCATTAACAAAGGGCCATTTCCCGGCCAGGTACATACGCGCCCGTATTCGGATGCATGCGAAGGTACCAGGGGCTACATAGTAGCCCCACTTTAGAATCCCGTGGCTAAGCGAAAGTGTTACAACTATATAGTCCGGTTGCCTAGTTCGTCATGCGATCACCTCCTTAATGGACCAAGACGTTGGATCAAGTGTGATTAAGCATATTTTGTTTGCGAACACCCCCGTATTGTATGCGTGGGGGCTGAAGCCAACGACTGCTAACTTTCGGATTACATATTTATATATACATATATATAAACGGCCGCACAGGGGAAATAATCATATTCTCAGGCAAATAGTATAAATCTAACCTCATAATCAAAATAAACATTGTTTTTACAATGATTCCATTCATTCGAACAGGACATTCTTCGAGCACTGCGCCTCTATCAGACGGGCACCTTCTGTGACCTGCGCCAAGTAGTGCTCGGCCGGATATTGGCCCCCCACCGGATCCTGGGCCGCTATCATGGTGGCATCCATATCCGTCCAATAGGCTTTAACGCGGGCGAGCGCCATCCATGCACCCTCTATACATGTTGATCTCCTCATGGCATTGATCCGAGGCACGGCCCCAAGGAACCGCTGCACCAAACCAAACTAACTGTCCGGCTTAGACCCCTTCGGCCAAAGATGGTCTATTACAGACCGCATTGCAAGCCCGGACAGCCTGTGAAGCTCCACTACAACAGCCATCTTGTCACTCAACAGCAGCGGGCGGGCGGGAGCATGGAATTGCGACCAGAAAAGCTTCCCCACTTCCTTGTCACCTTGACCTTTGAAGAAGTCGGCAACATCAGCCGTACTCTTCGCCAAATCCGCATATGCGTCCGCCGGACTCCAGTGTCCATCCAGGGGAGCGTACCTCGGATCGAAAAATTTCGTCCGTAGTAAGTAGGAGCCTCCAGCCGCGATTTCACCGGCCCGTCGAAGCTCCTCCCGCGCACCCCTGAGCTCGGTCCAGATTTCCTTGGTGGCATTCCGCGCCTTGTTCAGCTCGGCCGAATTACCCTCACACTCCTTTTTAAGGAACTCATACCGGTCAGCGACATCTTTTAACTCAATAGCCATTTCGGCTATCTTTTCCTCGCTTAGGCGATGAGCAGCCTGTTCGGCCCTCAGTTCCTCGGCCGCCTTTAGGGCAGCCGCATTGCTCACCCGAGTTTGTTCCTTGGCTTGAGCAAGCTCCGCCCTCAAGGCCTCTACGGCAGCAGCACCATCTGCAGTCCAAGCATACTACATCAACATCATTCCATCTTCATATTTTCCCTATACAAGGGAAGGCATGACACATACCTTGTGATTTTTCTAGCCGCTCATTCACCAGCATGATATCAGCATCAATCGATCCAATTTGCCTCGCTAATTCGGCAACTTCAACGGACTGGACGGCGTCCGGACTCATAGGTACCTGCACACGTTTACAGCACTATCATTGGTTTATGATCCCCCGTTTGCCGCCTAGGGCGGGCAACCAGAGTCTCAGGGGCTGCTATCTATATGGAGCACACCTAGCGCGTGCCTTACAACCAAAGAAATAGTGAATTCTCCATTACATACCTCTAAGCCTCTGAGCATGCTTGTGAATGCTTCATTCAAACCGCTGGTAGCGGATGAAATCTTCTTGAGCACCGCGCTCATTAATGAGCGGTGCTCCTCTGTCACATTCTAGTTAGTCCATGCATTAGAGTGTTGCATCATGTTTACCTTTCATCAGAAACTTGAATTGGGGAAGACAGAACCCCCAGAACCCCTCTGAATCCAACTAGGGTTTACTAAAAATATTTTCAATGAACCTGAAATGCCCTTCTAAAATGTTCACCCTCTTTGTCTTGGGTTAGAACCTCCGCAAAATAGGTGCACAATTTTCTAGGTCAATGAAGGTCATTGAATTAAATCATATGTAATTTGCATTTGGGCATTTAAATGCTAGTAACTATTTTGGATGCTCAAATAATTCTGAAAATAAGTGTGGGCTATTGGAGATATTCTAAACAGAGCCCCTGACTATTTCCAGGATTTTTAGAAGTGCCTAACTATTTTTAATAAGTCTACAAACTTACAGAAAATAGAAAAAGGAAAAGCAGAAAGCAAGGCTTACTCAGGCGCCACACAGCAAGCCCACCGCCGCCCAGCCCAGCCTTTGCTCAATGAGCTGCTTGGCTTGGCCAGCAGCAGCCAGTGCTCGACGGCGGCACCCGAGCACACCATGCAGCTGCTCGCCGCCCTGCCTCCTCCCCGCACCGTCCTGCCGCCTCGGTTCGGTCGGCCACTCCTCCCCCGAGCTCGCAGACACCCCTTCTCCTCCCCAGCTCCACTCCCTCGCTCGCCCGCACCGTGGCCGACACCGTCGCGCCTGCGCCACCGTGAAACCCGTGTCCTCCGTCGTCTCCGTGCTGCGCCGCCATGTCCGTTCGCTCCGCCATCGTCGACTACATCGAGTAGGCCGAGCACCGAGCGCTCGCACGCCCTGCAACACCTTCACCGACTCCGTCTCCGTCGATCACCGCCGGAGATCCCCATCGCCATCGCCACCGCATCACCTCGTCCCCGACCTCGCCGACTACTTCTCCGTACTCGCCGTGAGCCCAGCTACCTCCCCATCCTCTCCGTTTGCCTTCCCGTGCACCGTAGCTACCGCACGCGCCACCGCCGAGCTCGTCGCCGACGTGTCTCCGGCCACCCACTGGCCACGCCACCTTGTCCACTAACTTCACCACATTCCCAGGAACCCATAGCACCACTCCACGCACCTCGCCATGTCCCGAAGCCTCGGGTTCACTTTCACCCGACTCCGGCGACCGCCTAGCTCGTCGCCGGCGACGTTTCCGGCCACCCCAAGTTCAACCACCGCCACCAAACGCCGCGGCTTGTCTCCGGCTACCCGTAGATGGTCTCCGCTGTCCATTCGGTCGCCAGAACGCACAAACACACTCTCGCCGCCGCGTCTGGCTTCGCCGGCGGCTAAACGTCGGCGGGTTTGACCCCGTTGACGGAGTTGACTAAGTGGGGCCCCTCTGCTAATTAACCTAGTTTAGTTTTAACTGAAATTAGTTAGTTTAATTAACTACTGACGTGCGGGACCCATTGGTCAGGTTGACCTGGACGCCCCCGTTGACCACTGACGTCACCCTGACGCGCTGCTGACGCAATAACTAATTTCTGGATTTATTTGTATTCAGGAAATTCAGAAATTGTTGCAAACTTCAAAAATCATAGAAATTAATCAGAACTCCAAATGCAAAGGTTTATATATGAATTTTGATCAGGAAAATTCAATCTATCCATTGGTAATGGTTTCATGCATGACAGAACAAGTTAACCTTGCTGTTTAAGCAGAATGAGATAATGCACTATTATGGCTATGTTAAATGAGCTAACATTTGAATCTTTGATTCAAATGAGTTCATTCCTTTCTGTTCTAGCTTGCATTAGGCCAACACACATTCATATTGCCATGTCATAGCATGCATCATATTGTCGCATATCATCATGTGTTGTTTATGTTCGGTTTGTCTTTCGTGATAGGTTCTGCCTCCGAGGATAACCCCGAATATCCGTCTGAAGGGAAGTATCCTACTACCACTACATCAGGCAAGCAACCAATTGATCATTCTGATACAAACCAATGTTCTCGCTTCTGCTCTTGTTTACTGCATTAAGACAACGCGATTCAAACTGTTGTGTGTTGCGGTAGTTGAACCCACTTCCTTTGCATGACCTGTCATTGCCACAGTAACTAGATGAAACCCACTAGTGTGTGTAGGAGTTGATTGAGCCATATTTGAGTTTCCTACGATGCTATGCTTGCTATGCTTAGAGTTATGTCAGGTCTGGCTCATCGGGATGATGAACTAGAGTGAAAGGTTGTGTCGGTTTCGAGATTGAAAGTGTTGAATATGATTTGGTAAAGGAATCGATGAGAGGCCATGTAGGAGTACATGGTGGGTTGTTTCATTGTGGGGACCCCGACTCATAAGCCGTGATCACCGAATGCACGTGTACAGTGATCCCAGAGATCAATGCTCACTGAACACACCGAAGCTGAATAACAAGAGTCTTACATCCATACATACCGTATTACACAAGTAGGACCATTATGGTCAAGTCTTGAGTATAACATTGCAGCGGAAATCTTCATCGATAACTTGGACCCATGCCATCTGCCTTAACCCTATAGGCATTCTGACTGGGAAGCGTCCTAGCTCGCATGTTCGTCACTTCATCATACCATGTTATTTCATGCCTGGCCAATAAAATAACCAGTGGCAAGCCAATGAGTACTTTGAATGTACTCGCAAGCAACCCATGATTTGGTTCAAAGTAACAATGCAATTGTACAACGAGTAAGCAACCTAGCTTCAAGCTAGTTAAGATGTCCTATCAACTTGTGAGATATGCATCAATAAAACATGGGTAACCTCGAGAACAGGTTACAGATATCAACATAAATGGAGTTGAATCAATGTCATGTCATTCAACATGTCAAGTCTCCACCTTGACACAAATAGTTCCTTTCCACACACACATGCATCGTGATTTGTAAAATTTCTGGACATAGTTTAAGTAGCACCTCCCAACTGTCCATGACCGTGGACTCGGCTATTTGAATAGTTTGACACTCTGCAGAGGTTGCGCACTTTACCCACAAGATCCGGGAAGGTTTCGTGTCATCCACGATCCCGCAGTACCTCAAGTACTCGGGGGAAGCACCCGATCACTATCTTTCCCTAGACGACACTAACAAGGAGTCCACTCGTTGATACACGGCCCTCGTGTATAAGCAAAAGATCGTGGGACTCTGCCCTTTTCACATTATTACGCATACACGAAGGGACCAACGGTGTGTCCGGTGCCCTGTGAAAACAGTCATGGCCGCCCTACCTGGCACGACCCCGTCCCGAGAGAGAGCACCAACCCTCCCCCATCACTAGTAATGCGGGCTCCAAGCTAGTATCGGCCTAGGTAATTAATAATGCCCCATCCCATAAAGGGGTAGAGTGGTTGCACATGTTTGGTTGGGACGGTAATCACACATAAATCTAATCCATCATTTTACACACACACACACCAAAATCTCTCTCCGGTACACCACTTCTTCCTCAAGTGGTGACCTTAGATCAACATCTCCCAAGGGCATTAGGGCACCCGATGGGGTTTTCGAAAGAATGTAACCATGAAGAGTTCATGGTACACATGCATCATTATGCATCAAATAGTCTCTTGAAAATGCAATCATGAACAAGGTAAGGTCATGAGTAGGGGTATGCATCATGTGGTGGTTCACAACAAGTTTACCACCGTCATACTTCATCATCATGCAATCAGAAAAAGGGTACCGATGAACAAGAGGGGTATCATGGTCAAAGGGCTGCTTGCCTGGTTCATCAGAGTCTTCAAGTCTTCGGGTCCTTCTCCAAGTACTCCGTCTACTTCGTCAACTAACGTCGGAAACAAACACAATAAACAACACAACAAGGCAAAAATAAAAGTGCTCTAAAATGGCAAGTTGGACTTTTCTAGAATACCTTTGGTCATATGAGGTATGACCAAAGTGGTTTCAATGGGATTTGATCGATGGATATCTCTGAATATTTCAATATAATGGAATCAAGGGATTTGTGGATTTGCAAGAAGTGTACCGAAATATATTTTTGAAAAATGAGCAGAGGCACCCATTTAGCAAACCATGATTTTAGAAGCATCTAGGAGTTGGTTTCACTGGATTTGGAGTTCAAATGAATATTCTATGGATTTGCAAAGTTGACAAACATGAAGAAATGGCTCATTATCTTGTGGGGTACAGAAGGTATTAAGAAAAATGTTCAGAAACTAAGTTTTGAACTTATAGACATCTAGGATTTTGAATCATGGAATTTGGATCAATTTTTAGCCCTCTGTGATTTTCTAAAGTTCATCACAGAAATAGGAAAAACAAGATTTGATAAATGTTTGTGAAGAAAAAGTCTCTGGAAAAATGTGCATGTTGCACCAACAGGTAGATCATGATTTATAGAGTCACTAGAAATTTGAATCATCAAATTTGGATATCATTTGAATTGTTTATGGATTTTTGAAGTTGTTGGAAAAAGAATAAGGAAAAGGCTATACCACTTATTCTTGCTTGGGCGAGGATAGCCGACGGGCCGCCCGATGGCTCATTGCTGGTGTCGGGCGACGTCAAGGCGATTCCATGGAAACGCCTTCCCGACCGAAGGCGGCAGCGGGCAGAGCCCGTTTCCACTTAAACGGGCGGGGCCCACCCACCGGGTCGCTGACGAGCGGGGCCCGGTGCCCAGCCCGTCTCCTACCTCCTGCTCGAACAGAGCAGAGGCAGGGGAGGCAAGGCCGAGCAGGCGCCGGCGTTCCCCCCGGCGGTACCAGCCACCTCCAGCGACGCGCGCGCATCAAGGCCAGAGGTCAGCGCACAGATCTAACCGTGGGTGGCACGGTCGCCCAGGGGCACCGGGTCGAGCAAGGTGTCGACCGCGGCGGACGAGGCTGACGGTGGTGATGCAGCTCGACGGAACAGCCACTGGGAGGAGGGGGAGAAGCACGAGAGGGTCTCGCGGTGATGGTGGTGGCGCTCTAGTGCGGTCCAGAGGGAAGGAGGAGGAGAGATGGGTGCGGATTTAGGCGGAGGCCAACGGCAAGGCCCCGGCCATGGTGGCGGATGGAGAGCGTGAGGAGGGGAGTGGGTTGGTCCAGGGGGTCGCTGGGAGGGAGAGAGAGCGAACGGAGGCCAGAGAGGGTCCGGGGGTGACCTTGTATGGCGGGGCGATGGTGCACCGTGGGCTCGTGCGCCGGCGAGCTCGTGCTCGTCGCTACGGGCCTCGGGAAGGTGCTGCGCCGAGTCTAGGGAGTTCGTGGAGGTGGACTACGCCCGGGGAGAAAGAGGAGCGGCGAATGCGGCAAGGCGGGTCCCCACTGCTGCCAGCGGCCGGCGCGCTAGGGCGGCGCGCCTGTCTGCACGCGAGGAGAGCTGGAGAGGAGAGAGAGGAGGGGATGACAGGTGTAGCGTGCTGCAGACGCCGAGGTGACCTCGGGGCACGAGGGGAGGCCCTAGGTGGCGGAGGCGGTTTGAGGGGCGGCTACAGTCTTGGTGTGCATCAGAAGGCTCGAGCACGCCAATTGCATGCAGGGGCATGCCTTTGGCTTGTAAGGCGTGGCCACTTGTGTCTAGGTTGTTTAGGGAGGAGTAAACAAAGGGGAGGTGGCCTTGGATGCCCTGGTGAACCACTAGGAGAGGAGAGAGGTTGAGGGAGAGAGAGAAAAGGGCTATCCAGAGAGAGAAAGTGAGGTTTTACCCCTCCAATAATTGAGCTATGGACTTGCCATTGCTACTGGAGGTGCAAGGGGACTCTGAGGGGCTGTGGTAAAAAGTTGAGGTCATGGAGAAGAGTGGAAGTGGTCAAAATGATGATTTTGGAAAAATGGCAGAAGGTGTTTTTTGTTGGTTTGGGCAAGAAAATTAATTCCACTTGCCATGAGAATTAACAGGATGGAATGGCACATGGAAGTAGGGTGTTCCACCAAGTTTGAGCTCATTTGGGCAAAGTAGCCAATGCAACTTTGGTAAACCCTAGAAATCAGCAGAAATGGCTTTGCCAAGATTTAGTCATGCAAATCTATTCTCCTTGATGCACCACTTGGTGTAGTGTCATCATTTGAGGTTCTGAACATGACCACAAAAGTTGAGATCAAGAGGAGAAAGTTTACAATGTAGAGTTGTTCAAATTTGGTTCTGGACAGAAAGGGTTTTGGGGCACTTTGATCAATATAACTTTTTATCCAACTTGTGCCATTTGGTCTATATGAATGATTAGACCATTTGAGCATGTAAACAAGATTTGAGAGCATTTGGACATGTTTGGCAATGTAAAGTTGCTCAAACTTCAAAATGGACAGAATTGGTTTTGAGGGGATTTCATGGGGTTATGCTATTCTCCATGACATGATATTTGTCAAGATCATCAAACATGTCATATGTGACATGCTAGAATTTTCTTGGATTTTTATGGAAATATTTCCTGTAGAAATATTTCAAATCCTTGAAATGGGAAGAAATGGTTTTGGGAGGTTTTGTCCAACATTTTGATCATGACCATGTGTTGAAACTCATATATATGGAAAATATATGTCCATTGAGTCTCCCTAATTTTCCTCAAATATTTTTAAAGCTTTAAAATAATTTTAACCTATTAAAGACCATTTCTGGCCTTAAGAAAAAGCCTTTAAATAAAATAGGAAATTAACTTTTAAAATTATATTTTTGTGGTTTCTGGGTATCCTATATCTAATAGGAGTCAAACATATTTCTGGAAAGATTTTTACTGCCCTTAATTAAGTACTTGCAGTGCAAACCTCAATTCATGGGTTTTTGGAAAACTAATTTTTGAAAATACTTTTTGGCCAAATTATTTTTGTAAGAAAATACTATACTGCTATATACACATGGCATGATCATTGGGAAAAGGTCTTGGATCAAGGAGATGAAGTATAGGAGTTGGGGGATTTATTTGATTTTTAGAGCACTTGCAAACAACACACGAAATCCAATCAAGGCAAGGTCCAAAACACTCAAAAGTTTTTGTCAAACCACATTTTATCATGATTTATTAGCTTAAGTGTTGTGACATGAAAATCAGGGTGTGACATTCATTGAGGCCGTCCCTAAGAACTGAGATCAGTATGTGTGATTTAAGATCAGCTACTACCACACGTTGGGCCCTGAAATATGACCTCGCTCGACTTACCGACCCCTCTCGTCCTCTCTCCAGGAGTTTCAAGTAGTTTCTGGTGTTTGTAGTATGCTGGGGGCCGCACGCAACGCTGACCTTAGGGGTGGGCTGTGTTGCGGTGGGCACGTGGCATGGTGTATCGATTCGCCCGTTTGGTGTCTCGGGAACCCTGCACACATCGTTCGGGGCCGTTAGTGGAAACCTTGGCCGGACTCCCTGCGGATGGAACCCGAATAGGCGATAAACCTTGACTAGAGACTTGTGTGGTTGGTCAGGTCGTGGTCTACACCCACGTCGGCTTTAAGCTGAAGTCTGCCGAGCACATATCGTGTCTGGGCGCTAAGTGGTGGAAACATGTGTGTGAAGTACACCTGCGCAGGTATAAAACTATTCGTATAGCCGCTTCCGCGGTAAAGGACTACTTGGTCGCCTATGCAGTTCATAGACAAGTAAATGGATACTACTAAAAGCCTCAAGATAAGTGTGAGTACCACGGATGGCCCTGTCGTGGGTTGACGAGAGAGGATCCACGATGGAGTATTGTGATGGTGATTAGTGGACTCGTGTGCGACAAATGCTGTTCAAGTGGTGTCACGTAGGATAGCTTAGCCAAGAGTCAAAGCTGGCTTGCTGCAATAACTCCACTACCTTCTTGAGAATGTGCATGTATAGTAGGATTCTGTTGTAAGACTTGCTGAGTACCTCCGTACTCATGTTTGCTTAATCAATGTTTTCAGACGACAACACCGCCCCCTCCGATGGATTCTATGTAGACCTTGACGTCGACGAGTGACTAGCCACCCAGGTGGTGATCCAAGGCTTTTGAAGGGCCACTATAGATAGAAGGGCTTCGTCAAGCCTTCTTTCTTTTTAGTGTCTGTACTCAGACTAGTTTGCTTCCGCATGTGCTTGTTTGTTTGTATGACTTGAATGTCGGGTCATGTGACCCCTATCTGTATGGATATGTTATGTATGGCTCCTCGGAGCCTCTTAAATAAAGTACTTTGAGTTGTAGAGTTTTGTTGTGATGCCATGTTGTATGTACTCATATCGGGCATATTATGTGTATGATTGAAATGCTTGGTATGAGTGGGATCCGACAATCTAGTTGTTTATCCTTGGCAACCTCTCATATGGGGAAATGTAGTCTAGTGCTTCCTGAGCGATAGTAGTCCGCTACAGCCCGGTTCACAGGAGTCCTGCTAGCCAAAGACTACTGCTCTGGACACTTGATCGGCGGCATGTGTTTCACGCCGTTCTGTCTGCATCCCTCCGGGAAATGTCACGCGGTGACTTCCGAGTCTGCCTAGCCTGCTACAGCCCGGTTACCGCAATCCTGTTAGCCCAAAGTGCTACAGCCAGATTCATACGTTGATGACCGACATGCTCGATGTGATTCATGTATGCCTGTCCCCATGGGTTAGCGCCGCTTTGGGTTCACGACTAGGCATGTCGGCCCGTGTTCTCTGTCATGTGGATGCTAGCGACACTATCATATATGTGAGCCAAAAGGCGCAAACGGTCCCGGGCCATGGTAAGGCGACACCCGTGGGAATACCGTGTGTGAGGCCGCAAAGTGATATGATGTGTTACCGGCTAGGTCGATGTGACTTGGAATCGGGGTCCTGACAGCGTTGGCATCAGAGCCGGACTGCATGTAGGTTCGCTAAGCCAAACTGGTCGATGTCGAGTCTAGAAATGCTTTAGTTATATGTAGGGGAATTGATTGTGGGAGGGACGTAAGGCTCTTTTTACTCCTTTACCTTATGCCCTCTGATCTGAGTCATCCTCTTCTCATTCTACGTGGGTATAGGACTAGGCTCTCTTCTCTCTATCAGGTTCACGTGTTACTAATCCGTAGTAACTTATAGGATTGTTGGTTACCAGCCTCAGTTCAGTTTCTACTACCTTTAGTATGTTATCAGTTGAACCAGAACCTTGATATGATGTTGTTGAGTGGTTTTGCAATCTGATTTTGAATGTCTCAAATCTGTTCTTGAGCATTTACAGATATTATGCTGTCCGATTTTCCCTAGAAATTCTAATGTCTTTGCATTGTGGCTGTGCTTTCAGATGGCCACTCGTGCTCAAAGCCAGGTGGTTCGCCTGACCAGGTGCATCGATGTGACCGGTCATACGGCTATGTTAGTCCGGGTTATGATGGAGACGGGTTACCGTTGGTATCCCGAATACACCGTCGAAGAGCAATTCCGAGACTTTAATCAAAGCCAATACCTCTGCACTGTCAGGATATTTCCTTCTTATCCTAGATCTAAGTGGCAAACCTATAGAATCAGCCATGGAAATGAAATCCTTGTCGACAGATTAGTCTTGCTTGCATCACTAATAGCTTTCAAGTCCTCGGACATAAACATCATCTTGGGTATGGACTGGATGTCAGCCCATTATGCTAAGATTGATTGCTCTACTAGAACTGTTCAACTCACCCATCCTTCGGGCAAGACAGTCAATGTCTTGACCCGAGTGTCTGAGCGTCAGCTCTACTCCTTAAATGCCAACCCCCTTCCAGACCTTGAAGATATTCCGGTAGTCCGTGAATTCCCGGATGTCTTTCCAGAAGAACTGCCAGGTGTTCCACCTGACAGAGATGTCGAGTTCGTGATAGACCTTGTTCCAGGAACTGTTCCAATCTCTAGAAGACCTTATAAGATGGCACCCTTAGAACTAGCCGAGCATTAGAAACAACTCAATGAGTCCTTGCAAAAGGGTTTCATCCATCCTAGTTCTTCCCCATGGGCTTTCCCCGTTCTCTTCGTCAAGAAGAAGCATGGAACGGATCGGATGGTTGTAGATTACCGACCTGTCAATTTGGTCACTATCAAGAACAAGTATCCGCTCCCCAGGATCAATGATCTGTATGATCAGCTCGCTGGATCCTCAGTCTTTTGCAAGATGGATTTGAGGTTGGGCTACCATCAAATCAAAATCAAGAATGGGGACATTCCTAAAACGGCCTTTGTTACTCGTTATGGCCAATACGAGTACACCATCATGTCCTTCGGGTTAACCAATGCTCCAGCCACTTTCTCTCGGTTAATGAACTCGATCTTCATGGAGTATTTGGATAAATTCGTCGTGGTTTACCTCGATGATATACTCATCTACTCCAAGAATGAGGAAGAACATGCCGAACATCTAAGGCTAGTGTTGATGAAACTTCGAGAGCATCGCCTTTATGCCAAATTCTCTAAGTGTGAGTTTTGGTTGCCAGAAGTAACCTATCTAGGCCATGTAATCTCTGGTAAGGACATTGCTGTCAATCCAGAGCGAGTTCAAGCCGTCCTTGACTGGACTCCACCTGAATCGGTCAAGCAAGTTCGGAGTTTCCTCGGTTTAGCGAGCTATTGCCGCCGCTTCGTCGAGAATTTCTCCAAGGTTGCTAAGCCTCTAACCGAACTCCTCAAGAAAGATAAAAAGTTCGAGTGGACCCCACAGTGTGATTTCAGCTTTCAGGAACTCAAAAGACGCCTGACATCTGCACCCGTACTTGTACCACCAGATTTTTCTAAGGACTTTGTTATCTATTGCGACGCCTCACGACAAGGACTAGGTTGCATACTCATGCAAGATCGTCATGTGATTGCCTACGCTTCTCGGCAGTTGCGTCCACATGAGGATAACTATCCCGCACACGATCTAGAACTTGCAGCAGTGGTCCATGCACTCAAAACTTGGCGACATTACATCCTCGGTAATCGTTGCGAAATTTACACCGATCACCAAAGTCTGAAATACATCTTCACCCAACTGGATTTGAATCCCAGGCAAAGACGTTGGGTCGAGTTGATTACAGATTACGACTTAGGAATATCTTACACCCCAGGCAAAGCCAATGTCATGGCTGATGCACTAAGTCGTAAATCTTATTGTAACAACCTGATGTTACAACAAAGTCAACCACTTCTCCACGAGGAATTTCGTAAGCTTAACCTACACATTGTTCCTCGAGGATTTCTTTCCACCCTGGTGGCGAAACCTAACCTTACGGATCAAATTATAGCTGCCCAGAAGCGCGATAAGGGCATATCTCGGATTAAGGAGAACATCGCTAGCGGAGTTGCTAAATGTTTTTCCATGGACGAACGAGGTGTGGTCTTCTTCGAGAACCGCTTGGTGGTTCCCAAGAAACAACATCTACGACAATTGATCCTTAAGGAAGCTCATGAATCCCCTCTCACCATTCATCCCGGTAGTACTAAAATGTATCAAGACCTACGCCAGAGGTTTTGGTGGACTAGGATGAAGAGAGAAATCGCTCAATTCATTGCTAATTGCGACGTATGTCGTCGTGTTAAAACAGAGTATCAACGGCCTGCTGGCACCCTTCAACCTTTGGCTATTCCTGAATGGAAATGGGATAAAATCGGTATGGATTTCATTACCGGGTTTCCCAGGACCAAGAGAGGGAATAATGCCATCTTCGTTGTTGTCGATCGTCTTTCCAAAGTAGCCCACTTCCTACCCGTTCGTGAGAGTATAACCGCTAGCCAGCTAGCTGATTTATACATCTCCCGAATAGTGTCCCTTCATAGTGTTCCATTGGAGATTAACTCAGACCGTGGAAGTCTCTTCACCTCTCGATTTTGGGAAAGTTTCCAAAATGCTATGGGAACTCATCTCTCCTTTAGCACCACCTTCCATACTCAATCAAGTGGTCAAGTAGAACGAGTCAATCAAATTCTGGAGGATATGCTTCGAGCTTCTGTCATTGCTTTTGGTATGAATTGGGAGAAGTGCCTCCCATTCGCCGAGTTCGCTTATAACAATAGTTATCAAGCTAGCTTGGGCAAAGCTCCTTTCGAAGTTCTCTATGGACGAAAATGTCGAACCCTCTTAACTGGTCCGAAACAGGGGAAACACAACTCTTTGGCCCGGATATGATCCAGGAAGCAGAAGAGCAGGTTCACATTATTCGTGAGAAATTGAAAACGGCCCAATCTCGCCAAAAGAGCTATTATGACCGCAAACATAAGCCTATGTCTTATGAAGTTGGCGAGAAGGCTTACCTTCGGGTTAATCCTTTGAAGGGAACCCATCGATTCGGTATCAAAGGCAAATTGGCTCCTCGTTACATTGGACCCTTTCGCATTCTTGCCAAACAAGGAGAGGTTGCGTACCAATTGGAACTACCTCCGCATCTTTCCAGAGTTCATGATGTCTTCCACGTTTCTCAACTCAGGCGTTGCTTCTCGGATCCTATCTGTGGGGTGGACCACGAAACGCTTGATCTCCAAGATAATCTCACCTATCGAGAATATCCTGTTCGTATCCTTGATCAAGCCAAGCGTACCACTCGACGCCGGAACATCAAGTTTCTCAAGGTTCAATGGTCAAACCACTCCGAGCAAGAATCTACCTGGAAAGGGAGGATCGTCTTCGACTTGAGTACCCCACCTTCTTTCCGACGGATCCAAAATCTCGGGACGAGATTCTTTTGAGTGGGGGTGAGTTGTCACATTCTAGTTAGTCCATGCATTAGAGTGTTGCATCATGTTTACCTTTCATCAGAAACTTGAATTGGGGAAGACAGAACCCCCAGAACCCCTCTGAATCCAACTAGGGTTTACTAAAAATATTTTCAATGCACCTGAAATGCCCTTCTAAAAAGTTCACCCTCTTTGTCTTAGGTTAGAACCTCTGGCAAAATAGGTGCACAATTTTCTAGGTCAACAGAAAGTCATTGAATTAAATCATATGTAATTTGCATTTGGGCATTTAAATGCTAGTAAATATTTTGGATGCTTAAATAATTCTGAAAATAAGTGTGGGCTGTTGGAGATATTCTAAATAAAGCCCCTGATTATTTCCAGGATTTTTAGAAGTGCCTAACTATTTTTAATAAGTCTACAAAGTTATAGAAAATAGAAAAAGGAAAACAGAAAGCAAGGCTTACCTGGCGCTCACCTGGCAAGCCCACCTGCCGGCCCAGCCCAACCACTGCTCCAGCGAGCTGCTTGGCTTGGCCAGGCAGGCAGCCAGGTGCTCGACGGCGGCACCCGAGCACGCCACGCAGCTGCTCGCCGCCCTGCCTCCTCCCCGCACCGTCCTGCCGCCTCAGTTCGGTCGGCCACTCCTCCCCCAAGCTCGCAGACACCCCTTCTCCTCCCCAGCTCCTCTCCCTCGCTCGCCCGCACCATGGCCGACGCCATCGCGCCCGCGCCACCGTGAAACCCGTGCCCTCCGTCGTCTCCGTGCTGTGCCGCCGTGTCTTTTCGCTCCACCATCGTCGACTACATCGAGCAGGCCGAGCCCTGAGCACTCGCACGCCGTGCAACACCTTCACCGACTCCGTCTCCGTCGATCACCGCCGGAGATCCCCATCGCCGTTGCCACCGCATCACCTCGTCCCCGACCTCGCCGACTGCTTCGCTGTACTCGCCGTGAGCCCAGCTACCTCCCCATCCTCTCCGTTTGCCTTCCCGTGCACCGTAGCTGCCACACGAAGCATCACCGCACGCGCCACGGCCGAGCTCGTCGCCGACGTGTCTCCGGCCACGCACTGGCCATGCCACCTTGTCCACTAACTTCACCACATCCCCAGGAACCCGTAGCACCACTCCACACACCTCGCCGTGTCCCGAAGCCTCGGGTTCACTTTCACCCGACTCCGGCGACCGCCTAGCTCGTCGCCGACGACGTTTTCGGCCACCCCAAGTTCAACCACCGCCACCAAGCGCCGCGGCTTGTCTCCGGCTACCCGTAGATGGTCTCCGCTGTCCATTTGGTCGCCGGAACACACAAACACACTCTCGCCGCCGCTCCTGGCTTCGCCAGCGGCTAAACGTCGGCGGGTTTGACCCCGTTGATGGAGTTGACTAAGTGGAGCCCCTCTGCTAATTAACCCAGTTTAGTTTTAACTGAAATTAGTTAGTTTAATTAACTACTGACATGCGGGACCCATTGGTCAGGTTGACCTGGACGCCCGCGTTGACCACTGACGTCACCCTAACGCGCTGCTGATGCAATAACTAATTTCTGGATTTATTTGTATTCAGGAAATTCCAGAAATTGTTGCAAACTTCAAAAAATCATAGAAATTAATCTGTAACTCCAAATGGAAAGATTTATATATGAATTTTGATCAAAAAAATTCAATCTATCCATTGGTAATGGTTTCATGCATGACAGAACAAGTTAACCTTGATGTTTAAGCAGAATGAGATAATGCATTATTATGGCTATGTTAAATGAGCTAACATTTGAATATTTGATTCAAATGAGTTCATTCCTTTCTGTTCTAGCTTGCATTAGGCCAACACACATTCATATTGCCATGTCATAGCATGCATCATATTGTCGCATATCATCATGTGTTGTTTATGTTTGGTGTGTCTTTCGTGATAGGTTCTGCCTCCGAGGATAACCCCGAATATCCGTCTGAAGGGCTGTATCCTACTACCACTACATCAGGCAAGCAACCCATTGATCATTCCGATACAAACCCATGTTCTCGCTTCTGCTCTTGTTTACTGCATTAAGACAACGCGATTCAAACTGTTGTGTGTTGCAGTAGTTGAACCCACTTCCTTTGCATGACCTGCCATTGCCACAGTAACTAGATGAAACCCACTAGTATGTGTAGGAGTTGATTGAGCCATATTTGAGTTTCCTACCATGCTATGCTTGATATGCTTAGAGTTGTGTCAGGTCTGGCTCATCGGGATGATGAACTAGAGTAAAAGGTTGTGTCGGTTTCGAGAGTGAAAGTGTTGAATATGATTTGGTAAAGGAATCGATGAGAGGCCATGTAGGAGTACATGGTGGGTTGTTTCATTGAGGCCGTCCCTAAGAACTGAGATCTGTATGTGTGATTTAAGATCAGCTACTACCACACGTTGGGCCCTAAAATATGACCCCGCTCGACTTACCGACCCCTCTCGTCCTCTGTCCAGGAGTTGCAAGTAGTTTCTGGTGTTTGTAGTATGCTGGGGGCCGCACGCAGAGCTGACCTTAGGGGTGGGCTTGTTGCGGTAAGCACGTGGCACGGTGTACCGATTCGCCCGTTCGGTGTCTCGGAAACCCTGCACACATCGTTCGGGGCCGTTAGTGGAAACCTCGTACGGATTCCCTGCGGATGGAACCCGAATAGGAGATAAACCTGGACTAGAGACTTGTGTGGTTGGTCAGGTCGTGGTCTACACCCACGTCGGCTTTCGCTTGAAGTCTGCCGAGCACATATCACGCTAAGTGGTGGAAACATGTGTGAAGAAGTACACCCCTGCAGGGTATAAAACTATTCGAATAGCCGCGTCCGCGGTAAAGGACTGCTTGGTCGCCTATGCAGTTCATAGACAAGTAAATGGATACTAATAAATCCTCAAGATAAGTGTGAGTACCGCGGATGGCCCTCTCGTGGGTTAACGAGAGAGGATCCATGGTGGAGTGTTGTGATGGTGATTAGTGGACTCGTGTGCGACAAATGCTTTTCAAGTGGTGTCACATAGGATAGCTTAGCCAAGAGTCAAAGCTGGCTTGCTGCAATAACTCCACTACCTTCTTGAGAATGTGCATGTATAGTAGGATTCTGTTGTAAGACTTGCTGAGTACCTCCGCACTCATGTTTGCTTAATTAATGTTTTAAGACGACAACACCGCCCCCTCCGATGGGTTCTATGTAGACCTTGACGTCGACGAGTGACTAGCCACCCAGGTGGTGATCCAAGGCTTGTGAAGGGCCACTGTAGATAGAAGGGCTTCGTCAAGCCTTCTTTCTTTTTAGTGTCTGTACTCAGACTAGTTTGCTTCCGCATGTGCTTGTTTGTTTGTATGACTTGAATGTTGGGTCATGTGACCCCAATCTGTATGGATATGTTATGTATGGCTCCTCGTAGCCTCTTAAATAAAGTACTTTGAGTTGTAGAGTTTTGTTGTGATGCCATGTTTTATGTACTCATATTGGGCATATTGTGTGTATGATTGAAATGCTTGGTATGAGTGGGATCCGACAATCTAGTTGTTTATCCTTGGCAGCCTCTCATATGGGGAAATTAGTCTAGTGCTTCTGGCGATAGTAGTCCGCTTCTGCCCGGTTCACGGAGTCCTCGCTAGCCCAGACTACTTGCTCTGGACACTTGACTGGCCGGCATGTGTTTCACTTTGTTCTGTGTCTGTCCCTCCGGGAAATGTCACGCAGATGACTTCCGAGTCTGCCTAACCTGCTACAGCCGGGTTACCGGAGTTCTGTTAGCCAGTGCTACAGCCAGATTCATCGTTGATGACCGACATGCTCGATGTGATTCATGTATGCATGTCCCCATGGGTTAGCGCCGCTTTGGGTTCACGACTAGCCATGTCGGCCGGGTTCTCTGTCATGTGGATGCCAGCGACACTATCATATCGTGAGCCAAAAGGCTAAACGGTCCCGGGCCATGGTAAGGCGACACCGTGGGAATACCGTGCGTGAGGCCGCAAAGTGATATGAGGTGTTACCGGCTAGGTCGATGTGACTTGGAATCAGGGTCCTGACATCCACCGAGAGCGCAACTCGCCCCATTAAATCCGTCAGTACGTCCTGCCGGACATCGAACCGCGTCGGACTCTTCCCATCGCCCCCCGCTGTACCAAATGCCCCGGGCGCAGGGCGGCTGACGGACTGACTTTCGGCTTCGGCAGAACCGTTCTCCTCCGTGACGACACCTCGGTGTCGCCCGCTTCATGAGTCGGAGAAGGGGGTGGGGTCTCGCTCTCCATCATCTCCGGAGGAAGGTCCCCCGAAGACGAACCCTGTCGAGAGGAGCTGCTGGCCGGACTGCAAAAAGTTGAATCCTGGTTATTGATCTAGGAGAAACACAATATCTTCGGTTTGTAGATTGACTTACAGCTCGGTGGAGGGCTGGCTCGTTGGAGGGCATGGTGCGGTGGGGTGCCCGTCAGGGGTAAGGCCCCTGGGGATGTCTTTTTCCCTAATTTGGGCATCTCCGCCTCTAAATCTCCAAAGGCGGCCCTCTTCTTCCCACGCATGGAAGAGACCTTAGCCTCTCCTCCCCGACTATTCTCCTTGGGGGAGGTAACAATTCCCCCTATTCGGATGCGTAACATGTGGGGTTCGGTTTCTTCGTTCCTCCCCTTGAATTTCCCCGAGGGCATTCTGCTGAGTACCCGGTCGAGCATCTTGGCCATGGTGGGGGCGGGCGAGCCTTCGGGAAGTGGCACCGGACATCTGATTATCTCCGCCTTGCGGAGCCATTCCTGGACGCGGATGATTTTTAGAATAAACAATCATGACAAATACAAAACAGGGTGTCTGGTATCAAAGCTACTTACTTGAGTATCTAGGCGATTGCAGCTTAGGCCCGCATCCTCGATGGTATCCGGACACACAACTTTCCGTCCGAAGAATAATTTGCACATCTCTTCGAGCTTCAAGCCAAAGAAGTGCTTGACAGTCCGCGGACCCTCCGGATTGAACTCCCACATCCGGAGAGGCCGGCGTTGGCACGGCAACATCCGTCAGATTAACATCACTTGCATTATGTTGACAAGGTTAATATCCCTCTCAAGAAGCTCCCGGATGCGATTCTGCAGTACTAGTACATCACCAGCGGGCCCCCAATTCCGTCCTACATCTGTCCAAGACGCCAACTGTGACGGAGGGCCCGAGCGAAACTCGGGGGCAGCCACCCACTTTGTGCCTCTGGGAGCCGTGACATAAAACCACCTCCGTTGCCATACATCGGATACTTCTGGGAAAGAACCATCTGGCCATGGGGCGTCGGCGTTTCTGCTTATTACATCACCTCCGCACTCCACATGTCGCCCCTCGATCATCTTCGGTGTCACATTGAAGGTCTTAAGCCATAAGCCGAAGTGTGGGTGACGCGGAGAAAAGCCTCGCACACGATAATAAACGACGAGATATGGAGGATAGCGTATGGAGCCAGATCGTGAAAATCCAACCCATAATAGAACATGAGCCCCCTCACAAAGGGATCGAGGGTGAAGCCCAAGCCGCGGAGGAAGTGCGGGACAAAAACGACGCACTCATTAGGCTCTGGTGTGGGGATGACCTACCCTGGAGCAGGAAGCCTGTGTTGGATGTCGGCGGTCAGGTATCCGACCTCCATAAGCTTCACAATGTCGTCCTCTTGAATCGAGGAGGCCACCCACTGGCCTTGAGGGACGGATCTGAACATGTTGGACGATCTGGGGTGTTGAAGCTTGGGCTTCGGGTGTTAGAACTCGAGATGCGAGGAGGCGCGAGGAAGGTGAAAAAGATGCATAGGCCTCGACCCTTTTTATAAAGGGGATGGATATCAAGAGTCCTTGGTGTGGCCGTTTGAGGCTTATCTAAAAACACGCGGGGTAATACCAACAGCTGTCGTGGGGTCGCGCGCGCCCGTATTAATGGAAAGTCCCGTAATAAGAGGAACACGATCTCTGCCTCGACGGGACGTGCCAATAAAACCGCCTCATAACACGAGTCGTTGTGGGGTAAGAAAGGCCGGTCCATGTTGGACCAGGCCACGATGCAAGGGCATGACGCCCGAAGATTGCCAGCGGATCAGGTTTATGCTATGTGAAGATCATCTTGCAGACCCGGACACGGTCTACGTGTTCAGTAATTACTTTGGAGTGTTCGGAGAAGGAACCCGCCTTGCAATGCCGAAGACAATACTGCGCGCCGGACTCATCGCCATTGAAGACTGGTTCAGGGGCTACTGAGGGAGTCCTGGATTAGGGGGTATCCGGACAGCCGGACTGTGTACAACGTCCGGACTATTGAAGCGTGGAGATACAAGACTCAAGACTTCGGCCCATGTCCGGATGGGACTTTCCTTGGCGTGGAAGGCAAGCTTGGCGATCCGGATATTATATTTCCTTCCTTGTAACCGACTCCATGTAAACCCTAGCCCTCTCCGGTGCCTATATAAACCGGAGAGGTTGGTCCTTAGAAGACCGATCACAATTACAATCATACCATCATAGGCTAGCTCTTAGGGTTTAGCCTCTATGATCTCGTGGTAGATCTACTCTTGTACTACCCATATCATCAATATTAATGAAGCAGGAAGTAGGGTTTTACCTCCATCGAGAGGGCCCGAACCTGGGTAAAATTCTGTGTCCCTTTCTTCCTGTTACCATCATCCTTGACGCACAGATCGGGACTGCCTACCCGAGATCCGCCGGTTTTGACACCGACACTCGGCGCCGCTCAAAGTCATGTCGTTCAAAATACAGCAATGCTGGCACTGGAGAAAATAATACTCCGGACGATGCCAAAAACAATGAAGACCTTGCTGAGGTAACATCCGAACAGGAGGAGCAAGAAAACAGACAAGCTAGCCCTGACGAACAGGCCAGGCCCAACGACTCGGAGGACGGTAGTTATCGTCTGCTCTCCGAGCATGAGGAAAGCCTTGGCAACAAAGATTTCATCATGCCTGAGGAACCTCTCGAGCGGGAGTGCTTCAAGCGTAGCTGGTAGCCACCTCAAGGAGCCTGAAAAAGAAGTAGTAGCAGCTTCAAGATGACTAAGATCTGCTCGTCGATAGGTGGACTGATGTGCTGGTAGCCGAAGAATAAGACTTCTGACGCTCAGCCAAGAGTTACCCGAAGTGAAGGTTGCTACCTCAGTTTGACGAAGAGGGCTGGACCCCATACCTCCCTTGCGTAATGCGGCCGATCGACCCCTACGCGGTTGGGAGAGTGCGGCGGACCGACCACCATGTGGTCGGGAAAGAGCGGCAACTCAGGGCGAACAGCAGCCTGCCCCACCGCCACGTAAAAATAGAGACAAAAAAGTTCGGGGTCATACATACGACCTCCGACAGACCCTGGATAGTAGACCAGGATATACCCGGTCGATTTACGGATCGCGAGGACGTTCCTGGACACGTGATGATGGATACCTATTCGGACATGACAAACCTAGTCACACCCAAGCCAACAACCGCAGACGGACTCCATCGGAGCTACGACGCTATGCGGCCAGGTATAGAGGCGCCACACACCCTCTTTGCTTCACTAATGAAGTAATGGATCATGAATTCCCCGAAGGGTTCAAACCCGTGAATATCGAATCATACGAAAGTACAACTGATCCCGCGGTATGGATCGAGGACTTTATCCTCCACATCCACATGGCCCACGGAGATGACCTCCACGCTATCAAATACCTCCCACTAAAGCTTAAAGGACCAACTCGACACTAGTTAAACAGCCTGCCTGAAAATTCTATCGGCACCTGGGAGGACTTGGAAGAAGCCTTCCTCGACAACTTCCAAGGTATATATGTCCGGCCACCAGACGCTGATGGCTTAAGTCACATAGTCCAACAACCTGGATAGTTAGCCAGGAAATTCTAGACTAGGTTCCTAACCAAAAAGAACCAGATCGTCGACTGTCCGGATGCCGAAGCCCTAGCGTCCTTTAAACATAGCATCCGCGACGAATGGCTCGCCCGCCACCTCGGCCAAGAAAAATCAAAATCTATGGCAGCCCTCACGGCACTCATGACCCGCTTTTTGCGTGGGTGAGGATAGCTGACTGGCCCATTGCAAAAACACAGCCAGCGAGGCAGGCCCCTCCGAGGTCAAAAACAACAATGGCAAGCTCCGACGTAACAGACACAAACATCGAAGCAATGGTGATAATGCCGACGACACCATAGTCAATGCCAGATTCAGCGGGTCCAAGTCCAGCCTATCGTCTGCTCTCCGAGCATGAGGAAAGCCTTGGCAACAAAGATTTCATCGTGCCTGAGGAACCTCTCGAGCGGGAGTGCTTCAAGCGTAGCTGGTAGCCACCTCAAGGAGCCTGAAAAAGAAGTAGTAGCAGCTTCAATATGACTAAGATCTGCTCGTCGATAGGTGGACTGATGTCTTTGGTAGCGAAGAATCGACTTCGACGCCAACCAAGAGTTACCCAAGTGAAGGTTGCTACCTCGCTTGACGAAGAGGGCTGGACCCCATACCTCCCTTGCGTAATGCGGCCGATCGACGCTTCTGGCGGTTGGGAGAGTCTGGCGGACCGACCACCATGTGGTCGGGAAAGAGCGCAACTCGGCCGAACAGCAGCCTGCCCCACCGCCACGTAAAAATAGAGACAAAAAGTTCGGGTCATACATACGACCTCCGGATGACTTCTGGATAGTAGACCAGGATATACCCGGTCGATTCACGGATCGCGAGGACGTTCTGGACACGTGATGATGGATACCTATTCGACATGACAAACCTAGTCACACCCAAGCCAACAACCGCAGACGGACTCCATCAGAGCTACGATGCTATGCGGCCGGTATAGAGGCGCCACACACCCTCTTTGCTTCACTAATGAAGTAATGGATCATGAATTCTCAAGGGTTCAAACCCGTGAATATCGAATCATACGAAAGTACAACTGATCCCTTGGTATGGATCGAGGACTTTATCCTCCACATCCACATGGCCCACGGAGATGACCTCCACGCTATCAAATACCTCCCACTAAAGCTTAAAGGACCAACTCGACACTAGTTAAACAGCCTGCCTGAAAATTCTATCGGCACTGGAGGACTTGGAAGAAGCCTTCCTCGACAACTTCCAAGGTATATATGTCCGCCACAGACGCCGATGGCTTAAGCCACATAGTCCAACAACACGGATAGTTAGCCAGAAATTCTAGACTAGGTTCCTAACCAAAAGAACCAGATCGCCGATTGTCCGGATGCAAGCCCTAGCGTCCTTTAAACATAGCATCCATGACGAATGGCTCGCCCGCCACCTCGCCAAGAAAAATCAAAATCTATGGCAGCCCTCACGGCACTCATGACCCGCTTTATGCGTGGGTGAGGATAGCTGATCGCCCATTGCAAAACACAGCCAGCGAGGCAGGCCCTCCGAGGTCAAAACAACAATGGCAAGCTCCGACGTAGAGACACAAACATCGAAGCAATGGTGATAATGCCGACGACACCATAGTCAATGCCAGATTCAGCGGGTCCAAGTCCAGTTTATAAATCGCTCTCCGAGCATGAGGAAAGCCTTGGCAACAAAGATTTCATCGTGCTCGAGGAACCTCTCGGCGGGAGTGCTTCAAGCGTAGCTGGTAGCCACCTCAAGGAGCCTGAAAAAGAAGTAGTAGCAGCTTCAATATGACTAAGATCTGCTCGTCGATAGGTGGGTGATGTCTTTGGTAGTCAAGAATCGACTTCCGACGCCAGCCAAGAGTTACCCGAAGTGAAGGTTGCTACCTCAGTTTGACGAAGAGGGCTGGACCCCATACCTCCCTTGCGTAATGCGGCCGATCGACCGCTACGCGGTTGGGAGAGTGCGGCGGACCGACCACCATGTGGTCGGGAAAGAGCGGCAACTCAGGCCGAACAGCAGCCTGCCCCACCGCCACGTAAAAATAGAGACAAAAAAGTTCGGGGTCATACATACGACCTCCGACAGACCCTGGATAGTAGACCAGGATATACCCGGTCGATTTACGGATCGCGAGGACGTTCCTGGACACGTGATGATGGATACCTATTCGGACATGACAAACCTAGTCACACCCAAGCCAACAACCGCAGACGGACTCCATCGGAGCTACGATGCTATGCGGCCAGGTATAGAGGCGCCACACACCCTCTTTGCTTCACTAATGAAGTAATGGATCATGAATTCCCTGAAGGGTTCAAACCCGTGAATATCGAATCATACGAAAGTACAACTGATCCCGCGGTATGGATCGAGGACTTTATCCTCCACATCCACATGGCCCACGGAGATGACCTCCACGCTATCAAATACCTCCCACTAAAGCTTAAAGGACCAACTCGACACTAGTTAAACAGCCTGCCTGAAAATTCTATCGGCACCTTGGAGGACTTGGAAGAAGCCTTCCTCGACAACTTCCAAGGTATATATGTCCGCCACAGACGCTGATGGCTTAAGCCACATAGTCCAACAACCTGGATAGTTAGCCAGAAATTCTAGACTAGGTTCCTAACCAAAAGAACCAGATCGTCGACCGTCCGGATGCCAAGTTCTAGCGTCCTTTAAACATAGCATCCATGACGAATGGCTCGCCGCCACCTCGCCAAGAAAATCAAAATCTATGGCAGCCCTCACGGCACTCATGACCCGCTTTGCGTGGGTGAGGATAGCTGACTGGCCCATTGCAAAAACACAGCCAGCGAGGCAGGCCCCTCCGAGGTCAAAAACAACAATGGCAAGCTCCGACGTAACAGACACAAACATCGAAGCAATGGTGATAATGCCGACGACACCATAGTCAATGCCAGATTCAGCGGGTCCAAGTCCAGCCTATCGTCTGCTCTCCGAGCATGAGGAAAGCCTTGGCAACAAAGATTTCATCGTGCCTGAGGAACCTCTCGAGCGGGAGTGCTTCAAGCGTAGCTGGTAGCCACCTCAAGGAGCCTGAAAAAGAAGTAGTAGCAGCTTCAATATGACTAAGATCTGCTCGTCGATAGGTGGACTGATGTGCTGGTAGCCGAAGAATACGACTTCTGACGCTCAACCAAGAGTTACCCGAAGTGAAGGTTGCTACCTCAGTTTGACGAAGAGGGCTGGACCCCATACCTCCCTTGCGTAATGCGGCCGATCGACCGCTACGCGGTTGGGAGAGTGCGGCGGACCGACCACCATGTGGTCGGGAAAGAGCGGCAACTCAGGCCGAACAGCAGCCTGCCCCACCGCCACGTAAAAATAGAGACAAAAAAGTTCGGGGTCATACACGACCTCCGGATGGACTTCGGATAGTAGACCAGGATATACCCGGTCGATTCACGGATCGCGAGGACGTTCTCGGACACGTGATGATGGATACCTATTCGACATGACAAACCTAGTCACACCCAAGCCAACAACCGCAGACGGACTCCATCGGAGCTACGATGCTATGCGGCCAGGTATAGAAGCGCCACACACCCTCTTTGCTTCACTAATGAAGTAATGGATCATGAATTCCCTGAAGGGTTCAAACCCGTGAATATCGAATCATACGAAAGTACAACTGATCCCGCGGTATGGATCGAGGACTTTATCCTCCACATCCACATGGCCCACGGAGATGACCTCCACGCTATCAAATACCTCCCACTAAAGCTTAAAGGACCAACTCGACACTAGTTAAACAGCCTGCCTGAAAATTCTATCGGCACCTGGGAGGACTTGGAAGAAGCCTTCCTCGACAACTTCCAAGGTATATATGTCCGGCCACCAGACGCTGATGGCTTAAGCCACATAGTCCAACAACCTGGATAGTTAGCCAGGAAATTCTAGACTAGGTTCCTAACCAAAAAGAACCAGATCGTCGACCGTCCGGATGTCAAGCCCTAGCGCCCTTAAACATAGCATCCATGACGAATGGCTCGCCCGCCACCTCGCCAAGAAAAATCAAAATCTATGGCAGCCCTCACGACACTCATGACCCGCTTTATGCGTGGGTGAGGATAGTGACCGCCCATTGCAAAAACACAGCCAGCGAGGCAGGCCCTCCGAGGTCAAAAACAACAATGGCAAGCTCCGACGTAATGACACAAACATCAAGCAATGGTGATAATGCCGACGACACCATAGTCAATGCCAGATTCAGCGGGTCCAAGTCCAGCCTATCGTCTGCTCTCCGAGCATGAGGAAAGCCTTGGCAACAAAGATTTCATCGTGCCTGAGGAACCTCTCGAGCGGGAGTGCTTCAAGCGTAGCTGGTAGCCACCTCAAGGAGCCTGAAAAAGAAGTAGTAGCAGCTTCAATATGACTAAGATCTGCTCGTCGATAGGTGGACTGATGTGCTGGTAGCCGAAGAATACGACTTCTGACGCTCAACCAAGAGTTACCCGAAGTGAAGGTTGCTACCTCAGTTTGACGAAGAGGGCTGGACCCCATACCTCCCTTGCGTAATGCGGCCGATCGACCGCTACGCGGTTGGGAGAGTCGGCGGACCGACCACCATGTGGTCGGGAAAGAGCGGCAACTCAGCCAACAGCAGCCTGCCCCACCGCCACGTAAAATAGAGACAAAAAGTTCGGGTCATACATACGACCTCCGGCTGCACTTCGGATAGTAGACCAGGATATACCCGGTCGATTTACGGATCGCGAGGACGTTCCTGGACACGTGATGATGGATACCTATTCGGACATGACAAACCTAGTCACACCCAAGCCAACAACCGCAGACGGAATCCATCGGAGCTACGACGCTATGCGGCCAGGTATAGAGGCGCCACACACCCTCTTTGCTTCACTAATGAAGTAATGGATCATGAATTCCCCGAAGGGTTCAAACCCGTGAATATCGAATCATACGAAAGTACAACTGATCCCGCGGTATGGATCGAGGACTTTATCCTCCACATCCACATGGCCCACGGAGATGACCTCCACGCTATCAAATACCTCCCACTAAAGCTTAAAGGACCAACTCGACACTAGTTAAACAGCCTGCCTGAAAATTCTATCGGCACCTGGGAGGACTTGGAAGAAGCCTTCCTCGACAACTTCCAAGGTATATATGTCCGCCACCGACGCCGATGGTTTAAGCCACATAGTGCAACAACTCGGATAGTTAGCCAGAAATTCTAGACTAGGTTCCTAACCAAAAGAACCAGATCGTCGACCGTCCGGATGTCAAGCCCTAGCGTCCTTTAAACATAGCATCCGCGACGAATGGCTCGCCCGCCACCTCGGCCAAGAAAAATCAAAATCTATGGCAGCCCTCACGGCACTCATGACCCGCTTTTTGCGTGGGTGAGGATAGCTGACTGGCCCATTGCAAAAACACAGCCAGCGAGGCAGGCCCCTCCGAGGTCAAAAACAACAATGGCAAGCTCCGACGTAACAGACACAAACATCGAAGCAATGGTGATAATGCCGACGACACCATAGTCAATGCCAGATTCAGCGGGTCCAAGTCCAGCCAGTGGAAGAAACCGTACAAAAGAAACAATCAGGGACCATCCAGCCTGGACCGCATACTCGATCGCCCGTGCATGACATCGCACCCTGCATAAACCAGCCAATCATACCAACAGAGATTGTTGGGTTTTTAAACAGGCCGGAAAATTAAACACCGAGAACAGGGAAAAGGGATCACAAAGCAAGGACGACGACGAGGAGTCCCGGCAACCGAACACAGGGGGACAGAAGAAGTTCCCCCTCAAGTCAAAACAGTGACCATGATATATGCTACACACATCCCCAAAAGGGAGCGCAAGCGCGCACTAAGGGACGTCTACACGATAGAGCCAGTCGCCCCAAAATTCAATCCATGGTCGTCATTCCTGGTTACTTTCGATCGACGGGATCATCCGACTAGTATCCGTCATGGCGGTTCAGCCGCACTAGTCCTCGACCCAATCATTGATGGATTTCACCTGACGCGTGCCCTTATGGACGGAGGTAGCAGCCTCAACCTGCTCTATCAGGATATAGTGCGAAAAATGGGCATCAATCCATCACGGATCAGGCCCACAAAGACTACCTTTAAAGGAGTCATACCAGGTGTAGAGGCCCGTTGCATGGGCTCAATCACGCTAGAGGTTGTCTTTGGGTCTCCGGACAATTTACGAAGTGAGGAGTTAATCTTCAACATCGTCCCCTTTAGCAGCGGCTATCACGCACTGCTCGGACGAACCGCATTCGTGTGATTCAATGCAGTGCCACACTATGCTTATCTCAAGCTCAAGATGCCCGATCCACGCGGCGTCATCACGGTCAACGGAAATACGGAATGCTCCCTCCGTACAGAAGAGCACACAGCTGCCTTAGCAGCAGAAGTACAGAGCGACCTTCTCAAGCAGAACCCTAATTCGGCTGGCGAGCCCACGTACACCGTTAAGAGGGTCCGAACTACCCTGCAGTAGGACAACTCGCCTCGTCAGGAGCTCGACTAGCAATCCGGCCTCCGTCTCAGTCCCGATCAAGTGGTGGAAGTCGTGCCGCACATACATAATTACGCACTCAAAATTCCATGGGCATCGATGGAGGCATAGCTAGCTTGTGATCCACAGTGCGGCTCAACCGGCACCGGATACACACATACTTTCACTTTTGTTTTTTCCTTTCAGGTATCAATCCCACAGGCCCAATCCGATGGCCTGATCATGGGTCCTCTCGAAGGACAAACACACCAAGACGGCAAGAAACACAGACATATGGGGGACTTCCTAGGTGGTCTCGTTAACGATCACTCCACCTGTTTTTCAAGACCCACATGCATCTCTCCCTTGGTTTTGGCATGTTAAATAGCCTGTCGCTCATCGCACTACTTGTATCAAATACGCCTTGACGTATTAATCAAATTACAATGGAAACAGTCCGCAGCCCGAGCTTGAGGGCCCTAGCTTATTATGTTTGCACCCTCTCTGTTTTCATTTTTTCTTTTTTTATTCCTGTGGGCAATCTTATCAGGTAGCACCTGCACACTTTGGTATGTTTCATATTTGCCAGGGGCTTCATAGCACCCCGCACTATGGCAACAAAAGTCTGAACACTTTTTTATAGTATAGTTCGGCACCCCAAGTTTAGCACTATATGCATTGGCTCCGAATCATGTCTTTGGTCAATAGTTGGGTTGCCTGGCTCCTATGCTTGCTACCTTACGTTCCGCTATATCGGCTAAGGTAGTAAAGGGAGAACTACTGCAATTGTACCTTGGTTCATCCGAAGGAGCACCTTAGTAGAGAAAGCCGAAAACTGACTATCATGATGCAGCGAGAGCCGGTCAACTCTTCGGAGGTTGCAAATCGTTGGAGATTTCTTCCGCATTACGCGAAGGATCGGTACTTCCCAATCAGGCGCTTATAGCACTCTTGTTCGGATACTAGGGGCTGCGCCAACATTGTTCATTGTCAAACTACTATGGCTAAGTGAGTGTGTTCAAGCCGCATAGTCTGATTGCCTGGTTCGTTGCGCTAAACAACTCCTTCAAGGACCATATAATTGGATCAAGAGTGTTTAGATTCCATCCCGAACACCTCCATACTACCTACGTGGGGGCAGAAGCCGACGACTGGCCAATCCTCAGATTTCATACACCACGGCCGCACAAGAGGTAAATTTTTTTAACATAACAAACATTATATTACAAACTCACTTTCTTGTATCATACAAGGTAGAGGCAACTTGAATACATTTATTCAAAGATAATGTCTTGCGAACACTGTGTCACTACAATACGAGACCCCTCCAGGACGTCTCCAAAATACCTCTCGGGTGTGCGGTGCTCCTTGCCCTTGGGTGGCCCCTCGGTCACAATCTTGATGGTGTCCATCTTCGCCCACCAGACCTTGACGTGAGAAAAGGCCATACGCGCGCCCTCGATGCAGACGGACCGCTTGACGGCATCCAGCCGAGGACAGGCATCCACCAGCCGCTTCACGAGGCCAAAGTAATCAGCAGTATAGCCCGCTGGCCACAGCCGGATTATTAAATCCTTCATGGCCAGTTCGGCCACCCTGTGCAGCTCGACCAGCTGTTTTAGCTGATCGCTGAAGGGCACCGGATGTTTTGGCGCAAGATATTGCGACCAGAATAGCTTCTCCGTAGAGCTCCTCTCTTCGGCTCGGAAGAACTCTGCGGCATCGGACACACTACGTGGCAGATCAGCAAAAGCTCCTGGAGAACTCCGAATCCGGGTTAATAAAAGATACTAAATGCCTTACCTGCCGCGATCTTCCTGGCCTCCTGGATCTCTTGGAGGGCGCCCTGGGCCTCATTTCGGTCCGTCTCCGCGCTCTGACGAGCCTTGGCGAGTTCGGTCTCTTGAGCCGACGCATCCCGCTCCAAGGTCTCGCACTTCCTCACAGCGTCCTGGAGCTCTTGCTGGACCTCGTTGACCTGGGCCTTGAGCTTTTTACGGGAGGCCTGCTCCTTGATGGCCTTCCCCTCGGCTTCAGTTAGGGCCTTCTTCAAGGCCTCGACCTCGGTCGTTGCTCCTATACATATCATGACACTTCGGTCAATATATTGATTCTCCTGGAGCTGCCTCTTCACCTGGCCGAGCTCCTCCTCGGCCTGCTTCAGTCTCCGCTTCAGTCCAGAGACTTCGGCAGTATGCGAGGCCGCTGCCAGCTGCGACACCCACATATTCATTTTAGAAAAATTTGGTTAGTTTCCTGCTGTAAAGGATTGACCCTTTCTCCGCCTTTTTCTTTCTGAACACCGGACAGTGTCTCAGGGGCTACTGTCTATATTGGGATTTTCTCTTTTTGCGTCGCTTACCTCAAAACATGTCAGCAGGCTGGTGCAGGCTTCGGTTAGCCCGCTCTTGGCGGACTGAACCTTTCAATCACCATGCCCATAAGAACACGATGCTCATCCATAATGGAAGCGCCTCGCAGCGCTTCCAGTAGATTATCCGGTGCCCCTGGTTGGACAGGTGTCACTGATACGTCTCGAACGTATCTATAATTTTTTATTGATGTTATATTATATTCTGTTTTGGATGTTTATTGGCCTTTATTATACACTTTTATATTATTTTTGGGACTAAACTATTAACCGGAGGCCCAGCACAAATTGTTATTTTTTTGCCTATTTCAGTGTTTTGAAGGAAAAGGATATCAAACGGTGTCCAAACGGAAGGAAACCTTCGGGACTGTGATTTTCGGAACAAACGTGATCCAGAGGACTTGAAGTCTACGTAAAGCAATCAACAAGGAGGGCACGAGGCAGGGGGCGTGCCCACCTCCCCCAGGCGCGCCCTCCACCCTCGTGGGCCCCTCGTTGCTCCACCGACGTACTTCTTTCTCCTATATATACCCATGTACCCTGGAAACATCATATACGGAGCCAAAACCCTATTTCCACCGCCGCAACCTTCTGTACCCGTGAGATCCCATCTTGGGGCCTTTTCCGGCGCTCCGATGATGTGTGAGTAGTTTACCTCAGACCTTCGGGTCCATAGTTATTAGCTAGATTGGTTCTCCTCTCTCTTTGGATCTCAATAAAAAGTTGTCCTGGATGTTCTTGGAGATCTATTTGATGTAACTCTTCTTTTGCGGTGGGTTTGTCGAGATCCGATGAATTGTGGGTTTATGATGAAGTTTATCTATGAACAATATTTTCAATCTCCTCTGAATTCTTTTATGTATGATTGGTTATATTTGCAAGTCTCTTCCAATTATTAGTTTGGTTTGGCCTACTAGATTGATCTTTCTTGCAATGGGAGAAGTGCTTAGCTTTGGGTTCAATCTTATGTGTCCTTTCCGAGTGACAAGAGGGCAGCAAGGCACGATTGTATTGTTGCCAATCGAGGATAAAAAGATGGGGTTTATATCATATTGCATGAGTTTATCCCTCTACATCATGTCATCTTTCTTAAAGCATTACTCTGTTCTTATGAACTTAATACTCTAGATGCATGCTGGATAGTGGTCGATGTGTGGAGTAATAGTAGTAGATGCAGAATCGTTTTGGTCTACTTGTCGCGGACGTGATGCCTATATACATGATCATACCTAGATATTCTCATAACTATGCTCAATTCTATCAATTGCTCGATAGTAATTCATTTACCCACCGTAATACTTATGCTCTTGAGAGAAGCCACTAGTGAAACCTATGGCCCCCGGGTCTATTTTCCATCATATTAATCTCCCGTCAACAAGTTATTTCTGGCGCTGTTTATTTTGCTTTCTTTACTTTTACTCTTTACCATAAAAATACCAAAAATATTATCTTATCATATCTGTCAGATCTTGCTCTTGTAATTGACCGTGAAGGGATTGACAACCCCTTTATCGTTTTGGTTGCGAGGTTCTTATTTGTTTGTGTAGGTGCGTGGGACTCGAGCGTGGTCTCCTAGTCGATTGATACCTTGGTTCTCAAAAACTGAGGGAAATACTTATGGTACTTTACTGCATCACCCTTTCCTCTTCAAGGAAAACCAACGCAGTGCTCAAGAGGTAGCAAGAAGGATTTATGGCTCCGTTGCCGGGGAGTCAAGTCAAGACATACCAAGTACCCATCACAAACTCTTATCCCTCGCATTACATTATTTGCCATTTGCCTCTCATTTTCCTCTCCCCCCACTTCCCTTTGCCGTTTTATTGGCCCTTCTTCGATTCGATCTTGCGTTACCATGTGCCTTATTTTTTCTTGCATCTTTTCTTGCTAAGAGTTTACGGATCCCCATCCACTTGCTAATCTTTTTAAGAGATCCAATTATGATGAACCTATTGCTAGTGAGTTGAGTGCACTAGATTATCTTTATGAGGTTTGCTTGAAATTCATGAATCTGAAAATTGTGATAAAGAAATTTATGAAAAGATTCACGATAGCTCCTTGAATAAAAAGCATGATTGCAATGATTTTAGTATAAATTCTCTTGATGTCAATTGTGCTAATAATATGCAAAACCCTAAGCTTGGGGATGCTAGTTTTGCTATGTCTACAACTTGTTGCAATGATCATGATTGGGGTGATTCTTCTTATGATCTTGAAAATTTATTGAAAGTGGGTTTGGAAGATAATCCCACTATTTTGGAAGAGTGTCAACTTTGCATGCATGTGGATCATGTTGAAAATATTTTATGTGATAGCTATTTTGTTGAATTTTCTTATGATCCCACATGTAATTATTATGAGAGAGGAAAATATGGTCGTAGAAATTTTCATGATAATAAATTACCTCTCGTTATGTTGAGATTGCTATTGTTTCTTTCCGTTTCCTTGCATATGCTAGTTTTTGCTTGCTATGACAATTTGTTTGCCTATAAGATGCCTATGCATAGGAAGTGTGTTAGACTTAGATGTGTTTGTCATGAGTTTCATGATTCTCTCTTTGCGTTTCAATTCTTATCTTTCATGTGAGCATCGTTAGAATTATCAAAGCCTAGCTAGGGGCGTTAAACTAAAGCGCTTGTTGGGAGGCAACCCAATTTTATTTTTAGTTTTTTTCTTCTTGCTTCTGTTTAGAAATAAATCTTTGATCTAGCCTCTGGTTAGATTTGTTTTTATGTTTTAATTAGTGTTTGGCCAACTTAAACCTATAGGATCTTCTTGGATGCTAGTTAGTTGATCTTGCTGAAAATTCCAGAAACTTTCTGTTCACGAAAACAATTGTTGAAAATCACCATAACGTGGTAAAATACTGATTCCAATTGAACCAGATCAATAAAAAAATTATCTAGGTCTTCCTATTTTGGTAGATTTTTCTGAGTTCCAGAAGTTTGCGTTAGTTACAGATTACTACAGACTGTTCTGTTTTTGACAGATTCTGTTTTTCATGTGTTGTTTGCTTATTTTGATGAATCTATGCCTAGTAAAATAGTTTATAAACCATAGAGAAGTTGGAATACAGTAAGTTTAACACCAATATAAATAAAGAATGAGTTCAATACAGTACCTTGAAGTGGTGTTTTGTTTTCTTTCGCTAACGGAGCTCACGAGATTTTCTGTTGAGTTTTGTGTTGTGAAGTTTTCAAGTTTTGGGTAAAGATTTGATGGATTATGGAACAAGGAGTGGCAAGAGCCTAAGCTTGGAGATGCCCATGGCACCCCAAGGTAATATAAGGACACCAAAAAGCCAAATCTTGGGGATGCCCCGGAAGGCATGCCCTCTTTCGTCTTCGTCCATCGGTAACTTTACTTAGAGCTATATTTTTATTCACCACATGATATGTGTTTTGCTTGGAGCGTCTTGTATGATTTGAGTCTTTGATTTTCAGTTTACCACAACCATCCTTGCAGGACACACCTTTTGAGAGAGACACACATGATTCAGAATTTATTAGAATACTCTATGTGCTTCACTTATATCTTTTGATTTATATAGTTTTTGCTCTAGTGCTTCACTTATATCTTTTAGGGCACGATGGTTGATTTGTTTTATAGAAATTATTGTTCTCTCATGCTTCACTTATATTATTTTGAGAGTCCTACAAAACAGCATGGTAATTTGCTTTAATTGTGAAATTAGTCCTAATATGCTAGGTATTCAAGATTAGTAAAAACTTTCTTATGAGTGTGTTGAATACTAAGAGAAGTTTGATGCTTGATGATTGTTTTGAGATATGGAGGTAGTGTGACGCCACCGATTCAATCGTACACTAATCAAGCACGCAAACGTGTACGATCAAGATCAGGGACTCACGGGAAGATATCACAACACAACTCTAAAACATAAATAAGTCATACAAGCATCATAATACAAGCCAGGGGCCTCGAGGGCTCGAATACAAGTGCTCGAACATAGACGAAGTCAGTGGAAGCAACAATATCCGAGTACGGACATAAGTTAAACAAGTTGCCATAAGATGGCTGGCACAAACGGGATACAGATCGAAGAGGCGCGGGCCTCCTACAGGATCCTCCTAAACTACTCCTGGTCGCCGTCGTGGGCAGCACGTAGTAGTAGGCACCTCCGTGTAGTAGGAGTCGCCGCCGACGGTGGCGCCCGCTCTTGGGCTCCGCATCTGGTTGCGACAACCAGGTAGAATGGAAAGGGGGAAAAGAGGGAGAAAAGCAACCGTGAGTACTCATCCAAAGTACTCGCAAGCAAGGAGCTACACTACATATGCATGGGTATAAGGGCCATCTCAGTGGAGTGAACTGCTGAATGCCAGAATAAGAGGGGGATAACTAATCTTGTCGAAGACTACGCTTCTGGCAGCCTCCGTCTTGCAGCATGTAGAAGAGAGTAGACTGAAGTCCTCCAAGTAGCATCGCATAGCATAATCCTACCCGACGATCCTCTCCTCGTAGCCCTGTTAGAGAGCGACCACCGGGTTGTATCTGGCACTTGGAAGAGTGTGTTTTATTAAGTATCCGGTTCTAGTTGTCATAAGGTCAAGGTACAACTCCAAGTCGTCCTGTTACCGAAGATCACGGCTATTCGAATAGATTAACTTCCCTGCAATGGTGCACCACATTACCCGACACGCTCGATCCCATTTGGCCGGACACACTTTTCTGGGTCATGCCCGGCCGCGGAAGATCAACACGTCGCAGCCCCACCTAGGCACAACAGAGAGGTCAGCACACCGGTCTAAACCTAAGCGCACAGGGGTCTGGGCTCATCGCCCTTAGCACACCTGCACGTTTCGAACGCGGCCGGAAGCAGACCTAGCCTAGCAGGCGTTCCAGTCCAATCCGACACGCACCGCTCAGTCGCTGACGTCACGAAGCGCTTCGGCTGATACACGACGTCGGTTGCCCATATCTTGTCCCACGTGGCGGTTAGTGCGTATAAGGTCAATGACCCAACTCAGATCAAATACCAAGATCTCGTTAAGCGTGTTTGAAAGTGCTAGTTATCGACTAGAGGGGGGTGAATAGGCGATTTTTAGGAAAGTCTTCAAAACACGAATGTTTCGAAGACAAACAATAGAAATGACCTAATTGATATGCAGCGGAAGATAAACTACAACAAGCAAGCCATAGTCAAGTATGCAATAATGTGAGCGGACAAGACTAATAGCAGCTATGTAGTAAGGATCAGGATGGAAGATAGTATGAAGCCAAACAACTATAGTAGTCAAGCAATGAAGTCAAACAGATAAGACATATAAGCAATGACTTCACGAAGACAAACTCGTGGTAAAGGAGGAAGGATAGAACCAGTCACTTGTTGAAGACACAGATTTGTTGGACCAGTTCCAGCTTGTTGTGACAACTGTGACATCCTGGTTAGGGAGGCTGAGATTCAACTCAAGACCACGTCTTCACCTTATTCCCTTGAGCTAAGGACACATAGTCCTCGCCCAATCACTCTGGTAAGTCTTCAAGGTAGACTTCCGAACCTTTCACAGATGCGCTCACCGCAATCCACAATGACTCTTGGATGCTCGTAACGCGACACCTAACCGGCCGGAGGATTCACAGTCCTCAAGTGTAATAATTCTTCAGGTCACATGCATGTAAAGACTTGATGATGCCTAACACTCTTTGGCTCTGGGTGTTTGGGCTTTGTCCTCGCAAGGATTTCTCTCTCTCAAAGGCTTCGAGGTGGGTTGCTCTCAAACGACAAAAGCCGTGCATTAACTCTGAGCAGCCACCAATTTATGGTGTAGGGGGTGGGCTATTTATAGCCACTAGGCAACCCGACCTGATATGTCCGAAATGACCCTGGGTCACTAAGGAACTGACACGTGTTCCAACGGTCAGATTTCAATCACACACGACAACTTTACTTGGGATACAAGCAAAGCTGGCTCATCCAGCTCTGGATAAGTTTTGCTCTCATTGTCTTCGCTCGAAGACATAGGATTTGGGTTGAGCATCACTTCAGTCATACGGTGGTTCCTACGAACCAACAAAGAAGAAAAGGAAACAACGAAACGACACAGTCTTCGCGCTCCATAGTCTTCACTCAATGTCTTCTCATGTCATAGTCTTCAATGTGAATATCTTCACATACCACCATTGTCGCCAATGTCTTCATATATTTTTAGGGTCGTCTCCGTAGGTAAACCGAATCAATGAGGGACATTACTGCGTTATCCTACAATTCTCACAAACGATTAGTCCTCAACCACATTTGTCGTCAATACTCCAAAACCAACTAGGGGTGGCACTAGATGCACTTACAATCTCCCCTTTTGGTGATTGATGACAAACTGGTTGAAGTTTTCAACGGGATAAAATATGTGAAATTGTAAAGGATAGGAATTGTCTTGATAAGTGGCAAAGGCTCCTCAAGATGTGCATATAAGTAGTTTGCTTTTGGAATGCAAATGCACATGGTAGGTTGTACTTGTGGAGATCCTCTTCAACTTATGAAGATAATTCATCATGCATGAAATGATATAGCTAAGAGAATGACATGCATAATGAAAAATGGATGTCTGCAGAATGATCTAAGTGCGGAAGTTATCGTCGCACATGCGGAATTTATCATCGCACTGAGTAAGGCAAATAAGTAGCGATTTACCATCGAAGTTTAAGTGTTGCAACTCAAAAACCAATTGTATCAAAAGCGAGAGTTGTAAACACTAGGCAAAATATAGTGCAACCGCCTTATGAACCCGCTTGAAGACTATCAAACTCATATGCTTCTCCCGCTTTGTCAAGAAGGACCAAAAGGTTTGAAGACATAGAGCATCTACTCGTCCTCTTCGTAAGTAGATGATGCAGCAGGGTTGTCGTTGTTGGTTGGCGGTGCGACGAGCTTTGTTGCAGTGTCGATTCCGTGCGTAAGTAGGGGCGGTGAAGTAGCATCATCTTCATCATCGATCACTCTGGCATTGACAGTTGCCGCGGAGGAAGAATAGTTAGAGTCTTCAAGTGACGGAGTTCGTTGTATGACTGCATTCCGTGGAGGAGTGGAGTCAAACTTGAAGCGTTCAGTGAAGCCATCGTCTTGAAGATCTCGCTTCAAAGACCGAAAGCAGGGTCAAACTCTTCCATGATTGCCGACAGGTCTCGTGAGTGACAAAAGCATTCTTGGTGGCAAGGTTTCGTATGCGACTGACGTCCACCAAGAGGCTTTGCATTTGACGCTTGATCCAGGAGTGATGCTTATCTTTCTTTTGATGCAGCGCCACAAGAAGTTCTCGATCATTGAGGACTCGAGAGCGCTTCCGAGGCTTTGGCCAATTGTGCTCTCAGTGGCTTCAGTCCGCGCACGATGAGGCAGACATGTGTTCCCAGCCAGGGGATAGACACGAGATACGGCTTTGACGCCTTCCATGGGTTGAGAGAAGCTATGGTGATCTGCATTCTGAAGACTTAGTGGCGTTTTAGCAGGCTCAGGGTATATGGCTTCAACAGACATATCAAGCTTTGGTAGAAAGATCAGATGATTGCGAGCAGAGGGTTGATAGTTGATAGCAGAGTGCATTTTGATGAGGCGCATGACCCATGGAGCATAGAACTTCAGACCAAACAGATCCGATCCAGACGCAGCCAGTTGTCGAATGAAGAATTCTTGCGTGTTGAAGCTGATGCCATTGAGGATGTAGAAGACCAATGTCTTCATTGCTCCTTCAAGCTTTGCAGACGATGAATGCCCTTTGATAGGCCATAGAGTTCGCCTGATGATGTGATATATTGTGCGAGGCAGAAACTCAAGGTCATCAACAAAGAAGTGCTGAGGGTATTCAGCGTCATGTGGCAGTGGCTTCATCATGCTCAGCATCTGACTCATGTCGGGTTCTGGCTTATGAAATATGCTCTCCAAGGCATCGCGGTGGAGTTGTGTGACACTCCAAAATTTTTGTTTTGGTTTTCAGCAAAAACCTTGTTGGTTTTGAAGGAGGCCATTTAAACCCTTCCACAAATCTCTTTCTCTCAATTTTTTTCCTTTGATAGAAGATTTTTTTACTTTGGCATCTTCTTCAACTTTGGTGTTTGGTTATTAAAGACCTTTCCTCTCATCTTCTCCCTCTCAATTTATTCTTTGTAGTTTATTTTTCTTTTAATAAAGAAAACCCTAGGAGTTTTGGGTCTTCTCTTATTTTGAATCCATCCATGGTTTTACCATGCCTCATGTGGAAAGTCTTCCCAAAACCCCTCCTTCCCCTTTGGGACAATTCAAATATTCTGTCCCAACAAGTCCAACTCATTTTTGGATTATATTTCATTAAATTCTTTTCCCAAAACAATTCTGTCCTTTATTTTGAGCCTAGGTGATTTGCAAAGCAAGTACCTAAATGCCTTTGAGTTTTGTTCTCAAACCAACTATTCTGGATAGTCCCTAGCACCCACAACCTAGAACCATCAAGATCCACTCTTCTTCTTTTCAAAATTTTCAAGTTTCAGCTTCTGCAAGTTTGAACCAGATTTGTCAAATTTGGTGAAATTCATATCTCCTCTTCTCCTAAAATTCCACCAAAATTCAGGCAACCTCCACTTGCAATGAGAAGCCTCTCCACCAAAAATCAGCTCAAGGAAAAATCCCCACATACGAAAATCATTCTGTCGAACACCTAGCATGCATTGTCACTTTACACTTTCAGTAAATTCAGAAATTCCGAGTTTCAGTTTCTTCGTGGTCGGGTCACTGTCAACAGGCGCTGGTGCGCTATGCACGGCCTCTCCTCCTGGCTGGAGCGCCGCATGCCCCTTGGACGGATGCAGCGCCGGTGGCGGCGAGCCTCGCCCGGCGTTGGCGGTTTCTGGTGGTGGCTGCGCCACCGTGGCGGCCAGCGAGGCCCGAGCCCGCCGCCACGCCACCTGCCGCCGCCCATTGTTCCTCGACCACAGTGGCTCTTGCACGCCAGCGCACTCACAGCACTGTCGCCGTGGCGGCAAGCACAGCGCGCCTCGCCGACGGACCCGCGCCGCCCTGCCTCCGCCGAACTCCCCAAAGCTCCTCGTCCAAACTCGTTTAGGCCTAAATGGAGCCAGAGACCTCCACGTTGATGCTCAACCGCTAAACCAACCCGACTAAACCTGCGCGCCAGAACCATCGTCGGAGAACTCCGCTCACGGCCAACCCCCGACGCTTATAAAGGGGCCCCGAGCTCGCCCTCGAGCACGCAGCATCCCTACACCTCACGACACTCCGCCAGTTACTAGGAGGACCTCGAGGAGGTCTACCCCAACTCGCCGCCTGCCCGCCCGGCCTCCACCTCTATTCACTCCGTGAGGCCGCCCCGCGCCCTAACCTCACAAGAACCCTCTCGAGCACCCAAGAGCCTAACCCCCACCTCAATTCGCTCTTCGCAGCACTCTCCGCAAGATCCAACCTCTCCCGAATCACCGTCTCACGGAGCAAGGGTCGCCGCCGACGTGGTACTCGGCCACCACCACCACCACCCACCCACGCTGAATGGCGCCTCGAGCACGGAGGTACCACCCGATCCTCTGCCTCGCCGTGGATCGCCGCATGGCGACCACCGCAGCCCTCGGCGCCGACGAGCCCGCCTCCCCCTTTCAAATTTTAAACCTGACGGGTGGGACCCTGTCAGTCTCTCATTTTATTAAACGAACTGCTTTCTGAAAGTGTATTCGCAAATGCGCTTTCCAGTTTGAACTGTTTTCGGACTTTTTCGCATAACCCACAGGAAGTTTCGTTTATTACAGAGAAGTCCTTGGACCAAAACACTTATAACTTTTAAACAGAAAAGGATTTTGAGTGATTCTTTTATGTCCTCTTCAAAATTTGTCTAGTTTTGTATAAGATTTATTTGAAAAAATTTGAATAATTTTTGAGCACCCTTGGTATTTATGTTAGTGCGTATATTTTTGTATACCGTAGATACCAAGGAGGTGACAGACCGCTGAACTTCACCAAGCTAGGCCCCACTACTCGAACCAGGAAGCATGTTTGAACTTTTGATATGATGAGTGTTTGGGCATGTTTGCATTAATTTAGTATCATGGCATGTTCATGAGCATCTCGATGAAAGTTTATCTCGTATGAGTTGAGGCAAGTAAGTTTGGAAATCCATGAGTTGTTGGAAACCTGGTGCATGGCCATGAGTTGGCATGAGAATGGGTAAGATGGCAGTGTTGTAGCATGCCGCCTTATGCCGATCGCTGGCCCAATGTCAACATAAATCAGTCAAATTCCGTCCGATCCCCTTTCAGACTACCACATGTTTTCCGCAAGGGATACGGCTTAGTAAGTTGCAAACTGCTTTGTGGTACACACCAAATCGAGAGGCCGGGATGAGGGTTCCATGGCCTGGATTAAAGCCTTTCATCCGTCGGGGGCATGGGTGTTTCCGTTGGGACCGAGAGGGGGCACCCTTAGAGCGCTGCAGATATAAATTTGATCCCATGCTATTCGAGATAGTGATCTCCCGCCTCAAAGTTTTTATTGAACGCTGTCTAGGGTGATTCCTGGCAACGTGAGGTATGATGGGTGTGTCTTGGTTAGCTGTGTTTCCTCCGAATACAGAACGAACTAGTCCTTCGTGACTACGGAAACCGCTGGTGTGGATATTTTAGTACAAACTCGCAGAGTCAAAATCCTTGAAATCATTCTATTCATGTCCAAGCACTGTGTTCATCTTATCTTGTCAAATGTCGGTCCCGAGACAAGAACTCCTAAGAACCACATGAATGTTAAAGGTTTCTTTCTGCGGATGGACTAACCCGCTTATTGTCTTGTGATGAATATTTTCGTGAGCACCATTTCTTGTAAGTTATGGATAATGAATTGTAAGCCCTTTTGCGATGTCGCTCAGACGTCCGATCGTGGCATTGTTGTTTACTTATTTATGATATAAGCCCTTTCGCGATGTCGCCAGACGTCCGATCGCGGTATTGTTATTATTTACTTTTGTTATAAGCCCTTTCTGCGATGTCGCCAGACGTCCGATCGCGGCATTGTTATTATTTACTTTGCTATAGGCCCTTTCGTGATGTCGCCCGACGTCCGACCACGGCACGCATGTCTTTTCTTTCAATATAAGCCCTTTATGAGGTGTCGCTAGACACTGATCGTGGCACGCTTTTACTTAATTGTTTCGCCTTCGAGGTGTCGCCTGCACACCCGATCGGTTTTGAGTTTATCTTCTTTGGTTTTCGAGCGGACTACCGCCGATTCCCTTTTTACTTACCTTGCTATACTGATTTGATTATGCATTGTTAAAATTATTCATGTCGCATTCATGCATACATTTGTTATATCTTTTGTTCGAACTATCTTGCGGGTACTTTCAAAGTACTCACCTTGCTTGTTGATTTGGCCAGATGCCGACGAAGGCAATCTCATGGATGAAGAGTTCGATAGCGAGTCCGACGCCTAGAGGAATCCCAGTCAGTCTCGTCGCACCCTCGGATTAGTCACTGTGATATATTCGCCTCGCTACCCAAATAATTCACCGAGCCTCACCTCGACCTCGATGAGCCGCCCTGTTGGAGTCATATCACCCACTCCATCGTGTTATTCCACTACTTTACCTCGAGTCAAGAGTATGCCACCACTCCATCAGATCATATCCGCCACTTTGTATAATTATTGGCGTGCTTGTAATAATTTGTCGAGAAACCTCAGCTCGACCCTGTAATATATCATATGTACTGGCCTATTGTATCAAGATTTTGTCTACCAGTATGGGGAATTTTCCTTACACTGGAATTTATAGGTCGGTTTCTCAATAAATATTTTTATTGAAAAACCGGTCGTGACAAGTTGACATCCAGGTTCAAATAGCTCTCCAGGAGTGGGTAGGCCAGTGAGCTCAATGATGTCAAGAGCTTTGGCTTCATGATGAACATTTCCAGCCATCCACTCGAGAACCTATGTCTTTGTGTCTCTGTTGTAGCCATGATGTGGAGGGTAGCATAGAATTGAAGCACAAGTTCTTCATTCCAAGGTTTTGTCTGTTATTTAAACCAAGTAGACCTGCATCACGAAAGCAATCAAGTGTTTCTTCTAAGCACGGCAGTCCAAAGAATGGCTTCAAAGGTCGAGGCGCATATGAGGGAAAATGCGGCCTTGATCATACGTAACACAGTGAGTAATAGCTTCGCTGCGGATAGCTCCGTAAACGGTCGATGATATCCTTGGCCTTGTGTAGGGTTCTTTGCATCGTCAAAGAAAGTATTGTGGGCCTTGAAGCCATTTGCATTGAAAGAACCTGTTGAGGTGGCAGTGCCTGGAAACCATGGCAGTCTTGGCTTCGGCTTCTGGACCTAAGGCCTATGCGCAATATGATAGTCGAACTGAGGACCAGAGGCATGAGGCGGAGGGACCAGAACAGGCCATCTTACTGTGACTAGCTCGCCATAGTTGTATGCTTGCTCGATTGTGTAGGGCCTTGGTGGTGGAACTGGAGCAAAGGGCAGAATCGAGGCTTGTGCACATTTCCTTCAAAGGGCTTCAGGAGCAGTTGGTACAGTTCACATTGGCTTCAAAGAATGACCACGCCATTGGCTTCATTGGTGTTGGAGGTGGCAGCCTCAATGTTTTCAACCTCCACTTGAGGAGCCTGGAGGGTCGGCAATCGCACGCTGATATCGGGATAACTTCATCAACCATCGGGGTGTAGGGACACGCTCTTCTTCTTCTTGGGTGTCTGCGGCTGATGCAGCCGGATTGTCTTCAAGAGCTTTCGCCTGCACTGGAGACATTCACAGTTGGAGTGGCTTCTGAAAACACTTGACGTGCAACAGGTTGGTGGTGCACTTCTCCTTCTGGAACGCTCGGAAGAGGTACTTGATGCCTTTGACCTTTGCGAAGCCTGCGAAATGCTGGCGACGCCTTTGGAGATGGGGTTGCCTGGGCCTCAAAGTCTTCCTATTCTTCTTGCTGTTGTTGTTGGGGAGTGACTTGTTGTTGGGGAGTGGCTTGATGTTGGGGAGTACTGGGGGAGTCTTGTTGTTGCGGGCGATCAGCCCATGAAGCATCATGAGCAATTGGCGTCAGAGGACGACCAATGCTGATGAGTTCGATGTTCATACGAACAGGCGATGATACCACATTGTACTCGATTTCAGGAAGAACTTCATCATCTTCAACATTGTCATGGTGACCAATGTCTTCAGCAGTGATGGGATCAGCTGCTGGAATCTCTTCAGCTTCAGGAGCCTCTGTGGAAGCAGGCTCATGAACAGTCATGCGAAGTTCTTGGGTTGCGACGAGGACGAACCATAGAAATGGGTTCAACAACCAAGGGCCTGTGGGAGCAGCCCGATTCTTCTTGGTCTTAAGCTTCTCCTTGAGGAGCAGCATCGAGGCGCCAGGATTTTTCCTTTTTCCGCTTCAGCCTCGCAACCCTTGTCTTCTTCTCGCTCGAAGCGGTTGATCGGACCTTTGGCTTCGAGCCACCATGCTGCTTGGGAAGACTATGCGGGTTCTTCCTGCCTTGAAGGTGCAGCTTGGTCAGTTGAAGACTTTTTTTCTTTGCAGCCATCCGGGTCGATGTTAGGACGGCAAAGAGCCTTGCGCTTCTCAATTTCATTGTAGGCAAGCACGCACTTGTCACCAGAGCCTTCATGCGCACGAGAGCCTCCGCTTCTTCACGCTTCTTGACAAAGGCTTCCTTGAGGTCGTGCAGCATGACCTTAAAGTTTTTGATGTCTTGCATGCTGAGTGCAACCATATGCTTCTTGAACTGAGCCTTCTCATAGTCAATCTTATGCTTCAGTTCAACAATGCGCTGAGCAAGAGCTAGCTCAGAAGCAATGGCTCCATTGAAGGAGACGCAGAGGCCAATAGGAAGTTGCAGATCTTCAAAGCTCATGTTTGGTGTGTTAAACCACTCATCAATGAAGTGATGGATGATTTCCACTTCAAAGAGAGGCAAGTTGTTGAAGATTTCTGCTTCTTCTTTGCTCTTGATAAGTTGCTCAAGAGCATCATCTGCAAGATCGTCATCACTTGACAGATCAATGTGCTATTCACGCAGAATGGCAGCAGGGGTCAGTGTTAGTTCAGTGTTCTTGACAATTTTCTTTCTCTTCTCCGTCTTCTTGGAGATACAGGATTGATCTTCAGACTATGCACTGGCTTCATGAGGTGCAGTGGCCAGTGGCTTCACACGTGAAGCTTTTGGAGGAGCAGCTGACTTTGGAGCCTTGACTTTCTTAAGCTTCGTGGCTTTGGAGCAGGAGCAGGAGCTGGAGCCGGGCTTCATCGACTCAAGATCGCCATCGAGTGATCCACTTTGGCACCTTGGACCAGGATGTAGGTGATGAGGCCATCAAGGTTTGAAAAGGACCGATGACATTGGGTTCACCATCACGTGAGCCACAAGACGGGAGCAGAGGGACCAGGTTGAAGTCTAATGCCAATGACTTCTTGTTTTCCTTTGCGAAGCCTTTGCATGCCGAAGTTGCGCTTGAAGAGATTATCGCCACGACACCGAGCAAAGACGTTGGGTCGGCATTCTCAGCCGAGGTCCACGGACCATGCAAGGATAGAAACCTTGTGCAATAGCTTCAGCCATGTTCTTGGGAGGAAGGCCTCAAAGAGAATATCACCCCAAGGGCTTCGATAGCATTCTTCTTGGCATATTCTGTGTGAAGAAATTGTACTTGAACCATCTGTTCAGCCTAATATCGATTTAATCCATTGGATTCGCGTCTTGCGCTGATTGTAAGTCTCTTTGGGATCTGTTTTGTACAGCTCGCGAGGTCATCAGCAGATCTTTTGAGGTTCCTCACGACGCTGTCGCCGCCCTTCCCGACTGATTTCTCCAAGCCATGAATTTCAAACTAAATGGCTTCACGCTCAAAGGCTTCAAAGGCTTGTGTTTGCTAAATAGACAGAACCGGCTTCGGAGAGTTTGTTTGATGTGTAAGAATTCTGCAAACTAATGCGCACTATGAGAACCAAGGATTCTCCCACGGACATGTACCGTGACAGATTAGAGATGCGAGGAAGGGAAGAGGTCATATGCATTCTCGTAAGATTTTGAAGATAAATCGTTTGAAGACATTGACCTCATGATGCGAAGACATTCACTTATACGCTGAGAGTTGGTTCCAGATTTGTACAAATCCGTGAATAAGTACAAGTGAGGAATCTACCGTGCAGACAGAATAGATCTAACATAGTATGGGCAGAAACCAATTTTGGCAAGTAGGATGAATCTTGAAGATCAAAAAGATGGTAAAAATAGAGTTATATTTACCGCTTCGAAGAACTTCTAGACGGGAGGAAAGGAGGCCAAGCAGTTCAATCCACCGTGCCCTAACTTGGCGACGGAGGACACCTACGGCGGCGGCGGAGATGAAGATGTTCGCGGCCGGCGTGAAGACGGCGTCGGAGAGGTCGTGGCAGCTAAGCGCTTCGTCGTCGGCGTCGTCGAGAGCTAGTGGTGGCGCTAGGGTTTTGACGAGGTGGAGAGGTGGAAGAAGATTTTCTTTACCGCAGGGGACAGGTATTTATAACGAGGTGTGCGGTGCAGCGCAATTACGCAGTGTGCTCGGCGGTTCACATCCGAGGGGCACGTGGCAAGCATGCAACATGCTCGATTTGTCCCATCGTTCCCACGCCGCCAGTTTGTCGGATGGTCGCTCCGGCTTCTCCGAATTCAACAAGAAGGATGAATCATTTGAAACAGACTTAAAGTTTGTCTCGTGTCTTCTCACGACAAGGACGCAGAGAAGACATTCGACAGCTTCAATAGAATGCATATGATTTGGACAGATAGAGTTTGAGATAGAAAGCATAGAGAGATTAGGGTCCCATCACATTCACTTAGTTCAAAAGATTCAACTTGAAGACATAGCTATAAGTGAATGTTTGTAGAGGATGTAATAATATACCTATATATATATAAAGAACCAAATCAACATAGTGAAGAAAATCATGAAGATAAGTTGAAGTTGAAGACAAATCAAATGCTAAGATATTGCAGAAATAACGCCATGAGTGAAACACTTCAAACAAAGAAATTTGGTGGTGGCGCTACCCACCGTGATAGGAAGTATTAGACCTGACACGGCAAGACAATTATCGTGGTGCTCAAGTCAAATTCCACGTTAATGTATTCACATTCAGAATGTAAGTCTTCATTGATTGAAGATATACGTTACTTCGTGTGTTGCACATCTAAGTCATCAACATGCATAAGTGTTAGGATGTGTGCTTGATCACAGTGACATTTGAGGATTCCAAGATATTTAGCTCACACCGTAACTTGCAAAACCTTTTCTCATCCAAGGGCTTTGTGAAGATATCGCGCTTGCTCTTAAGCGTTGACGTGAATGATGTCAATATCTTTCTTCATGACATGATCCCCGAGAAAATGATGATGAATTTCAATGTGCTTTGTCTTCGAAAGTTTGGACTGGGTTGTTGGCAATCTTGATGGCGCTTTCATTGTCGCAGAAGAGAGGTACTTGTGTCGATTGATGCCATAGTCCTTGAGAGTTTGCTTCATCCATAGAAGCTGAGCACAGCAAGATCCAAAGCAGCAATGTATTCAGATTCAGAGTTGAGAGTGATAAACAGTTCGCTTCTTTGAAGACCAACAGACAGTGATCGTCCCGTAAAGTGACATGTGCCCGATGTAGACTTGCGATCCACCTTGTCACAAAGATAATCAGCATCCAAAATCCAACCAAATCAAATTTTGAGCCCTTTGGATACCATAATCCGAGTGTTGGGGTGTGAGCCAAATATCAAGAATTCGCTTCACGCCTAAGTGATGCGATTCCTTTGGTGCCGCTTGGAATCGAGCACACATGCAAATACTAAGCATAATATCCGCCTAGATGCACATAGGTAAAGTAAGGAACCAATCATGGAGCGGTATACCTTTTGATCGAACTCTTTACCATTGTCGTCGGGACCCAGATGGTGTTTATCGGCATTGGCGTCGTGTATCCTTTGCACTCTTGCATTCCAAACTTCTTCGCATAATCTTGGAGGTATTTTTCTTGAGATATAAAGATGCCATTCCTTTGTCGATTTAATTTGATGACCAAGGAAGAACTTGAGCTCTCCCATCATGGACATCCGATATTGTTCTTGCATCATGTATCCAAATTCATCACTATACTTCGGTTGGTGCAGCCAAGATAATGTCATCCACATATATTTGGCATACAAACAGTTCACCATCATATGTCTTCGTGAAGAGTGTGGGATCAAGGGATCCAGGTTTGAAGCCTTTGCTCCTCAGGAAGTCTTTGGTTGTATCATACCAGGCGCGAGGAGCTTGTTTGAGGCCATACAGTGCTTTATTTAGCTTGTACACCATATCAGGATGTTTTGGATCTTCAAAGCCAGGTGGTTGAGCGACATATACTTCTTCTTCAATCTTGCCGTTGATAAATGCACTCTTCACATCCAGTTGATAGAGCAGGATGTTGTGGTGGTTAGCATATGCTAGTAGTATGCGAATGGCTTCAAGCCTAGCTACAGGAGCAAATGTTTCATCGAAGTCAATTCCTTCAACTTGAGTATATCCTTGAGCCACAAGCCGTGCTTTGTTTCTGACGACTTGACCATGCTCATCTTGCTTGTTTTGATATATCCATTTGGTGCCAATAATGTTATGCTTATGAGGGTCGGGCGCTTGACAAGTTCCCAAACGTTATTCAGCTTGAACTGCTGAAGTTCTTCTTGCATAGCTTGAATCCATTCTCGTTCCATAAAAGCTTCAAAGAACTTTCTTGGGTTACGATATTGACACAAATGAAAAGTGCCAACAGAAATTTGCTAGCTGTGTTGCTCTTGAGCGAGTAAGCGGACCAGTGCATTGATGCTATCGATTATCTTCTCAATCTGTACTTCATTTGCAACTCGAGGATGAATCGGACGAAGACTTTGCTCATGCTGATCATTGTCTTCATTGGGAGGATTGTCTTCAGTCGAGCATTGTCTTCAAAGTTGGTTAGGTGCAGAAATGATAAGTTCCTCTTCAGTCTGTGCTTCATTTGGCATGATTTCACCAGTTCCCATCACTTGATAGATTCATCGGGTGGAGCTTCGTCTAGTGTACTTGACAGAACTCTCTTTGTGAACCATTGGTTTCATCAAATCGCACATCTACAGCTTTCGACGATTTTGTAGAGATAGAGATTGAAGACTCAGAAGAGTGTGAGTCCTTTCAGAATCGAGCATGAAGCCTTCGTGAGCTTTGGGTTCAAATTTTGACTTGTGATGGGGATCCTTGATCCAAAGACTTAGCCCCAAATACTCAAGTAGGCGACATTTGGCTTCTTGCCAAGAAGGAGCTCATAGGATGTTTTGTTCGAAGCTTATGGATATAAACATTGTTGATGACGTGACAAGTCTGTATCAATGGCTTCAGCCGTAACTTTCTTGGTGTCTTGTACTGCCGAGCATTGTTCGAGCCATCTCAATGAGGGTTCTGTTCTTGCGCCCACGATGCCATTTTGTTGAGGTGTGTATGGAGCGAGAACTCATGAGTGATTCCCATGGTATCCAGATAAAGATCAAACCGTGTTCTTGAATTCAAGGCCGTTATCACTTCGATATGCTTGATCTTGACGCCATAATTGTTCATTGCTCGATTGGCGGTTGCCTCAAGACATCTTGCACTTCAGCCTTGTAGAGAATTATGTGCACCCATGTGTATCTTGAGTAGTCATCAACAATGACGGCCATAGAGATAAGCAGTTGTTGTGAGGGTAGAGTAATGAGTAGGGCCAAACAAATCCATGTGTAACAGCTCAAGGGTTGAGATGTCGCCATGATTGTCTTCGAGGGTGCTTTGCCCTAGTCATCTTTCCACTTCGCAGCACCACACAAATGATCCTTCTTGAACTTGACACCTTCGATGCCTATGACATGCTTCTTCTTGGCGAGTGTGTGTAAGTTCCTCATGCCAGCATGTCCCAGCCTCCGATGCCAGAGCCAGCATTCTGAAGCTTTTGCAAGAAGACATACGGCAAGCTGTGGACCTGCTGAGAAATCTACCATATATAGATCATCTTTCCTATACCCTTCAAAGACTAGAGACTTATCAGATTCCATTAGTACAAGGCAACGATATTTTCTAAATATCACAATCATGTTCAAGTCACAAAGCATTGAGACAGACATCAAGTTGAAACCAAGGGATTCAACAAGCATCACTTTATCCATGTGTTGATCCTTTGAGATTGCAACTCTACCTAGAACCAATACCTTGCTTTTACCAAAGGTCAAGAATGTGATGTGACTCTTGTCTAATGGACGTAAGGTTGAGTCCATGAGAAGACTTCGATCACCAAATATATGATTAGTGCATCCACCGTCCATAATCCATTCTCAAGCATGAGGTGTCATACCCTACAGTACAGTTAGGGGATAGGCTTCACCAAGAGCATTGTGAAGCATAAACATTTGACAGCAAGTGGATTATTGAAGCTTAAATCAAGATTAGGACTGATAGGATGAATGGCAAATGATTCAGAACAAAATACATAGTGAGACCATTTGGGCATTTGATCTTGTGCCCTACAAGATATTTTAGGTCCCCAAAGAATAGCATCGACGCCTTTGATTTTTGGCCGAGACACTTTCCTGCAAAAGAGAGTTAATTCTTCTTAACCACCCACATCTTCGAGGGTGGCTTAGAAGCAATGAGTCTAAGTGCAGCATCTCGAGAATTTCGCTTTGGAGCCCTAGCAAATAGCCTTGCAGGAGATGAATGATACTCATATGAATAAGGAAAAGTTCTTAGTTCTATGAACATAGCGGTTTGAAGACACACACTCATATTCATAAATTTGAGTACGGTTTCCCTGCAAAACATTGGCGTTAGGGTGACTCATGTGAGTCCTCTGTCTGTATGAAGCCTTTGGACCATATGACGCCTTAGGTCTGGGTTTGTCTTCTTCCCATGTGGTGTCATGATGACATTCACTGGAAGATTCTCAAGACAGCTTTTGGGAACCCAGATCTTCTTCATAGGGGGTCCATTCCTGCAGTTAGTACCAATATACATGGCAAACACTTCACCATTCTGATTCTTGAACAGCTTATAGTTTGCATCAAAGGATTCATCAATGATAATAGGGTTAGCATGTAAAGCCGGATAAGGTGGATGGATCCAATGAAGGTCCCTTTGCAAAGGACCCATGTGGTTTTGGGATACCGCCAAAGCTTCCAAAGAGGAACCATCAACATTCATTTTCCTCTCGAACCCAACACCCTCTTTCCTAGGGTTTCGGTTCGAATCGCTTTTGAGGACATCGCAGTGTCCGATGCCCTTTCGCACTTTTATACATCCCTGTTTCAAGCAATGTCTTCAACCTAGCATTTTCATCAGCAATAGCAAGTGGTATCCTCCGCAGAGGGGTTAGTTACCACATTAGTAGTTGAAGACAATGCAACAAGAGCAGCAGTTGAACATTCAAGAACAGAGGTAGCGATATCACGCCAAGGCATTTTAGACATGGTGGTTCAAATCCATCCCGAAGCGGAATTGATTTGTTGAGCGCCAAGTGACTCATTCTCTTTTGAAGATCTTCATGAGCCGCCTCAATTTCTCAAGCTCTTGCTTCCTTTGAAGATAATCATAGGAGAGCTTTTCATGAGTAGTTGAGAGCATTTCATGACGACATTCAAGTTCTTGGTACTTAGCATGAAGATTTTAATGTCTTCAACTAAGGACTGTGAACGTGTCATTTCCGCGCCCAACAGTCATCGCTTTTGTCTAACAGTTTTGAATATGTTCCATAGCTCTTTGTTGTTCGTTGCAATTTTAGCAAGTGTTTTGTAGCTGGGTTTGATTCACAATCGAGTCATCTTCACTTGATGTTTGAAAGTAAGCATCACGTGATTTTACCTTGGCGCCAAGTGCCATGAAGCGAAGAGGTGGGAGCAGGTCGCCCTTGTCATCAGCTTCAGCGTTGGTGTAGAAGTCATTGTCTTCAATGTTGAAGATGGACTTGGCAACATAGGCTGTGGCTAAAGCCGACTTGCAACGCCTGGTCGGACTCCTCTTCGACTCCACCTCCACCTCCTCGTATGCACTCCTCCTCTGAATCCATTTCCTTGCCAACAAAAGCACGAGCCTTCCTGATGATCTCTTCTTATGAGATGAAGACTTTGATGAGGACTTGGAAGAAGACTTTGAAGATTTCTTCTTCTTCTTGTCATCGTAATCATATTCTTTGCTCTTCTTCTTCTTCTTCTTCTCATTGTCCCACCGTGGACACTCGTAGATATAGTGTCCAGTTTTCTTGCACTTGTGATGTTCTCTTCTTGTAGTCATGAGTGGAAGCTTCATCATTTCTTGAGCTGGATCGTGAAGACTTTCTCAAGCCTTTCTTCCTAGTGAACTTCGAACTTCTTCACAAGCATAGCAAGTTCCTTTCCAATGTCTTCGTGGATCATCGTAACCGCAATGATTCTTCTTCGATGAGGAAACAACTTTTGCCTTCAAAGCGAGTTCGCCATAGTTGGGACCATAGATATCTCTTTTCTCGTAAAGTGGAACTCATGTGTGTTGAGCTCTCAAGTATATCGACGGATCGAGTGTCTTGAAGTCGGGACGTTCTTGTATCATGAGGGCAAGGGTGTCAAAAGAGCTGTCAAGTGATCTCAGAGTGTCTTGACGATTTCATGCTTGGTGACCTCGGTGGCGCCGGAGCATGAAGCTCATTTGTGATGTCATGAGGCGATCAAACGTGAGCTGGACATTTTCATTGTCGTTTCTCTTGAAGCGTTGAAGAGGTTGCGAAGAACACCGATCCTTTGATCTCTCCGGGTTGACACGCCGTTGACCTTGGATAGCCAGTCCCCACTAGCTTCGACGCTTCCAGAGCACTCACATGGCCATACTGTCCTTTGGTCGATGACCACGATGATGTTCTTTGCAAAGGAGTCCAGCTTGAATGAACTTCTTGACATCATCGGGGTGACACCTTCACCAGATTTAGGAACGCCGTTCTTGACGACATACCGAGGTCGACATCATCGCTTCAAGATGCATGCGCATCTTATTCTTCCAAAGAGGGATAGTCGGCCCATCGAACACGGGCAAGCAGCGGAGACTTTGATTATCCCCGCAATGACATAGCTAAAACCTGTGGTTAAACTGAATCACACGTAACAAGGAGTACCTTGCTCGATACCAATTGAAAGTGCTAGTTATCGACTAGATGGGGGGTGAATAGGCAATTTTAGGAAAGTCTTCAAAACACTAATGTTTCAAGACAAACAATAGAAATGACCTAATTGATATGCAATGAAGATAAACTACAACAAGCAAGCCATAGTCAAGTATGCAATAATGTGAACGGACAAGACTAATAGCAGCTATGTAGTAAGGATCAGGATGGAAGATAGTATGAAGCCAAACAACGATAGTAGTCAAGCAATGAAGTCAAACAGATAAGACATATAAGCAATGACTTCACGAAGACAAACTCAGTGGTAAAGGGAGGAAGGGATAGAACCAGTCACTTGTTGAAGACACATGATTTGTTGGACCAGTTCCAGCTTGTCGTGACAACTGTACATCCTGGTTAGGGAGGCTGAGATTCAACTCGAGAAGACCGCGTCTTCACCTTATTCCCTTGAGCTAAGGACACATAGTCCTCGCCCAATCACTCGTAAGTCTTCAAGGTAGACTTCCAACCTTCACAGATCGCATTCACCGCAATCCACAATGACTCTTGGATGCTCGAACGTGACGCCTAACCGGCCGGAGGATTCACAGCCCTCAAGTGTAATAAGTCTTGTGTCACATAGACAAAAGACTTCAAGTGATGCCAAACACTCTTTGGCTCGGGTGTTTGGGCTTTGTCCTCGCAAGGATTTTCTCTCTCAAAGGCTTCGAGGTGGGTTGCTCTCAAACGACAAAAGCCGTGCATTAACTCGAGCAGCCACCAATTTATGGTGTAGGGGTGGGCTATTTATAGCCACTAGGCAACCCTGCCTCGATATGTCCGAAATGACCCTGGTCACTAAGGAACCGACACGTGTTCCAACGGTCGATTTCAAACACACACGACAACTTTACTTGGGCTACAAGCAAAGCTGACTCATCCAGCTCGATAAGTTTTGTTCTCATTGTCTTCGTCAAGACATAGGATTTGGGTTGAGCATCACTTTAGTCATTCGACTATGATCACTTGGACCCCACTTAATAAAGACGGTGGTTCCTACGACTCACCAAAGAAGAAAAGGAAACAACGAAACGACACGATCTTCAAGGCCCATAGTCTTCACTCAATGGCTTCTCATGTCATAGTCTTTAATGTGAATATCTTCACATACCACCATTGTCATCAATGTCTTCATATATATTTAGGGTCGCTCCGTAGGTAAACCAATCAATGAGGGACACTACCAAGTATCCTGCAATTCTCACAGACGCATTAGTCCCTCAACCACATTTGTCGTCAATACTCCACAACCAACTAGGGGTGGCACTAGATGCACTTACAGTGTTAAGTATCCGCGAACGCCGAACAGGGCCAGGCCCACCTCTCTCCTAGGTGGTCTCAACCTGCCCTGTCGCTCCGCCACAAAGATCCACACAGAGGGCCTTGGGACAAAGGTCCTTTCAGCCCCCAATCTGTGAATCACTCGCGGGTGCTCCTTGAGCCGACCCGACTTTAGTCACCACATGTATCATGTATAAAGTATATAGTATATACCCGTGATCACCTCCCGAGTGATCACAGCCCGATAGTATAACATGGCAGATGGACAAGAATGTAGGGCCACTGATGGAATACTAAACATTTAGGATTGCAGGTAAAGGTAACAACAATAGTAGCAAGGACAGGCTATGCATCAGGATAGGATAAACGAAAAGCAGTAACATGCTACACTACTCTAATGCAAGAAGTATAGACAAGAGTAGGCGATATCTGGTGATCAAAAGGGGGGGGGGGCTTGCCTGGTTGCTCAGACAAGGAGGGGTCGTCGTCGACGTAGTCGATCACAGGGGCAGCATCGGTCTCGGGGTCTATCGGAGAGAAGAGGGGGAAGAAACAGTAAATACGTAGCACACAAGGAATCACACAACATAACATGGCAATAAGCGGTGCTAGAGGTGACCTAACGCGGTAGGAGGTGATACCGGCGAAGGGTGGAAACAACCGGGAAAGTATCTCCGGTGTTTGGCTTTTTCGGACAGATGAACCGGAGGGGGAAAGTTGCGTGTTCTCTATGGTAGGGACGCGTGGCGGACGAACGGGTTGCATATCTGGATTCATATCGTTGTTTTGAGCAACTTTCATGTACAAAGTTTTCCCATCCGAGCTACGATTTATTTTATATTAACTTTTAAAGTTTTAAAACATTTTCTAAATTATTATTATTAAATTAATTCAAAATTAGTAATATTGCATCAGCATGACGTCAGCAGTCAACAGAGGGGTTGACTGATCAATCTGACACGTGGGTCCCACTGGTCATAGACTCAGGTTTAACTAAACCGGGTTAATTAGACTAACTAAGTGATTAGGCTAATTTATTTTAATTAGATTAGTTAAACAGAATTAATTAACTTAATTAACTCACTAATTAATTAATTAATAATTTATTTATTCTAACATTCTTTTCATTCTCTTCTTTTTTTTTAACAAAATCGTTCTGGGGCGGGCCCCCCTGTCATTGGCCTAGGGGCCTTAACGGGTCGGGCGAAACGGGCGCGAGTGGGCGCCTGGAGCGGGCGCTGGGCACCCGCCCAGGCCGATAGGGAGGAAACAGCGCTGGGCACCGGCGGCCACAAAGAACATGCGCGGCCAGCGGGGCCAGGGGGCCAGAGCGGCGCACCGACACGGCCCAGCAGCAGGGCCGCCACGGGACGGACACGGGGTGGCGGTCCGGGGATCCGACGAGCGGCTAGTGGGGACGCGTGAGGAAGATGAGGCCATGCAGGGGAGGCGCGGCCCCGGGCGTAGGCGGAGCGGGGGTGCACGCGAGACAGAGGAGGGCAGGAGGAGTCGAGGCTCACTGCGGGATGCAGGGATCGGGGCAGTGGGGCGCGGGGAGGAGACGGAGACGACAGCGACGTGGTGACGAGGTGCAGGCCGGCGAGGAGGAGGAGGCAGGCCGGCGAGGACGATCCGGCGCAGGGCGGCGGCGGTGGGTTAGCGCAAGTAGGCGGCGCCTGGCGCGGCGATGACGACGGGCGGCGCTGAAGCTTGGAAGCGTCGGCATGGGAGGGTTCTGGCGCGGGAGTGGCGATGGAGGTGGGTGCAGGGGAGGGAGAGGCGAGCTCAGGGGGGAATAGGGCGTGGCCGGCGGGAGGAGCTGCATGGTCGAGCGGGATCAGGGGCGACGGGGTCGAGCGCCCGATCCGATCTGGATCGGGGGGGCAGAGAGAGGAGTGGGGGAAGTGGGGGAGAGAGCGAGTGGATCGTGCGGGGGGAGGGGGCGAGTGGTGAGGAACCGCTAGGGTTTCGGTTGCCCATGGGGATAAGGGTGCGATGGGGGCGGCTGGGCCTACGGGCTGGTGGGTTGGATGCCCAGTTGGGTCAGTGGCGTGCTGGGCCGGTTGGCCCTGGGGTGTTGTTCTCCTTTTGTTTGTTTTGTTTTTCCTTTTCTTTTATTTATTATTTTCTGTTTTCATTTATAGTTTCTTTTATTTTAGTTTTATAAAATACCTAAATTAGTATTACTAATCAGTCCACTGCCACAATTATTTTGGCACACTACTAATTTAGTTTTTTATTATAACTTGAAAAAGGCATTTAATTAATTGTTTTTGCTGTCACTTCTATTACTTTAGTGCATTTAAATATTTTATTAAAAGATAATTTATTCACCATCATTTACTATGGATTATTTGACACATTAGGAACAATTTAGTGTTGACTTTTGAAAACTTTAATTGTTTTAACTTAAATTCATCATTTGAATTTGAATCATTTCAAACTAATGCGAGATTATCAACAGTAACCGCGGTGACGTGGCATCGTTGACGTGGGATTACTTTAACCTAATTATCCGGGCGTCACAGGTAGTGATATTAATGTTGTGCTAGTTTAGTAGTTGTGAATTTGAGAAATACTTGTGTTGAAGTTTCCAAGTCCCATAGCATGCACATATGGTAAACGTTGTGTAACAAATTTGAAACATAAGGTGTTCTTTGATTGTCCTCCTTATGAGTGGCGGTCGGGGACGAGCAATGGTCTTTTCCTACCAATCTATCCCCCTAGGAGCATGCACGTAGTGCTTGGTTTTTGATGATTTGTAGATTTTTGCAATAAGTATGTGAGTTCTTTATGACTAATGTTGAGTCCATGGATTATACCCACTCTTACCCTTCCATCATTGCTAGCCACTTTGGTACCGTGCATTGCCTTTTCTCACCTTGAGAGTTGGTGCAAACTTCTCCAGTGCATCCAAACCCCGTGATATGATATGCTCTATCACACATAAGCCTGCTTATATCTTCCTCAAAACAGCCACCATACCTACCTATTATGGCATTTCCATAGCCATTCCGAGATATATTGCCATGCAACTTTCCACCGTTCCGTTTATCATGACACATTCATCATTGTCATATTGCCTTGCATGATCATGTAGTTGACTTGGTATTTGTGGCAAAGCCACCATGCATATTATTTCATACATGTCACTCTTGGTTCATTGCATATCCCGGTACACCACCGGAGGCATTCATATAGAGTCATACTTTGTTCTAGTACCGAGTTGTAATCATTTAGTTGTAAATAAAAAGAAAATAAAAAGGGGCAATGCTACTATCTTTTTCCATACTTGTGCTTCAAAGTAGCACTATGATCCTTATGATAGAGAGTCTCTTGTTTTGTCACTTTCACATACTAGTGGGAATTTTTCATTATAGAACTTGGCTTGTATATTCCAACAATGGGCTTCCTCAAATTCCCTAGGTCTTCGTGAGCAAGCAAGTTGGATGCACACCCACTTAGTTTCTTTTGTTGAGCTTTCATACATTTAGAGCTCTAGTGCATCCGTTGCATGGAAATCCCTACTCGTCACATTAACATCAATTGATGGGCATCTCCATAGCCCGTTGATTAGCCGCGTTGATATGAGACTTTCTCCTTTTTTGTCTTCTCCACATAACCCCCATTATCGGGGGTTGGGTGCGACATATGCCAAAGGATGTCTTATCATGGAGGGAGCGAGTAGAACGTCGCCGTGCTCGAAACGGGATGAGGCGAAGACATGCACGCGGCGGATCTTACCCGGCTTCGTGGCTCTCCGAGGAGATAACACCCTCATCGCTGCTCTCTGGGTCTCCGCATGATCACTATGGCAAAGTGAGTACAAGATGCTCCTTGAGCTGTTCGGGGTGAGGAAGGAGAAGGGCACGGCTAGCTCTTCTCTACCTCTGTATGTGTGTGTCAAACTACTGTGTTCCAACCTTTGCATGGGTGCCGGGGGGTCGAGATAGGCTCACTTCGGGGTACAATGGTAATCCGGCTGAGTGCGGGTCCAACTGCTGCCTCTTAAGTCGCCGTCTTCTCCGCTGACGGGGCCCGCCGACTAGTGGGCCCCGCCGACGGCTCAAAGATGGGGCCGACAGCCCTTGTCCGCTGTGGGCGGGTCGGGCCGGGCCATGGATTATCTGTAGCTGTGCTTCTAATGACGCGAGCTTGGTCATGGGGTCATGGCAACAGCAGCCGCTCAAGCGGGCGATCACTATTGCCATTCCCCGTCTTGTCTGGTTAATGGCGCGTGGAGCCCGCGGGAGGGTCCGCCGACTCCGGAGGCTGACTCCGACGGGTCCGCTTTTGGGGCGCTCGCTGCCTTGGTACTCCCGACAAAGCGGGTCCTGCTGCTCTCGGGTCGCATGCAGACAGGCCATCGTGGGTACAGGAATCTGCCCACGGGCTGATGTCGAGGCCAGCGTGGCACAGCAGTTGCCGCACGGACGGAGATCTCCGCTCGAGACGGGCGCTCAGTGGCCATACCTGCTTTTTATGGGCGGGATGGGCCGCGAGGCGGCTTTATCCCATCCCGCTTGTAGTTGCTCAGCAGGAGGTGGTTGAGTCGTGGGCCGACTCTCGTAGCCGGGCCTCACCGGAGGTCGCTGGCTTGAGTCGACTCGCCCCGAGGCCGCCTCTAGGACTCGGCCTAGAGGGGCGTCAGCTGACTGCTGTCGACTCTCCTAACGCCGCTCTTTGTCTTGGGGTCTTGAGGGCTTAATCTGCCTGGATGTTTTGAAAGGTTCAGGCTCAGTCTGCCTACCCGTGGCCCATTACTCCGACAAGAGTCCCCAAGGTGGTGAGGCGCCGAGGGCAGCATGTCGAGGAGCCTCGACAGCTTCATCCCTTTGGTAGAAGAACTGACTCGGCCCGCCGCCTCTTCTTGAGCTGACTAGCAGGGGAGTCGGCCTTGCAGGGGCCGCCTTGCTCTTCAAAGGTTTAGAAGGTCGCAGCGGGATCCGGCGGCGGCTCGAGCAGCTTCCTGCAGCCGCCTGCTGCGGGCTCCGCCACGCGACGCCACACGGCAGGCTGATCTGCCACCACTGGCGTGACAAGACAGGTTCGTCCAAAGGGCCCGCCACTGGTCGTACCCGGCGCGCAGCCGGATCCGTTCTGGCGGCGTGCGAAGTTGGCTCTACGCCGTTACTCGCGCGAGAACGCTGCGTGGAACCATCGTGGGGCGTGGGGACGGGCGCATTAATCCCACGCCCGCACCGGCCGCAGCCTAAGCGCCTATAAGTAGGCGGGGAGGAGGGGCGGTGGCGACGCGCACCCCTCATCCCGCTCCTCTGCCTCGTCTTCTTCCTCGCCCGCTGCACGAAACTCGCTCGCTCCGCTCGCGCCAACTCGCCGCGCCTTGAGATGAGCTCATCCGCCGCGCGCCTCCCCACCGCTCCGGCATGTGGGACGGCTCCATCATCGACGACAACATCATCAATTCTTCGCCAAACGCGCCGCATCCCCGACAGCCACCTAGTGCGGACCAGCGCGCCGAGGGCGAAAATCACGCCCGCGCCGGAGGAGGCGGCGGGTCATTTTCCGCACCTCATGCGCGCGGGCTAGGGCTGCCGGCGAGCGGCTTCTTCCCGCATTCTTGGGTTCTTGGGCTCCACCCACTACGCCACCCCAAACACGGTGGTGTTGCTGGTCGCCTTCACATCCTTATCTTGAAGGTTTTCGAGTTCTCCCCACCATCGAGCTGTGGGGGAATTCTTCAAGCGGCTTCGGGACCCGTCGCCGGCACAGGCCCGGCTCTGTCGCGACACGCTCATCGCTCAAGAGGAGGCCGGTGCCCGAGAACCCTTTTCACTGCCATCTCCCTCATCAGAGTCGGTGAAGATGTGGCAGCGTACATACTTCTTGCCAAGAACGCCGCCCCGAAGGCCCAGGTCAACTTGCCATATACGTGGCGGCGAAGTTGATGAACCGACCCTCCGGCTGGTCCTATAGGGCCCGGACGCTGACTCCCTTGCAGTAATGCTTGCCGCCAGCGGGCTCAGCGTGATGATCTGATCGGAGGGCTGGACTGGGGTGACTTGCTGCCCGCATTGGTGGCGCCGAGTTCTCCCTCTTCAAGGCCGACCTCATCGATCTGTCGGATGAGCGGCGCCGAGTTCAACCGTCACGTGCTCCAAGGACATGCCCCACTTGCGGAGGTGGTGGACACGGTGAACTTCTTGGCGAACTGCGGCCTCACGCGGAGAATGGCAGTTCGGCGAGAGCCATACTGCCGCCAATCCCGCCATTGGTAAGTGCGTCTCTTGCTTCTCTGTTTCCTTCCTCACCGAACACGGCTCTAATTTTCCTTGGTCTTCTCGATTCAGAATCCCCTCATGCCGCCTTGGCGCGGCGCCATGGGCCGGCTCGTGAATCGCCCCCGGCCGGGTGGAGAGCGACGCAGACGACCCGACTTGGGTGTGGCGGCGATGGAGGCCGACTCGAGGGAGGAGGAGGGCCAACGACTTCAGCCTTCGCCACCTTTGCCGATTGGCCCTTTGATGATGGCGAAGGAAGTCGCCCGCCGCCTTGAGAAAGCCGGCCATCCAAGCGCGAGCTCCTCGCCTCCAGGGTCGAGGTGGTCGCGAAGAAGCGCTGGCCGGGCCGAGTCAATAGCGGCCAGGCCAAGAAATTCAGGAGCGGCACTTGACCAGTAAGAGGCGGTCGCGAAGGCTAACCGCCGCAAGGAAGTGAAGAAGCCACATGCAGGTCTCCACGAAGTATTTTTTATTCTGTCTTGTTTTCTTCTGGTCCGTCTTGCCTGAAGTCTTCTCATGTCCTTTTTTCTTATCGGGGCTCCCTCACTTTGGAGAGGTCGCGCATTCCGGCAAATCATGGGGTCGGTGGAGACGTCCACCAATAGTCGGCGGGTTGACCTACGCGCCACCTCGGGAGGCAACGGAGCGGAATGCGCAGGAGAAGCGCGACGAGGAGGAGGCCGCCCGTCGGGAGAAGGCGGAGACTGAGAAGGCGGACGAAGCCGCCGCTGCAGCCAAAAGGCGAGCAGAGGAGGCCGCGCGCCTTCGGTCGGCGCTGCTCGTTACTCCGCTGAGCTCAGCGCCGCCACCGCCGGAGTTCTCGGGGCAGTCGGAGGGAGTTGGTGGTGGGGTCCCTGTCGCAGGGAGGGAAGGCGGCGAGGTCTCTTCACCGGGCACGGCCGCGCCACCTCCGCCGCCTCCACCGCAGTCCGAGATCGCGCGAGGCAAGCTGCCGGCGGACCCGCCTGTGCCGCCGACCGACGACGAGGCCGTGGCGCAGCTACTTCTTCAAATCGCCTCGCCCGGTAGCAGCCGTCTTGAGAAGCGACCTCGGCGCCGCGCCCCTTGAGAAGGCGCCGCCCAGCTTCGGCCATCCACGGCAGGCGACAGCGCGCGCCCGTTGGGTGGGTGCGAGGCGGCTGGCGCCTCTGAACACAGCGCTCCTAGGCGTCCGTGAGAGGCTGCGGGCTGAAGGCGGCGCCATCAGGAATCTCTCAAAGCGCTGGCATCGCGATCCGCCGATGGTGTATGTTTCTTTTGAACTTTTTCTTACTCTTCTCGTGTGAAGCAGCTAAGCTTCTGCTGAGTGCTCCCAGGAGTTTGGGCGGCTGCTAGCAGTGTCCGGAACTGTTGATTCCAAGTTTTACCTCTGTATGCGGAATTCTCGTCGCGGGAGTATCACAACCTCCAGCGCTGCCTTCAACCATAGCGTTGAAGAGCTGAGCAAGCGGGCTGCTGACTTGACGAGGCCGAGGTGAGTTTCTTCTTGGCAGTGGCGCCTGGCGAGCTGTAATCCTCAAGATTCGGGCATTGCTGCTTGATCTGGCGGATCTTCTGGCGACTTCTTAGTCGACAACTTTGTGTCCTTCTTCTTTTTATTCTCTAGAGTCCAGCGCCGCTCTTGAGGCAGCTGGGTACAAGCCGAGACCGCTTTGCGTGCCAAAGAGGAGGAGTCAGCAGCAAGCTTCGCCCTTGAGCGTGACCTGATAGCTCTGCTTGGTGGCGAGCAGAGGGAGCTACTCAAAGCGGCGAGAGCTCAGTGGAGAAGAAAAGAGCCGCCTCTGGCGAATTTGAGAGCGGCGCTCCGCTGGACCGACGGGGAAGCGCAAGCGACCTCCGGCTTCCACGAAATCGAAGATATAAATCGATGGTGAAGTTGCTTTTACTTCTTCTTTTGGGTTTGCGACTATGGGTTAAGCCGACTCCTGTTTTTCGACTTGCTTCTTCTTCTTGGTAGACTTCTTCCCGGTCACACACAGGCGGCCAATCAGGCCATCGAGGCCGGCCTTGGCCTTGGGCGGTGGCCCGAGATCGCGATACAACGCCCGGACCCTTGACGAGCAGCTCCCGAGCATTGAGGCTCGTCTGCGGCGGCACATTGGATGTTGCGCCATCTTGAGCGTGTCGGTGTGAGCGTCGCTGCCACTGTGGCGAACATGCGGTTCTCGCCTCACCGACCGGACCGCCCGGCTGGAGGTCATGGTTGGCTGTCTTGAGGCTTGGAAGGTTCAGCGGCTGGTTGGAGCCCGCCGAGCCTGGAGTTCGTCAAAGGCGTGGTATCGAGGGCTCGACCGACTGAACCCGGCGGCGTTCGGTCGAAGCCCGGCGGAGCTGCTGGCCACGGAGGGCGCCCTCGTCAAGCGTCGTCGGCGATCGCCGACTTCTACGGACACCAGCGTCTTCGTCCACGAGTGGGCTGAAGAGCGGTGGGGAAGCACCACGGAGTGGTTCGGGATGAACGCGGACTCGAGCGAGACTCGGCGGAGGTGATTGACTCCAGCGCCGAGATGAAAACGGCGGAGGGCGAAGACAACATGGGCGCCCGGAAGGCGGGCGGGCGACCAGCCTCAACCTCGGCCGTGCCTCGACAGGCGAGCAGCCCATCCGGGCAGCTGCCGCCGAAGGCGATCAAGCCGAACCGCCCAGCCGGCCGCCCGGCGCAGCCGCCGCCTCCCGACCTTCCAACCCCATCCGCTTCTTCTTGGGCCCTTTATTTTATCTGTTTGCTAGTCTTTTGAAAGAACTTGTTAATTTGCACAATTCCACCCGCGGGGTGTATTCTGAACCTCTGTTCGAAGATCCGGCCAAGGGCCTAAGCTTGTGTAAATATTATTCTAATTTATCTTTCCTTGCTTATTGCTCTTGTGGCTTTTCCTTTGCCGCCTTCCTTAGATGCCACCTTGCCGATCAGACGGCAACCGCTCTGTGGATTGCCGTCTAGATCAAGTGCTTGGCGACTTTGAGAAGGCAAGTACATTGGCCATTTTGATCGTTAAGCAAGTTAGGTAAGCGGCAAGCCGGCTCCTTAGGAGTCGGTTTCTGAATAAACTGGAAGCTGATTTAAACTATGTTTATGCTTTGGGTCCTAGCCATTTTTTCATGTGGGCGCCCGTTCTACCTTACTCCTGCCCACGAGCGATCGCTCTGCGAGACTGTAACTTCAGCAGAGGCGGCTTGGGCACCGCCGCTACTTGTCGACTTGAAGCATTCATAGCCAAAAGCGGCGAGTCCCAGGGCCGACTAGTGAGCCCGGTGCCAAACAACATAATCAAGGGTAACATACTTAAAGGCATAATTCTTATCATACAGATATCAAAGAGGCAGTCCCGAGCTGCGTCTCGGGGCCCGAAGTCTTAATACTTCAAACACAAAGGGTAGCGTGGTACATACTGCATCAAGCTGTAAAATCTTGAGGAGGAGATTAGCATTCCATAACCGCTCCGTCTCTTTGCGAGTCGTCCTCTTGCATGCTCGGGGCTTACGGCGTCGATCGGGGTAGTAGGTCGTTGCCCAACACCTTCTGATGATGAATGGGCCTTCCCAAGAACCAAGACAACTTGTCTTGGCGGCTGTTATTTGGATCGGCCAGAACACAAAGTAAGCCCTCTAGGAATGATCTTGGCAACCTTCTTGTTGTAGTGCGGTAGCGAGGCTCTGTTGGTAGATCTTTGGACCCGGCTAAGTGCCAATAGCCGGCCCTCTTCCAACAGATCGGCGCCGTCTTGGCGTCTTCTACACTTCCTCTTGATTGTACATGGGGACTCGTGGGGAGTCGAACTCTATATCCGTTGGGATGGCGGCTTCGGCACCGTGGGCGAGGAAGAAGGGTGTGAAGCCGGTTGACTTGTTTGGAGTCGTGCACGAGACTCCGGAGGGCAGGCAACTCCTCAAGCCACAACAAGGCCGAGCAGCTCAATGGATTCGACCAGTCGAGGCTTGATGCGAAGACGAGGATGAGGCCGTTCGCTCGCTCCACGGCCGTTTGACTGCGGATGGGCAGCGGACGCTAAGTCCGGCGGATGCCTTAAATCGCGCCCAAGCGGGCCCAGCGGTGCCTTTAACAAAATTTGTGCCGTTATCGGTGATGATGCTGTGTGATGCCGCCTGCAAGGGTCGTGATGTCGGCGATGAAAGTCCTTTGCCGTAGGACCATTCAACTTCTTGATGGGTTTGCTTCTATCCACTTGGTGAACTTGTCCACATGACAGTAAGTGAGTTAGAGCCACCTCGTGCGTTTGAATGGTCCCCACCATGTCCAGGACTCAAACAGCAAAAGGGCGAGGCGATGGGGATAGTCTTGGCGGTTGAAGCCGGTGAGCGGCTTGGAGCCAGAACACTGGCACCTTGCATTTTGAACTAATTCCTTAGCCTCTTCTAGGGCAGTTGGCGGAAAAACCTTGTCGGAAGGCTTTGGCGGCAGTGCTCTTGAGGCTGCATGATGGCACTTTTCATACGATGGATGTCTTGAGAATTGCTTAGCCTTGCCTCGACTTGGCCTTGGCGCTGGTAGACACGGTAGCTGCGCTGACCAGCTCTCTATTGACTATGGTGTAGGCTGCCGCTCGGCGTTGCACTTGCCAAGCCAAGGTTTCATCAGTTGGTAGCTCTCCAAAACACTAAGAACTTCGAGGATGGGCTGGGCCCATGAGGGTGCTGCTATTTCTTGTTTGCGATCTGCTACTTGGGCCCAATGACTGGGCTGGGGGCGTGCGGGTTAGATCCGCAGCAGCAGCTTCTTGGGTTGAAGAAGTCCCGAACGTGGCGCGAGTCCCGGGCGAAAATCTTGGAGTCTTCCGCAATGAGTCGCCCATTGATCCCGGGCAGGTTCGAAGTCCGGGCGGCTTCCATTCTTAGCGTTCTTGAAGCGTCTGCAAGATTCTTGTGCCGTCTGCTGAGGCTTTGAGTCGGATCCGACTTCTTGAGGAGCGGCACAAAGATGGAGTCTAACTCACGGTGGCTGACAGCGGATGGCGAGGCGAAGAAGGCGGCGCGGATTGTATTACTGGCGGGTGAGCGATTCTTGCCGGGACATCGCTTAATCGTTATGCGTTTCTTGGAGCGTGGAGAATTTGCATCCTCAAAATATCCACTCAGCTGCTTTGTACCAAAAATGGTAGCTCGCCATATTTGCATCTTTGGCATCGATCGCGGATGATTGTTGGACCACCAAGTCAAGATCGCCATAGCACGAGATCCGGCGAATGCCAAGCTCTTTGTGGCCGGGCCCGTGAATGAACGCCTCGTGTTGAGCGTTGTTGGAAGTGGAGAAATGGATCTCGTGGCGTACTTGAGCTTATCGCCCTTGGGAAGTGAGGACCACCGCGGCTCCCAAGCGGGTGCGCATCTTAGAGCCATCAAAGTGCATCCGCCAATGGGTGGAGTCGGTATTTGGCGGCAGTACTAGAGTCTCGGCCAGGTCGGCGAAAGTCGGCGATGCTTGTCACTTGATGGCGGTCTTGGGGCTGGTAATAGATGGTGTAGGGGGCAAACTCTATGGCCCATTTGGCCACTCGACTGAAGCATCTCGGCTTCGATGATCTCTACTAGTGGGGCCGTGCAAACCACGGTGATTGGATGCTCTTGGAGTAAGGCTACAACTTCTTGGCGGCAAGTGCAGCGCGTAACACATCTTCGGTAGTGGGTGTAGTTACGCTTGGAGGTCGCAAAGTGGCTTCGCTCAAGTAATACTTTGGTCTCTGGACAGGTGGCGCCTTGCCTTCCTCATGCGTTCAACTACAATGGTATCCTGACTACCCCTCTTGGTGGCGGCAATATCACGAGGAGCATGGGCTCCTTTGGAGTCGGAGCCGCCAGCGCACTGGGGAGTATGTCAGCATTCTCTTTACTAGCGGAGAAAAGCTTAACGCCTTGGAGTTCCATTGAAGAAGGTGGTCTTCTTCATAAGCTGATGCGGAGGAAGAGCTTTCGCCGACCGACTAATGAATCGGTGATAGGCGTAAGCAGCCGGTGAACACGCACATCTAGCGGTGGCGTGGGTACTTCCATCCTTCGATCGCCTTGATCTTCGCGAGGTTGCACTCTATGCAGCGTTCGAGGAGACCGAGAGCCAAGGAGCTGGCGGTGGGTACTCGAAGCGCATTTCTGCGGGTTGAAGCTTCTGGAATCGGCGCGGGTTTTCAAAGGTCTCCTTGAGGTCTTCAAGCGTTCCTCGCTTCTCGTCTTCACCACCACGTTGTCCCGTAAGCGTGGAGTTTCTAAGCTGCTTGAGGAGGGCACTTACGCATACTGGCGCTGAGGTGGCGCGGCGTTTCTCAACCCGAGCGTCATGGTCGGTGGCAGAAGGCTCCAAGCGGCGTGATGGCGGTCTTCAATCTGTCGGCGGGTTCAGCTTGATCGGTGATATCCTGAATATGCATCTAGAAGCTCAATAGCTCGCATCCGGTGTGGAGTCTATCACTGATCAATTCTTGGCAGCGAGAGCGGGTCCTTAGGGCAGGCTTTGTTGAGGCTTGTGTATTCAATACACATCGCCCTTGCTTGTTCTTCTTTAGTACCAAGACCGGGTTTGCTAACCATTACGGAAAAAACTTCCATGATGAAACGGATCAGGAGGCAGGCTATCTCTTCCCAAAAACTCTTCTTTTCTCTTCGGCCGGTAGCGCCAAGGGCTGCACGGCCAGACTTCATCAGATCGGACATGTAACTTGTGCTCGTGAAATCCGTCGGTACACAGGCATGTCTTTGGGGACCATGCGAAGATGTCGATTCTCCACGAGAGAAATCGGCGAGCTCGCCTTCCTATTTCAGCTGTCGAGTTTGCACCTCTGACGGTGTATCTCTCCAGTGCTCGGGTCCAAGGTATCTTCTTGGTCTCTTTAGCGGCTTGAGCAGGCCCTCAACCCGACTCCTTGGTGGGCGATATCTACGGCTTCTTGCCGGCCATTGCCTACAACCTGATCCAGAGTACACTTCTCAGCTGTGATCACGGGGGACTCGGCCAGCGGCTGCTTTGATTACACACACGGACGACTTTACTGTCGCCGGCCTACTGGTCGAAATCCTTAGAACTTCGGCATCTTCATCTTGAGGTAGGCGTAGTGGGGGACCGCCATGAATTTGGCGAGCAAATCGGCCAAGCGGGGCATGGTAAAGACTTCGGGTCCACCACTTGAACGAGGCGGCTCTCGAAAGTGATCCTTGTCCCCAAAGAGGGCGTCTATCGAGAATCTTGCCAATCGGTGGCGAGGAAGGCCGAGTACAATTCCGTGGAACACCGGTCGACTATCTTGAAGCTGTCTTTGCTTGATTCTAGCTTCTCCGCCGTTATCCTTGTACTTTGGATGTTGATGCTGCTGCCTCCATCTATCAGCACCAGCGAAGCGGCGGCCGCCTATCGGCGACAAGGTGGCTCCCAAGACCAGGGCGTAAAGGCCGGGTTGGCATAACCTCTGGTGATCAGCGGCTCAAGCTGATTGGCTTCTCGAGACGGTTCGCATGAATCTGGGAGTTACAGCGCTCTGCATTCACTTCTTCTGTATGCTGCCGCCTGCTGCTCTTGTGATCGTCGACTATTGGGTAAACACTCACATAGGCACCATGCTACGGGTAGTCGTCTTGCCTTCTGGCAGCGCGACATGGCCAGGATCTTTGAGGCGGTGGTGGAGGCGGCTGACCCAATGACGGAGGCGGAGGGAGCACTGGGGCGTCTCCTTGGCGATCTGGTGAGCCAGTGGCATAAGGGTGGTGTGGTTTGGCCGGCCCGGCGCCGCTATGGAACTTGCGAGGGTCCGTCTAGAATGCCTTTCGTGAAGGAGGCAACCAGTTGGACTTACCGCCTTTTTGCATGTGAGGAGGCTGCCCTCACGGCGTGGTCTTATTTGCCACCTGCGGTTGTTGGAAGCGGCTGCGAGAATATCTTAATGATCATTACGCGCTCTTCGTAAGCATGGCTGGCGTCCTTGGCCGAAGATGCAGGAGCATGGGGGCCACCTTGCGATCGCGACCCGATCTCCAACTTCATGGAGGAGTCGGCTGTGGCGTGTTATGCTGCTATGACCAGCCTTTCGTCGAGGTCTCCGTCTCGTCGCATAAAGGCTTGTGCTTGAGGAGGTGCCTTCTCTACGCACGGCGGTGAAGTACTCGATTGCTTGCACCTCATGCACTCCTTCGCCAGGAGTTAGGAGCTCGGCCCGGCGCATGAGGTAATCGAGAAGTGGACTTCGTTGGGGCCTTACGCTGAGGACAGGTAGCGAGGCTTGGGAGGTCGCTTATGCGTGCTCGTGAGAGTTGCGGGCGAAGGCCTCGGTGAAGTCGACCCAGCTGTTGATGCTGCGGGGCTTCAAGCTGTTCAGCCATGTATAGGCCGTGCCACGGAGCATGAGGGAACATACTTTACTGACTTGCGCTTATTGCCGTTAAGCTATCGCTGGCGGCGTGGAGTAGTCCACCAGCCAGTCCTCGGCTTCCGCGGGCGGTGTATTTAGGTGTGTCTCAAGAGTGTGAATCCTCGGGGAAAGGCTGCGTCTCGGATCGAGGTCGAAGCAGGGTGGGCCCAACTCGTCCTCCTCTTCTAGTGCGAGGATCGGTGGAGTCGCTCGATCCGGTGGCGGCGTTTTCTCCGACTCCCTCTCGGCCAAAGGTCCGCAAAGAGTTGGATGCTCGGCGGGTGGCGGGAGACTCACCTTTCTCTGCGGGGAGGAGGCTGATGAGTCGTCCGCCGCTCACTTCCTCTCGAGCGGCCGCGTCTTCGTGCGCTCGATGGAGATGTGAGTCGGCTATGGCTGACGGCGGATCCTTGTTTTTCTTCGCGGGCGCCGCCGGTCGGCGTCCGAGGCATCGCGCCTTGATCTCGGCGGGGAGGCAAGTCGCCATGTTGTCTTCAGCGGGCGCCTCGTGCGGCGGCGCCCGTCTTGCGCGGCGGCGGCGTCGAGCTGCTAGACTTCGCTCACGTCATCGAGCAGCGCTCTCGCCCTCGAAGTTATCGAAGCGTACGCCGCCGCGCGGCGCGCTGGATGTGATCTCATGGCGTGGCATACCGCAGGCGGCTAAACAATTAGCGATAGCCGCCATTTCTTTGGACGCGCCTATGCGGCTAAACCCGTCGGAGCGGTGAAACGCCCAGCCGCGATCCATCTCGCGGCTGATAGGCTTCCGGCAAGCGTCTCATGCTTACCACCTACATGCGCCCACGAGCTGGGCGGCGTGCCTCCAGCGTTCAGCGGTGGCGTCTTTGGAATAAGGCGGTAAGGTCTTCAGAACCTGGTCGAGAAAGTCACGAGCTCCCTCGGCGGAAGGCTCCTTGTGACCAATAGCGAGCACCTCCGTGGCGGTGCTTCCGCCCGCTCTCCCGCCGCGAGGACATGCTCGTCGTGAACCCTGCGTTGGTGGGGAGCAGCGTCGGCGGCAGCGGTGTCGAGTCGACCGGTATCGGTTCGGTGGAGCCCTCACGGACTCCAGTCGTGCCGGGCTCGCCCGGCGGCGTGGGCTGAGTCGGAGTCAGCGAGAGGAGGCTTTCGGGGCCGTCCGTGCCTGCGTCGGATGCGGGCTCGTCGGGCGAACCTCGCCCGACAAGTTGGTGAGCCGCCGCGCAGCACGGCGACCTCGGCGCCATGCAGCGTGGCCTTGAACTCTGTCTGGCGTCTTAGGGCTGGCTCTTTCGCCGGGGAAGGAAGAGGGTTCTGTCGGAGCAGGTCTTGAGACGGCGGTGCACGGGCCCCCGGTGGGCGCCAAATGTCGGGGTTGGGTGCGACATATGCCAAGGATGGCTTATCATGGGGCAGCGGTAGAATATGGCGGTGCACAGAGAAGCAGGATGAGGTGTGAAGACATGCGCGCGTGAATCTTACCCGGCTTGAGGCTCTCAGGAATACTTGCCCTACTACTACTCTCGGGGTCTCTGCAGATCACTATAGCAAAGTGAGTACAAGATGCTCCTGTGAGCTGTTCGGGGTGAGGAAGGAGAAGAGACCGGCTAGCTCTTCTCTCCTCTGTATGTGTGTGTCAAACTACTAGGTTCAACCCTTTGCATGGGTGCCAGGGGGTTATATAGGCCTACCCAGAAGTACAATAGTAATCGGCTGAGTCTGCGGGTCCAAGCCGTCGATCTCTTAAGTCGCCGTCTTCTCCGCCCGACTTACAGGGCCCGCCGACTAGTGGGCCCGTCGGCCACCCAACATGGGGACGGCTGGCCCTTGTCGCTTGTGGTAGTCTTGCCCGACTGCGGATTCTTTGAGCCGTGCTTCTAATAGCCTTGAGCTTGGTCATGGGGTCATAGCAGCATGATCGCCGCTGGCGGCGATCCTGTTGCCATTCCCGTCTTATGCGGTTAATGGCGCGTGGAGCCACGCAGGAGAGGGGCGACCGATTCGGAGGCCGACTCCAGGTCGTCTTTGGGGCGCTCTCGCGTCTTGAGGTACTCCAGCCGACGGTGAATCCCGCCATCTTCAATTCGATGCAGACAGGCCGCCGATGGGTACAGGAATCTGCCCGCAGGGGCTGATGTCGAGGCGGCGTGGCAGCGTGCCCGCGGCCGGACGGAATCTCCATCGATGCAGCGCTCTGGCCCATACGCCCCTTTATGGGTGGGGCGAGGATGGGCGCGGCGGACTTTATCCCATCCCGCTCGTAGTTGCTTTCGAGGCGGGGAGGTGGTTGGTGTGCGGACCGACTCCTGTGCTTGACACCTCCTTTGGAGTCGCTGGCTTCGTCGACTAGATCACGAGGCCGTCTCTGAGGAGGAATCGGCCTAGCGGGGCGATCGGCGACTCTGATGCCGACTCTCTGGCGGCTCTTTGTCTTGGGGTCTTGAGGCGCGATGCCCGATGTTTGAAACAGTTCGAGGGGCTGGGTCTGCCTACCCGTGGCCCATTACTCGATACCCATAATTATATTCTATTCCACCCATAGTGATATATCCATGGCTCACGCTCATGTATTGCGTGAAATTTGAAAAAGTTTGAGATTACTAAAGTTTGAAACAATTGCTTGGCTTGTCATCGGGGTTGTGCATGATGAGAGCATTCTCGTGTGACGAAAATGGAGCATAACCAAACTATACGATTTTGTAGGGATGAACTTTCTTTGGCCATGTTATTTTGAGAAGACATAATTGCTTAGTTAGTATGCTTGAAGTATTATTACTTGTATGCCAATATTAAACTTTTATCTTGAATCAAATGGAAGGGTTATATCTATGGACTGAACTGCAGAATTCCAGAATAGAGGAGAAGGCCTAGCCTATCACAGACTAGCATCTTCAAGCAGCTCCAAGCATCTTGCAGCATGTAGAAGAGTAGAGAATAGCAGTTTATATTTAACAAACATGTTGTAGCATTATGGCCCAGAGATCCTTCCTCAACTCCCTGCGAGAAAGCAATCCCGGGGCCACATATCTCAAGTGTCCATTTCTAGTTGTAACAGCTCCGGATACAAGTCTGAACGTCTGTTAGCGTGGACACGGCTATTAATAGATAATCTTCCCTGCAGGGGTGCACCACGTTACCCAACATGCTTGATTACTCTGGCCGGACACACTTTTCTTTGTCAAAGCCCGGCCTCGGATGGTCAACATGTCGCAGCCCTACCTAGGCTCAGCAGACAGGTCCTCGCCAGTCTACATCCTAAGCGCTCCAGGGTCTTGGGCCCATCACCCGTTACTCTACGGGTGCGTTCGCGGCAGGGTGAATCAACACCACCTCGGTTGGCGGCGCAGATCCGAAACGGTGCATAGCTGAACTGAATGTCGACAAATCTTGGTGATACTACTACGTTGAGGCCCATAACAATTCTCGCGTGGTGGTTAGTGTGTAAAGGCCAGAGGACAACTCAGAACAAATACCAAAACCTGTTAGTGCATTATTAAAAAGAAGTGACAGCTGGCGGGGCAAGTCTGGAGCTAGCACCCCATCCTGGGTGATACCGCTAAACAGCCAGCCGCCACCGTATCAACTCCTGATTGCTCTCCGGGCCTGCCCATCTTTCACATCATGTCGCGGGTACCTCTTAGGGCCGACCCGAGTTCAACAATGGTCTCAAGTAAAGTCAAGGTAACCGTGTGTCCAAACATCAAGGGGGAAACTTTGAGGAATCACCCTCGGTGGATTCCACTCGATGTAATCATCAAGGAGAATGTAGGAAGAATCACCCTCGAGGTTCACCCTTGAGGGGCTGCACGACAGAGTCGTGTCGGGAGTGGTTAAGGAGGAATTACCCTCGATGACCACGACTGAATAGCTACGGTATAGTGTTATCATCAAGAGTGCGTTACGAGGTATCACCCTCGGCACTTGATAGTAACTATGCAGAGTCGTACAACTAAAGGGGTGTGAGGTGCTATGTCGGTCTCTGGTCATCGATCATGTTGATCGAGTCATCGATGATGAAGCAGAAGCAACAAGGACAAGGTGGGGGTCACTGATGGATGACTAACCAACCTATACTAAGAAGTATAGGGTAAGCGGGTAGGTAACACTAGTAGGTAGAAAAGCAGCCTATGCATCAGAATAGGAGCAATCAATTATAGTAGCAAAATATAATGCAAGCATGAGAGAATGGAATGGGCGATATTGGGATGATCAGAGCGGGGTGAGGGAGTCCTGGACTAAGGGGTCCTCAGGCATCCAGCCTGTTGTCCATGGGCCGGACTGATGGGTTGTGAAGACATGAAGGCCGAAGACTGCACTCGTGTCCGGATAGGACACTCCTTGGCGTGGAAGGCATGCTTGGCGATCAACTATGAAGATTCTTTCTGATGTAACCGACTCTATGTAACCCTAGATCCCTCCGGTGTCTATATAAACCGGAGGGCATAGTTCGGAAAGGATATACTCATTACCATAGTCATATAGGCTAGGCCTCTAGGGTTTAGCCATTACGATCTCGTGGTAGATCTAATATTGTAATACTCATATTCATCAAGATCAATCAAGCAGGAAGTAGGGTATTACCTCCATAGAGAGGGCCCGAACCTGGGTAAACATCGTGTCCCCCCGTCTCCTTCCACCATCGACCTTAGGCGCATAGTTGGGACCCCCTACCGGGAATCGCGGTTTGGACACACATTGGTGCTTTCATTGAGAGTTCCACTATGCTTCGGCAGAAAGGTTCGATGGCCTTGATTGTCCATAGTGGCGCTGTCGGGGCTTCCTCCCGGACAGATCTTGATGTTCCGGCTGCTTCATACTACAGGCCAACTCGCTTAGCCATCTGGGCTATATCGATAATTCGCCCCTAGCCATCGAGGTCAGATTGGAAGCTTGAACTACGGCGCGGACACCCGCGGAGACTTGATCTTGAAGGTTGTCTTGCGAATCGCTCGCCCTCGCTCAATGAACGCCTTAAATCTGTCATCGGGTCACATCCGGAGATGGTTCCTGTTGCTACAATGGCCTTAAAGCAGGAAAATCGTGCCATCAGGGGAGCCCGCGAGTCCCATGGTGTTGGGCGTACGAACTCAACACCATGCAATATTTGCGTCAAGCGGAACTCGGACTCGTCTCGGCTATAAGTTCGGACCATGTGCGGCGGATACCGAAGCAATGGTCTTTTCCTACCAATCTATCCCCCTAGGGCATGCCGTGAGTGCTGGTTTTGATGATTTGTGATTTTTGCAATAAAGTATGTGAGTTCTTTATGACTAATGTTGAGTCCATGGATTATACCCACTCTTACCCTTCCATCATTGCTAGCCACTTTGGTACCGTGCATTGCCTTTTCTCACCTTGAGAGTTGGTGCAAACTTCTCCAGTGCATCCAAACCCCGTGATATGATATGCTCTATCACACATAAGCACCTTATATCTTCCTCAAAACAGCCACCATACCTACCTATTATGGCATTTCCATAGCCATTCAAGAGATATATTGCCATGCAACTTTCCACACGTTCCGTTTATCATGACACATTCATCATTGTCATATTGCCTTGCATGATCATGTAGTTGACTTGGTATTTTGTGGCAAAGCCACCATATATTATTTCATACATGTCACTCTTGGTTCATTGCATATCGGTTACACCTGCGGAGGCATTCATATAGAGTCATACTTTGTTCTAGTACAGTTGTAATCATTTAGTTGTAAATAAAAGAAAATAAAAGAAATGATGCTACTATCTTTTTCCATACTTGTGCTTCAAAGTAGCACTATGATCCTTATGATAGAGAGTCTCTTGTTTTGTCACTTTCCATTTGGTTGCAATGGGCTTCCTCAAATTCCCTAGGTCTTAAGTGAGCAAGCAAGTTGGATGCACCACTTAGTTTCTTTGTTGAGCTTTCATGCATTTTAGAGCTCTAGTGCATCCGTTGCATAAATCCCTACTCGTCACATTAACATCAATTGATGGGCATCTCCATAGCCCGTTGATTAGCATTTGATATGAGACTTTCTCCTTTTTGTCTTCTCCACATAACCCCATTATCGGGGTTGGGTGCATTTTATATGCCAAGGATGTCTTATCATGGAGGGGCAGAGTAGACGTCGCGGTGCTGGAAGCAGGATGGCGAAGACATGCAGCAAGCGGATCTTACCCGGCTTGAGGGCTCTCGGGGAGATAACACCCTCTTGCTGCTGCGGGGTCTCACGCATGATCCTATGGCAAAGTAGTACAAGATGCTCCTTGAGCTGTTAAAGGTGAGGAAGGAGAAGAACGGACTAGCTCTTCTCTACCTCTGTATGTGTGTGTCAAACTACGGTTCCAACCCTTTGCATGGGTGCCGGGGGGTTTATATGAGCCTACCCAGAAGCCAATAAATAATCCGGCTGAGTCTTGGTCAGCAAATCGGTCTCTTAGTCGATCTTCTCACATCCGACTTGGGGCCCCTCATTAGTGGGCCCGTCGGCAACCCGGCGGCCGACAGCCCTTGTCACGTTGGTAGTCAGCGGTTCGCGGATTCTGTCCGTGCTTCTAATGCCTTGCTTGGTCATGGGGTCATAACATGATTGCGCCGCTGGCGGCGATCCTATGCCATTCCGTCTTGTCGGTTAATGGCGCGTGGAGCAGCGGGGTCCGTGGAGCTCGGTGACTCCGGCAGGTCGTCTTTAGGCGCTCGCGTCTTGATACTCCGCCGACGGTGAAATCCTGCAAATCTTGGTCGTCTGAGACAGGCCGCCATTAGGTGCGGGGAATCGCCCGCGGGGCTGATGTCGAGAACAGCGTGTATGATCTTACAGGCCGAACGGAGATCTCCGTCGATCGGCCTCTGTGGATACGCCTTTATGGGGAGGGGAACGTGACTATCCATCCAGCTTGTAGTTGCTCGGGCAGGAGGTGGTTGGAGTCGTGGGCCGACTCACATGGCTTGACCTCCTTTGGAGGTCGGCCGTCGACTGTCTGAGGCCGTCTGGGACTCGGCCTAGAGGCGGTCGGCTGACTCTGTGCCGACTCTCGAGCAGCGGCTCTTTGTCTTGGGGTCTTGAGGCATGCTCTGCTGATGTTTGAAGGTTAGGGGCTCAGTGCGCCTGCAGTGGCCCATTACTCCGACAGTAGTCCCGAAAGTGGTGGCGAGGGCAGCAGCATGTCGAGGAGCCTCGACAGCTTCATCCCTTTGGTAGAAGAATCTGGACTCGGCCCGCCGTCTCCTTCTTAGTGACTAGCAGGGGAATCGGCCTTGCGAGACGTCTTGCTCTTCAAGGTTTAGAAGGTCTTAGCGGGATCCGGCGGCGTGCTGATAAGCTTCCGGCCGCGGTTCGGAGCCGACCCGGCGCCACGGCAACAGGGCGATCTGCCAGCCACTGGCGTGACAAGCAGGCCCGTCGGCGGGGAACCCGCCACTACCGTACCCGGCGCGCAGCCGAATCCGTTCTGCGGTCGTGCGGGCGGTTGGCTCTACGCCCGTTACTGCCAGCGCGATAACGTCGTGGAACCATCGTGGGGCGTGGGGGCGTGAAGCGCGGTTAATCCCGCCCGCCCCACCGGCGCGGCCTAAGCGCCTATAAGTAGCGGGGGGAAGGCGGTGGCACTGCGCACCCTCATCCCGCTCCACCGTCTTCTTCCTCGCTCCGCTGCACGAACCTCGTTTTCTTCCTCGCTCCGCTCGCCCGAACCTCGCCCGCCCAGCGAATGAGCTCATCCGCCGCCGCATCCCACATGCAGCTCCGGCATGTGGGGGCTCCATCATCGGCGACAACATCGCCAATTCGCCGTAAGCGCGCGCATCCCCAGCGGCCACCAAAATGCGGACCAGCGCGCCCCTGGCGAAAATCACGCCCGGCGCCGGAGGCGGCGGGTCATTTTCGCTCGCACCTCATGCGGCGGGCTGGGCTGCGGCGGCTTCTTCCGCGCATTCTTGGGTTCTTGAACCCGGCCGCTGCGTCACCCCAAACACGGTGGTGCTGCTGACGCCTTCACATCCTTATCTTGAAGGTTTTTCGGAGTTCTCCCACCATCGAGCTGTGGGGAATTCTTTGGCTTCGGGACCGTCGCTCGGCGTGCCCGGCTCTGTCGCGACACGTTCATACATCAAGAAGGCCGGTGCCGAGAACCCTTTTCACGCCATCTCCCTCATCAGTCGGTGAAGATGTGGCAGCGTACATACTTCTCGTCAAACGTCGCCCCGAAGGCGTAGGTCAACTGCCGCCTTACGTGGCGGCGAGTTGTGAACCGACCCTCCGGCTGGTCCTATAGGGCCGGTGACTCCCGCAGCAATCGCTTGTCAGCGGCTCGGCGTGATGTCTGATCGGAGGGCTGGTAGGCGTGACTTCTTGGCACTTCGTGGCGCGAGTTCTCCCTCTTCAAGGCCGACCTCATCGATCTGTCCGGATGGCTTGAGTTCAACGTCACGTGCTCAAGGACATACCCCAGTGGTGGACACGGTGAACTTCTTGGCGAACTGCGGCCTCCGCGGAGGAATGGCAGTTCGGCGAGGGCCCTCTCATGGCCTAATCCCGCCATTGGTAAAGTGCGTCTCTTGCTTCTCTGTTTCCTTCCTCAGCCGAATCTGGCTCTAATTTTCCTTGGTCTTCTCGATTGAGAATCCCCTCATACCGCCTTGGCCGGCGCGCCCGGCTGATGATCGTCCCGGCCGGGTGGAGGCGGCAGGCGACCCGACTTGGGTGTGGCGGCGATGGAGGCGACTCGAGGAGGAGGAGGGCAACGACTTCAGGCCTTGGCCACCTTGCGATGCTTTGTGATGTGCGAAAATCGCCCCCGCCGCCAGCCGGCCATCCAAGCGCGAGCTCCTCAGCCTCCTTAGGTGGTCGTTGGTAGCAATGGGCAAGTCAATAGCGGCGGTGAAATTCAGGGCGGCACGTGACCAGTATGAAAAAGTCATGAAGGCTAACCCGCTTCGCAAAGGAAGTGAAAAGCCACATGAGTCTCACGAGTATTTTTTATTCTGTCTTGTTTTCTTCTGGTCCGTCTTGCAGTCTTCTCATGTCCTTTTTTCTTGTCGGGCTCCCTCACTTTGGAGAGGAGTGCGCGCCTCAAATCATGGGGTGGGTGGGCGTCCACCAATGGTCGGCCCAGGTTGACCTACGGCCACCCGGGAGGCAGCAGGCGGAATCTTGCCAGGAGAAGCCTTGAGGAGGAGGCCGCCCGTCGGGAGGAGGCGAGGAAAGGCGAGACCGGCGCTGCAGCCAAAAAGCGGCGAGGAGAGGCAGCGCCTTCGGTCGGGCTACTCGTTACTCGGCGAGCTCGGCAACGCCACGCCAAGTTCTCGAGGCAGTCGGAGGGAGTTGGTGGTGGGGTCCTGTCATGAGGAGGGAAAGGCGAGGTCTCTTCACCGAACGCGGCCGCGCCACCTCGCCGCCTCCACATGATCCGAGATCGCCTTGAGGCAAGCTGCCCGGCGAGACCCTTTGTGCCGCGGCCAACCGGCGAGCCGTGGCGCAGCGCCTTCTTCAAATCGCCTCGCCGGTAGCAGCCCGTCTTGAAAGCGACCTGGCGCCCGCGCCCGCGAAGGCTAAGCGCCGCCCATTTCGGCCATCCACGGCGGCGACAGCGCGCGCCCGTTGGGTGGAGTGCGAGGCGGCTTGCGGGCCTCTGAACCGCAGCGCTCCTAGGCGTCCAGGAGGCTGCGGGTGAAAGCGGCGCCATCAGGAGAATCTCAAAGCGCTTTGCATCGCGATCCGCCGTGCAGAGTATGTTTCTTTTGAACTTTTCTTACTCTTCTCGTGAGAAGTAGCTAAGCTACCAGCTGCTCCCGAGTTTGGACGGCTGCTAGCGGTGACGGAACTGTTGATGCCCCAGTTTTACCTCTGTATACGGAATTCTCGTCGCGGGAGTATCACAACCTCCAGCGCTGCCTTCAACATAGCGTTGAAGAGCTGGCAAGCGAGCTGCTGACTTGACGAGGCCGAGGTGAGTTTCTTCTTGGTGGCGCCTCAGCGAGCTGTAATCCTCAAGATTCGGGCATTGCTGCTTGATGGCTGATCTTCAGCTTCTTAGGCGACAACTTTGTGTCCTTCTTCTTTTATTCTCTAGAGTCCAGCCCGCTCTTGAGGCAGCTGGGTACAAGCCGAGAACCGCTTTGCGTGCCAAGAGGAGGAGTCTGGCAAGCTTCGCCCTTGAGCGTGACCTGATAGCTCTGCTTGGTGGCGAGCGAAGGCTACTCAAAGCGGCGCGAGCTCAGTGGAGAAGAAAAGAGCCGCCTCTGGCGAATTTGAGGCGGCGCTCACAGACCGGCAGGGGAAGCGCAGCGACCTCCGGCTTCCACGAAATCGAAGATATAAATCGATGGTGAAGTTGCTTTTACTTCTTCTTTTGGGTTTGCGACTATGGGTTAAGCCGACTCATGTTTTCGACTTGCTTCTTCTTCTTCTTGGCTTCTTCCCGGTCACACCACAGGCGGCCAATCAGGCCATCGAGGCGGCCTTGTGGAGGCGGAGTGGCCCGAGATCGCTGACGCGCCCGGACCCTTGGCGAGCAGCTCACGAGCGTTGAGGCTCGTCTGCGGCGGCACACATTGGATATGTGCGCCATCTTGATGTCGGTGCCAGAGCGTCGCTGCCACATGGCAGACATGCGGTTCTCGCCTCCCGGCGGACCATGTTGGCGGAGGTCATGGTTGGCTGTCTTGAGGCTTGGAAGGTTCAGCGGCTGGTTTGAACCCGCCCGAGCCTGGAGTTCGTCAAAGGCGTGGTATCGAGGCTCGACCGGCTGAACCCGGCAGCGTTCGGTCGAAGCGGTAAGCTGCTGGCCACGGAGGGCGCCCTCGTCAAGCGTCGTCGGCGATCGCCGACTTCTACGGACACCAGCGTCTTCGTCCACGAGTGGGGAAACGAAGGCGGTGGGGCACCACGGAGATTCGGGATGAAACGCGGACTCGAGCGAGACTCGGCGGAGGTGATTGACTCCAGCGCCCGAGATGAAAACGGCGGAGGGCGGAAGACAACATGGGCGCGGAAGGCGGGCGGGCGACCAGCCTCAGCTAACCGTGCCTCGACAGGCAGCGCCCATACGGGCCAGCTGCCGCGAAGGCGATCAAGCCGAGACCGCCCTGCCGGCCCGGCGGCAGCCGCCGCCTCCCGACCCCCAACCCCATCCGCTTCTTCTTGGGCCCTTTATTTTATCTGTTTGCTAGTCTTTTGAAAGAACTTGTTAATTTGCACAATTCCACCGGTGTATTACGAACCTCTGTTGAAGATCCGGCCAAGGGCCTAAGCTTGTGTAAATATTATTCTAATTTATCTTTCCTTGCTTATTGCTCTTGTAGCTTTTCCTTTGCGCCTTCCCTTAGATGCCACCTTGCCCGATCAGACGGCAAGCTCTGTGGATTGCCGTCTATCAAGTGTTGCGATTTGAGAAAACAAGTACTAGCCATTTTGATCGTTAAGCAAGTTAGGTAAGCGGCAAGCCGGCTCCTTAGAGTCGGTTTCTGAAATAAATGGAAGCTGATTTAAACTATGTTTATGCTTTGGGTCATAGCCATTTTTTCATGTTAGGCGCGTTCTACCTTACTCACCTTACCGAGCAGTGATCGCTCTGCGAAACTGTAACTTGAGCAAAGCGGCTTGGGCACCGCCGCTACTTGTCGACTTGAAGCATTTCATAGCCAAAAGCGGCGAGTCCCGACTAGTGAGCCGGTGCCAAACAACATAATCAAGGGTAACATACTTAAAGGCATAATTCTTATCATCTGGATATCAAAGAGGCAGTCCCGAGCTGCGTCTCGGGGCCCGAAGTCTTAATACTTCAAACACAAGGGTAGCGTGGTACATACTGCATCAAGCTGTAAAATCTTGAGGAGGAGATTAGCATTCCATAGCCGCTCCGTCTCTTTGCGAGTCGTCCTCTTGCATGCTCGGGCTTACGGCGTCGATCGGGTAGTAGGTGATTGCCCAGCACCTTCTGATGATGAATGGGCCTTCCCAAAACCAGACAACTTGTCTTCGGCGGTGCATTTGGATCGGCCCGAACAAAAGTAAGCCCTCTAGGAATGATCTTGGCAACCTTCTTGTTGTAATGTGGCGCGAGCTCTCGCTGGTAGATCTTTGGACCCGGCTAAGTGCCAATAGCCGGCCCTCTTCCAGCGGTCAGCAGTCTTGGCGTCTTCTACACTTCCTCTTGATTGTACATGGGGACTCGTGGGGAGTCGAACTCTATATCCGTTGGGATGGCTTGACACCGTAAGGCGAGGAAGAAGGGGTGAAGCCGGTTGACTTGTTTGGAGTGGTGCACGAGACTCCGGAGGGCGGTAGCAACTCCTCAAGCCAGACCAAGGCCGAGCAGCTCAATGGATTCGACCAGTCGAGGCTTGATGCGGACGAGGATGAGGCCGTTCGCTCGCTCCACGGCCGTTTGATTGCGGATGGGCAGCGGACGCTAAGTCCGTGGATGCCTTAAGCCGGCAAGACCAGGGTGCCTTTGGCAAAATTTGTGCCGTTATCGGTGATGATGCTGTGTGATGCAAATGCAAGGGTCGTGATGTCGATGAAAGTCCTTTAGTAGGACCATTCAACTTCTTGATGGGTTTTGCTTCTATCCACTTGGTGAACTTGTCCACATGACGAGTAAGTGAGTTAGAGCCACCTCGTGCCGTTTGAATGGTCCCCACCATGTCCAGACTCAAACAGCAAGGGCGAGGCGATGGGGATAGTCTTGGCCGGTGAGCGGCAGGCAGACACTGGCACCTTGCATTTTGAACTAATTCCTTGGCAGCCTCTAGGGCAGTTGGCGGAAAAACCTTGCCGGAAGGCTTTGGCGGCAGTGCTCTTGAGGCTGCATGATGGCCTTTTCATACGATGGATGTCTTGAGAATTGCTTGGCCTTGCCTCGACTTGGCCTTGGTATTGGTAGACACGGTGGCAGCTGCGCTGACCAACTCTCTATTGACTATGGTGTAGGCTGCCGCTCGTTGCACTTGCCAAGCCAAGGTTTCATCAGTTGGTAGCTCTCCAAAACACTAGAACTTGGGATGGGCTGGGCCCATGAGGGTCTTGCTATTTCTTGTTTGATTACTGCTACGGGCCCGAATGGCTGGGGCGTGAGGTTAGATCCGCAGCAGCAGCTTCTTTGGTTGAAGAAGTCCAGACGTGGCGCGATCCGGGCGAAAATCTGGAGTCTTCGCAATGAGTGGCATGATCCCGGGCAGGTTCGAAGTCCGGGCGGCATTCTTAGCGTTCTTGAAAAGTCTGCAAGGATTCTTGTGCGTCTGTTTGGCTTTGAGTCGGATCCGACTTCTTGAGGAGCGGCACAAAGATGGAGTCTAACTACGGTGGCGACGAGATGGCTTGAGGCGCTGAAGGCGGCGCGGATTGTATTACTGGCGGGTGAGCGATTCTTGCCGGGACATCGGCAATCGTTATCGTTTCTTGGAGCGTGGAGAATTTGCATCCTCAAAATATCCACTCAGCTGCTTTGTACCAAAAATGGTAGCTCGCCATATTGCATCTTTGGCATCGATCGCGGATGATTATTGGACCACCAAGTCAGATCGCCATATACGAGATCCGGCGAATGCCAAGCTCTTTGTGGCCGGGCGTGAATGAATAGCCTCGTGTTGAGCGTTGTTGGAAGTGGCGAAATGGATCTCGGCGTACTTGAGCTTATCGCCCTTGGAAGTGAGGACCACCGCGGCTCCCAAGCGGGTGCGCATCTTAGACCATCAAAGTGCATCCGCCAATGGGTGGTCGGTATTGGCCAGTACAAGTCTCGGCCAGTCGGCGAGGAAGTCGGCGATGCTTGTCACTTGATGGCGGTCTTGGGGCTGGTAATAGATGGTGTAGGGGGCAAACTCTATGGCCCATTTGGCCCTCGACTGAAGCATCTCGGCTTCGATGATCTCTACTAGTGGGGCCGTGCAAACCACGGTGATTGGATGCTCTTGGAGTAAGGCTACAACTTCTTGGCGGCAAAGTGCAGCCGTAACACATCTTCTGGTAGTGGGTGTAGTTACTGCTTGGAAATCGAAGGTGGCTTCGCTCAAGTAATACCTTTGGTCTCTCACGGGTGGCGCCTTGCCTTCCTCATGCGTTCCTACAATGGCATCCTGACTACCCCTCTTGGTGGCGGCAATATCTACGGAGCATGGGCTCCTTTGGAGTCGAGCCGCCAGGCACTGGGGAGTAGTCAGCATTCTCTTTCTTGGGAGAAAAGCACGTCCATAGCAGAGTTCCATTGAAGAAGGTGGTCTTCTTCATTTGAGTCTGAGAGGAAGAGCTTTCGCCGACCGACTAATGAATCGGTGATAGGCGTAAGCAGCCGGTGAACCACGCACATCTAGCAGTGGCGTGAGTACTTCCATCCTTCGATCGCCTTGATCTTCGCGGGGTTGCACTCTATGCAGCGTTGAGGAGACCGAGAGCCAAGGAGCGGCGGTGGGTACTCGAAGCGCATTTCTGCGGGTTGACGATCTGGAATCGGCGCAGGTTTTCAAAGGTCTCCTTGAGGTCTTCACGGCGTTCCTCGCTTCTCGTCTTCACCACCACGTTGTCCCGTAAGCGTGGGAGTTTCTAAGCGCGGGGGCACTACGCATACTGGCGCTGAGGTGGCGCGGCGTTTCTCAACCCGAGCGTCATGGTCGGTGTGAGAAGGCTCCGCCTCGGCTGGCCACAGCTGGATTATTAAGTCCTACATGGCCAGTTCGGCCACCCTGTGCAGCTCGACCAGCTGTTTCAGCTGATCGGTAAAGGGCACCGGATGTTCTGGCACAGTGTATTGCGTCCAGAACAGCTTCTCCGTGGAGCTCCCTTCCTTGGCTCGGAAGAACTCCGTCGCATCGGACACGCTGCATGGTAGATCCGCAAAAGCCTCTGGGAAACTCCGAATCCGGGTTAGTAAAAGGTACTTCCTCTCCGCATACTTGATTTGCATGTTAAATGCCTTACCCGCTGTGATTTTCTTGGCCTCCTAGATCTCCTGGAGAGCGCCCCGGGCCTCATTCTGTGCAGCCTCCGCACTCTGGCGAGCTTTGCAAGTCGTCACTCACCTTGCTTCTTCTGGAGCTTCATCTTCACCTCGCCGAGCTCGTTCTCGGTCCGCTCCAACCTCTGCTTCAGTTCAGAGACTTCGGCAGCATGCGAGGTCGCGGCCAACAGCGACGCCTGCTCATTCATATATATCAAGTTAGTCTCCTACAAAGGGTCGATCCCCTGTCCGACATTTCTTTCCAAACACCGGACAGTGTCTCAGGGGCTACTGTCAGCACGGGGTGTTCTCTTCCTACGTGAATTACCTCAAAACCTGTCAGGCCTCATTCAGTCCGCTCTTGGCGGACTGAATTTTCTCGATCACCGTACCCATAAGGACGCGGTGCTCGTCCACAATGGAGGCACCTCGTAGTGCCTCCATCAAGTTATCTAGTGCCCCTGGCTGGACAGGGGCCATCGGTGGAATTGGCGCACCCCCTCCTTCGAAGGAAGGCGCGCGCCAGATTCCGGGGCCGTATCAGTCCCCGGGATCGTATTCGGCTGAGGGCCGAATTGAATACGTCCCTCTTCACCATCCTCCATGGGGATCTACTCCCCCATATGTCCGGCAGCAGAGGTCTCACCTTGCGGTGCCTTCTGGGCAACGTCATGGGCCCCTCCCCAACTCGGAGCGGTCCTCCGGGACAACACTTCGGTGTCATCCTTGGTCTCAGGGGAGTAAGCGGGTGGCGGCGACATGTTGGCCATTTCCGCTGGATCCAATGTACCCCCTGAAGAGGATCACTGGATGCTGCCACGGACCGGACTGCAATGGCACAATTAACCATGTTAAAATTATAAAAAGGAGAGGTCGGGTACACTTATGTACTGGAGTCATAGTACTTACGGTGCAGCCCGGGGCTTAGTGTGGAGCCGTCGCTTCGGACTACTATCAACGTCCCACGCGGTGTCGACCGCAAGGGCGCCCTTCCCCTTGTTGGGCGTTCTCGCCTCTAGATTCGTGGAGGCCCCCCCTCTTCTTCTCATTAGGGGGGGGGGTTTCTTCTCCTCCTCCCCCCCCTCTTCCTCGTCTTCGTCCTCAGGGACGGAGGAATGGGCTTCCTCGTCTTCGGACGTCACGTCTGAAGTGCCCTTGCGACGGGGGCCACTTTTGGCCCCCTTGGCCTTCTTCTTGGCCTTCTTCTCTCGCGCCTTGTATGATGTCGGCACCAGCATCTTCGCCAGGCGCGGGATGACGGGTTCTTCACGAAGCGGAGCCGGACACTAGATCTGCTTCGCCCTCTCCATCCAATCCTGAAAAAGCAATGATAAAACTCAAACATCATCCTCGAAACAATTAAGTTGGGGATACGTCAAAAATAACAAACCTCGCTGCCAAGTTGTTTACATCATGACCGCGGTCTGAAACCGTGGCCGGCGGTTTCTCGTTGCCCTTAAAAAGCAACTTCCAGGCACCTTCATGAGTAGTTTCGAACAGCCTTTCCAGGGTTTGGTTCTTCTTTGGAATAAACTCCCACAGAGGGCGACTTCTGCGCTGGCACGGGAGAATCCCGTGAACTAGAATCACCTGGATTACATTGACTTGACATTCTTGGCTATCATACTCTAAACACGCGTCTGCAGCGCTATTAGCTCATCGGGCGAACACCAGCCCGGACTCTTCTCGACCCAGGAGGTGAGTCGCATGGGAGCACCGGAGCAAAATTTGACAGCTGCGGCCCAGGTGGTGCCGCGGGGTTCTATGATGTAGAACCACTGTTTCTGCCACTCCTTTGCCGTCTCCATGAAAGTGCCTTTAGGCCAGGAGACGTTTGACAGCTTACTCACCATGGCTCCCCCGCATTCCACGTGCTGGCCATCCACCACCTTTAGCTTCACATTGAAGACTTTGAGCCATAGCCCGAAGTGGGGTTGGATGCAGAGGAAGGCCTCACACATGACGGTAAACGCCGAGATGTTGAGGAAGGAGTTCGGGGACAGATCATGGAAATCTATCCCGTAATAATACATCAGCCCACGAACAAAGGGGTGGAGCGGGAACCCTAGTCCACGGAAGAAATGAGGGAGGAACACAACCCTCTCATTGGGCTCCGGCGTGGGGACGACTTGTCCCTCGGCCGGCAGGCGGTGGACGATTTGCTTCGCCAAGTATCCGGCTGCCCAAAGCTCAGTAATGTCCTCTTCCTTGACGGAGGAGACCATGCACTTGCCCTGACCTCCGGAACCGGACATGGTTGAGTGCTAGCTCGATTGGAAAGGAGATGAGAACTTGGGCGCTGGAGCTTGAGATTGGAATGGCGGAGATAGAGAGAAGGCGTGGGAGAAGAAGGGCGAGCTCTTATCCCTTTATAAAGGCAGTAAATGTTGAGCGCCTCCCCACTCACCTTAGAATTTGTCTATTCCCAAGGGCTGTATAAACGGCACGGTTGGGTTACCCATACCCACAATAATGAGAATCCCGCAATAAAGGGACACGATCTCTGCTTTGACAAGACGTGCCAATAGCAACCGCGTCTCGAAACATGGAACGGTGAATGCAAAATGGTCCGAAGTTATGACCGGGCTGACGTAATGTCATGTTGTAAAAAGCTGTCAGCGGATGGGATTCATGCAATTATTATATTCTCTCTGCGGTTGTGTGTGGTACATGTTACATGTCCGGATATTATCATTGCGTCCGAAGACTATCTTGGAGATCGGAAAGAAGGGAACCCGCCTTGCAATGCTGAAGACAATCTACGCTCCGGACTCCCCGTCATTGTAGCCAGGTTCAGGGGCTACTGAGGGAGTCCTGGACTAAGGGGTCCTCGGGCGTCCGGCCTGTTGTCCATGGGGCGGACTGATGGGCTGTGAAGACATGAAGGCCTAAGACCGTACCCGTGTCCGGATAGGACTCTCCTTGGCGTGGAAGGCAAGCTTGGCGATCAACTATGAAAATTCTTTCCCATGTAACCGACTCTATATAACCCTAGATCCCTCCGGTGTCTATATAAACCGGAGGGCGTAGTCCGGAAAGGATATACTCATTACCATAGTCATACAGGCTAGGCCTCTAGGGTTTAGCCATTACGATCTCGTGGTATATCTACTCTTGTCACACTCATATTCATCAAGATCAATCAAGCAGGAAGTAGGGTATTACCTCCATAGAGAGGGCCCGAACCTGGGTTTCGTGTCCCCCCGTCTCGTTCCACCATCGTCCTTAGACGCACAGTTCGGGACCCCTACCCAAGATCCGCCGGTTTTGACACCGACACGGGGGCTTTCCTGGAAGCTCCACTCAAAGGGAAAGAGGGTCGTCGGTGGCGTAGTCGATCACAGTGGCATCAGCAGCGGTCTCATGGTCTATTAGAGAGAAGAGGGGGAAGAAACGAAAAATATAATGCAAACAGATTCAACACAGATGCATGATGGGATAACAGACGGGGCTAGGGGTGATCTAACGCGGTGCTACCCGATATCGGCGAAGGGGGATAACATACAGGAAAGTTTTCCTGGTGTTAGGCATTTTCCGACAGACGAACCAATGGCGAAAGGTTCGATGTTCACTATTCTAGGTACGTGTGGCGGATGAATGAACTACGTATTCGGATTCTTCACATTTTTCTGAGAACCTTTCATGTATAAAACTTTTTCATCCGAGCTACGGTTTAATTTCTATGAATTTCTAAAGTTTTAGCAATATTCTAAAATTAATATTAATTCGAAAATCATTGTTAAAATGCTAGGGGAACCCACCACAGGGTACACAAAAGTGCACCCGATGGTGACAAGTGTGCGGGGTCCCATTGACGATCAATGTTTGGTGGTCAATGAATCTTAGGCCCCTGTCATTGACAGCTTAGGCTAATAAAACCTAATTAATTAAGTTAATTAATTACCTAATTAATTGATTATATATTTATATATATTTTAATCCTCCTTTTTTTATAGGGCTGGGGCGCTGGGGCCCCGTTGTCAGTGACCCAAGCGCTTAGCGGGCGGCGGGCTAATGGGCGCGGTCGCCCGGCTAAACGGGTCGGAGCCCGATGATGCGCGGGCTGAGCGACAGGCGCCCGAGCGCGCGACCACGGGGGTGCAGCGGGCAGCATCAGCGGAGGGTGGCGCGGCGGTGTGCGCGTGGCACACTAGCAGGGCGGGGAGTGGCACTGGGCTGTGGGGAGCGACGCTAGGCGGTGGGGTGGCACGAGGACTGGCAGGTGCGGTAGGGCGCCGTCGGGGGCGGGCGAGCAAAGTACATCGGTAGCCCAGGCGGGGGCCAAGCAGCGGTGAGACGCAGTGCACGGATCACACAAGAGCACAACGGACAGCGGCTGGCGCGAGCAGCATGGTGGCGGATAGCACCGACAAACACGGGCGCCGGCAGCGCTGGCGTGGCGAATGCGGTGCGGAGCGAGCAGCAGGCAGCGCGGGTGGCTGCAGGCGCAGGTGGGTGATAACCCACAAGTATAGCGGATCGCAACAGTTTTCGAGGGTAGAGTATTCAACCCAAATTTATTGATTCGACACAAGGGGAGCCAAAGAATATTCTCAAGTATTAGCAGTTGACTTGTCAATTCAACCACACCTCAAAGACTTAATATCTGCAAAAAATTATTTAGTAGCAAAGTAGTATGGAAGTAACAGTAATGGTGGGAAAGTAACTAAGCAAAGATCATTATGTGAAAAGCTCGTAGGCAATGGATCAATGATGGATAATGTCGGATTTCGGGTTCCGGCAGACCCTCTAGGTTCGAACTCTGGGGTGCACGCGGAGATCACACCTCCAACCTACCTACACCTCGTCGCCTTGCAAGGATCTAAACTACACAAAGAGCAACACAAGGGACACAAGGTTTATACTGGTTCGGGCCACCATTGCGGTTTAATACCCTACTCCAGTGTGTGGTGTATTGGATTGCCACAGGGGCTGATGATGAACAGTACAAGGAAGAACAGCCTTGCGAGGGTCTGTTCTTGGCCGGTGCGATGAACTGCTAGGGGGAGTTCAGTCGCTTCTCTCTCTCTCTCTAAGATGCCTCTTTGTGGATGCCTCTACCCTGTGGGTGGCTAGTCCTATTTATAGGCAGAGGCCCTGGGCCTCTTCCCAAATATTGAGCGGGAAGGGCGCCAACAATTGGCCATTTTTAAGGGGAACATCTAGTACACTTATCCTGACTAAAGTCGGTCCTCGCCTGCCAAAGACTCTGACGGTGACGCCGGCTTGGGCTCCACGATGACCTCCTTCCTTCCGTTCTACTGGTCTTGGTCTTGTTGCACCGAAATGGTTTCCTTTGCTTGGTGCCCTTGGCCTGTGCCTGTCTCCTTTGCACCAAAGGGGAAATGAGGACACTGCGCGGGCTGGCGCCCGTCTGGCGCCCTCGGTCGTCATGGCTTGCGTCATGGGCACCTCCTGAGATACCCCGCCTTGATCTCTCCGCCTCCTCGCGAGCCAGCCTGACGAGGTCGTGCCTGAGGAAGCTTCCTGTCCTCCGCCCCGCGAGGCTTGGCCCCTCGCGAGGGTCTTGAGCTTGTGTTGATAAACATGGGCCGTACTGGGCCACCCCTTTAGCCACGCCGCAGGCAGGCAAGTCTGGGTACCCCCGTTCCCAGAACGCCGACAGTAGCCCCCGGGCCCAAGGCGTGCCTGGACATGGCTTAGCAGAGAAGCAAAGGGGCAAGTGCGAAGCGCCACGCGCCCTAACAGCCTGCGGCCTTGGGCGCCGCATGGCGGTTGATTGGACATGGGTGTCCCCACTTCCCCACGATGCCTTGGCAACTGCACAAATTGACAAGTCCCTGCATTCAAAGCGGGTCATGATTACCTGTGATCGTGGAGGTCGACGGTTGGCCTTCTCCGGCTATAAGTACGGAACGGCGCGTGCCCTTCCAGTCCATCTCTTCTTGCTTCTCCCTCTTCTCCATGGCTCCGTCGAAGAGGTTCTCGGCCGCGGAGAAGGGGAAGGCCCGCCAGGTAGAGCCTGACTCTCCCCCGGTCAAGCGCGGTCGAGGCCGTCCTCGCAAGCACCCTGTGGCTCCTGTAGCGGTTTCCCGCAGTCGTGGAGGCGATCTCCCGCGCGGCGACGGGCGTCGGGCCGTTGAAGGGTGGCGTGCTACGACTGCGCGACCTCCTAGGCTGCGCTTCCACTCGGCAGAGGTGCTGCCGGAGTTTGTCATGTGGTCGATGGAGCCGACCAGCACCTGGCTCCAGCTTCCCCGCTTCCTTTTAGGTGAACTTCCGGCCGGCGCCCCGGGCGGTCTCTGGCTCCAGGCGGACGGTTGCTGCAGCCGGGCCTCCTGGCCGTTGGAGGTCTCCGCCGCCAGAGGCGTGCCCCGACCCGGGCGGTAAACGTTGTTCGCTGCGTGGTCTAAGCCGGCGGTGCACCCTGCACTTCAAGTTCGACGGTGATGCCACCCTCTATGTGAGGGTGTTCGGGGAAGACGGTCGCCGCGCTGGGTGCTGCCCCGAGGACAACGACCGCGGCCGTGGGCCTAGCCCCAGCGACGATCGGGATGAAGATGACAGCGCGCGCGTGGTCGGCGGCGCTCGGGGCTCGTCGAGCTTCGGCGACTCTCCTTCGGACAGTGGCTCCTCCAGCGGCGGCCGCGACCAGCCTCCGTGCCGCCGCAAGCGCTACCGAGGAAGGTAGCGGGTCTGCCGCCGTCGGCATATAGTGAAGCGAGAGGAGTCCGCCTGAGCTCCGGAGGCAGTTCGATCCTTCGCCGTGAGTTGGCATCAAGCGAGCCGCCCCTGTTTTGTTCTTTTCCTTTTCCTGCGCAAAGAGACAGTAGTGTAGGGCCCCGCGGGGGCGTGCTTGGACTATTGCTGTTAATTATCGTACTGGTTCTGCTATCTCTGTATTAGGCTTTTGTGCCACACGCCTGCGCGTAGAAATTACTTAGCTTGGGGGCGACTTGTCGTGGTCTTCGCCTCCCGAGGCCGAGGCCTCGTCGAACGCTTCATGCCCTGCAAAGATTAGTCAGGAGAGGTAGCTTCCGGCCTCAGTTGTGGAGGCGACCGACCCAGGTCCTGTGTTCGCGTCGCGGTGCCCGTGGGGCACGGACTGGGAGGGGTGCTCCCGTAGCGGACCCGGCTTGGGAAGCCTCAAACGATAGGGGCGGAAAACAAATGATAGGGGCAGAAAACACTTGCGAGGGTGCCCGCACCGTTCCCTCACGAGACTCGCGCGAAAGAAACCAAGACAGGGGGGGCGAAAAAGGCAGAGAGTCACAAGCCAAAGACGGAAACAACTTCAATAAAACTTCAAATGCGAATGAACAAGACAACTGCAGAAAGCAAATGAAAGAAGCCGCGTCTGGCACCTAGTCTAGTCTTCGACGTCTTCTCACCAGCGCGGAGCTAAGTGCTGCCACTGGGCGTGGGCGGGAGCCCCCGAGGCCCGAGGGCGGCACTCCGGACACTCCGGGGCGTGTACAGCCCCACTCATTATTACATGAGAGTGTCACAGGCGGCGAGCTTCACAGGCATTTGCCTTCTTCACAGGCACCAGGCCTTTCCCCGATCACAGCAGCTTCACAGGCACCGGGCCTTTTCCAAACGCGACAACTTCATAGGCGTTCGCCTTCTTCACAGGCACATGGCCTTTTCCAAAACGCGACAACTTCACAGGTGTTCGCCTTCTTCACAGGCACAGGGCCTTTTCCAAAACACGACAACTTCACAGGCGTTCGCCTTCTTCACAGGCTCCGGGCCTTTTTAGGGGTAAAACCTTCGGAGATGCTGGATGTTCCACGCGTTCTGGATGTGCACCCCCTCCTGGGTCTCCAAGCACGCGGAGCCGGGCCTGGAAACATGAACAACCTTGAACGGGCCCTCCCACATGGGAGAGAACTTATGCAATCCCTCCCTGGAGAGAACCCGTCTGAGCATGAGGTCCCCTACCTCAAGGGTCCTGGGGCGAATGTTGCGGTAGTGGTATCGCCGCCGTGCTTGTTGGTACCTTGCTGCTCGTAGTGCGGCTTCTCGATGATGCTCCTCCCCCTGCACGAGGTCCGTCCCCCGCATGGCGTCCTGCTGCGCCTCTTCGAACGCCAGGACCCGTGCGGAGCGACGTCTGACCTCGTGAGGGAGGACCGCTTCAGCTCCATAAACCAGGAAGAACGGGGTCTCGCCAGTCGGCTTGGTCGCGGTCGTGCGGATGGACCACAGCACAGACCGAAGTTCATCATACCAGCCCCTGCCGCAGGCTTCCAACTTCTTCTTGAAGGTCCTGGTTTTGAGGCCCCTCAGGACCTCCGCGTTGGCCCGCTCGTCCTGACCGTTGCTCCGCGGGTGTGCAACCGAAGCGTAGCATACCTGCCACTCAAGGTTAGCACAATATGTTTTGAAGAGGTTACTGGTGAACTGCGAACCGTTGTCGGTGATGATGCGGTTCGGCACCCCGAACCGGCTCACGATGCCCTTGATGAACTTGACCATAGAACCTGTGGGGATGGTGCGGATGGCTTGCACTTCAGCCCACTTGGTGAACTTGTCCACGGTGACGTAGAGGTAGCGATAGCCTCCCGGCGCCCGAGGGAACGGGCCCAGGATATCAAGCCCCCAGACTGCAAATGGCCATGAGAGGGGTATAGTTTGTAGACCTCCCGCTGGCTGATGGATCTGCTTGGCATGGAATTGGCAGGCCTCGCAAGCCTTCACCAGTTCCACGGCATTATTGAGTGCAGTGGGCCAATAGAACCCGCTGCGGAACGCCTTGCCAACGAGGGTCCGTGATGACGAATGATGCCCACAGTCTCCACCATGTATGTATGCCAGCAGCTCCTTCCCTTGCTCTTTGGAAATGCAACGCAGGGACACATCATTCAGTCACTTCCGGTAGAGCTCTCCATCCCTGATGCAGTACGCCGTGGCTTGCCGCGCCACACGCTCCGCTTCCTCCTCCTTTTCCGGCAAGGTCCCTTGCGTCAGGTAACTCCTGAGCTCTGTGATCCAGCATCCCTCCTGAGGCTCCAGCGTCAGGAGTAGACACGCTCCTGAGGCCGGGCCACAAACCGGGGCACCCGAGGCAGGTGGTTGGGGGAGCTCTTCCCAAGGCTGCACCGTGCTTGACAGCGATGGCGTCGCCAAGGGCTTGAAGTGCCGCTCCTCGAAGACGCCAGGTTCCCGAGGTAGCCACCTGGATGCCCATTTGGCGATGTCATCAACCTCTTGATTGGTGCCGCGAGGTACATGCTGCAACTCCAGTCCCCAGAACTGCTTCTCCATCCTGCGGACCTCCGCGAGGTAGGCTTCCATGTGCTCATCCCTCGGCTCGTATACTTTGTTGGAGAAGTTGACGAGGAGTTGTGAATCACCCTTGATGGTAAGGCGCTTCACTCCCAGGGCGACCGCGGCTTTCAGGCCTGCTATCAGGCCTTCATATTCTGCTATGTTGTTGGAGACCTTTTCTCCATGCTGGAAACAGAGCTGCACGGCGTAGTAGAGCTTGTCTTGAGTGGGAAATATAAGCCTTCGCGCCAGCCCAGCGCCGTGTCGGAGAACGCCCGTCAAGTACATGACCCAACCGTCCGGTGCCTCGCTTCCCGGGGAGAGGGATCGATCCTCATCAGCCTTCAGGCCCGGCGCCTCCGCCCATTCCGCCATGAAGTCCGCTAGTGCGGCCCCCTTGATGACTCTGGTGGTGCTGAATTCTAGCTGAAACGCTTGCAGCTCGATGTTCCACTCAGCGACTCTTCCAGCCGAGTTGGGGCTCCTGAGCACCCTTTCCAAGGGGTACGCTGAGACAACCTTGATGGGATGGCCCTGAAAATAGTGTCGCAGCTTGCACGAGGCCACCAATAGCGCGAGGAGGAGTTTCTGGGGCATGGGGTACCGCGCCCTCGCGTCCCGCAACACTGTGCTGACGAAGTACACAGGGTGTTCGACGAGGTTGGGAGTGCTGGTGCTGCTAGCGTCCTCTGGAGGTCGTGGTGCCTCCTGAGACAGTGGAGCCCCCAGCGGCTGGTCGCCAGGGGGAGGGGTCTCTTCTGTTCCGAGTGCGCTTCCCTGCGGTGGCTGATCCTTCTCGGCTGTGGTAGCGGTCTCTGTGAGGCCCCCTTGATCCTGCTTCGCCTTGACCCGGGCAGCTGCCGCGCTTTTGGTCCAACGCTCCTCCCTAACCGCCACTAGGGCTGCGCTGGCAGATTAGGGAGTGGCTGCAAGGTAGAGCACCAGGGGCTCTTGAGGGCGGAGCCACCATTACCGGAGGGCTGGTTAAGTACCTTTTGAGATCTTGGAACACCTTGTCGGCCTCTTCTGTCCATTCAAAGGGGCCCTTTTTCTTCATCAGCTTGAAGAAGGGTAGCGCTCGTTCCCCTAACTTGGAGATGAAGCGTCCTAGTGCGGTCACGCGCCCAGTGAGCTTCTGCATCTCTCTGAGGGTCTTCGGAGGACTCATGTCCTCGATTGTTTGACCTTTTTTGGGTTAGCCTCGACGCCCCGGTGGGACACGAGGAAGCCCAGGAGCTTGCCCGAGGGGACTCCGAACACACACTTCTCCGGGTTGAGCCGCAGGTCCACTGCGTTGAGGCTAGCGAAGGTTTCCTCCAAGTCTTGTATCAGGGTTCTGACCTCCCGAGACTTCACCACAATGTCATCGACGTAAGCCTCAACATTCCTCCCGAGCTGCCGACCCAAGGCTTTGTGCATCAGCCGCTGAAAGGTCGCTCCTGCATTGCGCGGCTCGAACGGCATGCATGTGTAGCAGTACACTCCACACGGGGTCAGGAAAGCCGTTTTGTCCACGTCTTCTACCGCCATCTTGATCTGGTGATAGCCAGAGAAGGCATCCAGGAAACATAACAGGTCGCACTCGGCGGTGGATTCCACGATCTGATCGATACGAGGGAGCGGGAATGGATCCTGCGGGCAGGCTTTGTTGAGGTTGGTGAAGTCGAGACACATGCGTTCCTTCCCCCTTTCTTTGGCACAACAACCGGGTTAGCCAAGCAATCTGGGTATCGGACCTCGCGAATGACCCCTGCCACCTCTAGCTTGCGGGTCTCTTGGACAATGAAAGCCTGCTGCTCAGTGGACTGCCGTCTCGCTTTCTGCTTCACGAGGCGCATGTTGGGGCACAGGTTGAGGTGGTGCTCGATTACGCCTCTTGGGACCCCTGCCAGTTGATCAGGTTCCCATGCGAACACCTTCTTGTTCGCGCGTAGGAACTTGACCAGGGCCTCCTCCTGCTCGGGCTCGAGGTTGGCGCCTATGGTGAAGGTAGCATTAGTGGATCCATCCTCGTCGACCAGTATCTGCTTGGTTTCTGCCTTGTCTTGGGTGAATAGCTGCTTCTTCTTGGCCGGCACAGCCCCCTTGGGCTCAGGGGCGTCTGAGTCGGTGGGCTGTGCCGCTGCCGCAGTCTTGAAGACAAGATTGAACACTTGCAACGCATCCCCGGTGTCTCCGGATACGGTGAGGACGCCGCTGCTCCCGGGCATCTTCATGAGGTTGTACGCTAGGTGAGTCGCGGCCATGAATCGGGCTAGCGCTGGGTAGCCGAGGATGGTGTTGTATGGGAGGCCGATGGGGGCGATGTCGAAGTCGATTAGCTCAGTGCAGAAGTTGTCGTAGGTGCCGAAGGTCACCGGAAGACGGATCTGCCCCAGGGAGCCGGCGGAACCGCCTCCGACGCCCAAGAAGGGCCTGCTGGGCTGAAGCCGCTCTGGCGGTACGTTGAGGAGGCTGAAGGCTTCAACCAAGAGCACGCTGAGGCCTACGCCGCCGTCGATGAGAGTCCTGGTGACGGCCACCTGGCAGATGGTGGGGGTGCACATCATTGGGAGTGCGCCCGAGCAGGCTGAGTTGGAGGGGTGATCCTCCGAGCTGAAGGCCAGATCGGCCTTGGGCGCCGACCGACCCGGAGGAGCTCCATGCTGCGCGGAGGCAGCGCCGATCTGGCGGACAAAAGGCTTGTTGTGGCAGCCTGAAGGTGGCGCCTGCGAGCCGCCCAGGAGAGCTGCGACGATCGGGGGCGCCGGCGCAGCGTGCTGGGCGAGGAAGAGGTCGCACAGCTCCTCCCAAGAGGCCGGGGAAGCCGCTGGCAGGTGAGCAGCCACATGCGTGGGGAGCCGATGAGGGCCATGGGAAGCCAGTTAGCCATGACCTTGTCGTCGCCCCCTGCTTCAAGGACGGCCCCCTCATACGCCAGCAGGAAGGCCAGTGGATCAGTCGTGCCGTTGTAGCACGGTGGCGTCTTCGGCTTGAACTTGTTCGGCCACTGCACCTGTCGCAGGGCTGGGGCCAAGGCTCGGAGCCCCCTGGCCCCTGCGCCGGTGCTGGCGACCAGAGCAGGCAGCGCGCTGCTCATCATAGGGCGAATCGTGATGTTGGCGGAGAGCGGGTCGGCGGAAGGGAAAGCTCCGGTGCACCCCTACCTGGCGCGCCAAATGTCGGATTTCGGGTTCCGGCAGACCCTCTAGGTTCGAACTCTGGGGTGCACGCGGAGATCACACCTCCAACGTACCTACACCTCGTCGCCCCGCAAGGATCTAAACTACACAAAGAGCAACACAAGGGACACAATGTTTATACTGGTTCAGGCCACCATTACGGTGTAATACCCTACTCCAATGTGTGGTGTGGTGGATTGCCTCAGGGGCTGATGATGAACAGTACAAGGAAGAACAGCCTCGCGAGGGTCTATTCTTGGCCGGTGCGATGAACTGCTAGGGGGAGGTCAGTCGCTTCTCTCTCTCTCTAAGATGCCTCTTTTTGGATGCCTCTACCCTGTGGGTGGCTAATCCTATTTATAGGCAGAGGCCTTGGGCCTCTTCCCAAATATTGAGCGGGAAGGGCGCCAACAATTGGACATTTTGAAGGGGAACATCTAGTACACTTATCCTGACTAAAGTCGGTCCTCGCCTGCCGAAGACTCTGACGCTGACGCCGGCTTGGGCTCCACGATGACCTCCTTCCTGCCGTTCTAATGGTCTTGGTCTTGTTGCACCGAAATGGTTGAATTTGCTTGGTACCCTTGGCCTGTGCCTGTCTCCTTTGCACCAAAGGGGAAATGAGGACACTGCGCGGGCTGGCACCCGCCTGGCGCCCTCGGTCGTCATGGCTGGCGTCATGGGCACCTCGTGAGGTACCCCGCCTTGATCTCTCCGCCTCCTCGCGAGCCAGCCTGACGAGGTCGTGCCTGAGGAAGCTTCGTCGTCCGCCATGAATCTCAGCCCCTCGCGAGGGTCTTGAGCTTGTGTTGATGAAGATGGGCCGTACTGGGCCACCCCTTTAGCCACGCCGCAGGCCACAGGCAGGCAAGTCTGGGTACCCCCGTTCCCAGAACGCCGACAGATAATTATGTCGGATGAGATTCCTCGTAAAACAATTATAACATAGGGTGACACAGAACTAGCTCCATTTCATCAACATAATGTAGGCATGTATTCTGAATATAGTCATACGTGCTTATGGAAAATAACTTGCATGCCATCTTTTGTCCTAACCTCCCGTGGCAGTGAGGTCCTATTGGAAACTAAGGGATATTAAGGCCTCCTTTTAATAGAGTGCCGGACCAAAGTATTAATACTTAGTGAATACATGAACTCCTCAAACTACGGTCATCACCCGGAGTGGTCCTGATTATTGTCACTTCAGGGTTGCTGGATCATAACACATAGTAGGTGACTATTGACTTGCAAGATAGGATCAAGAACTCACATATATTCATGAAAACATAATAGGTTCAGATCGGAAATCATGGCACTCGGGCCCTAGTGACAAGCATTAAGCATAGCAAAGTCATAGCACACATCAATCTTAGAACATAATGGATACTACGGATCAAACCCTAACAAAACTAACTCGATTACATGGTAAATCTCATCCAACCCATCACCGTCCAGCAAGCCTATGATGAGATTACTCACGCACGGCGGTGAGCACCATGAAGTGATGGAGGATGGTTGATGGTGACGACGGCGATGGATTCCCCTCTCCAGAACCCCGAACGGACTCCAGATCAGCCCTCCCGAGGAAGATTAGGGCTTGGCAGCGGCTTCGTATCGTAAAACGCTATGAATCCTTCTCTCTGTTTTTTTCCACCCCGAACGTGAATATATGGAGTTGGGGTTGAGGTTGGTGGAGGCCCAGGGGGCCACTAGGCAGGGGGCGCGCCCCAGGGGGGCGCCCTGCACCCTCGTGCATAGGGTGTGGAACCCCTGGTGCCGATTCTTTACCCAATATTTTTATCAATTCCAAAACGTGTCTCCGTGGATTTTCAGGTGATTCCGAGAACTTTTATTTCTACACAAAAATAACACCATGGCAGTTCTGCTGAAAACAGCGTCAGTCCGGGTTAGTTCCATTCAAATCATGCAAGTTAGAGTCCAAAACAAGGGCAAAAGTGTATGGAAAAGTAGATACGTTGGAGACGTATCAACTCCCCCAAGCTTAAAACTTTGCTTGTCCTCAAGAAATTCAGTTGACAAACTAAAAGTGATAAACAAAAACATTTACAAACTCTGTTTGATCTTGTTGTTGCAAATATGTAAAGCCAACATTCAAGTTTTCAGCAAAGATTATGAACTAACCATATTCACAATAACATGTAGGTCTCATGTTTACTCAAATCAATGGCACAATCAACTAGCGAGTAATAATAATAAATCTCGAATGACAACACTTTGTCAAAACAATCATAGCATGATATAACAAGATGGTATCTCGCTAGCCCTTTCTGAGACCGCAAAACATAAATGCAGAGCACCCCTGAAGATCAGGGACTGACTAGACACTGTAATTCATGGTAAAAGAGATCCAGTCACAATCATACTCAACGTAAATTAATAGCAATGCATGCGAATGACAGCGGTGCTCTCCAACTGGAGCTTTTTAATAAGAGGATGATGACTCAACATAAAAGTAACTAGATAGGCCCTTTGCAGAGGGAAGCAAGGATTTTCAAAGGTGCCAGAGCTCGAGTTTTGAAGCAGAGATAAATAATATTTTGAGTGGCATACTTTCTTTGTCAACATAACAACCAAGAGATTTCGATATCTTCCATGCTACACACATTATAGGCGGTTCCCAAACAGAATGGTAAAGTTTATACTCCCCCACCACCAACAAACATCAATCCATGGCTTGTCCGACACAACGGGTGCCTCCAATTAACAACAATCCTGGGGGAGTTTTGTTTGCAATTATTTTGATTTGAGCATGGGACTAGGCATCCCGGTTACCGGCCATTTTCTCGTGAGTGATGAGCGGAGTCCACTCATCGTGAGAATAACCCACCTAGCATGGAAGATATAGAAATCCCTAGTTGATACATGAGCTATTCGAGCATACAAAATAGAATTTCATTTGAAGGTTTAGAGTTTGGCACATACAAATTTACTTGGAACGGTAGGTAAATACCGCATATAGGAAGGTATGGTGGACTCATATGGAATAACTTTGGGGTTTATGTAAGTGGATGCACAAACAGTATTCCTGCTTAGTACAAGTGAAGGCTAGAAAGAGACTGGGAAACGACCAACTAGAGAGCGACAATAGTCATGAACATGCATTAAGATTAATCAACAATGAGTGCAAGCATGAGTAGGATATAAACCACCATGAACATAAATATCATGGAGGCTATGTTGATTTTGTTTCAACTACATGCGTGAACATGTGCCAAGTCAAGCCACTCGAATCGTTCAAAGGAGGATACCACCCTATCATACCACATCACAACCATTTTAATAGCATGTTGGCACGCAAGATAAACCATTATAAACTCCTAGCTAATTAAGCATGGCAGTAGAAAGTATAATCTCTAATTGTCATTGCAAACATGTTTCACTCATAATAGGCTGAATCAGGAATGATGAACTAATCATATTTACAAAAACAAGATAGGTCGAGTTCATACCAGCTTTTCTCATCTCAACCAGTCCATCATATATCGTCATTATTGCCTTTCATTCGCATGACCCAACGGTGTGGATAATAATAATAGTGCACGTGCATTGGACTAAGCTGGAATCTGCAAGCATTCAATACAAGGGAGAAGACAAGGTAATATGGGCTCTTGGTTAAATAAACAATAATGCATATGAGAGCCACTCAACATTTTCATCATGGTCTTCTCCTCTCGACCCCCAAAGAATAAGTAAAGAAATAAAACTATTTACACGGGAAAGATCCCAACAAGCAAAACAAGAACGAGAAATCTTTTTGGGTTTTCTTTAATTTACTACTACTACAGGCACGGAAAGTAAACTAGCTAAAAGCTATAACTAATATTTTGGCTTTTCTTAAGGTTTTTCAAACACACAAGAAGAAGGCTTAGAAAAGAAAATAAACTAGCATGGATAGTACAATGAAAAAGTATGAGCACCGACAACTGGCATGAGTGTGTGAACATGAATGTAATGTCGGTGAGAAATAAGTACTCCCACAAGATTAGGCTTTTGGCCTAAGTTGGTCTATGGCCACTGCAGGCCTGGCGGATATCCAAAGTCGTAGCTGGGGTCGTACTGAGATGCAGCAGCTACTACCTGACGAGCTGCAGCTTGGAGGCGAGCTGCCTCCGTCCTCCTCTCATACTCGTTCGCCTCCTCCTTGGTTATAACATATCTCCTTTTTTCCTGAAAGTTAAAGAAAGTAGGAGCAGGGAGGGCACCATGGATAGTGCGCCGTCTATCAAAGGTTAGTCGATACTGGAGGAACTGTTCATTCCTCACAAGAAACTGATGGTAAACCATAGCACTATAATCTAGATAAGCAGGAAGCAACTTCATATCATTTCCATGTATGGGTACACCAAGATAATTAGCTACACGAGTTGCATAAATTCCACCAAACAAATCTCCACTTGTACCGTTAAGATGCAACCTTTGTGCAACAATGGCCCCCAAGTTATATTGTTTTATCACCTAATACCGCACTCTTGAGGACACAAAGATCTGGAACGCACATGTGACAAGCCTCATCTTTACCGTTAATGCATCTACATATAAAGAGAGCAAAATAAAGTATGGAAGGGAAATGAATGCTCCCTATGGTAGCTTGTGTGATTTCTCTAGATTCCCCCACAGCGATACTAGCAAGAAAGTTTTTATATTCAGATTTGCGAGGTTCACTAACATTGCCCCACTGCGAGAGTTTACAAGCAGTATTAGAATCTTCTAGGCCTATGGTATATGATTTATCATAAAGATCAAATAAAACAACATGATAATTGCGCGAAGATTTAAATTTAAACCTCCTCACAAAGGAATCAGTTAGGTAGTGGTACTGCAGGCACTTATCTGACACGAAGTCCTCGAGATCAGCATTACGCACAGACGCGTCAAATTCATCTTTGATGTCTGCCTGGACCATAAACTCCTCTGACAGCCATTCACAAGGCCGTACTTGAGCTTCCCTTGGTGGTTCATTGTCCGGCTCTCGTATCGCGAGCCTTGGTCCTTGCTTCCTTGAGGAACCACCTTGGTACATTTTCCTATGCATTTTTCTTTCTCAGAAAAATTTCTGAAATTTTAGTGACTCAAAATAAAAGTGAACCAAACTCAGCAAGATTGATTGCAACTACTCCCACAGGTGCCTAGAGGCTATATCATGCATTAAAACTACTTTGGACCATATATATTCGACATGCAAGCTCAAGAACAGGGTCACCTTAGCAGCAAAAATTTGCAATAAATAAATCACTAGAACAAAAACTAATTGGACCTTTGGAGGAGTCACATACCGAAGAACAATCCCCTCAAACAGTTTTGTGAATGGAGCTTTGAGCAAAGAAATAAAAAATGGTAGCAAGATGAGCTAGAACACGGGTTTGAGCTATGGGAGTATTTTTTCTAGATGAAGACGAAGTGAGTGGGTGCTGGAATAAGCAGAGGGGGTCCACGTGGGGCCCATAAGGCAGGGGGTGCGCCCCACGGGGTGGGCGCGCCCTGTGCACTGTGGCCAAATGGTGGGCCCCCTGATGTGTTCTCAGTGCCAGGAATACTGAAATATTCTACAAAAAATTATATTTCATTTTCAGGGCGTTTGGGGAACTTTTATTTTCGGGGTATTTTTATTGCATGGATAATTCAGAAAACAGACAGAAAATACTAATTTTTATTTATTTAATCTAAATAACAGAAAGTAAAAGGAGGGTACAGAGAGTTGTGCTTTCTAACTTCATCCATCTCGTGCTCATCAAAAGGAATCCACTAACAAGGTTGATCAGGTCTTGCTAACAAAATCTTTCTGAATCGCATGAAACCGGAGAATTTTCGAATAACACTAGGTTACCTCAACGGGGATATGCATGTCCCCAACAATAAGAATATCATATTTCTTCTTGACAGTAGGAAGAGGGAATTCAGAACCTCCAATAGTAATCGTTGAGAATTTTCCAATAGAATTGATAATGTGGAATTGAGGTTGTTTCCTCGAAAAGTGTATCGTATGCTCATTACCATTAACATGAAAAGTAACATTGCCTTTGTTGCAATCAATAACAGCCCCTGCAGTATTAAAAAAGGGTCTACCAAGGATAATGGACATACTATCGTCCTCGGGAATATCAAGAATAACAAAGTCCTTTAAAATAGTAACGTTTGCAACCACAACAGGCACATCCTCACAAATACCGGGTATAGCATTTGATTTATCGGCCATTTGCAAAGATATTTCAGTAGGTGTCAACTTATTCAAATCAATTCTACGATATAAAGAGAGAGGTATAACACTAACACCGGCTCCAAGATCACATAAAGCAGTTTTAACATAGTTTCTTTTAATGGAGCATGGTATAGTTGGTACTCCTGGATCTCCTAGTTTCTTAGGTATTCCACCTTTAAAAGTATAATTGGCAAGCATGGTGGAAATTTCAGCTTGCGGTATCTTTCTTTTATTTGTAACAATATCTTTCAAATACTTAGCATAAGGATTCATTTTAAGCATATCAGTCAAACACATACGCAAAAAGATAGGTCTAATCATTTCAACAAAGCGCTCAAAATCCTCATCATCCTTTTTCTTGGATGGTTTAGGAGGAAAAGGCATGGGTTTCTGAACCCATGGTTCTCTTTTTTTACCGTGCTTCTTAGCAACGAAGTCTCTCTTATCATAACGTTGATTCTTTGATTGTGGGTTATCAACATCAATAGCAGGTTCAATCTCTACATCATTTTTATTGCCAGGTTGAGCATCGATATGAACATCATCATTAACATTATCACTAGGTTCATGTTCATTACCAGATTTTGTTTCAACATCAGAAATAGAAATATCATTGGGATTCTCGGGTGTGTCAACAACAGGTTCACTAGAAGCATGCAAAGCCCTATCATTTTTCTTTTTCTTCTTAGAAGGACTAGGTGCATCAACATTAGTTCTCTGAGAATCTTGCTCAACTCTCTTAGGGTGGCCCTCAGGATATAAAGGGTCCTGAGTCATTCTACACCCTCTAGTCATAACTCTAACAGCATTATCATTTTCTTATTATTTAATTCATTGAGAAAATCATCTTGTGCTTTAAGTACTTGTTCTACCTGAGTGGTAACCATAGAAGCATGTTTACTAATAAGTTTAAGGTCATATTTAACTCTAGACATATAATCACTCAAGTGTTCAACCATATAAGCATTACGTTCCAATTGTCTACCAACATAAGCATTGAAGTTTTCTTGTTTAACAATAAAATTATCAAACTCATCCATGCATTGGCTAGCAGACTTATTACGAGGAATATCACCTTCATCAAATCTATAGAGAGAATTTACCTTTACTACTTGTGTTGGGTTATTAAGACCATGTATTTCCTCAGTAGGTGGTAAATTCTTAACATCTTCAGCTTTAATACCCTTTTCTTTCATAGATTTCTTTGCCTCTTGCATATCTTTAGGACTGAGAAATAGAATACCCCTTTTCTTCGAAGTTGGCTTAGGTGTTGGTTCAGGAAGTGTCCAATCATTATCATTACTCAATATATTATTCAGTAGCAATTCAGCTTGCTCAACAGTTCTTTCCCTGGAAACACAACCAACACAACTATCCAGGTGGTCTCTGGAAGCATCGATTAGTCCATTATAAAAGATATCAAGTATTTCATTTTTCTCGATAGGATGATCAGGCAAAGCATTAAGTAATCGGAGAAGCCTCCCCCAAGCTTGTGGGAGACTCTCTTCTTCAATTTGCACAAAATTATATATTTCCCTTAAGGCAGCTTGTTTCTTATGACTGGGGAAATATTTAGCAGAGAAGTAATAAATCACATCCTGGGGACTACGCACACAACCAGGAGCAAGAGAATTAAACCATGTTTTAGCATCACCCTTTAGTGAGAACGGAAATAACTTAAGGATATAATAGTAACAAATTTTTTCCTCATGAGTGAATAGGGTGGCTATATCATTCAATTTAGTAAGATGTGCCACAACAGTTTCAGATTCATAGCCATAAAAAGGATCAGATTCAACCAAAGTAATTAACTCAGGATCGACAGAGAAATCATAATCCTTATCAGAATACAGATAGGTGGAGTAGCAAAAGCAGGGTCATATTTCATTCTAGCATTCGAAGAATTTTCTTTCAGCTTAGCTAACAGTTTCTTAAGATCATATCTATCTTTGCAAGCAAAAAGGTCTCTAGCAGTTTCTTCATCCATAACATAACCCTCAGGCACATCAGGCAATTCATATCTAGGGGAGAATCTTCATCATCACTTTCATCAATATTATCCGTTTCAATAATTTCATTCTCTCTAACCCTAGCAAGTTGTTCATCAAGAAATTCACCTAATGGCACAGTATTATCAAGCATAGAAGTAGTTTCATCATAGGCATCATGCATATCAGAAGTGGCATCATCAAGCATAGAAGGCTAGCACAAAAGCAACACGATCGTAGAGGCAAGGCCTCCTCCCTAGGACCTCCTAACTACTCCTGGTCTTCGGCATCCTCCATGTAGTAGTATCTGGCGGTGGCATCTAGCTCCAAGGATCCACCAACTGGTTGCAAAAAACGGAAAGAAGAAAGAAGGGGGAAAAGGGGTAGCAAAGCAACCGTGAGTACTCATCCAAAGTACTCGCAAGCATCAGATCTATACTAAGTATGCATTGGTATCAAATGGAACAGCTATATCTGTGGACTGAACTGTAGAATTCCAGAATAGAGGGGAAGGCCCAGCCTATCAAAGACTAGCATCTTCAAGCAGCTCCAAGCATCTTGCAGCATATAGAAGAGTAGAGAATAGCAGTTTATATTTAACAAACATGTTGTAGCATTAAGGCCCAGAGTTCCTTCCTCAACTCCCTGTGATAAAGCAATCCCGGGGCCACATATCTCAACTATCCATTTCAAGTTGTAATATATTCGGATACAAGTCTGAACGTCCGTTACCATGGACATGGCTATTAATAGATAATCTTCCCTGCAGGGGTGCACCACATTACCCAACACGCTTGATTACTCTGGCCGGACACACTTTTCTAGGTCAATGCCCGGCCTCGGAAAATCACACGTCGCATCCCTACCTAGGCGTAGCAGATTGGTCCCCGCCGATCTACATCCTAAGCGCTCCAGGGTCTTGGGACCATCGCCCGTTGCACTCTGGGTCATTGCACGCAGGGTGAGTACCAGCACCGCCTCGGATGTCCAGCATGATTCGACCGTGCCGCAATGCTGAACTAGACGTCTGACAAATCTTCGGCTGATACTACGATGTCGAGGCCCATAACTATTCTCGTGTGGTGGTTAGTGCGTAAAGGCCAGAGGCCAACTCAGAACAAATACCCAAACCTGTTAGTGCATTATTAAAAAGAAGTGACAGCTGTCCGGGCAAGTCTGGAGCTACCACCCCATCCTGGGTGATACCGCTAAACAGCCAGCCGCCACCGTATCAACTCATGATTGCTCTCTGGGCCCGCCCGTCTTTCACATCAAGTCATGGGTACCCCTTAGGGCCGACCCGAGTTCAACAATGGTCTCAAGTAAATTCAAGGTAACTGTGTGTCCAAACATCAAGGGAGAAACCCTGAGGAACCACCCTCGGTGGATTCCACTCAATGTAATCATCAAGGTGAACATAGGAGGAATCACCTCGAGGTTCACCCTTGAGGGGCTGCACGACAGAGTCCTATCGGGAGTGGCTAAGGAGGAATTACCCTCGATGACCATGACCGAATAGCTACACTACAAAGTTATCATCAAGAGTGCGTTACGAGGTATCACCCTCGGCACTCGATAATAACTATGCAGAGTAGTACAACTAAAGGGGTGTGAGGTGCTGTGTCGGTCTCTTGTTATCGATCATGTTGATCGAGTCGTCGATGATGAAGCGGAAGCAACAAGGACAAGGTGGGGGTCACTGATGCATCACTAACCAACCTATACTAAGCAGTTTAGGGTAATCGGGTAGGTAACAATAGTAGGTACAAAAGCAGGCTATGCATCAGAATAGGAGCAATCAATTACAGTAGCAAATCTAATGCAAGCATGAGAGAATGGAATGGGCGATATCGGGATGAACAGAGCGGGGGCTTGCCTGGAAGCTTCGCTCAAAGGGAAGAAGGGGCGACATAGTCGATCACAGTGGCATCAGCAGCACGAAAAATATAATGTAAACAGATGCAACACAGATGCATGATGGGGTAACACGCGGGGCTAGGGGTGTTCTATAACGTGGTGCTACCTGATATCGGCAAAGGGTGATAACATACAGGAAATTTTTCCCAGGGTTAGGCATTTTTGGATAGACGAACCGGTGGGGAAAGTTTTTATGTTCGCTATGCTAGGGACGTGTGGAGGATGAATGGACTGCGTATTCGGATTCGTTTTTGAGCAACTTTCATGTATAAAACTTTTTCATCCGAGCTACGGTTTAATTTCTATGAATTTCTAAAGTTTTTGCAATATTCTAAAATTAATATTAATTCGAAAATCATTGTTAAAATGCTAGGGGCACCCAGCATAGGGTACACAAAAGTGCACCCAGAGGCTAAAGGTGGGCCAGGGGGTCCCAGTTGACTAGTCAACGTTTGACTAGTCAACAGGGCGTGGGGGTCCCCTGTCATTGACTGCTTAGACTAATTAATCCAGTTTTCAACTAAACATGTGATTAGGCTAATAAATCCTAATTAATTAAGTTAATTAATTACCTAATTAATTAATTATATATTTATATATTTTTTAATCCTCCTTTTCTTAAGGGCTGGGGCGCTGGGACCCCGTTGTCAGTGGCCCAGGCGCTTAGCGGGCGACGGGCTAATGGGCGCGGGCGCCCGGCTAATCGGGCGGATCGAGATGGCTTGCCTGGCGAAGGCGCCGGAGGCGCGAGACGGGGTGCAGTGGCGGCGTCGGCGGTGGGTGGCGCAGTGGTGCGCGCGTGGCACGCTAGCGGGGCGAGGAGTGACACTTGGCTGTGGGGAGCGACACTAGAGGTGGGGCGGCATGAGGACTGAGAGGTGTGGTAGGGCGCCGTCGGGGGCGGTCAAGCGAAGCACATCAGCGTAGGCGGGGGCCAGGCAGCGGTGAGACGCAGCGCGCGGCTTGCAGAAGAGCACGACAGACAGCGGCTGGCACGAGTGGCGCGGTGGCGGGTAGCGCCGGCGAACACGGGCGCCGACAACGTTGGTGTGGCGAATGCGGTGAGTAGCGAGCATCATGCAACGCGGGTGGTTGCATGCGCAGGTGGGTGATAACCCACAAGTATAGTGGATCGCAACAGTTTTCGAGGGTAGAGTATTCAACCCAAATTTATTGATTCGATACAAGGGGAGCCAAAGAATATTCTCAAGTATTAGCAGTTGAGTTGTCAATTCAACCACACCTGAAAGACTTAATATCTGCAGCAAAGTATTTAGTAGCAAAGTAGTATGGAAATAACGGTAATGGTGGCAAAAGTGTGATGAGCAGTTTTTGTAGAAATAAATAGCGATGTAGCGGAAAAGTAACTAAGCAAAGATCAATATGTGAAAAGCTCATAGGCAATGGATCAATGATGGATAATTATGTCGGATGCGATTCCTCATGCAACAGTTATAACATAGGGTGACACAGAACTAGCTCCAGTTCATCAATGTAATGTAGGCATGTATTCTGAATATAGTTGTACGTGCTTATGGAAAAGAACTTGCATGACATCTTTTGTCCTACCCTCCCGTGGCAGCGGGGTCCTATTGGAAACTAAGGGATGTTAAGGCCTCCTTTTAATAGAGTACCGGACCAAAGCATTAACCCTTAGTGAATACATGAACTCCTCAAACTACGGTCATCACCGGGAGTGGTCCCGATTATTGTCACTTCGGGGTTGCTGGATCATAAAACATAGTAGGTGACTATTGACTTGCAAGATAGGATGAATAACTCTCATATATTCATGAAAACATAATAGGTTCAAATCTGAAATCATGGCACTCGGGCCCTAGTGATAAGCATTAAGCATAGCAAAGTCATAGCAACATCAATCTTAGAACATAATGGATACTAGGGATCAAACCCTAACAGAACTAACTCGATTACATGGTAAATATCATCCAACCCATCACCGTCCAGCAAGCCTACGATGAGATTACTCACGCACGGCGGTGAGCATCACGAAATTGGTGATGGAGGATGGTTGATGATGACGACGGGAACGGATTCCCCTCTCCAGAGCCCCGAACGGACTCCAGATCAGCCCTCCCGAGGAAGTTTAGGGCTTGGCGGTGGCTTCATATCGTAAAACGCGACGAATCCTTCTCTCTGATTTTTTCATCCCCAAACGTGAATATATGGAGTTGGGGTTGAGGTCGGTGGAGTCCTAGGGGGCCTACGAGACAGGGGGCGCGCCCTGCACCCTCGTGGACAGGGTGTGGGCCCCCTGGTGTTGATTCTTTCGCCAATATTTTTTATCAATTCCAAAACGTGTCTCCGTGGATTTTCAAGTCATTTCGAGAACTTTTATTTCTGCAGAAAAATAACACCATGGTAGTTTTGGTGAAAACAACGTCAGTTTGGGTTAGTTCCATTCAAATCAAGCAAGTTAGAGTCCAAAACAAGCGCAAAAGTGTTTGGAAAAGTAGACGTTGGAGACGTATCAGTGGGCGAGGCCGGTGGAAGCAGCAGCAGGCAGCGCCAGGGAGGTCGCGGGCATGCGGCGCAGCAGTAGTTTACAGCAGCAGCAGAGCGGGAGTAGCCAAGCACGCGTGCGCGGGCGCGCGTGCACATGCGTGCGACATAGTAGCGCAGCCGGCGTGCCGAGGCCAGCCGGCAAGAGCTGCGCCAATCAGCGGCGAGCGGGAAGGGGCGACGTGGAGGGGCATGCGCTAGACGTGGCCCGACCACGGTGGGGCCTGCGCGGGGCCAGGGGAGCAGAGACCAGCGGCAACAACAGTTTAGCGGAAGCAACGTCAATGGTATCTCGCGGGGCTGCGTTCGAGGGGCGGTCCGGGTGGCCGGAGACGACGACGAGGGCGTCGGCTTCCGAGGAGGGAGACGGCTCGGGGAGGCTTGACGAGGCTGTTGGGGACGAGTTCAGGGACGACGAGGCGACCACCGCGAGGACGACGAGGCGATCATGACGAGGACGAACGGCAACGGGCCACGGCATCGGGCGCGAAGGGGATTCCCCAATCTAGATCAAGAAAAAGGGAGGAAGTGACTTGGGGTAGCTAGGGTTTGGGGGAACGAGGGGGCGCCGGGAGTAGATGTAGGAGGGACCAGCTCCGGGATGGCCGCCATGGCAATGCACAGCGACGGTCGATGGCTGCGAGCCCCCTCCTGTGAAAAGGAGGATGAAGGGGGGCACAGGTGGGTCGGCCTGTTTCCTTAGTTGGCAAAAGCCCCGGGGCGGTTGTTTTGTTTAGTTTTCTTTTTTTGTTTATTTACTTTTTAGCATTTACCTTTGACTGTTTTATTTAATTCCCATATCATTTTAGTTTAATAAAAATATGAGCCCCTACCTAAAATAGTGTTTTAGTTTAACCCTCTGCCACGAAAAGTTCTACTCCCAAATAAAATACTTTGACATTTTAGAATTTGTAAAAGGCATTTATATAATTATTTAATCCATTGTTTCAATCACTTTTGAGCACTTAACATTTTATAAAATTTTGGTTTCTTCACCAACAATATTTATCAGTTATTTTCCATAGCTTGCACATTTTAGTTTTGACATTTGAAAACTATTATTTTTGACTTTATCTTTAAATTTGAATTTGAACCATTTTTGAATCAACGAGAGTTTAACAACAGTAATCGTGGTGACATGGCATCATTAGCAGAGGATTACTGTAGCTTAATTATCTTGGCGTCACAGTTCATGAGCCGGCGAAGGAATTGCTCGTTCAGGAGAATTTTCTTTCTTTGTCTCGACGTCTGGAGGAGGAGGAGGAGCATTCTTCTTCGCTATCTTCTTTTTCTTCTTTTGCTTCGACGGATCAATGTGCTCTTTGACAAGATCATTGTATCCAGTGACTTGGGCTTGATGATCGAGGTAGATCTTGCAAACAATTTGATCTAGATCTGAATGAAATCCCGATCTTTGTGCCGAAGAATAGTCAAAGCCTTATTGACATCCACATAAGATTCTTCAAGTTGCTTGATGACAAACTTGGATTTTGTATTTTTCATACGGTTGTCAAGCTCGTTGAGTTGGGCAGTGAGGTCACTTATCTTAACAGAATCATTTCTCATGTCGCGGACTAGATCAGAAGCTTGGGTTATTACTTCAGAGGGATTGGGCAAAGATGCCACTTCTCCGTCAAATAAGTCTTCGACAAATTTAACTGCTCCATTATGAATACTTGATTAAAATAATGTGGTGCATCAGAATCATCTTGAGCTTGTGTAGTAGGGGCAGCTTGTGCCACATTTTTCTCGGTCGGAGGCAAAGATGCCAATGGTTGAGTCAAATTTGGAGCAAATATAGCAGCCTTTCCTTTCACAACCTTAGCCCTTGGAGCATTCTGCTCGGCAGAAGGAGCTTTGACTTGCTTCACCTTTTGCTTCGAGAGTTGTTCTCCTGGCTTAGCTGTGCCTGCTGGGGCATCAACTACCAAATTGTGCAAAGCAATTGTATCAGGATGAGGAGTTCTATTAACTTTATCAACCATTTTGACAGTAGTTGGAGGGGTCTTTCTCTTCAAGGGATTATTCTTCGGAGGTGCAGTTGGGACAACACTTGCTCGAAGATTAGGCGGAACTGTGAATGTAGTGACATTCACTTGTTTTGAAAGTGTTGCGTCAATTTCTTCTATTGTGAGTGGAGGATCATCTTGGTCAGAAGAATCACTTTCAGGTTCAGCTGGTTTAGCAGGCCTTTTCCTCGGTGCACTCTTTTTCTTCAAAGTTGCAGATCTGGGATCATGGTTGTGATTTGAGCGCCCTTTTGAATTTCCTTCAGCCTTCTTCTTTTCGATGTCTGATTTGATGAGACAACGATTTGCTTCTTCTCTGGCCTGCTTCTTTTCAGCCTTCTTGGCTCTCTTTTCAGCATTCTTGAGGCGCTTGGCCTTTTCTTCGGGATATGAGTCAGGTGTCTTGAGAGACGACTCATGAGCATCAGGAGGTGGTTGAGGCCTTTCCTGGGGCCCACCTACCCGGATGAGTCCACTTTTGCGCAGTCACCCCATGGAGGATGAACCATTTTGAAGTTGAACCACTTCCGTACCAAGTCACACCGAATCTTTTGCACATGCCTTGTCTCTGAGTCGAATCTTCACCAGGAACTGTGTTGTAGTCCTCATGAAATATATACTGAGCTAAATTGGTGTAGGGTTGCCTGCCACCTTTCCATTTCTTCGGAGCATCTGCTGCTTGCTCATTTGCATTAGCTTCAGATCTCTTTCTCTTGCCGGTAGATGGGCCTACCATTGGGCCCTCTGCATTTGGTGCTTTGGATTCATCAGTTATGCTCATGAGTACCGCTTCTTCGTCAGCCATACTATGAGGTCTGGCAGAATCCTCAACAAAATGCATACACCTGTGAATAAGAGTAGGTACGAGGGGAAATGGGGACAGGGTTACACGTGCTCTTAGTGAATGTTTTTCTGAACAAATAGGATATTGAAGAGAAAATAGATAGAGTCTTGGATAATGAATGAAACATATAGATCGAGCTAGTAGGTTCGAAGAAAATACTAGACCGCGAGCTAGGCATATCATTCGAGCGAAACATAACACAAACCCTAGATCTAGAAGAGTTGCATACGAGGAACAACTACAAACCACATCCGCACTAGAAGGGTAAAAGCCTAGATCTAAGATAGACGGTAAATCAGAGATTATTAACCGCAGACGAACTCGACTCAAGAAGGAAGAAGACCCGAATTCGAACTACGCGTACCCTAGCTTGGTGTCGTGCAGCGGCGCGGGGAAGGAGATGTCCCGCGACAGCATGGAAGGACTCCGGTGACCTCTTTCCGCCAGTTAAGCGACAAAGGGGTCATCGGCTTCGAGCTCATGGAGGAGCGCTGCAGCGAGGATTTCGTCAGAGTGGATGCGAGGAGAAAGAGAGTAAAGTGGAAGAAGGGAGCTATACAGTTTATATAGACGAATGGAAATAACCGTATGCAGAGGATTTTTATCAGACGATCTTTAACCAGAGACGATTGCGATTCAACAGATAGGATGGAATGACAGATGATTTATTGCACGTGGCAACCGTCATAAAAGATCGTGGTCCTGACTTGGGCTGGAAACGCCAAATTTTGGATAGCTTTCGCCAACACAGATTAATGTTCGGACCGAATCTCAATCATGGTCAAGGACACCAGATAAAGTTTCATTCTAGATAAAATTTGAGCACTTGCAACGGATCAGCATAGACAGGAAGAGATATAACAGATAGAAAAATAGGGTCCTAGGCATTTTTTACTCAGGCAGATAAACACAAAACACTCAAGCAAATAGCTATGAGAGAAATGCATTCGGGCAAACACTATAGCTTTCGATTGAGAAGAAACTCAACGAAACAGAATCGTGGCGAGGTAACCCACCGTATAAGAACTGTATGACCCCGAGCATCGCACAATTATCGTGGCACCCAGTTATACTCTCAAAAAGAAAATTTCACTCTGTAAAATTTTTAAAACTCTTCGAGTGTTATGCACCCATTCCTTCAAAGATGTGGAAGTGTTAATACGGGTTCCGAGACCAGCTTACTGCATGTTTGCAAAGCCTAGGATATTCCGCTCATATGAAGTTTTCCTCAGAAATTTGTGAAGATAAACACGATTGATAACATGACAAGCAGTGTTAATAGCATCAACCCAGAAGCGAATGGGAGTTTTGTACTCACTGAGCATTGTTCTCGCCATTTCAATGAGAGTTATATTCTTTCATTCAACAACTCCATTCTGTTGGGGAGTGTAAGTAGCAGAGAACTCATGAGTTATACCATGTTCATCGAGAAATTCAGCAGTATGAGCGTTTTTGAACTCGGTTTCGTTGTCACGTCTAACATGCTTAATTCGCAGATCATATTCATTCTAGGCCTTCTTAGCGAAGCTTTTGAAGATATATTGAGTACAAGCCTTGTCTTCGAGAAAGAATACCCAAGTGTATCAAGAGAAATCATGAACAATAACCAGACCATAATGACTACCACCGAAACTTGCATAATTTTGAGGACCGAATAAATCCATATGAAGAATTTCCAGTGGTCTTGTTGTGGTCATAACTGTCTTGGAGGAATGATGCTTCTTAGCCAATTTACCAGCCTCACGAGCAGCACAGAGACGATTCTTGTCGAATTTCACATTAGGAATACCATGGAGATGATTTTTCTTCACCAGGGTTTGCAAATTTCTCATACCTACATGACCAAGTCTACGATGCCACAGCCATCCTTCGGTTCCTTTTGCAAGCAAACAAGTTTGGACTAACGGACCATTAGATAAATCCACAATATAAAGATCACCCTTTCTAATTCCCACAGAGATGAAGGAATTGTCAGAGGCCATAAATACAATGCATTTGGATATAGAGAATATAACTGGATATAGCAATTTTACCTAGCCCAATTACCTTTCCTTTGTTGTTGTCGCCAAAAGTGATATACTTAACAGGAGAAGTACTTAAGTTGGGGTCAACAAACAACGACTTGTCTTCGGTCATATGACTAGTGCATCCACTGTCCATAATCAACTCAGTGCACCCGGGGACATAGTCCTGCAGAAGAATTAGTCTTTCTTAACCACCCACATTTTTGCAGGTGGCTTCGAAACAAATGAACGAGCGGGATAGGAATTCTTTCGATAAACATAGTTGTTACTTGAAGACGTGTGAGCACAATTGAAAGAATAAGAATTGAAATTTATTCCAGATGAATAAGCATAGTGATTGTATGTGGTATGCATATACTCATTCTGTCGAATACTTTGTGCCTCCATGGTCAGTCGAGCAGATACAGGTAAAGCATCAATAGTTTTCTTAGGCTCCCAAATAGCTTTGTCCGGGGGCCATTTCTACTGTTTGGTCCAACATAGAGAGCAACTGTCCCACCATGTTGATTCTTGAACAACTTATAATTGTCCATGGATCATCATCAGGATATTCAGGAATAGGAGAGTTGTATCCTGAAAGTAATGTTGGACCGAGCATTTTTCTCTTTGCAGGAACCCACACAGTTTAAGGATATTGATGTGGTTCCTAGTAAGTGCCATTTTCATTCAGTTTCCTTTCGAAACCGATACCTTCCTTCCTAAGATTTTTTGAAGAATAGGTTTCTTCGGAACATCGCAAAGGGTTTGGTGTCCTTTGAGAGATCTGAACATTTCTTTCTGAAGAAGATCCTTCAACCTAGAATTTTCATCAAAAACAGAACTACTTTCCTTGATAAAGGGGTTAGCATTCATAGATGATTCAGCACTTGATTATGTATTTGTTCATTCAAGGCATTTTAAACACGGTTGCTCAAACACTTCAGGTTTATCCTTGAGTTGTTGGGTGAGAAGAGAATTTTCTCTAATCAAATCTTCATGAACCTCTCTCGGTGCCTCGAGTTCCTATTTCCTTTTAAGGTAATCGTAGGTCAATCTTTCATGGTCTGCTGTGAGCAAATCATGATGAGTTGAGAGTTCTTCCATTCATGACTTGAGAGTGGAATACTCTTCGGTCAATGACTGATTTTTCTCCATCTCCTCAACCAACAACCCTTCGGATTTCCTGAGGGTTTTCTCAATTTTCCCAAGAAAAATTTGTTGTATGTTTGCAATTTTGATCAACTTAGCATGGTCATCCTCATCAAAAGAATATTGATCACTGGGGTGAACCTTGTGATGTTTGGAGGATACCTTTTCTTTCGAGGCCTTGGCCATGAAGCAGTAGGGAGGAATTTCATCATCGCTTGACGGGTTCCCGAAGAAACTCGTTGCAGGAGAGGAGGCGCATGCTATGACAGCCATGCCTGAGTCGGAATCCTCATCGGACTCATTCTCTTTTCTGAAGGCAGACGACTCTTCTTCTTTAGAATCCATCTCCTTGCCGATGTATGCCTTGGCCTTACGAGAAGTATTCTTGCGGTTGGAGGAGGACTTGGAAGGCTTCCTGAAGATCTTGACGAAGATTTTGTAGTGGAGTTGTCCTTCTTCCTGAAGAATTTATTTGTTTTCTTTTCTCCATCAGAGTCATAGTTCTTGCCCTTGCTTTTGCCTCAATAGTTGCCTGAATTGTATCTCCTACTAGCACGGATTTCATCTTCCCAGAGAGGGCAGTCTGAAATGAAGTGTCCAGGCTTTGTGCACTTCAAACATGTGTTTTCTCCGGCAGGTTTTGATGAAGATTTTGAACCCCCAGAGTTGCTTGAACTTCTTTTCTGGAACTGACTCTTTTTGTGGAAACGTTGGAATTTTTTCGTGATTAGTGTGAGATCTTTGTTGAGCCATTCTGGATCATCTGAATCTTCTTCGGCATTTCCATCTGAGGAGGAATGATCCACACCCTTGAGAGCATGATTTTTGCGTTGAGTTGAGCCATACAGATCTCCTTTTGCTTCTTCTTGTTCCTCGTGAGTGTTCAATATTTCCATGACGTCAGCAGAGTTGAGGGTTTTGAAATCAGGATGCTCACGAGTCATCAGAACAAGAGTGTCAAATGAACTGTCAAGAGATCGATGCAGTTTCTTCACAACTTCATGGTCAGTTTTGTGTTCGGCGCTGAGTCCTTGAAGTTCATTTGCTATGTCACTGAGGCGGTCGAAGGTTTGTTCACAACTTTCATTTCCAATGCGCTTGAAGCGATTGAACTTTGCTCGAAGAGTATCAATTCGAGCTTCTTTCTGAGTTGAAACTCCTTCATTGATCTTCTCGAGGACATCCCACAAATCCTTCGCAGTTTCACACTGGCGATATCAAAGAAATTGTGCCCGAGAGAGATGGCCAGCAATTTCACCTTTGTCTTGAGCATCTAGTTGAATGACCTTCTTTTCTTCATCGGTAGGAGCTTCAGGAATAACGACTGTGAGCCCGAGCTGCACCATGTTCAACATATCATCATCTATTGCGCGGAGATGGATCTTCATCTTCTCCTTCCAGAAGGGATAGTTCGTCCCATCAAATATGGGAACCTTGAGATGCGATTTGTAGTTCACTCAAGACATACTTAAACTCCAAAGTCGTTAGACTAAAATGAGAAGAGTCAAGGAGTACCTAGCTCTGATACCAATTGTAGGAACAAAGTATGTCTACCAGAGGGGGTGAATGGGAGTTTTAAATTTTCTATGGAAAACTTAAATCTCTCATAACCCAGCAGCGGAACAAATGAAAACAGACTATAGTGAACTAAAACTGAGTATCGAAAGGAAACGAATACAGGCATCAATGAGAATCATATGTATGAAAAACATCGAAGAAAAACATGAGTGACAGATATAACCGAATACGATCGAAGGCGACAAGGAATTTGTTCGACCAGTTCATCCTTCTGCACAAGGACTACGTCTGGTTGGAGGGGCTGTTACTTAACACGGAAGATAAACTCTCTTCACCCAATTCTCATCGAGAATCAATTCGTCAGTCGATGCCGATTACTCGTGGTAGATAATTGAAGGTGATCTCTGAACCTTTACAGACTTCTTCTTCGAGATCCACAATCACTCTTGGTCTCTGAAGAAATTGACACCTAACTGTCTAGAGAGTTTGCAGCTATCAAGAGTATTAGGCAGGCCGTACTAAACTTAGATTCAAGTGATGCTGAACCCCTATCATATTCTTCTGCTCTAGGGTTTTTCTCTAGGTGAATTTTAAACCCATATTGCTCAGAGAGTGGGTTGCTCAACAGTCTTCTCAGAATTAAACAGAGCAGCCACCGGACAAAGCCGGCGCGGGGTGGCTATTTATAGCCTTCCCTGATGGGAAATGGCCATTTTGGACATGAGGTCAAGGCCAATGGCCAGTCGGCACATTCACAACGGTTGGATTTTGGATCAACGGTAACATTACTTGAGGAACAAGTAATGCTAACTCCTCGATCCGAGTCAAATCTCTCTCAGCAAAGAAAATCATAGTCTCTTGCTGGCAAGTATTTACTTGGAGCACAAAGAGATTTCTCTCATAGGTTTCATAGGATTTGGGTTTAGCATCAGAGAATCAAAGCTATAAACACTACACCCCTTGTCGGTGTACTAGAGTAGGGGTACCCTAGTATCCCGAACTCGTGCACGGCGATTCTGACAGACTTCGCTGCAAGGCTTGCCTAGTGATCGCCAAGGTCCTCCATGGTTCCTTTGGAGCCACTCAAGGACAAAGTATTTAAGCCAAGGAGACATGGCCCCAGCAAGAGGAGCTTGCAGGGAAGGCCACTCAAGGCACGCAGAAGACAAGACCCCGGCAAGAGGAGCTTGCCGGGAAGGCTCGATGAGGGATAAGCTTCCGGGCGCGACAAGGATTCAGCCGCGGCAAGGCACTTGCCGCGGCAGGCAACCTCTCTTCATCTCCGCTCCAGCTCACCCACCAACGTGTCGCCATGGGACCATTCCAGGCGTGCGTGTCAAGAGGCTGTGCAGCCAGCGGAGAGCAGCGGTAAGCGGCGCTGACATGAGTGCCATCGTGGTAAGCGGTGGCGCCGACAGTCCTTTCTCTGCCTGTTTAGGCGACATGGACGGGCATTTAGTGCTTTTGTCCCTTGCCGTCAGAGTTAGGTAAAATACACTGTACAAAGTAGCTGTACCAACCGCAAGTCATTTTTCCCATTTGCCCTTGTCTACGTTGCCACTGTTGGTGACCCCTTGAGCCTATAAAAGAAGGCCCATGCATAGCGAGAAGGGGTTCGGCTGGTTCGGTTCGACTCATTCGAAACCAGAGACACTCACGCTAGGTTTTGTAGCTCTCTGTGCTCCCTAGCAAGAACACAATACAATCAGACAAGCAGCAGTAGGAGTATTATCTCTCCGGAGAGCTCCGAAGCTGGGTAAACTGCTCGTGTGTTTCGCCTCGATCTGCTCTTCGTGCAATCTCCGCCCTCACCGAACCGAAAGGGACTCGGTCCGCCGGTCCCATAGGTGTTCGTGGGCTACGATCAGCTTCCCCGACATCTTTGGCGCGCCAGGTAGGGGTCGAGAGTGGCACTAATGGTGAAGGTACCACCAGTGCCGTCCTCCTTGGCGGGCACCTTCTTGGTCTTCGGTGGAGCTGCCATCGTCTTCTTGCACTTGCCGATGGAGCTCGATGGTGCGTCCTCGGCGGTAGCGCAGCACCGAAGAGGTGCGCTTGCGGAGTGGGCATCGAGCTCTTGCGGACTTGGTCTTCTTCTTCCCCGGAGCTTCAGTGCAAGTGATTTGTTATCTGTTGCAGCTGTTGCCTCCCGGTAAATCTTGTCGGCGCAGATAAGAGCATCCTTCTTGTCGCCATGGACAGAAATGACACTTATCGGGCCTGGCATCTTGAGCAAGTTGTATGCATAATGAGAGGCTGCCATGAACTTGGCGAGTCTTTGGACGGCCGAGTATCCCATTGTAAGGTAATGGAAAATCAGCAACGTCGAACGTGACCCTCTCGATCCTGAAGTTTAGCTCGCTGCCAAATGTTACCGCAACGTGATTTTCCCCTTGACTTGCTCCTTCCGGGTTGATTCCTTGAAAGTGCCGTCTCTTGAGCTCATTGTCGGGGATCTGAAGCTTCGGAGCACCGCGGAGGAAATCAGGTTTAAGCCGGCCCGCCGTCAACTAGCATCTTGGTGACTTTGAGGTTGCGGATAGTTGGTGAGACCAACATCGGCAGCACCCGACCGCATTATCGCGATCGGGGTGGTCCTCAATATCAAAGATGATAGGCGTCTGGACCACTTCAGAGGCTTGCGTGACTCTACGGATGGTTCTGCTGCATTAACTTCCGCATCCTTTGCTTGAGTTGGCGGTGTGAAGTATCTGAAGCACCGCCGTCAACGCAAAGGACCTCTGTTGCTTTCTGAAACTCCTGCTCATCGGTTTCATCATCTTCCATATCTTCATCATCGTCGTCGTCTTCATCCTTGTCGCCGCCGCGGGGCGGTCTATCTCCTTGCCGCTGCTTGGCCTTGCCGCGGCGTCCTCCCCGGCCGGGTCGCTTCTTGCTAACTCCCCCAGCACCTTCCTGGGCCTTCTCCTTGTCACGCCGCTCGTACTCAGCCTTCTGCTGTTCAACAAGCTGCTCGACCTTCCTGCAGCTCTGGAGGTCATGGCCCTTGGTGCGGTGAATCTTGCAGTACTGTTTGCTGGAGCTGTCCTACTTGTCGGCGGCCGCCACAGCTTGGCGGTCGGTGCCAGCAGCAACCTCCTTGCCGGAGCCACCAACTTTGGCTTTCTTGGCGGCACCACCGTTGCCGGACTGCTCGACAACTAGCACCTCTTTGCCTTTCTTCTTTCTGTTGTTCCGTCGCCAGCTCTTGTTTGCCGGGGCGGTCTCCTCACTATCAGATCCTGCTTCTGTATTTTCTCCTGGGAGTATCCTCCCTTCCTAAACGCGTGCACACTTGTCGGCCGGGCATACAGCTCACCGGCGTCCTTGACTTTGCACATCGCCATCTCCTCCCTCATCCTGCGGTTCCGCACGTTTTGATGAAACGCGCGATCACCTTGGGGGGTGGACATCGGGATGTTGTAGTGCACACGGCTGAATCTCTGGATGAACTTGCGCAGGACTCTCCTTCCTTACTGGGCGAGCAGATGAAGGTCGCTCTCTTGGCCATGAGGCTTGTGGCCGCCCGTGAAGGCGCCGACAAACTGATGGCATAGATCTGCCCAAGAAGATATGGAGCTGTCCGGCAAGTGCATGAGCCAAGATCTGACATTGGGCTTGAGTACCGCCGGGAAGTAGTTGGCAGGATCTTGTCGTCTCGTCCCCCTGCAGCTTGCACCGCGATGGTGTAGATGCTGAGGAACTCCGACGGATGCGTCCTGCCATCGTACTTCTCTGGCACGTCTGGCTTGAAATTTTTCTTGCTGGGCCACTGGACTTGCCGCAGCTCACGAGTGAACGCAGGGCAACCTACCACATACGGCAAGTCACCTGGTTCCCCTGGCGCATGCATATCGACAGAGGGCCCAGCGCGCTGGTCGGATTGACGTCGCGCTTCTCTTCGGCGCTCGATGCGAGTTCGAGCGTCTTCTTGTTGCCGTTCTTGAAGAACTTTGCGCTGATCACGGCGAGCTCGTGGATCCGATGACGCGGTGGAGTCGCTGTCGAGGTGGATCCGTCGAGTTGGTGATCTTGGCCTTCTGGATGGAGAGTGCATGGTGGTTGCACCCCCACAGGTTTCGTCGCCACCCGCTCGTGCCTTGTCGTCTCGCCGCGGCAAGGATGCAGTTGGTTGCCGCGGAGTATCGCCGTTGTCAAAGCCGATGAGACTCTGGATGGTGGCCCTCCACTCGTCGACCTTGTCGGCTGTTGGAGGGTAGTCTAGAAGCAGTTGAGCTCTCGCCAAGGCTTCCGCTGGAGTGGTGGGTGGCAATGGCGTACGGTGCGAGGAGCGGGATATGCTCGGACTTCTAACTAAGTTAGAAGGAGCAGCATCTCGTCCAGGCGATCGTACCCCGCTCGTGCCAGCATGCTGGCGTGCACGCTGGTCTTGAGGGCTTCGCGATCCTCCAGCTCGGTCTTGATCCAACGAGCGTATGGTACTATGAATACCATAACGCTGTCGGTCCCGCGGCTCCTGAGATGGGCGTCGTACGTGTACGGACGCCGAGGTCTACGCGGCCTTGTCCTTGGACTTGGCAGCGTCATGAGCTCCCTCGTCGACGCCCGTTCTTCCGCCAACGTCTACCCCGCCATCCGTTTGCTCCGGTGGTGGCGGGATCGACGTGGACGGCTCCGCTGCTGCCGAAGCCTTCTTCTTCGGTGGCATGTTGATGAAGAAGTTGCTCGTGTGAACGCCGGATCAGGTTCACACAGCCTCGACGCCCACCATCGAGCTCCACCGGCAAGTGCAAGAAGACGATGGCAGCTCCACCGAAGACCAAGAAGGTGCCCGCCAAGGAGGACGACACTGGTGGTACCTTCACCATTAGTGCCACTCTCGACCCTAAATAGGAAGGCGCTCGTTTTCCTCTGGGCGAATTCGATGTGTTTGCATGGCAACCGTCGACATTCCGGTGTTCCTGTGAAAGTAATTGAGCACCACTTAGCTGTCTGTCCTCGCGCGGCCCATTAAGCGTAAAGTCAGGAAGCGAAGCGGTGGGCGCCAAGAATTCATTGCGTAAGAGATCAAGAAATTGGAAGCAGAGGCCTTGTCGAGGAGTGCTCCATCCTCGTGGTTGGCCAATCCTGTAGTTGTGCATAAGGCAAATGGGAAATGGAGACTTTGTATCGACTTCATAGATGTTAATAAAGCTTGTCCCAAAGACCCATTTCCCTTGCCACGCATCGACCAGATTGTTGACTCCACGGCTGGATGTGATTTGCTTTCGTTTCTTGATGCATACTCACGATATCATCAGATCTTCATGGCAGAAGAGGATGAAGAGAAAACCGCATTCATCACCCCATGTGGCACATACTGCTTTGTACGGATGCCTTTTGGGTTAAAGAATGCAGGTTCAACGTTTGCGAGAGTAGTCCATGACGCTTTTGAGCCGCAAATGCACAGAAATGTAGAAGCTTACATGGATGACATAGTGGTCAAGAGCAAGGACAAAGCAACTCTGGTTCAAAATTTAGATGAGACCTTTGCAAATCTGCGCAAGATCAACCTCAAGCTCAACCCCGAGAAGTGCGTGTTTGGAGTCCCTTCCGGCAAGCTTCTCGGGTTCTTCATGTCTCAGCGGGGAATTGAGGCCAATCCCAACAAGATCAAGGCCATTGAGCAGATTGAAGCACCAAAGCGCGTCAAGGATGTACGAAGACTTGCCGGTTGCGTGGCTGCTCAAAGAGGTTTATCTCTAGATCTGTTGAACGCGCCTGCCATTTTTCAAGATTTTGAAAAGGCAGGTCCAATGAAATGGACTCGAAGCGGAGGCTGCGCCGCAGGACTTAAAGAGGTACTGTCCTCCACTCCAATACTTGTCGCACCTAGGCCACAAGAGAAGTTGCTGCTATATATAGCGGCAACCAATCAAGTGGTTAGTGTTGCGTTAGTAGCGGAAAGGGAGGCAGACGATGAGCCGGCAACCAAGGCAGATGCATCCAGCGACAAGCAGGGGGCTTCACCGACAAGCTCTGGTCCCGACAAGGACGGATCTGCGCAGGCTTGCGAGAAGATGCGGAAAAGGATGGTGCAGCGCCCAATTTACTTTGTCAGTTCCCTTCTGCAGGTGGCTAGGTCAAGGTACTCTGGTGTGCAGAAATTGCTTTTCGGCCTCCTCATGGCCTCGAGAAAGCTGCGCCATTACTTCCAAGCACATGAAATCACAGTCGTCACTCACTTTCCCCTGAAAAGGATATTGCAAAATCCAGAAGCAACAGGAAGGATTGTTGAGTGGGCACTGGAACTGTCAAGCTTTGGCCTCAAGTTTGAAAGCACTTCAACTATCCAAAGCAGAGCGTTGGCAGAGTTCATAGCAGAATGGACGCCAACACGAGATGAAGAAATTCCAGAGATGAGCATTCCCGTCAAGGAAGCAAGCAAAGAGTGGCTGATGTATTTCGATGGTGCCTTCTCGCTGCAAGGCGCCGGTGCGGGCGTACTACTTGTCGCGCCCACCGGAGAGCACCTCAAGTACATAGTCCAAATGCACTTTCCCAAGGAGCAAGCGACAAACAATACTGCAGGGTATGAAGGTTTGCTTGCCGGTCTCAGGATTGCCGTAGACCTTGGGATCAAGAAACTCATTGTCCGGGGTGACTCGCATCTTGTCGTCCGCCAAGTGAACAAAGATTATCAGTGTCCGTTGATGGAAGCTTATGTTAATGAAGTGAGAAAGCTAGAAGAGCACTTTGACGGCCTACAAATGGAACATGTTCCAAGAGCTCAGAATGATACTGCTGATGGCCTGTCAAAGTGCGCCGCACTCAAGTTACCTGTGGAACCAGGGATTTTTGTGCTCAAGCTGACTCAACCAACTGTAACGCCATCAACTGGACAGAACAAGAAGAGGAAGTTGATTTCTGGCGACTATTTTCCGGCAGAGCTTCCCGAAGCCGCCGTCGCGAAGGTCCCCAAGATCAACACCAAGAGTGCTGAGGAGCAGTCTGCTCCGACAAGCCCTAGGGTTTGTTTCGTTGAAGCAGACGCTCCCGACAAGTTTTGCTCCGGCAAGCTTGCCGGGGAACATCAAGCTCCGGCCGAGCCGCAGGTTCTTGCCGTCGAAGCGGATGTTCCCGCAGCAGCATATGTGCCTTTAGTCCTTGTTGTCGAGCCACAAGCTCCAGCATGGGCACAGCAGATCGTCCACTTCCTTCAGACAGGAGAACTTCCCGAAGAGCAAGAAGAAGCGGAGAGAGTAGCCCGGCAGTCAAGTATGTACCAGTTTGTCGACAACATGCTGTACAGAAGAAGACTCAACGGGGTGAAATTGAAGTGTATTTGCCGGGAAGATGGACAGAAGCTGTTGGCAGAGATACACGGAGGTATATGTGGTCACCACATTGGCGTAAGAGCACTTGCCGGCAAAGCTTTCCGGCAAGGTTTCTTCTGAACGGCAGCCCTCCAGGATGCAACTGCACAAGTAACCAAGTGTGAAGCGTGCCAGTTCCATTCCAAATAGATACACCAGCCAGCTCAAGCTCTCCGGACGATCCCTTTATCACCGCCATTTTCGTGCGGGGCTCGACATCCTCGGCCCCTTTCCCCGAGCTGTCGGGGGCTTTGAGTACTTGTACGTCGCAATCGACAAGTTCACAAAGTGGCCGGAAGTTGAAGCAGTGAGGAAGGTGACAGCACAGTCAGCGGTCAAGTTCTTCAGGTCGATTGTTTGCCGTTTTGGGATCCCTGACAGGATTATCACCGACAACGGCACACAATTCACGAGCCGCACCTTCATGCAATACGTCCAAGATCTTGGCGCCAAGGTCTGCTTCGCTTCTGTTGCTCATCCGAGAAGCAACGGTCAAGCGGAGAGAGCAAATGCTGAAGTGCTGCGTGGGCTCAAGACCAGAACTTTCGACAGGCTGCACAAGTGCGGAAGAAACTGGATCGAGGAGCTGTTGGTGGTTCTTTGGTCGATCAGGACGATGCCAAATCGAGCCACTGGCCAGACACCTTTCGCTCTAGTCTATGGAGCAGAGGCAGTTCTCCCCACGGAACTCGTATACGGGTCGCCTCGAGTACTCGCTTATGATGAGCTTGAGCAAGAGCAGCTGCGACAAGATGACGCGCTGCTCCTTGAGGAGGACCGTCTTCAGGCTGCTGTACGAGCTGCTCGTTACCAGCAAGCTTTGCGCCGCTACCATAGCCGCAAAGTTAACGCCAGAAGTCTCGAGGAAGGCGAACTTGTTCTTGGCCTTTCGATCCGCCAAGAATTCCAACAAGTTGACGCCGAAGTGGGAAGGCCCTTATCGGGTGAAACGAGTCACTAGGCCCGGCGTTGTCCGCCTTGAGACCGAAGATGGCATTCCGGTGAGCAACTCCTGGAACATCGAGCATCTTCGTAAGTTTTACCCGTAGGGCGCGGTTGCCGGAACCTGTTCCGGCAACCACCTTTTGTACAAGTCTTGCCGATGTTGCATGTAATCCTTTGTACAAAGCCGGGCGCAGACCCCGTGCATAAGTAAAGCTCGTGTATTGTGCACAGCTTGTCAACTACATGCTTTCATAATCATTTTTGCATGTGTTGTCTAACATTTTGTGCAGCGTCCACACCCGGTAAGCAATAACGAGCCACAAGACTCCATAACTTTATTTTCTCTACTTTCTCTTTCTCAAAGAAGGGAAGGTTCCTCCGCCCACAAGTTAGCGGGGAGGAGAAGATAATGGTGTGGGCCGCCAAGCGTCGCTCGAGGAAGTGTCGCCTTACCGGGAAGCAAACAACGGAAAAGCTAAGTTGCCAAAGTTTGAGCAATCAGTTTTTAAATTTTTAAGTTATCTTCCTCGAACGATAGTACTTTGTATGGAAAACCTGTGCGCAAAGGAACCAACTCATAGCTGGTCGCGCCCTTTACTTTGTTTCGAGTCCGCTCAACAATTTAAGTGAGCTGCAACCAGTTGCGACAAGGTTGCTTGTCGAAGGCAGCACCGCCAGCAGGCTGCTGACGTTCCGCACTCAGCGCTCGCAGCAAAGGTGCCCGCGCCGACAAGTTCCCTAAAAGCGTAGGGCACAAACATACAAAGGAAGAAATCAAGTAAAGGAAATAACATTGTGATCATTGCCTAAGATAGAGTTATATTACAAAAATAGCTTGTCGCAGATCTAATAAATTGTTCTCCTAAACATAATCAGCAGCGACAAGGGAAAGATAAAATTGGCGGCCTAGTCTACGCGGTCGCCATCAACCCGCTTGATCTTGCCCACCTTGTCCACAATGGGTGCGACAAGGGCTTTCAGCGCCTCCACATCGGCATCTGGCGGCAAGGATCTGAGGACGCTGTTGAGGTTGAGGCCTGGATTCCGGAAGGCCACCTTCATCAACACCTTCTGGAGAGCTCCTGCGCATATCTGGCGTGATTCCTCGGCCAGCTGCTTCGGGATCTCTTCCCGGAGTCGCTGGAGAGCCGTCACCACGCCCTTGAGGAACAGGCTGAGCTTGGCGCTGGGTTGGAGGCGCTCGTCGGAGGAGTACCCAAGATCCACCATCCCCAGCTCCATCAGCTCCTTGTCGATGGCGGCGACAGTATCCACAAGACCCTCCGTCCAGTGCATCACGTTCTCTCTGAAGGTGTCCTGGGCGGTCGTGGCACTCATCAGCAGCTCCTCATTGGTCTTGATCGTCTCCAGCAGGGCCACCTCCCGCTCCTTGGCGCCGTCCAGCGTCTGCATCAGGGTGGTCAGCTTCAGCTCAAGATCCGCCTTGGAGTCCTTGGCGGCATCGAGCTCTTTGATCCTTTTAGCGAGACGGCCCTGCAACTCGCCAAGAGTGTAGGCGTCCTTCTCGCGCTCGTGCTTCAGCGCTGCAAGCTCCTCGCCGCTCTTCTGGAGGGTGGCCTCCAGCTGCATCACCTTCGTCTCCGACTCTTTCTTGGCGGCCTCGGCAGCTACAGCAGCATCTTTTGCTTCCTTGAGGGCTCCGCCAATTGATTGCTCGCGTGCGGCAAGCTCTTCCTCATAGCTGTCAAGATTGATCTTCCGCTGCGCCAACTCACCCTCTTGCGCGGATAGCTTCTCGGCAGCAAGCCGTTGCTGCTCCTCGACCTCAGCCTTCTCAAGGATGAAGGCATGCGCTCTCCAATGAGTCGCTCCGCTCTTACCGCCACGCCCGGAGGGCTTCTTGGTTGGCGCCCCGGAGCTCTTCTGCGCGCTTCTCCATGTCTGCTCCCGCCCTCGCGACAAGTGCTTCCCGGGACTCCAACTTGGCTTGTCGGGCGCGGTAGAGCGACATCAGCTTCTTCAGCAGCTGCTCCTCCTCAGACCCGCCGCTGCTGCTGTCTGGCGCATCCACCAGCGTCAACCCAGCGGAGGCGAGCAGCTCTCCGTCGAAGGTCTCCCCTCGACCGGCGCCCTGGAGCTCGACGCCCAGGGGAGTTTGATGAAGACGCCGTCGCCGGCCTTCAGATAGGCGCCGGGCTGGGGCTCTTCGGAGCCTGGCGCTGCACCGGTGGCGGAGGGATCGGCGGTCGGCGTAGCGCCCAGCGCTCCTGCGGCCTCAGGGTCGTCAGTACGATCGCCAGACCCCTCGCCAGCCTTTGCGGCGGCAGCCTTGGCGGCTCTCTCGGCCGGACCCATCGGCGCCAGCCTCTTCCTCCATGGTGGCGACGTCGTCAGTGTTGCCACGCGTGTCCTCCTCGCCGGCGACCTCAGTCTCCATCGGCTCTGCGGAAGATGGATCTGACGATCAGAAAAGAAAGAACAGTCAAGCAAATGTTCGAAAAAAAGAACAGAAGAAAAGGAACCCAAGGGAAATTTTCAGGCAAGAGAGTTACCTGCGATGGGATCTGTGGCCGCGGTCTCCACCACCGGAGGATCGCCGGCGCTGCCCCTTGTCGGAGAAGCTTCCCTTGTCGGAGAAGCCTCCCTTGCCGGAGAACGCTCCCTTGCCGGGAAATTCTCCCTTGGCGGCATAGTTGAAGCAGATGGTATTTTGGAAGCGGCTCCTGGGCTCTCCTGATGAGGCTGCTCTACTCCTACACAAATCAACAAGTCAGATATCAGCGAAGAAGGAGCACCCATGCACACCTAACCGTAAGAAATAAACCATATACTTCTGGCTGGGGGCTGTCTTTGGGGCTGCTTTGAGGAAGGTTGCTGGTCCGGCAAGGGGTCTCGACGCGCCTCCTGTTGCTGGGGATCATCTTCGATGACAACCACCGGGGTCTTGGCTCTCTTCGACGCTCTTTGGACCAGCGTCCTGAAAAGGAAAGAGTTCAGAATGAAGCAAATCAGATACAAGACAAAGCAACCAAATTGAAGAAATACAAGCACAGCATAGAAGCTTACTCTTCTTCTTCTTCCTCGTCGGAGCTGAGCGCGGAGAGATCAAATTCCGGCTCGCCTCCGGTGCGAAGGGGCGGAGGGGTAGGTTCCCTTGACCGCTTGGCGGGGGTGGCGGGGGTGGCCTGAGAAGATCCCGCCTCAGTTGTTGCAGCGGTGTGGGGTGCTCCCGCGGCAACAGTGCTTGCCGCGGTGGAGCGCGTCGCGTGGCGCTGCGGCTGTTGGCCCGTCTGCCGCCCCGTCACTTCCCCGGCCTTGCGGAGACGCCTTCTTGGTGGAGCTGTGGGCTCCGCTCGCGGCAAGCTACTTGAAGGTGTGGAGGAGGCGCCCTCGGCGGACTCGCTCGGCTCAACCGGGCTCGGCCTGCTCCTCCTCGCCGGCAAGCTCCTCTCGTCGGCAAGGCTTGCCGCCTCAGCTACCTCTGCCTCCTCCACAGTGAACCCGATTCGCCCGGCAGCAATGCTGCCGCCTCCTCCAGCCTGGTGGCGATGCGCTGCATCTCGGCGTCGGTGGTGTCGCGGGTGAGCCACTTCTGCTCGTCGGCGCGGATCGGCACTTCTTCCAAGCTATCGAAGAACTGCCGCACGACGTCGTCCGTAGGCTCTTGCCAGGTTGGAACGATCCCATGCGAATCGCACAAGGGCATCATTCCGCGGATGCGGTCGAGCGAAGAATTTTTGCACAATGGGACGACCCCCCTCGGCAACATAAACCACTCGGGGTGATCGGGGTCGTGCTTGAACAGCTCCAGAAGCATTGCGTCCAACTCCAAGACGGTGAAGTTCCAGTTGAGGCCCGGGCGCAACCTCATGATATCCGCCGGGTTTTGAAATCTGCGCCAACTGCGCCTACAGTGAGTCCGGCAAGCCTGAGGCGCAAGATCTGGGTCACGGCAATCTTCAACCTAGCATCCTCCGGCGCCAAGTTGCTCCAATCGTTGCCGCGCACTATGGGAGTTTGGCGCTGGGCAGTGAAGGGCTGCGGGTTCTCCTCAACGATCCAACACCAATCGGCTCTCCACTCCTCCCACTTGCTGCGGAGCTCTCCTTCCAGATAAGCTTCTTTCTTGCCGATCCTGGAGATCCAAGCAATCCCTCCGGCAAGTGGCTCTCCTCTCTCGACGCGGGGCATGAAGAAGTGGTGGAAAAGGGCTACGTTTGGGTGGACTCCGACAAAGTTTTCGCAGAGGTGTGCGAAAACCGCCATGGTCAGGACAGCATTGGGGGTGAAATCAAGGAGGCGAAACCCGTAGGTGTTCATGATATCACAGAAGAACTCAGAGAAGGGCGGGCAGAGCCCGCAATAGAAGAAGAGCGCGAAGAAGGGGTACCCGCTCGAAGCTGACTCTGATGCGGCGGCGGAGAGTACCTTCGTGCGCGGATGCGCCCGCGTCTCCGTCGACCAGAAGAGGTAGTAGCCCTCCCTCAGCTCCTTTGCGTCGAGCTGGGGGAGATGGCCCGCTCCTTTCGCAGCGCCGCGAGCCGCTGCGCCTCGGCCGACTTCACGCCCTTCCCCTTGTCGGCTTTCGGAGCCATGGCGGAGGTGGTGGAGGAGACCGACGGCGTTGATGGCGCTGGTGGCGATGGGGGGCGGAGCGTTGCTCTCTTCGGACTAGAGAAGAAGGGAGGAGCGACGGTGGTTTTCGAGATGGGACATCAAATGGCGAGGTGGGCGACCTGCCCCTGTTTCCCCTGTTTATAAGGAGGGAGAGGGGGCGGACGTTCCGCTTTTCCAATTAAAGAAACCCCCACGATCTCTCCCACGATGCCACGTTCGGCGCGTGCTGTTCGTGGGGGACGTGGTGGGTCCGGAGCCAGTTACGGCGTGATCTAGGCCGCGCGTGCCCGTACACTGTTTTGGGCCTGGCCCAACAACGCTCGGCACCGTGTGTGGCCCAGGCCCGGGGGCTCCTGTCGGTGTACTAGAGTAGGGGTACCCTAGTATCCCGAACTCGTGCACGGGCAGTTGCAGCACCCCGCGGCAAGGCTTGCCTAGTGATCACCAAGGTCCTCCATGGTTCCTTTGGAGCCACTCAAGAACAAAGTATTTAAGCCAAGGAGACATGGCCCCGGCAAGAGGAGCTTTCCGGGAAGGCCACTCAAGGCACGCAGAAGACAAGACCCCGGCAAGAGGAGCTTGCCGGGAAGGCTCGGTGAGCGACAAGCTTCCGGGCGCGACAAGGATTCAGCCGTGGCAAGGCACTTGCCGCGGCAGGCAACCTCTCTTTATCTCCGCTCCAGCTCACCCACCAACGTGTCACCATGGGACCATTCCAGGCGTGCGTGTCAAGAGGTTGTGCAGCCAGCGGAGAGCAGCGGTAAGCGGCGCTGACAGGAGTGCCATCGTGGCAAGCGGTGGCGCCCCTGACGGTCCCTTTCTGCACTGTTTAGGCGACATGGACGGGCATTTAGTGCTTTTGTCCCTTGCCATCAGAGTTAGGTAGAATACACTGTACAAAGTAGCTGTACCAACCGCAAGTCATTTTTCCCATTTTGCCCTTGTCTACGTTGCCACCTGTTGGTGACCCCTTGAGCCTATAAAAGGAGGCCCATGCGCAACGTAGAAGGGGTTCGGCTGGTTCGGTTTGACTCATTCGAAACTAGAGACACTCACGCTAGGTTTTGTAGCTCTATGTGCTCCCTAGCAAGAACACAATACAATCAGACAAGCAGCAGTAGGAGTATTATCTCTCCGGAGAGCTCCGAAGCTGGGTAAACTGCTCGTGTGTTTCGCCTCGATCTGCTCTTCGTGCAATCTCCGCCCCCACCGAACCGAAAGGGACTCGGTCTTCCGGTCCCATACGTGTTCGTGGGCTACGATCAGCTTCCCCGACACCCCTCTTAATATTACGGTGGTCCTATGACTCAATGAAAGAAGAAGAAGAAGAATGAAACAAATGCTACGTCTTCATCTCGTCTTCATTCTTCCTCGAGCGCAGTCATTTGCTTTGAACAGACAACGAATCAATTGCTTGTACTTCAACAATTTTTAGGGGTCACTCTTGTTAGCTTCATCTTCGGTGATTACCTTCGCTGCACTGCAGGGAGATTATATTCATCATTTGCATCAAACTCCTCGATACTTTAGAGATTTTTACTCTGTGTGCACTAGCAAGCACATAAGTCCCATACTGTTTATGTCAAGAAACTCCAAAACATAAGGGGCCTATCATTGCACCAACAACAACCTCTGCGAATGGACTATCTTTTACTTTATGTATTTATTTTTTATGCAAGAGTCAAAGTATTCTTCCCTATTCTTTTTTATTTTTTCTTTTTGCAAGCATCATGTGGTGAGGAAAGATCTAGGAACATATATCCAGTAGGATTTGAGTGAGCATGAATTATTATTGTTGACATCACCCTTGAGGTGAATACGTCGGGAAGCGAAACTATAAGCCCCTATCTTCCTATGTGTTTGGTTGAAACTTTTTGCTCATGTGTATGATGTGAGTGTTAGCAATGATAGAAGACTATATGATGGTTGAGTATGTGGACTTGCCAAAGGGCTCCGATACGAGACCCTTCTGAAAAGATGATGAATTGTAGTTGCAAAGTTGACAAAGAACATAGTTTGTTGGTTTTCAATAAAGTTCATGCTTTTTCTCCAATGTTGTGATGATTCGTTACTTGTTTATGAGAAGTTATGTGATAAAGTTTGTTTCTGATTATAATAATATTCATGATGCTTCTATGTCTGTATTTTGTTTTTATCAACACACCTCTCTCTAAGCATGTGGACATGTTTTTTTATATCGGTTTTCCGCTTGAGTACAAGCAAGGTCTAAGCTTGCGGGAGTTGATACCTCCATTTTGCATCAAATTTTCCTACTGCTATTTACAATGTTTTTATGCATAATAATGCTTTATGGAGTAATTCTAATGCCTTTTCTCTCATAATATTCAAGGTTTACACAAAGAGGGAGAATGCCGGCAGCTGGAATTCTGGGCCTGAAAAAGCTACATCAGAGTTACCTATTCCGCACATTTCCAACTGAGCTGAAAATTTACAGAAAACTGTTTTGGAATACATAAAAAATACTAGAGAAAATAACTACCGGAGGGGGTGCACCTGGTGAGCACAAGACACCAGGGCGCGCCTGGGCCCCCAGGCGCGCCCTGGTGGCTTGTGCTCACCAGGTGGACCCCCTCCGGTAGGTGCTCCCTGGTGGCTTGTGCCCAGCACGGCCCACCTCCGGTGCCAATCTTCTAGTATATATGTCATTTTGACCTAGAAAAAATAAGAGGAGGACTTTCGGGATGGAGCACCGCCGTCTCGAGGTGGAACTTGGGTAGGAGCACTTTTGCCCTCCGGCAGAGCAATTCCCCCGGGGGACCTTCCCTCCTGGAGGGGGAAATCGAAGCTATCATCATCACCAACAACCTTCTCATCTTTGGGACGCCAATCTCCATCAACATATTCAACAGCACCATCTCCTCTCAAACCCTAGTTCATATCTTGTGCTCAATCTTTGTACCGGAACCTCAGATTGGTACATGTGGGTGATTGTTAGTGTTGATTACATCTTTAGTTGGTTCCTGTATGGTTTATTTGGTAGAAGATTATATGTTCAGATCCGTTATGCTATTTAATACCCGTCTGATCTTGAGCATGATTATCATTGGTGAGTAGTTAATTTTGTTCTTGAGGTCACGGGAGAATTCATATTGCAAGTAATCATATGAACTTGATATGTGTTCGATATTTTGACGATATAGATGTTGTGATGCCCTTAGTGGTGTCATGTGAACATTGACTACATGGCACTTCACCACATTTGGGCCTAAGGGAATGCATTGTGGAGTAGTTATTAGATGATGGGTTGCTAGAGTGACTGAAGCTTAAACCCTAGTTTATGCGCTACTTCGTAAGGGATCGATTTGGATCCAAATTTTGAATGCCATGGTTAGATTTTATCTTAATACTTTTCTCGTAGTTGCGGATGCTTGCGAGGGGGTTATTCATAAGTAGGAGGTTTGTTCAAGTAAGAACATCACATAAGCACCGGTCCACCAACATATAAAATTATCAAAGTAGCGAACACGAATCAAACCAATATGATGAAAGTGACTAGATGAAATTCCCGTGTACCCTCAAGAACGCTTTGCCTATTATAGGAAACCATTTTTGCCTGTCCTTTGCCACAAAAGGATTGGGCTACCTTCCTGCACTTTAGTTACCGTTACCGTTACTTGCTTGTTACAAATTATCTTGCTATAAAACTACCTGTTACCGACAATTTCAATGCTTGCAGAAAATACCTTGCTTAAAACCACTTGTCACTTCCTTCTGCTCCTCATTGGGTTCGACACTCTTACTTGTCGAAAGGACTATGATTGATCCCCTATACTTGTGGGTCATCACTTACTTGCTGGCTCGATGATGATGCACAATAAGAATCCACAATATTTTTGAGACATGTTGCATTATCCATATCGGCATTCATTAAAATGGGGGAACCATGAATGAATAACAAGTGAGACACGTGAAAGTGCAACTAATCCCCGGGTGGTTTTGGTAATTCATAAGAACATATAGCTCATTGAACTAATATCCATTCAATATAAATATTTCAGGATGTTTAGTGATTGGCATGGCATGAGATAGAGATGTGGACCCCTCAAAATGCTAAGGACAAATATTGGCACAAGCTCCAGACACTTCAGTTCTAATTATGTGATCCAAGATCACATTGAGTCCAAAGGAAAGCCAATACTATCAAAAGGGGATGACGTGTTGCTTAATGATCTACTTGCTCAAAGTGAGATTGCTTCAAAACACTCAGCCACTTTCTCCATCCAAATATGCCAAAACCCTAAACTCCAACTCGGCCCCATGATACGTCTCCAACGTATCTATAATTTTTTATTGTTCCATGTTGTTATATTATCATTCTTGGATGTTTTACAATCATTTTTAGTCATTCTATATCATTTTTTGGTACTAACCTATTGACATAGTGTCAAGTGTCAGTTGCTATTTTCTGCATGTTTTTTACATCGCAGGAAATCAATACCAAACAGAGTCCAAATGCAGCGAAACTTTTTGTGGATTTTTTGGACCAGAAGACATCCAGTGGGCTGGAAAAGCACCCGGGGGTGCTCCGAGGGGAGCACCACCCATCAGGGCGCGCCTGGAGGCCCAGGCACGCCCTGGTGGGTTGTGCCCACCTCGGGTGCCCCCCGGACCGCCTCTTTGCACTATGAATACCCCAATATTCCAGAAACCCTAGGGGAGTCGATGAAAATCAATTCCAGCCGCCTCAAGTTCCAGAACCACCAGATCCAATCTAGGCACCATCACGGAGGGGTGCATCATGTCCATTGGTGCCTCTCCGATGATGCGTGAGTAGTTCTTTGTAGACCTATGGGTACGTAGTTAGTAGCTAGATGGATTCCTCTTTCTCGTTTGATTCTCAATACAATGGTCTCTTGGAGATCCATATGATGTAACTCTTTTTGCTGTGTGTTTGTTGGGATCCGATGAACTTTGAGTTTATGATCAGATCTATCTTTTTATCCATGAAAGTTATTTGAGTCTTCTTTGATCTCTTATATGCATGATTACTTATAGCCTCGTATTTCTTCTCCGATATTTGGGTTTTGTTTGGCCAACTTTATCTATTTACCTTGCAATGGGAAGAGGTGCTTTGTAGTGGGTTCGATCTTACGGTGCTTGATCCCAGTGACAGAAGGGGAACCAACACGTATGTATCCTTACTACTAAGGATAAAACGATGGGATCTATTTCTACATAAATACATCTTGTCTACATCATGTCATCGTTCTTATTGCATTACTCCATTTCTCCATGAACTTAATACAATAGATGCATGCTGGATAGCGGTCGATGTGTGGAGTAATAGTAGTAGATGCAGGTAGGAGTCGGTCTACTAATCCTGGACGTGATGCCTATATAATGATCATTGCCTGGATATCGTCATGATTATTTGAAGTTCTATCAATTGCCCAACAGTAATTTGTTCACCCACCATTTGCTATTTCTCTCGAGAGAAGCCACTAGTGAAACCTACGACCCCCGGGTGTCTTCTTTATTATATTTTCCTTTGCGATCTACTTTCCTTTGCTTTTTATTTTCAGATCTATTAAACCAAAACTACAAAAATACCTTGCTGCAATTTATTTTATTTGGCATTTGATCTATCAATATTTACAATCTCTCACGTCCGTTTGCCTATCTCTGGCGCCGTCGCCCGAAAGGGATTGACAACCCCTTTAACATGTCGAGTTGCCAGTATTTGTTATTTGTGTGCAGGTGTTGGTTACGTAGTGTTGCTTGGATCTCCTACTTGTTCGATAACCTTGGTATCATCACTAAGGGAAATACCTACCGCTGCTGTGCTGCATCATCCCTTCCTCTTTGGGGAAATACCGACGTAGCTTGAAGCCGCAATCACCCCACCGATTATTTCTACCCAGAGCCACTGAGTTCATTTGACATAGCCCCTGCCAGAAACCCTAATGATTCGGTCACACCGATACGGATCTCGGTCCCGAGATGGCCTTGCCTAGTCTCTGTTACTTGTTGCAATTATTTCAGTCTCACCAAGAATTGCAATCGGTCTCACCGTGATGGCTTGCCAACTCGGTGTCGCCTTATTGCTTCACTTCGGTCCCACCAAGCTGATGCAATCGGAGAAACCGCAAGCTAGTTTGCGCTAAGCCCTAGCACATCGGTCCCACCGAGTTGTTCCAGTCGGTCCCACCGAGATTCCCAACATTCATATTTTTAAACAGATCGGTGCACCGATTTTAACTTAATCGGTGCCACCGAGATGAGTCAAATGTGTGTAATGGTTGGATTTTGTGTGGAAGCTATATATACCCCTCCACTCCCTTCTTCATTTGAGAGAGAGCCATCAGAACGTGCCTACACTTCCACCATTCATTTTCTAAGAGAGAAAGACCTACTCATGTGTTGAGATCAAGAGATTCCATTCCTACCATTTGAACCTTGATTTCTAGCCTTGCCCAAGTTGCTTTCCACTCAAATCCCTCTTTCGTCATAGCCAAATATGTGAGAGAGAGTTGAGTGCTGGGGAGACTATCATTTGAAGCACAAGAGCAAGGAGTTCATCATCAACACACCGTCTATTACCTTTTGTAGAGTGGTGTCTCCTAGATTGGTTAGGTGTCGCTTGGGGGCATCCGTCATGATGTTGAGTTGAACCAAGAAGTTTGTAGGGCAAGGAGATTGCCTACTTCGTGAAGATCTACCCAAGTGAGGCAAGTCTTTCATGGACGATGGCCATGGTGGGATGGACATTACTTCTTTGTGGACCCTTCGTGGATGGAGCCCTCCGTGGAATCGCGCAACCGTTACCCTTCGTGGGTTGAAGTCTCCATCAACGTGGACGTATGATAGCACCACCTATCAGAAGCATGCAAAAAATCTATGTGTCTCCATTGTGTTTCCCTTCTCCAAACCCTTCCCTTTACCTTCATATGCAATGTTTTACATTCCGCTGCTATACTCTTAAAATTGCATGTGTAGGTTTATTGCTTGACTTGTGATAATTGCTAAAATCTGCCCACAACTAAAATAGGGAAAAGGAAAGATTTTTATTCAAGTACTCTAAGCACCCCCCTCGAGACATACTTTCGGTCCTACAAGTGGTATCAGAGCTTTGGTCTCTATTAGCTTTGGTGATCATATCCTTGTTTCACAACCTAGGAGAGTATGGTGTCTAGCGAAGGTAACTATCACCGTAGAGGTCCTTATTTTGATGGTACAAATTTTGCTAGTTGGAAGCATAAGATGAAAAAGCATATTCTTGGTCATAACCCCGCCGTTTGGGATGTTATGTGTGTTGGCTTCCAAGTTGATTTATTCGAGGATGGTGAAGAACCGGATTGTGAAGCGACCGCAAAAGAATTGAAGATGTTGCAATACAATGCTCAAGCTTGCAATATTCTCTTCATTGGATTGTGCCCCGAAGAATTCAACAAAATCAGCCGCCTTGAGAATGCAAAGGAAATTTGGGATACTTTGGTTGATATGCACGAAGGCACCGAGTCCGTTAAGGAAACAAAATTCGATGTGCTTCAAAGTCAAGATGAAGGATGGTGAAGCAGTCGTCGAAGTGTACTCTAGGCTTGCTCTCATCACAAATGAGATTGTCGGCTTAGGAGTGAAGAGCTGACCGACAAATTCATCATCAAGAAGATCCTTAGAGCCTTGGATGAAAAATATGATACCATGTGCAAATTGATTCAAATGATGCCCAATTACAAAGATCTCAAGCCCACGGAAGTCATTGGTAGAATTGTTGCCCATGAGATGTCACTCAAGGATAAAGCAGAGCTTCACAACAAGTCTAGTGGTGCATACAAAGCTTCAACTGATGATCCTACAACATCAAGTTAAGAGTCATACATCTCTGATGTATCTATAATTAATGAAGTATTCATGCCATGTTTATAACAATTTTATATGTTTTTGGTACGATTTGATTAGAACTAACCCGGACTGAAGTTGTTTTCAGCATAACTACAGTGGTGTCATTTTTTGTGCAGAAATAAAAGTTGTCGGAATGGGGTGAAAATTTACGGAGAATATTTTTGGAAAATATAAAAGCTACTAGAGCAAAAAGATACCAGAGAGGAGTCCCGTGGTAACCACAAGGGTGGGGGCGCCCCATACCTTGTCATCGCCTCGTGGACCCCCTTGACTTGTCCCCGACGCCAACACCTTCTATAAATCCCAAAAACCTCAGATATAAACCTAGGTCGGGAGTTCCGCCGCCGTAAGACTCTGCAGCTACGAAAAACCAATCTAGGCCCTCTTTGGCACCCTGCCGGTGGGGGCCATCATCACTGGAGGCCATGGAGGAGGATCCCGTAGGGGGCCATCATCGCCATGGAGGCCAAGGACCATAGGGAGAACCACTCCCCATCTAGGGGGGAGGCCATGGAGGAGGAAGAAAAGGGGGAGAACCTCTCCCCCTCTCTCTCGGGGCACCGGAGTTCCATCGGGGGAACCATTGCCACGCTGATCATCTTCATCAACATCACCATATTCATCACCATCCTCATCTGTTTTAAGCAGTCCACTCTCCTGCACCCCGTTGTAATCCCCTACTTGAACGTGGTGCTTTATGCCACATATTATGATCGAATGATGTGTTGCCATCCTATGATGTTTTGAGTAGATTTCATTTGTCTTTTGGGCTGATTGATGATCTGGATTAGTTTGAGTTGTATGTTTATTTTGGTGTTGTCCTATGGTGCCTTCCGTGCCGCACACACAAGAAGGATTCCCGCTATAGGGTGTTGCAATACATTCATGACTCGCTTATAGTGGGTTGCTAGAGTGACAGAAGCTTAAACCCGGGTAAGGGGGTTGTTGCGTATGGGATAAAGGGGCTTAATAATTTAATCCTATGGTTGGGTTTTACCTTAATGATCCTTAGTAGTTGCGGATTGATGACCCACAAGTATCGGGGATCAATTGTATCTCTTTTCGATAAGTAAGAGTGTCAAACCCAACGAGGAGCAGAAGGAAATGACAAGTGGTTTTCAGCAAGGTAATGTCTGCAAGTGCTGAAATTGTAAGTAGCGGAGTAGTTTGATAACAAGATAATTTGTAACGAGCAAGTAACGGTACTAGTAAAAAAAAGTGTAGCAAGGTAGGCCTATCCTTTTGAGGCAAAGGACAGGCCAAAACGGTCTCTTATGATAAGCAAAGCATTCTTGAGGGTACACGGGAATTTCATCTAGTCACTTTCATCATGTTGGTTTAATTTGTGTTCGCTACTTTGATAATTTGATATGTGGGTGGACTGGTGCTTAGGGGTTATTCTTATTTGAAAAAAACTCATACTTATGATTAATCATCCCGTAAGCATCCGCAACTATGAGAAAAGTATTAAGAATAAATTCTAACCATAGCATTAAACTTTTGGATCCAATCGGTCCCTTACGGAATAGCGCATAAACTGTGGTTTAAGCTTCTGTCACTCTCGCAACCCATCATATAATTGCTACTCCACAATGCATTCCCTTAGTCCCAAATATGGTGAAGTGTCATGTAGTCGATGCTCACATGACACCACTAAGGGAATCACAACATATATACTATCAAAATATCGAACAGATATCAAATTCACATGATTACTTGCAACATGATTTCTCCCGTGACCTCAAGAACAAAAGTAACTACTCACAAATGATAAACATTGCTCATGATCAGAGGAGTATTAAATAGCATATTGGATCTGAACATATAATTATCCACCAAATAAACCATATAGTAATCAACTACAAGATGTAATCAACACTACTAGTCACCCACAAGCACCAATCTATAGTTCTGGTACCAAGATTGAACACAAGAGATGAACTAGGGTCTGAGATGAGATGGTGCTGTTGAATATGTTGATGGAGATTTCCCTCCCCAAGATGAGAGAGTTGTTGGTGATGATGAGGATGATGATTTTCCCCTCCGGGAGGGACGTTCCCCCGGCGGAATTCCTCCCCTGAGGGCAAAAGTGCTCCTGCCCAAGTTCCACCTCGAGACAGCGGCGCTCCATCCCGAAAGTCCTCTCCTTATTTTTTTCTAGGTCAAAATGACCTATATACCAGAAGATGGGCACCGGAGGTGGGCCTGGGTGAGCACAACCCACCAGGGTGCGACTGGGCTCCCTGGCGCGCCCAGCTGGGTTGTGCCCACCTTGTGGGCCCCCTCTAGTAGTTATTTGCTCCAATAATTCTTAAATATTCCATAAAAAATCTCCGTGAAGTTTCAGCTTGTTTGGAGTTCTGCAAAATAGGTAGCCTAATGTAGCTTTTCCAGGTCCAGATTTGCAGCTGCTGGAATTCTCCCTCTTGGTGTGTACCTTACAAATTATGAGAGAAAAGGCACTATAATTACTCCAAAAAGCATTATTATTGATAAAAACATCATAAATAACAGTAATAAAACATGATGCAAAATGGATGTATCAACTCCCCCAAGCTTAGACCTCGCTTATCCTCAAGCGAAAACCAAAATCGAAAAACTTGTCCACATGCTTTGAGAGAGAGATGTCGATAAAAACAAAATGCGGACATAGAAGCATCATATTATAATAGCAACAAAATTAAACATATGACTTTTATCATATACTTCTCATGAATAAGTAATAGTTCATCACACAATCGAAGTATAAAGCAAAAACTCTATTAGAAACCAAGAAACTATGTTCTCAGTCAACTTTGCAACTACAATTCATCATCTTTTCAGGAAGGGTCACGTCTCGGAGCCTTTAGGCAAGTCCACATACTCAACCATCATATAGTCTTCTATGATTGCTAACACTCACCGCCTACACATGAGCAAAACGTTTCAACCGGACACATGGAAAGACAGGGGCTTATGGTTTCGCCTCCCAACGTACTCACCTCAAGGGTGATGTCAACAATAATAACTCATGCCACCCATATTCAACTGGACATATGTGCCTAGATCTTTCCTCACCACATGATGCTTGCCAAAGGAGAAAAATAAAAGGAATAGAGAGAAACTTTGACTCTTGCATAAAAGTAAAAGATAGGCTCTTCGCATAGGGAAGCAGAGGTTGCCATGCACTTATTTGCTTGTGTGCTCAATCCCTTAGTGCAAAAGAATGTCACATTGTATTGCCCCTTAAGATGACAACCTTTATTATGCAGTCTGTCGCTTTTATTATTTGCCATCCAAGTTCGTACAACGCTCAATTTTCTCTTTCACTAAATGATCTCACACTTTTAGGAGCAATTTTTGTTTCCTTATTGCACCAAAGACAACTTACTTGAAGGATCTTACTCAATCCATAGGTAGGTATGGTGGACTCTTGAAAATAGGATTTGGGTTTAAGGGTTTTTTGGATGCACAAGTAGTATCTCTACTTAGTGCAGAATTTTTGGCTAGCAAAGATAGGGGCAAGCACCACATGTTAAAGTATATATCCATGACAATATGACTTCTATGCGAATATGAACAAGCATAAATCATTAATTTTTCTTCCTTATCCAACGTCAACAATTTTTGCATATAATATTTTGATGAGGGCTCACAATCACAAAAGATTTCTAGGATAGTATATTTATATGTGAATCTTATCTTCCCTTATTAATTCTTTCATGAGTTGCATCATTGACTAATGCTATGTTTGTCAATCTCTAATAATTTTTTCTACTTATACTTTTCCTTATGTGGTGCCATCACCTACCATAAGATTAGTATATGATCTTATTGATTTATTTCTTTAATTTTATTTATTTCCTTTCTCTTTTCTTTATTTGCAACATGAGAGTAAAGAAAGCAAAAACCCACACTAAAATTTATTATAAAACTTGCTCACGATTACAAGGATAGCTCACTAAGCAAACTCTCAAGGAAGAAAGGATCCAACTAACTTTTATTCATATAAAGCAAAGGATCAAACTAAAATAAGTAAAAGTAATAAGATAGTGAGGTGATACGATACCGGGGCAGCTCCCCCAAGCCTGACGGAAGCCAAGGGGAGTGCCCATACCCGATACTCGGTTCTCGTTTGGTGATGAAAAAGAAGGTGGTGGTGAAGAACTATTCTCCAGTACAACCATGAGTAGATCCTTCAAACCTTGAATCTCTCGAAGGTCTTGATGAATTAATTCACTGTTTTTCTTAACATCAGCCATTATGTGTTTATTCTCCGGTCCCCACGATTTTGTTCCTGCATTTTTTCTCTTGGCCGAGATGTGTCCCAATTGGACGGTATATGCCTACGAGGAGTGTTCTCAAACCCATAATTGTGAATCACATTGCGAAAATTGTTACGATGTAACCTGTGTAAAGGCCTCCTCGTTGAGAGTTCTTCTTGTACTTCCAGGCTCCCTTGATTGTTCGATGATCCCATGGCTTGATGAGGATTAAGATGAGTAGTGATGCCAACTAATGTGCCCCTCCCGGAGGCCGGAGAGTGAACCCAAAAGGATTTTCCTCTTCTTCCTCCATCACAACCTCTTCAACTTCATCCCTCCATAGATCCTCCTGAACCAACCTTGTGTCTCCTTCTCCATTGTTGAAGGGTGAGGAAGACATGATGTTGGTCTAGCTGAATCTGTCAGAAAACAGCAAGAAAAGAAACAGAGGATTTCTCCGTGATACGGTGATCAACAGGTTCGGGAAGTATATATAAATTTTTTATCTTGGAGGACAAGCATACGGTAGAAAAACAGAGTACGCAAGGTTTCCCAGGTGGGCACAACCCACCTAGGCGTGCCAGGCAAGCCTGGTGCGCTCTGGTGTCTTGTGCCCACCGAGGGATGCTTCCTGGAAGTTTCTTTATTTCCTAAATTCTTAAATATTCTAAAACGGACAAAAAATATTTTTGCGGATTTTTCGGATTTCGTTTACTTACCGTATCACATACCTCCTTCTTTTCACGATTCTGGAGTGTTCCGGGAGGACTCTTTTATGTGTTCTTCCGGTGTCAAAGTTTGGATAATATTACTTTCAACATTAATGGGTGTACCTGAGATATAATGCTTTATTCGTTGCCCATTGACAACCTTCGGGTTAGTACCTTCGGGATTATTTATTTTGATGGCTCCAGACCGATAAATCTCCTCGATGACATATGGGCCTTCCCATTTTGAGAGGAGTTTTCTTGCAAAGAATCTGAAACGAGAGTTGTACAAAAGAACATATTCTTAGACTTTAAACTCACGCTTTTGGATTCTTTTGTCATGCCATCTTTTAACATTTTCTTTGAATAATTTTGCATTTTCATAAGCTTGGGTTCTCCATTCATCTAGAGAGCTAATATCAAATAACCTCTTTTCACCAGCAAGTTTGAAATCATAATTGAGTTCTTTGATTGCCCAAAATGCTTTATGTTCTAACTCAAGAGGCAAATGACAAGCTTTTCCATAAACCATTTTATATGGAGACATACCCATAGGATTTTTATATGTTGTTCTATAAGCCCAAAGTGCATCTAATTTCTTAGACCAATTCTTCCTGGACCTATTGACAGTCTTTTGCAGAATTAATTTTATTTCTCTATTGCTAAGTTCAACTAGACCACTAGACTAAGGATGATAAGGTTATGCAATTCCATGGATAACATCATACTTGGCAAGCATTTTATGGAAAGCGCCATGAATAAAGTGTGAACCACCATCAGTCATTTAATATCTAGGGACTCCAATCCTTGGGAAAATAACTTCCATAAGCATTTTAATAGAGGTGTTGTTATCAGCACTACTGGTTGGAATAGCTTCTACCCATTTAGTAACATAATCAACATCAACCAAAATATGTGTATACCCATTAGAGGAAGGCAAAGGTGCCATGTAATCAAATCCTCAAACATCAAATGGTTCAACAGCAAGTGAATAATTTAGAAGCATTTCTTGATGCTTACCTATATTACCTATTCTTTGACATTCATCACAAGATAAGACGAACTTACGGGCATCCTTGAAGAGAGTAGGCCAATAAAATCCAGACTGCAATACCTTATGAGAAGTTCTATCTCCAGCATGATTCCTTCCATAAGCTTCAGAGTGACATTTCCATAGGATTTGTCCCTGTTCATGATCAGGTACACAGCGTCTAATAATACCATCTACTCCTTCTTTATAAAGATGTGGGTCATCCCAAAAGTAATGTCTTAAATCATAGAAGAATTTTTTTTCTTTTGTTGGTATGTAAATCTAGGTGGTAAATATTTAGCAACAATGTAATTAGCATAGTCAGCATACCAAGGAGTACTATGAGAAACATTTATTGCAGCTAACTGCTCATCAGGAAAACTATCATCACTAGGTAGTGGGTCATCAGGCAAATTTTCAAGCCTAGACAAATTATCAGCTACTGGGTTCTCAACTCATTTTCTATCAATGATATGTAAATCAAATTCTTGTAACAAGAGAACCCATCGAATAAGTCTAGGTTTAGCATCTATCTTTTCCATAAGGTATTTAATAGCAACATGGTTTGTGTGAACAGTTACTTTGGAATCAAGAATATAAGGTCTAAATTTATCACAAGCAAACACAACTGCTAAAAATTCTTTTTCAGTAGTAGCATAACTTCTTTGAGCACTGTCTAAAGTTTTACTAGCATAATGAATAACATTCAGTTTCTTATCAACTCTTTGTCCTAGAACAACACCAACAACATAATCACTAGCATTGCACATAATTTCAAAAGGTAAGTTCCTATCTGGTGGTTGATCAATAGGTGCAGAAATTAAGGCTTTCTTGAGTGTTTCAAAAGCTTCTGAAAAATAATCATAAAAAACAAAAGGGATATCCTTTTGAAAAAGATTCGTAAGAGGTGTAGAAATTTTAGAAAAGTCTTTAATAAATCTCCTATGGAAACCAGCATGACCTAACAAACTACGAATACCTTTTATATCTTTAGGATATGGCATTTTCTCAATTGCATCAACCTTAGCTTCATCCACTTCAATACCTCTTTCAGAAATTTTATGACCCAAGACAATGCCTTCATTAACCATAAAGTGGCACTTCTCCCAATTCAAGACAAGATTTGTTTGTCCACATCTCTGCAAAACTTGCTCAAGATTGCTTAAACAATCATCAAAAGACTTCACATAAACAGAAAAGTCATCCATGAAAACCTCAACAATCTTTTCACAAAAATAATGAATATAGCAGTCATACATCTTCGAAAGGTAGAAGGTGCATTACATAAACCAAAAGGCATACATCTATAAGCATAGGTTCCAAAGGGACAAGTAAAAGTGGTCTTTTCTTGATCAGGTTGAGAAACAGGTATTTGTGAAAAGCCAGAATATCCATCAAGGAAGCAAAAGTGTGTGTGCTTAGATAATCTTTCAAGCATTTGATCAATAAAAGGCAAAGGGTAATTATCTTTTCTAGTTGCTTTGTTTAATTTCCTAAAATCAATTACCATTCTCTAACCTTTAACAATTCTTTGTGGAATAAGTTCATTCTTATCATTAGGAACAACAGTAATACCTCCTTTCTTAGGGACACAATGAACAGGACTTACCCATCTACTATCAGCTGTGGGATAGATTATACCTGTTTCCAGAAGTTTTAATATTTTCGTACCACTTCTTTCATATTCAGATTTAGCCGACGTTGGTGATCAACAATGGGTTTAGCATCAGGTTCCATATTAATTTTGTGCTGACATAGAGTGGGACTTATGCCCTTTAAATCATCAATAGTATATCCAATAGCAGCTCGTTGCTTCCTTAGAACCTTCAATAATCTTTCCTCTTCATGTTCTGAAAGGTTAGCACTAATAATAACATGATATATCTTCTTTTCATCAAGATAAGCATATTTCAAAGTGTTTGGCAATTGTTTTAATTCAAACACAAGGTCACCTTTAAGTGGAGGTGGACCTCCTGGAGTTTTAATAGGCAAATTGTGTTTAAGTAGAGGACGTTGTTCAAAGAAATTTTTATCTATTTCATTTCTTTCATGCATATGTAACTCATTTTCATGGTCTAGCAAATATTGTTCTAAAGGATCAGTAGGTGGTACAACAATAGAAGCAAGACCAAGTAATTCATCCTTACTAGGCAATTCTTTTTCATGAAGCTTCTTACTAAACTTGGAAAAATTAAACTCATGAGACTCATCACCAAAACTAACACCTGCAGTTTGTTTCTTACAATCTATCTTAGCATTAACTGTGTTCAAGAAAGGTCTACCAAAAATAATGGGTTAGAAGTCATCTTATGGGGAACCAAGAACAAGGTAATCAGTAGGGTATTTTATTTTCCCACACAAGACTTCAACATCTCTAACAATCCCAATTGGTGATATGGTGTCTCTATTAGCAAGTTTAATAGTAACATCTACGTCTTCTATCTCTGTAGGTGCTATGTCTTTCATAATTTCTTGATATAAAGTGTAAGGAATAACACTCACACTAGCACCTATGTCACATAAACCATGATAACAATGATCTCCTATTTTAACTGAGATGACAGGCATGCCAACCACAGGTCTATGTTTATCCTTTTTATCAGGTTTGGAAATTCTAGTAGCTTCTTCACAGAAGTAAATAGCATGCCCATCTATATATTCTTCTAAGATATCTTTAACCATAGCTATGCTAGGTTCAACTTTAATTTTTTCATCAGGTTTAGGTGTTTTAATATAGCTTTTGTTAACCACAGTTGAAACTTTAGGATGTTCCTTTATCCTAACCGGGAAAGGTGGTTTCTCAATATAAGCAGAAGGAATAACTGGATCAACATTATAAAGTATAGTTTCTTATTTAACTGGTACCGGTTCTTTAATTTCTTCTTTAGTAGGTGGGTTATATTTAAACCACTTCTCTTTAGGGAGTTCAGCGTGAGTATAAAATGATTCACAAAAGGAGGCTACTATCTCAGAGTCAAGTCCATATTTAGTGCTAAACTTTTGAAAAGCATAGGTATCCATAAAGAATTTAACACAATCATACTTTAGTTTAATACCTGACTTTTTACCTTCGTCGAGATCCCAATCTTCAGAGTTGCGTTTAATTCTTTCCAAAAGATCCCACCGGAATTCAATAGTCTTCTTCATAAAAGAACCAGCACAAGAAGTATCAAGCATGGTTTGATCATTACGAGAAAGCCGAGCATAAAAATTCTGGATAATAATTTCTCTTGAGATCTCATGATTGGGGCATGAATATAACATTGAATTAAGCCTCGCCCAAGCTAGAGCGATAATTTCTCCTTCACGAGGCCAAAAATTATATATATAATTCTGATCACGATGAACTAGATGCATAGGATAATTTTTTTGGTGGAACTCCAATTTCAAATTATTCCAGTTCCAAGATCCAATATCATCGCATAGCCCATACCATGCCAATGATTTTCCCTTCGAAGACAAAGGGAAAACCTTTTTCATCACTTCATCTCCGGTAAACCTGCAAGCTTAAACAATCCACAAATTTGTTCTACATATATCAAGTGCATATCAGGATGTTTGGTTCCATCTCCTGCATAAGGATTAGCTAGCAGTTGCTCTATCATACCCGAAGGAATTTCATATTCAATATTTTCAGTAGGTGCGATGAGGTTGAGGGTAGCTAATTGTGGTTCGGACGAGGTGAAGATACCCCGAACAAACCCCTCAAAGGATTGTTTTCCATAGTAACAAGTGACAATAAATTTCAGCACACTATATAAATGTTTCCTTACCAAATTCCACTTACCAAAGGCGCTTCACTCCGCGGAAACGACGCCAGAAAATAGCCTTCATGACCCACATGTAGGGGAAAATGTTTAGCTCTTTTCGATAAGTAAGAGTATCGAACCCAATGAGGAGCAGAAGGAAATGACAAGTGGTTTTCAGCAAGGTAATGTCTGCAAGTGCTGAAATTGTACGTAGCGGAGTAGTTTGATAGCAATATAATTTGTAACGAGCAAGTAACATTACTAGTAACAAAAGTGAAGCAAGGTAGTTCAATCCTTTTGAGGCAAAGGACAGGCCAAAACGGTCTCTTATGATAAGCAAAGCGTTCTTGACGGTACATGGCAATTTCATCTAGTCACTTTCATCATGTTGGTTTTATTTGTGTTCGCTACTTTGATAATTTGATATGTGGGTGGACCGGTGCTTCAGTGCTATTCTTACTTGAACAAAACTCCTACTTATGATTAATCCTCCCGCAAGCATCCCCAACTATGAGAAAAGTATTAAGAATAAATTCTAACCATAGCATTAAACTTTTGGATCCAATCGGCCCGTTACGGAATAGCGCGCAAACTGGGGTTTAAGCTTCTGCCACTCTCGCGACCCATCATCTAATTGCTACTCCACAATGCATTCCCTTAGGTCCAAATATGGTGAAGTGTCATGGAGTCGACGCTCACATGACACCACTAAGGGAATCACAACATACATACTATCAAAATATCGAACAGATATTAATTTCACATGATTACTTGCAACATGATTTCCCAAGATGGGAGAGTTGTTGGTGATGATGAGGACGTTGATTTCCCCTTCGGGGAGGGAAGTTCCCCCAGCGGAATCGCTCCGCCGGAGGGCAATAGTGCTCTTGCCCAAGTTCCACCTCGAGACGGCGGCGCTCCGTCCCGAAAGTCCTCTCCTTATTTTTTTTAGGTCAAAATGACCTATATACCAGAAGATGGGCACCGGAGGTGGGCCGGGGTGAGCACAACCCACCAGGGCGCGCCTGGGCTCCCTGGCGCGCACAGGTTGGTTGTGCCCACCTGGTGGGCCCCTCTAGTAGTTATTTGCTCCAATAATTCTTAAATATTCTATAAAAAATCTCTGTGAAGTTTCAGCTTGTTTGGACTGGTGCAGAATAGGTAGTCTGACGTAGCTTTTCCAGGTCCAGATTTCCAGCTACTGGAATTCTCCCTCTTGGTGTGTACCTTGCTAATTATGAGAGATAAGGCATTATAATTACTCGAAAAAGCATTATTATGGATAAAAACATCATAAATAACAGTAAGAATCATGATGCAAAATGGACGTATCCCGGATGCTTGCTAGAGTTACAATCATAAGTGCATATGATCCAAGAAGAGAAAGTATGTTATCTTATGCCTCTCCCTCATATGAAATTGCAATAATGATTACCGATCTTGTCAACAATTGCCTAGGATAATTCCGCACACCGATCCATCATTATTCCACACTTGCTATTTATAATATATAGTAATATATTCTAAATTTATATTAATAGCACCTACTTTTATATTGTACTTCTCTAATATCAAAGCTATCCTCTTCATACCCACAACATAATTTTATTTCTCATTTCTAGATGGAAGAAAACATTTGGTGTACATAGAGTCGTATCAGTGGCAGATAGGACTTGAGAGAATATTGATCTTACCTTTAGCTCCTTGTGGGTTTGACACTCCATACTTATCACCTCCACCTTTTGAAATTTCTACGATGATTCCTTGCAGTTGGGGATTATCAAGCTCTTTTCTGGCGCCGTTGCCGGGGAGCAATAGCGTGGGGTTGATATTTTTGTGTATGCTTGTTTGATTTGTTCACTAAGTAGATTTTGTTTTTGTTTTGTTTTTGTTTAATTGTGGGTGTAACAAAAAATAAATTAAAAATTAAAATACAAAAAAATTACTTGCCTCTTATGCCTAGAAACTTTTTCAAAGAGAGAAGTGATTAGAAGGTTATGCATTGAAGAAGTGAGGGTCGACCTTGATCACTTGTGTTCATGCTCATGGAAACAATGTAGAATTTTTCATATAAGTTCCTCAAAAATAATTATCCCCTTCTATATATCCATTGTATTATAAAAATAATGTGCCAAGTTTTGGTATTAGGATGTTTAAATTGCTTGTTTGGTGTGGGCAGCAGAACAAACAGAAACTTTTTCTGTAGTATTTAAATTTTCATTTTTTACTGTAGCATGATAAAACCTTGAATATTTCACATAGTACTGCCCTGAAAATTGTTTAGATTGTCCTAATTTTTTATAATTTTTGAAGTTACAGAATTATACAAAAGATCCAAATTGCTACAAATTGTCCTGTTTTTAATAGATTCTGTTTTCTATGTGTTGTTCGCTTATATTGATGAATCTATGGGTTGTATCGGGGGGTATGAACCATGGTGAAGTTGGAATATAGTATATATAATGCTAATATGAAATTGGAATGAGTTTACAAGAGTACCTAAAGGTAGTGATTTGCTTTATTATTCTAACGGATCTCATAAGGTCTTTTGTTACGTTTTGTGTGGATGAAGTGTTCAAAGATCGAGGAGTTATCGGTATCAGAAGAATAAGGAGAGGCAAGAGTTAAAGCTTGGGGATGCCCAAGGCACCCCAAGTAAATATTTCAAGGATACTCAAGCATCTAAGCTTGGGGATGCCCTAGTTGGCATGCCATCTTTTTTCTTCAACAATTATCGGTATATACCTCGGTTTTTGTTTTGTTCACATGATATGTGTCTTTTGATTTTATTTTTCCTTTTCTTTTCCTTTATGCACCATGCTAGTATGAGATAGTCCATCATTAATTAATAGAATGTTTCACGTGCTTCACTTAAATCTTTTGAGCATGGCTTTATAGAACGCTTCGTGTGCTTCACTTATATATTTTGAGCTTGGATGTTGTTAAATCTATATTAATTGTAGAATGCCCATGAACTTCACTTATATCTTTTGGTGTATGAATAAGACTATCATTGGAACTGGGCTTGGAAGGGTATCATTATAATATCATGCCTAGCTAAAAAGGCATTAAAGAAAAGCGCTTGTTGATTTATCCTTACTGTTTTTACGTGTTCACATGATTAAGCTACAGTAGTAATCGTGTTTTACAGCTTTTGTTTCAATAAAGTGCCAAGTAAGACCATTGGGATGGCTTACGGTGATAGTTGCTTTGATCTTTCTGAAAAACAGAAAATTTTGCGCCTAGTAAAACAATTTTCACTTGTAACAGAAGCGCGATAAAATACTGATTCTTTTTGCACAAGATTAATATACAAATTGCCTAGGTTATCCTAATTTTTAAGAATGTTTGAAGTAACATAAGTATAGTTGTTGTTCAGATCATTACAAACTGTTCTGTTTCTGGCAGATTCTGTTTTCGATGCATAGTTTGCTTGTTTTCTAGTTTCTATGGCTTATATTGCTCAATTTAAATTGTAAAAATGATATGGTACAGTAGGCTTTGTGTGAGAACAATTATGAATCTTGTCTTTGACAGTACCAAAGTGAATGATTTACTCTTTATCATACTAACCCACCTCACGAAGTTTCGTTAAGTTTTGTGTGATTGAAGTTTTCATGTTTTGGGTGAGATATCGATACAAGGAGAATAAGGAGTGGAAAGACCCTAAGCTTGGGGATGCCCAAGGCACCCCAAGGTAATATTCAAGGAAGACTCAAGCGCCTAAGCTTCGGGATGCCCCGGAAGTCATCCCCTCTTTCATTTTCAAAACCATCGGTATACCTTACTCAGAGCTATATTTTTATTCGTCACATGATATGTGTTTTGCTTGGAGCATATTTTCATTTTACTTGTTGCTTGAATAAAATCATTGGATCTGAAATCTTGAATGAGAGAGAGAGTCCTCCCATGGCTAGTTAATTATTTGACTACTCATTGTTCTTCACTTATATCTTTTTGGAGTAGTTTGTCATTTACTCACGTGCTTCACTTATATCCTAAATGGTTGGATGAATTGAATATCATAGATATAAAATTATATATGCTTCATATGCTTATCCCATGGGGAGTAATGACTTCGCTTATAAGAAGCATAGGTGGTAAAATTTATTTAAAGTTAGCAAACTCAACATTGGTCACTTGAACAATTCATGAAAGATATTCAAGGAAGAGAGATTTCACATACAAATATACTATCTTGGACATCTTCTATGATTGTGAGCCCCATTAATTATTTTCAAACTTGAGCAAATTAGTGAAGTTGGACAAGGAAAACAATGCAATGAGTTATGTTCGCATATATTTGCATAGAAGTTATATTGTTATGGATCCTCTAACATGTGATGCTTGCTTAGGATCTTTTGCTAGCTAAAATTTTGTACTAAGTAGAGATACTACTTGTGCATCCAAAACCCTTAAACCCAGTTTCATGCCAGGAGTGTCCACCATATCTAACTATGGATTGAGTAAGATCCTTCAAGTAAGCTGTCATCGGTGCAAAAAAGCAATAAAAATTGCTCCTAAATATGTATGATCTTTTATTGTAAGGGAAAATAAGCGTTGTACGAACTTGTGGTGGTAAAGAAATAAAAGCGACGGACTGCATAATAAAGGTTGCTATCACAAAGGGCAATACAATGTGACGTTCCTTTGCATTAAGGGTTTGCACATCCAACATTTAAAAGTAAAGACATGCAATGAATTAGATGATTTCTTTCCCTTAGATGTCTTGCTCCCCCTGAATCTAGCATGGGATACTGGGAGAAGATAGGGAACAGAAAATCAGGGCTGAAAGATATAAATGAACAGAGCTTAAAGCAAATAAGCACACAAGAACATGTCTTTCCCCCAAAAAGACATGTGGCATCTCTCCTCTTGAAAACCAAGCATCCGGGATCCTTGAGAAGTACTTTCTACTTGAGTATTCTCTCCCCTTGGAGATCTCTTTCTCCCCCTTAATACTCTCCCTGATGTGATCTCTCTAAGTGATAAGCTTTGATGTGATCTCTCTCTCCCCCTTTGACATCAATTTCCAAGAAGGGTCTTCTGGAATTTGTTGTGTATGGGTTTGGTCCTTGAGTCACAACACAAAGCACTGGATAAAATTGTGATGCTTGTAGAGGACAAGATTCATTGAGTGGAGCTGGATCACAAGAAACACAAAATAAGTGGCAAACAGTTTTTCCTGATGGGAAATCGGTGGCACCGAGTGGTATGCTTCGGTCGTACCGAAAAGATTCGGTTGGACCGAAAACAACAGATCGGTGAAACCGAGTTCATTGGAGAGAAAAGGTTTGTCACCTCAGCTCACTAGACTTGAAAGGTCTCACAAAGATTTGCAAGAAATTAACTGAATGATTTGCAATGAATTGGAATGCAGAGAATGCAGAGCAAACAGAAGGAAATCTAGATGAAGTTTTTTTTTGAAATGGGAAACACATATGCATGAGACAAATGCACAAACTCAGAAAAGAACACAAGAGAACTTCATCTAGAGATGGTCGGCGACAAAGTCACCTATGTTAGAGTATATTGACTTAGGAGTTAAGTGAGATCACTTGATCATAGGTCATACTCATCGTTTAAGCTCAAAATGGGGTTTCCATTTTTCGTTTAATCATTTTGATGTATTCACATCTTGTTGAGTTGCTTTAACTCATGACTTGGAGTAAAGCTTCTCTAAGATGGAATAACATACCTTGGTTGGTGGTGTTGTCCATGTAGTTGAACTTGTGTGTGTTGCTCAAGGTTGATGTAGCTCATCAAGAATTTGGAGCACCACTTGGAATTTGAGTCCATCTACCTACATGGGTTAGTTCGTGCAAGGAAGAGCACTTGTGTATCCAACAATGACAATCATGAAGCTCAACATAGAATTTGTAAAAGGATATGTTTAAATGGTTTTGTGCTTCCTTGGCTTCAACCACCTTGTGTAGAGACTTGGTGATGTAGAGATTGCTCAAGATATGAGTAGGTTACAACCTCATGGAATTTGATTCAACCAAGTACCTACATGGGTTAGATAACATGCAAGATACAAATATATCCAAGTCATAAGATTCCCATCATAGGAGAGATATCAAGGATTAGGCATAAGCTCATGTCTTGCATGTATCCAATGGAGTTTCTACTCCAAGTTCAAAGCATCAATGATGTTAAATTCTCCTCTTAACCTGCAAAACACTTTCTCATCAAGAGGTTTAGTGAATATATCCGCTAATTGCTTTTAGGTGCGAACATGCTTAAGATCAATGTCACCCTTAGCAACATGATCTCGAATGAAATGATGACGAACTTCAATATGCTTAGTTCGAGAATGTTGTACGGGATTATATCCAATTTTGATAGCACTTTCATTGTCACAAAGCAATGGAACATGTCTCACATTTATCCCATAATCTCTAAGAGTTTGGGTCATCCAAAGTAATTGAGCACAACATGAACCAGCGGCAATGTACTCCGCTTCGGCAGTGGATAAGGATACCGAGTTTTGTCTCTTGGAGGACCAAGACACAAGAGATCTACCAAGAAATTGACAAGTACCCGAAGTGGACTTGCTATCAACCTTGTCTCCGGCATAGTCCGAGTCGGAGTAGCCAACAAGATCGAAAGAGGCCCTCTTAGGATACCAAATGCCAAAATTTGGTGTATGGATTAAGTATCTCAGTATCCTTTTTGCGGCCTTAAGATGACATTCTTTAGGAGCAGCTTGATATCTTGCACACATGCACATGCTTAGCATAATATCGGGACATGAAGCACATAGATATAACAATGAACCAATCATAGAGCGATAAATCTTTTGATCAACCGGCTCACCATCTTTGGTCAAGTCAAGATGTCCACTAGTAGGCATGGCTGTAGACATACCTTTGCATTTTTGCATATTGAACTTCTTGAATAAGTCCTTAGTGTACTTCCTTTGAGAGACAAAGGTACCTTCCTTAGTTTGCTTGATTTGAAACCCAAGAAAGAATTTGAGTTCACTCATCATTGACATCTCAAACTTCTCCGACATTAGCTTTCCAAACTTTTCACTAAAACGAGGGTTAGTTGATCCAAATATGATATCATCAACATAAATTTGGCATACAAATAATTCTCCATTAACCCTTTTAGTAAAAAGTGTGGAAACAATTTTCCCAATTTCAAAGCCTTTTTCAATAAGGAACTTGGTCAAGCATTTATACCAAGCTCTTGGAGCTTGTTTAAGACCATAAAGAGCTTTGTGAAGTTTGTAAACATGATTTGGTTTCTTAGGATTGACAAAGCCGGGAGGTTGCTTAACATAAACTTCCTCCTCTATTTCACCATTTATAAAAGCACTTTTAAAGTCTATTTGGTACAAGGTGATATCATGATGATTAGCATAGGCAAGTAAGATGCGAATGGACTCAAGTCTAGCAACAGGAGCATAAGTCTCACCATAGTCCATACCTTCGACTTGTGTGTAGCCTTGGGCGACGAGACGTGCTTTGTTGCGAACTACTTGTCCATCTTCATCTTGCTTGTTGCGAAACACCCATTTGGTACCGATGATGTTGTGGTTGTTGTCGGGCTTCTCAACCGATGTCCAAACTTGGTTCCTCTAAAAATTGTGTAGCTCTTCATGCATAGCATTTATCCAATCTGGATCTTCCAATGCTTCTTCAACCTTCATAGGTTCAATGCTAGAGATGAAAGAATAGTTTTCACAAAAGTTAGCTAAACGAGTTTTAGAGCGAGTGATTCTCCCGGTTTGAATGTCATTATAGATTTGCTCGACGGGATGATCTTTAGCAATTCTTGCTCGAACTCGTGATAGCTTTTGCTTGGGTCTTTGTTGAACATCTTCTTCATCTTGTTCTTCTTCTTGGCCTTCTTCATTGTTGGCGTTGTCGTTCTCTTGTCGAGGTGGAGAAGGGGGTTGTTGACGTTCGTGATGTTCTTCCTCGTTTTCTTCATCTTGGTGTGTCCCACTTGTGGATGCTTCCGTATCAACTCTTGGTTCACCTTGTTGTGAAGTAGAAGCTTCCACTTGGACGGACGAGGTACTCTCCTTCACCTCCGTTGGACGGACCTTGCCAATAGACAAGTCTTGGATTGCTTCCGAAGGGTCTTTCTCTCCTACATCAATTGGCAATTGCTCTATTTGCGAGCCGTTAGATTCATCAAACTTCACATCTACCGTCTCTTCAACCTTTCGGGTGAAATTGTTGTAGACACGGTAAGTGTGAGAGTTTGAGCCATAACCTAGTAGGAAACCTTCATGAGACTTAGGAGCAAATTTAGAACGACGATGCTTATCAAGAATGTAGCACTTTGAGCCGAATACTCGAAAGTATCCAACTTGGGGTTTGTTACCGGTGAGGAGCTCGTATGCCGTCTTGCCGAGTAGCTTGTGAAGATACAAGCGATTTGTTGCATGACAAGCTATCTCAACCGCTTCTGCCCAAAATTGATTCGGCGTCTTGTACTCATCAAGCATCGTTCTCGCCATTTCGATGAGCGCCCGGTTCTTCCTCTCAACAACTCCATTTTGTTGAGGTGTGTACGTAGCCGAGAACTCGTGTGAAATCCCTTCTTCGTCAAGAAAGGAGTCCACATTTGCGTTCTTGAACTCCGTTCCGTTGTCGCTGCGAACCATCTTGATCTTCACTTCAAATTGATTTTGGGCCTTCCTTGCGAAGTTTTTGAAGATCTTTTGGACCTGCGATTTGTCATCGAGAAAGAACACCCACTTAAATCTTGAAAAATCATCAACTATAACTAAACCAAAAGAATTTCCACCGAGACTCTTGTAGGAGTTGGGACCAAAGAGATCCATGTGAAGTAGCTCGAGTGGCCTCTTTGTGGTCATGATGTTCTTCACGGGATGCCTTCCTCCGACCTGTTTACCTGCTTGACAAGCACTGCACAGTCTATCCTTATCAAATATGACATCGTTAACTCCAAGGATATGATTCCCTTTAATAAGCTTGTCAAGGTTTCTCATGCCAACATGACCTAATCGTCTATGCCATAACCAACCTTTTGAGGATTTAGCAATAAAGCAAGTTTTAGGTTGTGCCTTTTTAGATAAATCAACAATGTAAAGATCACCTCTACGTATACCGGTAAAGACCATTTTATGATTGTCTCGACGAAACACTTGGCAATCTACTTCAGTAAATAAGACATTGAAACCGAAATCAGCAAGTCTAGATACTGAAAGTAAGTTGTACCCAAGAGACTCAACGAGCATGATATTTTGTATGGAGCTATCATGTGAGATGGCCACCTTACCGAGGCCAACCACCTTACCCTTTGAGTTTTCACCGAAAGTGACAAACTTTTGTGGACCATCATTTTCAGCAAGCTCACGAAAGATGTCTTTATCTCCGGTCATGTGATCGGTACATCCACTGTCAAGAACCCATTCCTTTCCTCCTGACATATATCCCCGAAGATTTGCCATAAGACCAAAGTGTCTCATTGCATCATCAAGATCGAAGTCACTATCATCATCCTCATCATAGTATCCATGTTCAACATCGTCATGTGGTGGATCAAATCCTAGAGAGGGTAATTCTTTAGAGTGAGTTTGACACAGATCTTGCTTATGAATTCTTATAGCTTCGGAAATAATATCACCAATAATTACAACATCTCCTTTGGCACGCATAAGGTTGGTGAGTTCAAATAGACGATCACCAAACATAGGATCACTAGTATTCATCTTACTCAAGGCAATAGACTTATAGAGAATCTCATCAAGATTTTTCAAGGAATAATTTGGAAAGCGTTCCTCAAGAAATTTCCATATAGTGTAGGCACACTCAAAAGTAGGCAAGATTCTAATCAAGTTTCTAGGCAAGCCTCTAGTGATAAGATTAACGGTTCTAAGATTTCTAGTCATGTCAATAGATTCATCAAGAGTAGGATGCATAGGATCAACATGAGGTGCACAAGGGCTAGCAATGTACTTGTTCAAATGATATTGATTGAAAATTGCAAGCATCTCATTTTTCCATTCATGAAAATACTCTCCATCAAGGATAGGCACTCTATGTCTAAGACTCCCCAAAGTAGACTCATCCATCTTCCTCCAATGGTGATTAAACCAAGGCAATGGAGACCAAAGCTCTGATACCACTTATAGGATCTTGAGAAGAGGTGTCTAGAGGGGGGTGATTAGACACTTCGTACCAAAGTTGCAGTTTTTAACCTTATTAAAGTTTAAGTGGAGTTTAGGCACAAGTTTAACTTTTTCAATACATAACAAGCAAGCATGCAAAGAGTATATGAGCAGCGGAAAGTAAAGCATGCAACTTGCAAGAATGTAAGGGGAAGGGTTTGGAGAAATCAAACGCAATTGGAGACACGGATGTTTTTGTCGTGGTTCCGATAGGTGGTGCTATCGTACTTCCACGTTGGTGGAGACTTCAACCCACGAGGGTAACAGTTCTTGTGAGTCCACGGAGGGCTCCACCCACGAAGGGTCCACAAGTAGCAACCTTGTCTATCCCACCATGGCCGTCACCCACGAAGGACTTGCCTCACTAGCGGTAGATCTTCACGAAGTAGGCGATCTCCTTGCCCTTACAAACTCATTGGTTCAACTCCACAATCTTGTCGGAGGCTCCCAAGTGACACCTAGCCAATCTAGGAGACACCACTCTCCAAGAAGTAACAAATGGTGCGTTGATGATGAACTCCTTGATCTTGTGCTTCAGATGATAGTCTCCCCAACACTCAACTCTCTCTCTCTCATAGGATTTGGATCTGGTGGAAAGAAGATTTGAGTGGAAAGCAACTTGGGAAGGCTAGAGATCAAGATTCATATGGTAGGAATGGAATATCTTGGTCTCAACACATGAGTAGGTAGTTCTCTCTCAGAAATAGGATGCTGGAAGTGTAGGTTCAGTCTGATGGCTCTCTCCACGAATGAAGAGGAGGTGGAGGGGTATATATAGCCTCCACACAAAATCTAACCGTTACACACAATTTACCAATCTCGGTGGGACCGAATCAACAAACTCGGTCAGACCGATTTTAGTAAACCTAGTGACCGTTAGGGTTTTCGGTGGAACCGAAATGCAACTCGGTAGGACCGATATGGTTAGGGTTAGGGTATAACGTAATCTCGGTGAGACCGATTACACAAACTCGGTGAGACCGATTTTGGTAATTAGCTAACCAGAGAGTTGGTCAGGCAAACTCGGTTGGACCGATTACTCAAACTCAGTTGGACCAATTTTGATAATGAGTCAACCAGAAAGTTTGCTTTGTAATCTCGGTAGTACCTATTCTCAAACTCGGTGAGACCGATTTTGATAATGGACATACACAGAGAGATTACAATCCCATCTCGGTGAGACCGAGATCCCTATCGGTGGAACCGATTTGCCTAGGGTTTGTGGCAGTGGCTAAGACATCAAAACTCGGTGGCGCCGGATAGAAAGAATCAGTGGGGCCAAGTTTGACTTTAGGTTTTAGGACATATGTGTGGAAGTGGGAAAGTAGTTGAGGGTATTTGGAGCATATCACTAAGCACTTGAAGCAAGAGGCTCATTAAGCAACACCTCATCCCTCCTTGATAGTATTGGCTTTTCCTATAGACTCAATGTGATCTTGGATCACTAAAATGTGAAATGAAGAGTCTTGAGCTTGAAGCTTGAGCCAATCCTTTGTCCTTAGCATCTTGAAGGAGTTCCCACATCCTTTAGTCCATGCCACTCCATTGTTGAACTTGTCTGAAACATACTAGATAAAAGTGTTAGTCCAACAAGAGATATGTTGACATTAATTACCAAAACCACCTAGGGAGCACTTGTGCTTTCACCCCTACCTCGTGGCCTCCTGGTTGATGTCTTGACGTAGGGTCCAAGTCCTCTGGATCACGTTCGTTCCGAAAATCACGTTCTCGAAGGTTTCATTCCGTTTGGACTCCGTTTGATATTCTTTTTTTGCGAAACTCTAAAATAGGCAAAAAGCATCAATTCCGGGCTGGGCCTCCGGTTAATAGGTTGGTCCCAAAAATAATATAGAAGTGTATAATAAAGCCCAATAATGTACAAAACAGAATATAATATAGCATGGAACAATAAAAAATTATAGATACGTTGGAGACATATCAAGCATCCCCAAGCTTAATTCCTGCTCGTCCTCGAGTAGGTAAATGATAAAAACAGAATTTTTGATGTGGAATACTACTTGGCATAATTTCAATGTAATTCTTCTTAATTGTGGTATGAATATTCAGATCCGAAAGATTCAAGACAAAAGTTTAATATTGACATAAAAATAATAATAGTTCAAGCATACTAACTAAGCAATTATGTCTTCTCAAAATAACATGGCCAAAGAAAGTTATCCCTACAAAATCATATATTCTGGCTATGCTCTATCTTCACCACACAAAATATTTAAATCATGCACAACCCCGATGACAAGACAAGCAATTGTTTCATACTTTTGACGTTCTCAAACTTTTTCAATCTTCACGCAATACATGAGCGCGAGCCATGGGCATAGCACTATATGTGGAATAGAATGGTGGTTGTGGAGAAGACAAAAAGGAGAAGATAGTCTCACATCAACTAGGCGTATCAATGGGCTATGGAGATGCCCATTAATAGATATCAATGTTAGTGAGCAGGGATTGCCATGCAATGGATGCACTAGAGCTATAAGTATATGAAAGATCAACAAAAGAAACTAAGTGGGTGTGCATCTAACTCGCTTGCTCATGAAGACCTAGGGCATTTTGAGGAAGCCCATCATTGGAATATACAAGCCAAGTTCTATAATGAAAAATTCCCACTAGTATATGAAAGTGATATCATAGGAGACTCTCTATCATGAAGATAATGGTGCTACTTTGAAGCACAAGTGTGGTAAAAGGATAGTAACATTGTTCCTTCTCTCTTTTTCTCTGATTTTTTTATTTTTATTTTGGCCTTTTCTTCCCCTTTTTTTATGGCCTCTTTTTTTCGTCCGGAGTCTCATCCCGACTTGTGGGGGAATCATAGTCTCCATCATCCTGCTCTAAAAATGATGATCATCACACTTTTATTTACTTACAACTCAACAATTACAACTCAATACTTAGAACAAAATATGACTCTATGTGAATGCCTCCGGCGGTGTACCGGGATATGCAATGAATCAAGAGTGACATGTATGAAAGAATTATGAATAGTGGCTTTGCCACAAATATAATGTCAACTACATGATCATGCGAAGCAATATGACAATGATGGAGCGTGTCATAGTAAACGAAACGGTGGTAAGTTGCATGGCAATATATCTCAGAATGGCAATGGAAATGCCATGATAGGTAGGTATGGTGGCTGTTTTGAGGAAGGTATATGGTGGGTGTATGATACCGGCGAAAAGTGCGCGGTATTAGAGAGGCTAGCAATGGTGGAAGGAGGAAAAGTGCGTATAATCCATGGAGTCAACATTAGTCATAAAGAACTCATATACTTATTGTAAAAATCTACAAGTAATCAAAGCAAAGTATTACGCGCATGCTCCTAGCGGGATAGATTGGTAGGAAAAGACCATCGCTCGTCCCCGACCGCCACTCATAAGGAAGAGAATCAATAAATAAATCATGCTCCGACTTCATCACATAACGGTTCACCATACGTGCATGCTACGAGAATCACAAAGTTTAACACAAGTATTTCTCAAATTCAAAACTACTCAACTAGCATGACTCTAATATCACCATCTTCATATCTCAAAACAATTATCAAGCATCAAACTTCTCATGATATTCAACACACTCATAAGAATTTTTTTACTAATCTTGAATGCCTACCAATGTCAAAGCAAACTACCATGCTGTTTTGTAGGACTCTCAAAATAATCTAAGTGATGCATGAGAGAACAATAGTTTCTATAAAACAAATCCACCACCGTGCTCTAAAAAATATAAGTGAAGTACTAGAGCAAAAACTATATAACTCAAAAGATATAAATGAAGCACAAAGAGTATTCTAATAATTTCCGAATCAAATGTGTCTCTTTCAAAAGGTGTGTACAGAAAGGATGATTGTGGTCAACTAATAAGCAAAGACTCAAATCATACAAGACGCTCCAAGCAAAACACATATCATGTGGTGAATAAAAATATAGCTCCAAGTAAAGTTACCGATGGAAGTAGACAAAAGAGGGGATGCCTTCCGGGGCATCCCAAAGCTTTGGCTTTTAGGTGTCCTTAGATTATCTTGGGGGTGCCATGGGAATACCCAAGCTTAGGCTCTTGCCACTCCTTGTTCCATAATCTATCAAATCTTTCACCCAAACTTAAAAACTTCACAACACAAAACTCAGCAGAAAATCTCGTGAGCTCCGTTAGCGAAAGAAAACAAAAGACCACTTCAAGGTACTCTAATGGAATCATTATTTATTTATATTGGTGTTAAACCTACTGTATTCCAAATTCTCTATGGTTTATAAACTATTTTACTAGCCATAGATTCATCAAAATAAGCAAACAACACACTGAAAACAGAATTTGTCAAAAACAGAACAGTCTGTTTTAATCTGTAACTAACGCAAACTTATGGAACTCCAAAACTTCAGCCAAAATAGGAAGACCTAGAAAATTATTTTATTGATCAGCAGCAATTGGAATCAATATTGTATCACGTTCTAGTGATTTTTAACAATTATTTTCGTGAACAGAAAGTTTCTGCAATTTTCAGCAAGATCAAATAACTATCATCCAAGAAGATCCTATAGGTTTAACTTGGCACAAACACTAATTAAAACATAAAACACATCTAACCAGAGGCTAGATCAAAGATTTATTCCTAAAAAGAAGCAAAAAGCAAAAAAAACTAATAATAAAATTGGGTTGCCTCCCAACAAGCGTTATCGTTTAACGCCCCTAGCTAGGCATTGATAATTTTAATGATGCTCACATCAAAGACAAGAATTAAAGCACAAACAGAGCATCATAGAACACGTGATAAACACATCTAAGTATAACATACTTCCTATGCATAGGCATCTTATAGGCAAAATAATGATCATAGCAAGCAAAAACTAACATATGCAAGGAAGTGGAAAGAAACAATAGCAATCTCAACGTAACGAGAGGTAATTTAGTAACATGAAAATTTCTACATCCATATTTTTCTCTCTCATAATAATTACATGTGGGATCATATTCAAATTCAACAATATAGCTATCACATAAAAAAAATTCTACATGATCCACATGCATGCAAAGTTGACACTCTTCCAAAATAGTGGGAATATCATTAACTAAAGTCATGACCTCTCCAAACCCACTTTTATCAAAAATATCATAAGATTGAACATACTCCAAATATGTGGGATCTAAAGTTGACACTCTTCCAAACCCACTTTCAATAATATTGCAAACACTATTATCAATCTCATTTTCATCATGGGACTTAAATATATTTTCAAGATCATAAGAAGAATCACCCCAATCATGATCATTGCAACAAGTAGTAGACATAGCAAAGCTAGCATCCCCAAGCTTAGGGTTTTGCATGTTATTAGCACAATTTACATCAAGAGAATTTATAGTAAAATTATTGCAATCATGCTTTTTATCGAAGGAACTATCAAATATGGGTGCAATAGCAACGATCTCATGTTTAACATGCGGAACTATAGCAAATTCATATTCATAAATATTGGCATCATGGCTACAAGAATAGCAAGCATCATGTTCATCAAGGGATATTTCAATCAAATCATCGGAATCACAATTATCTATAGATTCATCTATATCATTATTTTCTTCCAAAGCAACGGTCATTCTTTCAATAAATTCTTGGACATAGACATTATGAGCTAAGTTTGTATTGCAATATTTAAGTATGACGGAATTTTCAGATTTGTTGAGAGTAAAATAATACTTATCAATCAAAGAATCAACTTCATGAGCACCCTTAAAAACGACAAATTCTTCAATTTGTTCAATATCATAGTAACTATAAACACCCTTTGCATAAGAAGATAAGATTTCATTATCATTGGACTCACATAGGTAGGGAAGGTGTTTTTTAGGGTTCTTAGAGCAACAAGTAAAATCACACATTTCACAAAGATTCCAAGCATAACACAGCAATTTGTTTATTTGATTCCATAAGAGTCTCCCTTTTTCAGATAAACGGTGACGCACAAAATGAGCATGCACATCTAAAGATTTCCCATCAACTAGGCTAGTTGGGGTTTCAGCACGAGGTTCATAAGGATCGAAGATGATCCAAGTAGAACACTTTAAGTGGGTCCATTTCAATAGATTTTTAGCAAGCAAATATGCAAGCAAATAGAAGGCACGTGGAAACACAAACAGAAAGGCATACGGGAAGAAGGCGAATAAAACGGCAAGGGTGAAGTGGGGGAGAGGAAAACGAGAGGCAAATGGCAAATAATGTAATGCGGGAGATAAGGTTTTGTGATGGGTACTTGGTATGTTTACTTTTGCGTAGACTCCCCGGCAACAACACCAGAAATCCTTCTTGCTACCTCTTGAGCACTGCATTGGTTTTCCCTTGAAGAGGATAGGGTGATGCAGCAAAGTAGCGTAAGTATTTCCCTCAGTTTTTGAGAAAGAAGGTATCAATCCAGTAGGAGGCCACGCACGAGTCCCTCGCACCTACACAAACAAATAAGTCCCCGCAACAAACGCGCTAAGGGGTTGTCAATCCCTACATGGTCACTTACGAGAGTGAGATCTGATAGATATGATAGGATAATATTTTTGGTATTTTTATGATAAAGATGCAAAGTAAAGAATGTAAAATAAAAACGGCGCTAGAAATAGCTTGTTGTCGGGAGATTAATATGATGGAAAATAGACCCGGGGGCCATAGGTTTCACTAGTGGCTTCTCTCGAGAGCATAAGTATTTACGGTGGGTGAACAAATTACTGTTGAGCAATTGACAGAATTGACAGAAGCAAGATGACATGATGTAGAGGGATAAATTCATGCAATATGATATAAACCCCATCTTGTTATCCTCGATGGCAACAATACAATACGTGCCTTGCTGCCCCTCATCACACCGGGAAAGGACACCGCAAGATTGAACCCAAAGCTAAGCACTTCTCCCATTGCAAGAAAGATCAATCTAGTAGGCCAAACCAAACTGATAATTCGAAGAGACTTGCAAAGATAACCAATCATACATCAAAGAATTCAGAAGATTCAAACATTGTTCATAGATAAACTTGATCATAAACCCACAATTCATCATTCTCAACAAACACACCGCAAAAGAAGATTACATCGAATAGATCTCCACGAGAGAGGGGGAGAACATTGTATTGAGATCCAAAAAGAGAGAAGAAGCCATCTAGCTAATAACTATGGACCCGAAGGTCTGAAGTAAACTACTCACACATCATCGGAGAGGCTATGGTCTTGATGTAGAAGCCCTCCGTGATCGATGCCCCCTCCGGCGGAGCTCCGGAACAGGCCCCAAGATGGGATCTCATGGGCACAGAAGGTTGCGGCGGTGGAATTAGGTTTTTGGCTCCGTATCTGGTAGTTTGGGGGTACGTAGGTATATATAGGAGGAAGGAGTACGTCGGTGGAGCAACAGGGGGCCCACGAGGGTGGAGGGCGCGCCCCCCTACCTCGTGGCCTCCTGGTTGATTTCTTGACGTAGGGTCAAAGTCCTCTGGATCACGTTCATTCCGAAAATCACGTTCCCGAAGGTTTCATTCCGTTTGGACTCCGTTTGATATTCTTTTTCTGCGAAACTCTGAAATAGGCAAAAAAACATCAATTCTGGGCTGGGCCTCCAGTTAATAGGTTAGTCCCAAAAATAATTTAAAAGTGTATAATAAAGCCCAATAATGTCCAAAACAAAATATAATATAGCATGGAACAATAAAAAATAATAGATACGTTGGAGACATATCACCCTCAACCACTTTCTCCATCCAAATATGTCAAATTCCTAAACTCCAACTGGGCTCTACCGATGTTTTCTACCCGGCACTACTGAGTTCATATGACATAGCCACTGCCAGAAACCCTAGCAATACGGTCTCACCGATCGGGATCTCGGTCTAACTAAGATGGCCTTTCCAACACTCTGTGACTTGTTGCGTTCATTTTTGTCTCATCGAGTTATGCAATCGGTCTCACCGAGTTGGCTTGATATTCTATTTGTTGCCCTATTGATTCACTTCGGTCTCTCCGAGTTGATGCAATCAGTGCCATCGAGATGATTTTTTCCCTAAGCACTAGCACATCGGTCCCATCGGGTTGTTCCAGCCGGTCCCACCAAGGTCCCTAACGTTCACATTGTCAACTAAATCAGTCTCACCAAGTTCGTCTATTCGGTCTGAACGAGTTGGGTCAAATGTGTGTAACGGTTGGATTTTGTGTCGAGGCTATATATAGCCCTCCACCCCCTTCTCCATTTGTGAGAGATCCATCAGAATGTGCCTACACTTCCAACATACATTTTCTGAGAGAGAACCACCTACTCATGTGTTGAGATCAAGATATTCCAATCCTACCACAAGATTGTTGATTTCTAGCCTTCCCCAAGCTGCTTTCCACTCAAATCATATTTCCACCATATACAAATATATGTGAGAGAGTTAAGTGTTGGGGAGACTATCATTTGAAGCACAAGAGCAAGGAGTTCATCATCAATACACCTTCTATTACCTTTTGGAGAGTGGTGTCTCCTAGATTGGTTAGGTGTCGCTTGGGAGCCTCCGTCAAGTTGTGGAGTTGAACCAAGAAGTTTGTAAGGGCAAGGAGATCACCTACTTAGTGAAGATCTACCTGAGTGAGGCAAGTCCTTCGTGGGCGATGGCCATAGTGGTATAGACAAGGTTGCTTCTTCGTGGACCCTTCGTGGGTGGAGCCCTCCGAGGACTCATGCAACCGTTACCCTTCGTGGGTTGAAGTCTCCGTCAACGTGGATGTACGATAGCACCACCTATCGAACCACAACAAAAATCTATGTGTCTTCATTGCATTTGCACTCTCCAAACACTTCCCTTTACCTTCATATGCAATGTTCTACTTTCCGCTGCTACACTCTTAGAATTGCATGTGTTGGTTGATTGCTCGACTTGTGCTAATTGCTAAAATCTGCCCACAACTAAAATTGAACAAATGTTAGATTTTTATTTGTTCAAGTAGTCAAATCACCCCCCTCTAGACATACTTACGATCTTACATCATCCAACTCCCACAACATATTTAATTCATCAAATGAAGAAATTGGAAGATGCTTCATGGCAAAAGGCCCCAAGGTATCACACCCCAAGTATCTTGATTTTCATAGTGATGAAGTTGATTTGCTAGGTGATGATGAATTACTTGTTGAAAAACTAGTGATAAAAATTGTAATGAACTTGCTAATAATCATGCTAATCAAGATGAAACGAATGACAATGATAAGAAGGAGATTGGGTGTTTGACTAAAGAGAGTTAGCTCATGAAACAACGCAAGAGGATCATAGAGAGCTCTTAAGGACTCATGAGAAGCTACGCTTTGAGATACTAAATTTAGAGCAAGAGCACGAGTTCCTATATGCTATCAATGATGATCTACGGAAGAAGAGTACTTCTTACATTGCCAAATGTCTCCTATTGTCAACTTACATGCCACAAGTAAAATCTAGCAACAAGAGCAAGAAAGATTCTTCTTCTGGTAGTAATAACAACCATGCTAAATCCAATATTGTTGCTTCTAGTAGTTCTCCTGATTCCACTAACGATTATCTTAGCCAAGTTACACTTGAGCAATAAAATAGCTTATTGAAGGGAATTACAGAGAAAGGTATTTGCAAGATCCTTGCCGGGAGTAAGAATTTGAGGAGATTGTACGCAAGCAAGGAAGATACAAGAAGAATCAAGGTGTTGGTTTCGAACGAAAGTTCAATGCCAATGGAGTTGAATGGGAAGAAGATCAATACACCAAGACGAAGTTTGTTCCTCAACAAGAGAAGTATGTCCCCACTTCTTTTGAGGGAACACAAGCTCAAGATGATCTTCCACCACAAGACCACAAGCCAAAAGGCAAGGAAAATCTTCAAGAAGAGATTGACTCATTTGAAGAAGCTCCTAAGACCATGGTCAAGTGGGTTCCCAAGACTACATCAAGCTCTACTTCATCAAGTACAACTACAACTCCAAGGATTCCCATCAAGTTGATCTGGGTCCCAAAGAAGAAGAACTAGACTGTTCTTGTGGGTGACTCCACCAACATATTTCAATCACATTCATATTGGCAAGGACTTGTGCAATCAACTTCCATATCTTGCACTAGTTCATGGAGTCACAAACCCTCTTGTTGATAAGACAAGGGACAAGATGACCTAATGCTTTCAGGGACATCATCATATGTGCTATTCACTCTATGTCTATGGATATCCTTGTATGTTCCTTGTGGGACTAACTGTAACGTCCCGGATTCGATGCGCCAGGTGTCCGCCAGTTATTTGCCGTCCTTGCCATGTCATGTGCTTGCGTGTTGCACTTTGCCATGTCATCATCTGCATTTCATATCATGTCGTCATGTGCATCGCATTTGAATACGTGTTCGTCTCATGCATCCGAGCATTTTCCCCGTTGTCCGTTTTGCAATCCGGCACTCCTATGTCTCCCGGCGCCCCCCTTTTGCCTCTTCTTTTGTGCGGGTGTTAAACTTTCTCGGAATGGACCGAGGTTTGCCAAGCGGCCTTGGTATACCACCGGTAGACCGCCTGTCAAGTTTCGTGCCATTTGGAGGTCGTTTGGTACTCCAACGGTTAACCGGGTAACCGCAAAAGCCTCTTTTGTGTGCAGCCCAACACCCCTCCAAAGTGGCCCAAAACCCAGCAAACTCCCCTCCATGCTCTCGGTCGTTTGATCACGATCGCGTGGCCGAAAACCGTGCTCCATTTGGACTCTCCTAGCTCCCTCTACCTATATAAACACCTCCCCCTCCGAAATTCCGGATCAATTCACCCCGAAACCCTAAAATTTCCCCTCCACCGCCGCCGGACGCGTCCGCGACGGCCGGACACATCCTTCGCGCGCTTCGCGCTAATCCGAGATGCCACGTGGCCTCCGCCGCCGTCCGCGCCGCCCGGCCATGGGGCCTGAAGTCGAACCCAGCATGCCCGCCCGCCGCCGCCGCCCCGCTGCTGCTCCCGCCGCCCGAGCGGCAGCGCCGCCGCCTCCGCGCCCGCCGCCGGCGAAGTTCCGCCCGTCGCCCGTCTCCCTCGGCGCGCGCCGCCGTAGCCGCCGCCGCCTTCCTCCGCCCGCCCCTCGCGGCTGGCGCGCCCGCCGGCCAGCGCCCTGCTGGCCCGCCGCCCCACCTCGCAGCGGCCGGCCCGGAGGCTTGCGAACCAGCGCCCGCGCCGTTCAGCGCCGACTCCGGCCTTCCCCTCGCCGCCGGGCTTCGCCTCCGGCCAGATCTGGGCAGGAGCCGCCCGGATCCGTCGCCCCGCCTCCGATCCGGCCACCCCGGGCCCTCCTTCGTCATCTCCGGCGACGAACACCGGCGAGATCCGCGGCGCGTTGACTTTTCCCCCGAGGTCCAAATTTCGCCAGTCCTTTATATCTGTGACATTTTCGTGCCATGTTCATCATGTCATAACTCCATGCATACTGCTCCGTTTCGTGCGTGTAATATGTCAAATTGTTCGCCTCGACGAGTACTTCATTTCATTCCATTGCATCATGTTCATTTGAGCTCATATTGATGCCTGAATCTTCGTTGCAAGAGTGCTATATGATGTTAACCTGCTGAAACTGTTATAACTTGATGATTTGTCATTTTTGTTGCATTTGATGTGTGCATCCTATGAGGTTGATGTCTACTTGTGTTTTGATCTATGTCATGCCATCTCTACAGGCGTGCCATCCATATATATATTTTTGAGTTGTGTAGTGAGTGCATCAAGCTTGTTAAGTAGGATACTTGCTGTTGCTGTTTTGCATGTCTGAATCTGCTATATCATGATGCTATGTTATCCTGCTGCTACAAGTCATTCTATGCATAATCTGGAGATGTTCACTAAGGATGTTTTGTTATACATGTCTTGCTCTATCCATCCATGCCCCTGGTTGCATTTATAGCCTCCTGTAGCTTGTTGTAATCTTGCTCTCAATTTGCTAAATAATGTTGCTGTCAACCTGTTAACTTTAAGTTCAGTTTTGCCATGTGATTTCCTAGTGATCCATGCAGCCTATGAACTTGCTCTTGACATTCTTTGCTTAAAAAACATGTCTTCTTGGTGTTGGTTTCCTTTACATGCCATGTATTGCTCTGTGGTGAGTGGTTCAAGCTCACCAACATGCCTACTTATTGTTGTTCCTGCCATGTATGAATCTGTAATATAACTTGCCATGTTTACATGGGTGCCATCATATCTTCGGATCCTTTTTGGCTCCTGGTCAGTAAGGGACTTTTGTTCTATGCAATTAGTAGGTTCATTCCATGCTCTAATTTGACATGATAGATTGCTGTAACATGTTGTTTGATAGCTCTAAACATTGCAACCTGATGTTATTTCTGCTAATGACTGAAACTGTTATTATTTGCAATCTTGCCATGTCTTCTTGAGCATGTTCTAGTTGTTTCTGGAGATAGCTCAGTGTTCATGTTTTGTCATGCTTTACCTGTAAATCATGCCCATGCCTTTTGTTTTCACGTTGGGATTCTGTAGCATGTTGTTTTGATGCTTGCAATATGCCTAGTTGCTGTTTTGGACAGATTGTTGCTATAACTTGTATAGTGTATGTGTTGATCCGTTGCTCCGTTTTGAGTGTGCTTTATATGAAACTTGCTTAGATTTGCATGTAGTTTCATATTATCATGTTGCATCCTTTTTTTGAGGTGTTTGCTTGATGTTTGTATGCATTTTGCATCAATGCCATGTTTAATTTGTTTTGCTCATATCTTCTAGGCCGTAGCTCCGAATTAAATGAACTTTATATGTAACTTGACTAGATTTTCGTGTAGATCATCGTGGTGCATTTGAACTTGCTGTTTAACAACTTGAACATAAGGTTTATTAATATCTGAACCAATTTCGAAATTTGCATATGAGGACTTACCGGAATTGTTATATGTTGTTCCCGGCCTCATTTAAACTTACCTTGATGTGTTGTTCTTGTTTGCATCATCTCTTGCCATGAGTAGCCCCATCTAGCTTTGTCATGCATCATGCTTGTTGTGCATCATGTCTTGTTCATGCTGAAAGGATTTAGGCAGCACTCCGGTTTAAACATTGAAAGATTAGAACATGAACTTCACAAGATGGGATGGAACTTGATGAAGACACGACTCAAAACCTCCAGAAAGAATTGAAACAGTTGAAAGAAAAGAACGGAGAAGAAAATGACAACTTATGCCACGAATGAAATTGAAAGCAACCTTACAAGAAAGGATTGAACGGAGTTGTTGGAAATTCAACAACAAAAGAATAAGCTTGTTGTGGACTTATAGGTAACATCTCAAGATCATAAGGTGATAACCGGCCACAAACGAAAATGATTGGAGTTTTGCATATGAGAACGTGATCATAAGCTTGTTGTGTTTTGCATATGAGAACGTGATCCAGAGAGCTTTAGACTTGTCGGAGTTGATGCATTTGTTGGACAAAATCTCACCAAATGGATGGATGAGATGATCATGCAATTCTACTCCACGGCACACTTCTATCCAGATGGGAAGATTGTATGGATGACTGAGGGTTCCAAGTACCAGTCAACAATCTCTGAGTGGGTTGCACTTCTGATTGCTCCTAAGGAAGAGGAAGATGATGTTGATGTCTATGGCAAACCCGGGATGGACCACAAGTCAATGGCAAGCATGTACAAAGAGATCCCTCTGAAGGATCTTGAGAGCCACAAGCTTGGGTCAATCAAGCATCTCCTAGCAGGTTTGGCCACCACAAACACAATTTTGAGGCACACTTTGTTACCCAAACCTGGTGATGAGAGGATGATCCATGGCCACTCCATCAATTTGCTTCACTTGTTTGACTCCTCACCTCAGAAGTTCAAGGTTATGAGTTTGATTGTTGAGACGGTCAAGAGGACAACTGCTGACCAGAAGAGGTCTTGTGGATATGCCCCACACATTCAGATGCTTATCAACTCCAAAGTTGGTACAGACACATGTCTACTAGATCGTGAGCACCTCCCTCTTCAGCCAGAGTCCGAGGATAATGTGGTGGTGATGGATCCCTCACACCCCACATCAGTTGAGGCTCAAGAGAAGGCTCAAGCAGCAGAAGTAGCCAAAGAAGATACAGCTCCCAATGCACCCATTGAAAATCTCAAGACCAAGCAGGACCAAATGACATATCTGCCAGAAGCAACACTGAGGATTGAGCAAAGTCTGGCCAACTTAGCCAAGAACAAGGAGAGCTTAGAGAGGATTGTGGAGGACAAGATGTGTAATCTTGATGTCAAGGTCACAGAGCTTCAGTCTATAGTGGAGAAGATTAGAGATGATGCTGAGGATAGAGATGAGCACCCTACTACTAAGAGGTTCCAGACTGTTCCAAGGGCACCCAGATCATCAGCTGTGCCAGTTGCAGACATGAGGACTACTCACACTGCACCTGCAACTACTGTTGTAGTGCCACCTCCAGTATCTACACCACCAGTTCATGCGACAACTTCAGAGGCATTTGCAGATGCACTTCTCTCAACGACATCTACGCACACCAGAGCCACAAGCCAGAAGACTCCCTCAGGAGCTCCAGAGGATCGTGCCTAGAGAGACGAATAGCACTATACCTTTTCAAGCTTTTTGGTACTTGTTGCCAAAGGGGGAGAAATTGCATAGATCATTAGGCTTCGAGAGAGTGCCTCACTTTTTGCTATTTGTTTTTATTGGGTTTTTGCTACTATACGTTCGTTTGATTCATGCTACTTGATCATTTGATTCTCGTGAGATACTATGTTTGGTTGTGTGGCTGATCATACTTTGTTTAATGTGTGCTTAATGCTTATCCCTACAATTATTTGCATATGATACTTCACTTATGTCTTTGGTTATGCGTGCATCTCATTTCACACATATAAATTTGTGTGCTCCACCAAGATGTATGTGACATTGAAGAGTGACCCATGATCCTAATCGATTGTACATTTGCATTCAAACGCAAATTTTTAATAATGCACAAATTTAGGGGGAGCTCTTCCTTATCACATACTTATCAAAGCAATGATTTATTTTATTAATTTAATCATTTGTCTAATCTTTCATCTATATGTTTTCATCAATTACCAAAAATGGGAGATTGAAAGTGCAACTAATCCCTGGGTAGTTTTGGTAATTCATAACAACATATAGCTCATTGAACTAATATCCATTCAAGATAAATATTTCAGGATGTTCAATGATTGGCATGGCATGAGATAGAGATGTGAACCCCTCAAAATGCTAAGGACAAAGATTGGCATAAGCTCAAGACTCTTCAGTTCTATTGAAATGATCCAAGATCACACTGAGTCCATAGGAAAGCCAATACTATTAAGGGATGAGGTGTGGCTTAATGGTATACTTGGTCAAAGTGCTTAGTGATATTGCTCCAAAACCCTCAGCCACTTTCTCCACCCAAATATGTCAAAACACTAAAGTCCAACTCGGCCACACATATTCTTTCTACCCGGAGCCACCGAGTTCATTTGACATAGCCACTGCCAGAAACCCTAACGATTGGGTCACGCTGATACGGATATCGGCCCCACCGAGATGGCCTTGCCAACTCTCATCTACTTGTCGCAATTATTTCGGTCTCACCATGAATTGCAATCGGTCTCACCGAGATGGCTTGCCAACTCTCTGTCGCCTTATTGCTTCACTTCGGTCCCACCGAGTTGATGCAATCGGAGCCACCGAGACGAGGTTTGCCCTAAGCCCTAGCACATCGATCCCACCGAGTTGTTCCAGTTGGTCCCACCGAGATTCCCAACGTTCATATTTTTGAACAGATCGGTGCCACATAGTTTAACTAAAACTAATCCCCGGGTGGTTTTGATAATTCATAACAACATATAGCTCATTGAACTAATATTCATTTAAGTTTGATATTTCAGAAAGTTCAATGAATGGCATGGCATGGACTAGATATGTGTACCCCTCAAAATGCTAAGACACATATTGGCAAAAGTTCAAGACTCTTCATTTATATTTTAGTGATCAAAGATCACATTGAGTCCATAGGAAAGCCAATACTATTAAAAGGGGATGAGGTGTTGCTTAATGGTCTACTTTCTCAAAGTGCTTAGTGATATTTCTCCAAAGCCCTCAACCACTTTCTCATTTCCAAATATGTCCAAAACTCAGAGTCAAACTCGGCCCCACCGAAATCTTCTATCCGGCGCCACCGAGTTCATTTGACCTAGCCACAGCCAGAAACCCTAACACATTGGTCACACTGATACGGATCTCGGTCTCACCGAGATGGGCTTGCAAACTGTCTATTGCCTGTTGCAATTATTTCGCTCTCATCGAAATGTGCAATCTGAAGCACCGAGTTTGCTTGACCAACTCTCTATTTGCTTTTTGCTAAAATCGATCTCACCGAGTTAAAGCAATCGGCTTCACCGAGATGTGGTTTTGCCCTAGCCCTAGCACATCGGTCCCACCGAGTTATTCCAGTCGATCCCACCGAGATTCCTAACGTTCACATTTTGAACTAAATCGGTCTCACCGAGTTCATCTATTAGGTATGACCGAGTTGGGTCAAATGTGTGTAACTGGATTTTGTGTGTAGGCTATATATACCGCTCCATCCCCCTTCTCCATATGTGAGAGAACAATCAGAACATGCCTACACTTCCAGCATACATTTTCTAAGAGAGAACCGCCTACTCATGTGTTGAGATCAAGATATTACAATCCAACCACAAGAATCTTGATTTCTAGCGTTCCCCAAGTTGCTTTCCACTCAAATCATCTTTCCACCATATCCAAATCTGTGAGAGAGAGAGAGAGTTGAGTATTGGGGAGACTATCATTTCAAGCACAAGAGCAAAGATTTCATCATAAACTCAACATCTATTACCTTTTGGAGAGTAGTGTCTCCTAGATTGGTTAGGTGTCACTCTGGAGCCCCCGACAAGATTGTGGAGTTGAACCAAGAAGTTTGTAAGGGCAAGGAGATCGCCTACTTCGTAAAGATCTACCCCAGTGAGGCAAGTGCTTCCTTGGTGATGGCCATGTTGGGATAGACAAGGTTGGTTCTTCATGGACCCTTCATGGGTGCAGCCCTCCGTGGACTTGCACAATCGTTAACCTTCATGGGTTGAAGTCTCCATCAACGTGGATGTACGATAGCACCACCTATCGGAACCACACCAAAAATCTCCGTGTCATCATTGCGTTTGCATTCACCAAACCCTTCCCTTCACCTTCATATGTAATGTTCTACTTTCTGCTGCTACACTCTTAGAATTGCATGTGTAGATTGATTGCTTGACTTGTGCTAAATTGGTAAAGTCTGCCTAAAACTAAAATTGGGAAAAGGTTAGATTTTTATTTGGTCAAGTAGTCTAATCACATCCCTCTAGACCTACTTCCGATCCTACAAATGGTATAAGAGCTTTGGTATCCACTTGCCTTGATTTCCATAGCTTTGGTGATCATAGCCTTGGTTTCACAACCTAGGAGAGTATGGCGTCTAGCGAGGGAAATTACCACTGTGGAGGTCCTTACTTTGATGGTACTAATTTTTCTAGTTGGAAGCATAAGATGAAAATGCATATTTTTGGTCATAACCCCGCCGTTTGGGCTATTGTGCGCATAGGCTTGCAAGGTGATTTCTTCGAGGATTGAAGAGAACCGGATCGTGAAGCGTCCGTGGAAGAAATGAAGATGTTGTAATACAATGCTCAAGCTTGCGATATTCTCTTCAACGGATTGTGCCCCGAAGAATTCAACAAAATCAGCCACCTTGAGAATGCAAAGGAAATTTGGGATGCTTTGGTTGCTATGCATGAAGGTGCCGAGTCCGTCAAGGAATCCAAATTGTATGTGCTTCAAAGTCAACTTGAAAAGTTCAAGATGAAGGATGGTGAAGGAGTTGCTGAGATGTACTCTAGGCTTGCTCTCATCACAGATGAGATTGCCAGCTTAGGAAGCAAAGAGATGACCAACAAATTCATCATTAAGAAGATCCTAAGAAACCTTGGATGGAAAATATGATACCATGTGCACCTTGATCCAAATGATGCCCAATTACAAAGATCTCCAGCCCACAGAAGTCATTGGTAGAATTGTTGCTCATGAGATGTCACTCAAGGATAAGGAAGAGCTCCACAACAAATCTAGTGGTGCCTACAAAGCTTCAAGTGATGCTCCTACAAAATCAAGTGAGAAACAAGTCTTCAATGAAGAATTGAGCTTAATGGTAAAGAACTTCAACAAGTTCTACAAAAATAGAAGCGACGAGAGAAGCTCCTAGTCAAGATCCTACAATGAAAAAAGATCTTCTAGTCGTGATCGTAATTGTTACAATTGTGGAAGACCCGGACATTACTTCAATGAGTGTACGGCTCCCTACAAGAAAAGAGAAGATTCACCTAAGAAGATAAGCAAGAGAGATGAATCACCACCAAGAGAAACAAGGAGTAGAGATGATCGTTATGAACAAAGACCCTCTCGTAGAAGCAAGGATTTGGAAAGGAATGACAAGTCATCAAAGAGATACATAAGATGAAGAAATCAAGCTCACGTTGGTGAGTGGGTATCCAGTTCCGACTCCGACAACTACTCCGAGAGAAGCTATAACTCTGACTCCGAATATACTCAAGATGAAGGTGTTGCTGGACTTGCATTTGTGTCATCCAACTCCTATGACATATTTGACTCACCAAATAAAGGAATTGGAAGATGCTTCAGGGCTAAAGGCCCTCAGGTATCACTGATACGTCTCCAACGTATCTATAATTTTTTATTGCTCCATGCTAATATATATTCTGTTTTGGATGTTTAATGGGCTTTATTATACACTTTTATATTATTTTTGGGACTAACCTATTAGCCCAAGGCCCAGTGCAAATTGTTGTTTTTTTGCCTATTTCAGTGTTTCGCAGAAAAGCAATATCAAACAGAGTCCAAACGGAATGAAACCTTTGGGAGCGTGATTTTTGGAACAAACGTGATCCAGAGCACTTGGAGTGGACGTCAAGCAATCAACAAGGAGGCCACGAGGCAGGTGGCGCGCCTACCCCCCGGTGCGCCCTCCACCCTCGTGGGCCCCTCGTGGCTCCACCGACCTACTTCTTCCTCCTATATATACCTACGTACCCCGAAACCATTAAGGAGCACCACGAAAACCTAATTCCACCGCCGCAACCTTCTGTACCCGTGAGATCCCATCTTGGGGCCTTTTTCCGGCGCTCTGCCGGAGGGGGCATCGATCACGGAGGGCTTCTACATCAACACCATAGCCTCTCCGATGATGTGTGAGTAGTTTACCACAGAACTTCGGGTCCATAGTTATTAGCTAGATGCCTTCTTCTCTCTCTTTGGATCTCAATTCAAAGTTCTCCTCGATCTTCTTGGAGTTCTATTCAATGTAACTCTTTTTGCGGTGTGTTTGTCGAGATTCAATGAATTGTGGGTTTATGATAAAGATTATCTATGAACAATATTTGTGTGACGCCCCCGATTGAATCGTACACTAGTCATGCACGCAAACGTGTACGATCAAGATCAAGGACTCACGGGAAGATATCACAACACAACTTTAAAAACATAAATAAGTCATACAATCATGATAATACAAGCCAGGGGCCTCGAGGGCTCAAATACAAGTGCTCGATCATAGACGAGTCAGTGGAAGCAACAATATCTAAGTACAGACATAAGTTAAACAAATTTGCCTTAAGAAGGCTAGCACAAACTGGGATACAGATCGAAGAGGCGCATGCCTCCCTGCTCAGGATCCTCCTAACTACTCTGGTCGTCGTCAGCGGGCTGCACGTAGTAGTAGGCACCTCCGGTGTAGTAGGAGTCGTTGTCGACAGTGGCGTCTGGCTCCTGGGCTCCGACATCTGGTTGCGACAACCAGGTAGATGGGAAGGGGAAAAAGGGGGAGAAAAGCAACCGTGAGTACTCATCCAAAGTACTCGCAAGCAAGGAGCTACACTACATATGCATGGGTATATGTGTAAGGAGGCAATATCAGTGAACTGAACTGCAGAATGCCAGAATAAGGAGGGATAGCTAATCCTGTCGAAGACTACGCTTCTCGCCACCTCCATCTTGCAGCATGTAAAAGAGAGTAGACTGAAGTCCTCCAAGTAGCATCGCATAGCATAATCCTACCCAGCGATCCCCTCCTCGTTGCCCTGTTAGATAGCGATCACCGGGTTGTATCTGGCACTTGGAAGGGTGTGTTTTATTAAGTATCCGGTTCTAGTTGTCATAAGGTCAAGGTACAACTCCAAGTCGTCCTGTTACCGAAGATCACGGCTATTCGAATAGATTAACTTCCCTGCAGGGGTGCACCACATAACCCAACATGCTTGATCCCATTTGGCCAGGCACACTTTTCTGGGTCATGCCCGGCCGCGGAAGATCAACACGTCGCAGCCCCACCTAGGCCAACAGAGAGGTCAGCACGCCGGTCTAAACCTAAGCGCACACGGGTCTGGGCCCATCGCCCTTAGCACACATGCACATTGCAAACGCAGCCGGAAGCAGAACTAGCCCCCTTAATACAAGAGCAGGCTTATGTTCCAATCCGGCGCACGCCGCTCAGTCGCTGACGTCACGAAGGCTTCGGCTAATACCACGACGCCGAGTGCCCATAACTGTTCCCGCGTAGTTGGTTAGTGCGTATAGGCCAGTAGCCAGACTCAGATCAAATACCAAGATCTCGTTAAGTGTGTTAAGTATTCGCGCGAACGCCGAAAAGGGCCAGGCCCACCTCTCTCCTAGGCGGTCTCAACCTGCCCTATCGCTCCACCACAAAGATCCACACAGAGGGCCGTTGGGGCAAGGGTCCTTTCAGCCCCCAATCCGTGAATCACTCGCGGGTGCTCCACGAGCCAACCCGACTTTAGTCACCACATGTATCATGTATAAAGTATATAGTATATACCCGTGATCACCTCCCAAGTGATCACAACCCGACAGTATAGCAAAGCAGACGGACAAGAATGTAGGGCCACTGATGGAATACTAGCATCCTATACTAAGCATGTAGGATTGCAGGTAAAGGTAACAACAGTAGTAGCAAGGACAGGATATGCATCAGGATAGGAATAACGGAAAGCAGTAACATGCTACACTACTCTAATGAAAGCAATAGAGAGTAGAATAGGCGATATCTGGTGATCAGGGGGGGGGGGGCTTGCCTGGTTGCTTTGGCAAGAAGGACGGGGTCGTCAACACCGTAGTCGATCGGGTACCAAAGAAGCGTCGGTCTCAGACTCTCACCGGAGAGAAGAGGGGGAAGAAACAATGAATACAATGCAAACAGATGCATACCGATGCATGACATGACAAGTAACAGTGCCAGGTGTACCCTAACGCAATAGGAGGTGATACCGGCGAAGGGGGAAAACATTCGGGGAAGTATTCCCAGTGTTTGGCATTTTCGGACAGATGAACCGGAGGGAGAAATTTGTGTGTTTGCTATGCTAGGGATGTGTGGCGGACGAACGGGCTGCGTATTCGGATTTGTCTCGTCGTTCTGAGCAACTTTCATGTACAAAGTATTTTCATACGAATTACGATTTTATATTAATTTTAAAAGATTTAAAAAGATTTTCTAATTTCTAGATTTAATTTAATTCGAAAATAAATTTGTATTTAGAGGCTATGGGTGCACAGGAAGTGTACCCAGAGTGTGTCTAAGGGGCTGACAGGTGGGGCCCTGGTCAAATGTCTAGTCAGCGTTTGACTGGACCATTGACTAGTCAAAAGGGCCCATGGGACCCGTATGTCATTGATACATGTTTTACTAAACAACATTTGATTAACTAATCTGGTTGATTAGGTTATTAAGCAGGTTATTTAAGTTAACTAATTAACTAACTAACTAACTAATTAATTAATTAATTAACAATTATTATTTATTTAATCCTTTTTTGTTTTGTTTTTGGGCGTGGGCCCCATCTGCAATAGGCACATGGGGCCTATCGGGCGTCGGGTTACGGGCGCGGGTGTGCGGGCGCCAGCCTGCCAAGGCGCTCGCCCAGGCCATCCGTGGCGCAATGGGAGGCCGGCGGCCACCGCAGCAAGCTGCAGCAGCCGTAGGGGAAGGGGAGCAGCAGCACGGCCGAGCCGGTGCGTGGCGACGGTGGTGCTAGGCAGCAGCGGTGAAGGTGGTGGCGAGGTCGGACAGGCGCGGCCCCGGCCCGGTCCGGCGGAGGTGGTGGTGCCTGGATGAGGCTGGAGAAGACGGCACGGGCACGGGGTGCGCGAGGGGACCACAGACGCGACGATAAATGGCGGCAGGGGGCAGCGTGGGCGAGGGCGAGCGGGGGCGGGGTTCGCGCGGGCGGGGAAAGGAGGAGGTTAGATGTTTCCTCACCCTCCGCTCGTAGTTGTTCAGGCGGCGAGGGTCGATGGCGCTTGTTGGGGAGGAGGATGGGGACGAGCGGCAGAGACGGGGAGCGGTCCGGCGACGATGTGGCGTCCGCGAGGTGGGGGCGGGACGAGGCAGCGACGCCGGGGGCGACGGTGACGAAGAGGAGGCAGTCCGTCGAAGGCGGAGGCGCGTCGAGCTCCGGGCGGCGAGGATCCAGCGACCGGGGTGGCGGGGTGGTTCGGTTCCAGGTGTCGAGCGGCGGGGCGGGGGATCGGGTGATCGGGGGGAAGGAGAGTGGAGGCGCGAGTTGGGGGAGTGGGGGTGTCGGTGCCTAGGGTTTCGACACCAGGGGGTTAAGGGAGTGGGGTGGGCCGGCCGGTTGGGCCTTTGCCCAATTGGGTGGTGGCTCTTGAGCCGAGCCCGATTATGGGGGGTTTGCTTTTCTTTTTTTATTTCTTTTTACTTATTTTATTTACCATTTTCATTTAAAGTTTCTTTTATTTTAGTTCATAAAATACCCAGTCAGCACCTAAATTAGTATTACTAATCAGTCCACTGCCACAATTATTTTGGGCACACTACTAATTTAGTTTTATTATATAACTTTATAAAAGGCATCTAATTAATTGTTTTTGCTATCATTTCTATTACTTTAGTGCATTTAAATATTTTATTAAAAGATAATTTATCCACCAATATTTACTAAGGATTATTTGACACATTAGGAACAATTTAGTTTTGACTTTTGAAAACTTTAATTGTTTAACTTAAATTTAAATTTTGAATATGAATCATTTCGAACTAACGCGAGATTATCAACAGTAATCCGAGGTGACGTGGCATCGTTAACGTGGGGTTACTGTAGCCTAATTATCCGGGCGTCACAAATCTCCTCCACTACAAGAAATCTCGTCCCGAGATTTTAGAGGGGGACTAGGGGGGAAAGGTCTGTTTACGAAATCCTAACGAATCTTCTCGTCTTTCGTTGCTCTTCACGAAGAGGTGGATCCATTGCGTTGAAGTCTTCATTTCTCTGCTCCAGGTCACCATGATCAAGTCGTCATCCTTTCTTCGGGATCTCCATCGTACTTACAAAAGGATAAGGGGGGTATTCCGGGAGAACGAACCTCTACAAGGTTGACTATCTTGTCGATAACATCGGAGAAGGTGGCAGAAAGTAACTCTCGAATTGAAACTTAAGAAAATATCGAGAGCAAAGTAATGAGGTTTCATGGGAAGTTTTTGAGCGAGCAGGCAAACGTTCAATGCCTGAAACAGGGCGTGAAAGGGGCTCAAAGCAATCGGGAATAAGTATTGCATCTGGTAACAGATTTGATGATCTCTCGGAAGGTGGCTCGTGAATTACATACGAGGCCACGCACGAGGAACAACCTTGCGAACAGGGGTGTACATGAGAGTCAGCTTTCAATCCTGGGACCTGTGGGTTATGGGCCCACCATGTGGGTTAAAAGTAGGAAGAGTAGTGATGTCTTGCATGATCATGTAAGCAAGGCCTGTCGGAGGAGAGACTGTCAGTTATGTTGGCAACAATATCGGTATTAAGGGCGAGGGACGAAGAGAACCATTTTCCTGCTCGTTGAAACGAGGCGAACCTATAGGCAAAGTTCTCGTCCATCGGTGGTTACCGGAAAGCCATCAACAAAAGCAACAGGGTTTTACTGACATGGTTGTACACCAAGGAGTTTTCATAAGCAGAAGAATATTACTGCTTAGATCATATAGATCACAAGAAACGTTAAACCAACCAATGGAAAGGAAAATATGGTTATCAGATTAAACAGAACAATGGAAAGGGAAATGTGTTTAAACACATATTTCAAGATTATATCCTTCCCAAGGACAAGCAGAGCATGATATCCATGATAGGATATAATGTAGAAAACTCTTTAGGAAAGGGGAAAGAAATTTTATGACATTACACATAGAACGGTGTTAGGGTAATTAATAAGGAAAATTTAGCATTTGTGCTTCAAAGGTTCTTATTGAAAATCGGAGTACCATAGACATGCTTCGAGATAGCATTGACATGGTCAACAGGTGTAGATCAGACTTTGGAAACAAAAAGGATCCATCAGGAACAACTTATAGAATAATTCTTACAATTTCCTCACGGAAGAATGACTAACCTTGCCAAAAGGAAACTATAACAATAGTTCCTCCGGACAGGTGTGCTAGGCATGACATCACCTTGTTATAACTCTTGGGAATGTGTTCCAACCATCATAACTGACCAAGATTCAGATCTGATTGGTGTTACGATACCTCAGACTCAGGATGCCTGAGAAGAAAAGGTGCAACACAAATTGATGAGATGTCATTGTAAGATTCTCGGGAAATGAACTATGGAAGCGAGTTCCAAAACAAGAGTTCATCATGTAACCAAGGAGAGGACGATGAGGTGGCTGATGGACTCAGTGACAATTCCTCAAGATTTCCAAAAGGATGGATTTCCACAATTATGTGAACAAGGGGATAACATTTGTCAATTCAAATGATATAATGTTGTATGCTCTAGGAAAACATACACCATCAATCATTCATTGAAAGGTGTGCACGAAGTATGACCTTAGGCAGCAAGCTCAATGTTAGAGTGACGATTCAATAACCAACAGTCTAAGGACGAACTGTCGATCGTTAACTTCAAAGCAATAGGGTTGCTAGAAGTACAGAACTCAAACAACATCGTTAGCATATTGGTATCCTGGTTAAAAACAACACTGGGACCAAGGAAGAATGGTGATGGTGAGAAGTATCGTCATACCGAGAATTTCTAAGAGGTGGAGCAATCCCCACAACATTCTCGACAGAAAAGACAGTAATACTTCAAGATAGAACACAACACTAGTTGGAGAGCAAGTTGCATTCATAATGTGGACAAGTTCGTGATGAAAGGAAGTCAAGGGTGTTGTTGATGATAATAAAAATCATCGAGGGCAAGGAGGGTATTTCTCATCATGAACATAGTTGACATCTCGGAAGAAGTCAACGTATTGCAGGTGATCCGACACATTTGCTGGGAGGTTTCAAGAGGATGCAATCAAACAACAACGGCAACAAGAAAGGGAATGAAGAAGTGGCAAGTCATAGGATCAATATATAAGATGCAAGCTCAGAACCAAGGTTGCCTTTCAAGACAAGCAACATGATGTTGAAAGCTCAACGTAAGTCATGCTCACACACTGAGGAATTCGTGCACCAGAGAAGGACTAGGTAGCACAGTCAAAGACAGCAAGACCAGGATGCAGGCGATAGTCTAGGAATGACCAGAATGATTTCAGAATTTCCTAGTAAAAATACTAGGGGTATTTGATTTGTAGGGTGGAATAATTTCACTAGTCGGTGTCATAGGTTGATAACAACCCAGAACCCGTAGAGTGATTACGACAAGGAAAGAGATTACTCCAACAAAGTTAGTAAGATGTGGCGCAATGGAAAGACATCTCTGAGATACCTGGGGGTCATACTCAAAGGTAGAGCATGATAGAAGTTGAACCGGGTCATTGACCTATGACAGTAGATACTTCAACCTGGACAAAAATAGACGAGGCACTGGAATGAATTCCCATCAGATATATCAGATCGGGACAGCATGGTCGGAACCATAACTGTAAGGAATCAATTCAAGAATACTGAAAGAATCATACATCTGGATAATCATTTTGCAAGAGGCTTTCGAGACGGTCTACAACATTTTCATGGGCATGAACACAAAGTTCAAGGTCGACTCCCACTTCTTTAATGCATAACATTTCATTCACCTCTCGCTTTGATAAAACGGTAGTGTTGGAATTTTATTTGGTAGAACACTGAAAGAGTATGAATTGTGAAAACTTTCGGGTTCTCACGGATTAGGGGAAGGCATAGGTTCAACCCATCGGGCATCTTAGTAACATATACCACAAGTTTCAAAAGTAAATACACAAGCTCGAAAGCAGAGCATGGTTGGCCAAGCAGAGGATACAATTTACCAAAGGCATTATGTATCAGGGGAAGAACTCACAAGGTGATTGAATATGAAGGACACTATCGGGTAAAATCCAACAAAGGATCTGGTGGTCCTCAAGGGATCTGATTTGAGCATCGGTACTCAACCAGAGGAATAAACAATGCAAGGAGATCATACTATAGAAACAACTGACTAATTCAAAGCTCAAATGCAAAAGAATTATGATTTCCAATCAAGGGATCAGAAGCAAACGCTCTGATTAAGGATGGATAGGTTGAGTAAGCTTAGGGGTAAAATTGACAACAATTTGATTGGTCGAGATCCACCTCATGTTTAAAATGACGTCTGAGCCGAAAGGATGAATTCTAGGATCTGATTGAGGATTGCGAGCATTCGCAACATATTGAATCAACAGACTCAAAATGATAATGACAAGGGATGCCATTAAGATTACGAGACTTATGGGATTAACCATAATGCAAGCAAGCAAGAATTTCAAGAGCAATAGGCTGCTCAGGATTTTCGGAAGATCGGGTAGTAGTTGAATGTATTTTTGTGAAACACATGAACAACTTTGAATGACGGATACTCGGCAAGCGAGTAATTATCCGTAGGGGTATTCATGCAGCAAGGAACTGCAGGCGATAAGCATAAAGAATTCTCGGAATATCAAAGAGTATTTCAGGACATCTTGTAATAACAAAGCAGCGGGGATGACAATATGAGCGATAGGTGTAAGTAGTTATCCGAGAGGATTTATCGATGGAAGTGAATTGCAAAAGTGATGGCACATAGTCTCGAGAGCACATCATAGAGTATCTTCGGAATCTTCTGGTGCAGCAGGCGGTCATTGGTAACAAGGGGCTCTCCGGGAGAAAGTACTTGCGAGAACCTAAAGTTAGTTTTGTTTTTAGCAAAATCATTTATCCCGAATAGAAGAGAGCTTAGAGTCCCAAAGTAAAGATCGAGGAGTAAAAGATCCTAATACCACCCAATGGCGACATGGGCCCGTAAGGCACACAGCCATGTTAGTAAAAGTTTTGCAATGACTAGACTCGACTTCGGCCAAGGAGTGTGGAAGGGGGATTCCTACAGACAGTCGGCTCTGATACCAACTTGTGACGCCCCCGATTCAATCGTACACTAGTCATGCACGCAAACGTGTACGATCAAGATCAAGGACTCACGGGAAGATATCACAACACAACTCTAAAAACATAAATAAGTCAAACAAGCATCATAATACAAGCCAGGGGCCTCGAGGGCTCGAATACAAGTGCTCGATCATAGACGAGTCAGCGGAAGCAACAATATCTGAGTACGACATAAGTTAAAAAGTTTGCCTTAAGAAGGCTAGCACAAAGCGGGATACAGATCGAAGAGGCGCATGCCTCCTGCAGGATCCTCCTAACTACTCCTGGGTCGTCGTCGGGCTGCAGTAGTAGTAGGCACCTCCGTGTAGTAGGATTAAATGTTGACGGTGGCGTCGGCTCTGGCTCCGACATCTGGTTGCGACAACCAGGTAGAAGGAAGGGAAAAAGGGGATAAAAGCAACCGTGAGTACTCATCCAAAGTACTCGCGAGCAAGGAGCTACACTACATATGCATGGGTATATGTGTAAAGAGGCAATATCAGTGGACTGAACTGCAGAATGCCAGAATAAGGAGGGATAGCTAATCCTGTCGAAGACTACGCTTCTGTCCACCTCCATCTTGCGGCATGTAAAAGAGAGTAGACTGAAGTCCTCCAAGTAGCATCGCATAGCATAATCCTACCCGGCGATCCCCTCCTCGTTGCCCTGTTAGAGAGAGAGATCACCGGGTTGTATCTGGCACTTGGAAGGGTGTGTTTTCTTAAGTATCCGGTTCTAGTTGTCATAAGGTCAAGGTACAACTCCAAGTTGTCCTATTACCGAAGATCACGGCTATTCGAATAGATTAACTTCCCTGTAGGGGTGCACCACATAACCCAACACGCTTGATCCCATTTGGCCGGACACACTTTTCTGGGTCATGCCCGGTCGAGGAAGATCAACACGTCGCAGCCCCACCTAGGCCAACAGAGAGGTCAGCACGCCGGTCTAAACCTAAGCGCACACAGGTCTGGGCCCATCGCCCTTAGCACACCTGCACGTTGTGAATGCGGCAGGAAGCAGAACTAGCCCCCTTAATACAAGAGCAGGCTTACGTTCCAATCCGGCACGCGCCGCTCAGTCGCTGACGTCACGAAGGCTTCGGCTGATACCACGACGCCGAGTGCCCATAACTGTTCACGCGTAGTTGGTTAGTGTGTATAGGCCAGTAGCCAGACTTAGATCAAATACCAAGATCACGTTAAGCGTGTTAAGTATCCGCGAACGTCGAACAGGGCCAGGCCCACCTCTCTCCTAGGCGGTCTCAACTTGCCCTGTCGCTCCGCCACAAAGATCCACACAGAGGGCCGTTGGGACAAGGGTCCTTTCAGCCCCCAATCCGTGAATCACTCGCGGGTGCTCCACGAGCCGACCCGACTTTAGTCACCACATGTATCATGTATAAAGTATATAGTATATACCCGTGATCACCTACCAAGTGATCACAGCCCGATAGTATAGCACAGCAGACGGACAAGAATGTAGGGCCACTGATGGAATACTAGCATCCTAAGCATGTAGGATTGTAGGTAAAGGTAACAACAGTAGTAGCAAGGACAGGATATGCATCAGGATAGGAATAACGGAAAGCAGTAACATGCTACACTACTCTAATGCAAGCAATAGAGAGTAGAATAGGTGATATCTGGTGATCAAGGGGTGGGGCTTGCCTGGTTGCTTTGGCAAGAAGGACGGGGTCGTCAACACTGTAGTCGATCGAGGCACCAGCAGCGGCGTCAGTCTCGTACTCTACCGGAGAGAAGAGGGGGAAGAAACAATGAATACAATGCAAACAGATGCTTACCGATGCATGACATGACAAGTAACGGTGCCAGGTGTACCCTAATGCAATAGGAGGTGATACCGGCGAAGGGGGAAAACATCCGGGAAAGTATTCCCAGTGTTTGGCATTTTCGGATAGATGAACCGGAGGGGGAAAGTTGTGTGTTTGATATGCTAGGGATGTGTGGCGGACGAACGGGCTGCGTATTCGGATTCGTCTCGTCGTTCTGAGCAACTTTCATGTACAAAGTATTTTCATACGAATTACGGTTTATTTTATATTAATTTTAAAAGATTTAAAAAGATTTTCTAATTTCTGGATTTAATTTAATTCGAAAATAAATCTGTATTTAGAGGCTATGGGTGCACAGGAAGTGTACCCAGAGTGTGTCTAAGGGGTTGAGAGGTGGGGCCCTGGTCAAATGTCCAGTCAGCGTTTGACTGGACCGTTGACTGGTCAAAAGGGCCCATGGGACCCGCATGTCATTGATACATGTTTTACTAAACAACATTTGATTAACTAATCTGGTTGATTAGGTTATTAAGCAGGTTATTTAAGTTAACTAATTAACTTACTAACTAACTAATTAATTAATTAACAATTATTATTTAGTTAACTAACTGGGGTCATGAGCGTGAGGTAGCGTCTGATGATCGAGCGGGGGCGAGAGAGAGTGAGGGCTCGATCCCGATCCGAGGAGGATCGGGGAAGGAGAGTGGGGGCGCGAGTGGCGGGAGTGGGGGTGTCGGTGCCTAGGGTTCGGCACCAGGGGGGTTAAGGGAGTGGGGTGGGCCGGCCGGTTGGGCCTTTGCCCGATTGGTTGGTGGCTCTGTGTTTGAGCCCGATGATGGGGGTTTGCTTTTCTTTTTTTATTTCTTTTTACTTATCTTCTTTACTGTTTTCATTTAAACTTTCTTTTATTTTAGTTTATAAAATACCCTGTAAGCACCTAAATTAGTATTACTAATCAGTCCACTGCCACAATTATTTTGGACACACTTCTAATTTAGTTTTATTATTATAACTTTATAAAAGGCATCTAATTAATTTTTTTGCTCTCATTTATATTACTTTAGTGCATTTAAATATTTTATTAAAAGATAATTTATCCACAATATTTACTAAGGATTATTTGACACATTAGGAACAATTTAGTTTTGACTTTTGAAAACTTTAATTGTTTAACTTAAATTCAAATGTTGAATATGAATCGTTTGGAACTAAAGTGAGATTATCAACAGTAATCCGAGGTGACGTGGCATCGTTAACGTGGGCTTACTGTAGCCTAATTATCCGGGCGTCACAATTTGAATCTTCTCTGAATTCTTTTATGTATGATTGGTTATCTTTGCAAGTTTCTTCCAATTATCAGTTTGGTTTGGCCTACTAGATTGATCTTTCTTGCAATGGGAGAAGTGCTTAGCTTTGGGTTCAATCATGCGGTGCTCGATCCTAGTGACAGTAGGGGAAATGGCACGTATTGTATTGTTGCCATCGAGGATAAAAGATGGGGTTTATATCATATTGCTTGAGTTTATCCCTCTGCATCATGTCATCTTACCTAATGTGTTACTCTGTTCTTATGAACTTAATACTCTAGATGCATGCTGGATAGCGGTTGATGTGTGGAGTAATAATAGTATATGCAGGCAGGAGTCGGTCTACTTGTTGCGGACGTGATGCCTATATACATGATCATGCCTAGATATTATAATAATTATGCACTTTTCTATCAATTGCTCGACAGTAATTTGTTCACCCACCGTAATACTTATGCTATCTTGAGAGAATCCACTAGTGAAACCTATGGCCCCCGGGTCTATTTTCCATCATCTTAATCTCCCGACAACGAGCCATTTCTTTCGCCTTTTATTTTGCAATCTTTAATTTCAATATTTATCATAAAAATACCAAAAATATTATCTTATCATCTCTATCAGATCTCACTTTTGCAAGTGGCCGTGAAGGGATTGACAACCCCTTTATCGCATTGGTTGCAAGGTTCTTATTTGTTTGTGTAGGTATGAGGGACTTGCATGTGGCCTCCTATTGGATTGATACCTTGGTTCAACTGAGGTAAATACTTACGGTACTTTGCTGCATCACCCTTTCCTCTTCAAGGCAAGACCCCACGCATGCTCAAGAGGTAGCAAGAAGGATTTCTGGTGCCGTTGCCGGGGAGTCTACGCACAAGTCAAGACATACCAAGTACCCATCACAAACTCTTATCCCTCTCATTACATTATTCGCCATTTGCCTCTCATTTTCCTCTCCCCCACTTCACCCTTTCCATTTTATTCGCCCTTTTTTTCCGTTCGCCTCTTTTTCACTTGCTTCTTGTTTGCTTGAGTGTTTGATTGCTTGCTTGTCACGATGGCTCAAGATAATACTAAATTGTGTGACTTTGCCAATACCAACAACAATGATTTTCTTAGCACTCCGATTGCTCCTCTTACCGATGCTGAATCTTGTGAAATTAATGCTGCTTTGCTGAATCTTGTCATGAAAGATCAATTCGCCGGCCTTCCTAGTGAAGATGCCGCTACCCATCTAAATAGCTTTGTTGATTTGTGTGACATGCAAAATAAGAAAGATGTGGACAATGATATTGTTAAATTGAAGCTATTTCCTTTTTCGCTTAGAGATCGTGCTAAAACTTGGTTTTCGACTTTGCCTAAAAATAGTATTGGTTCTTGGAATAAGTGCAAAGATGCTTTTATCTCTAAGTATTTTCCTCCCGCTAAGATCATCTCTCTTAGAAACGATATTATGAATTTTAAGCAACTTGATCATGAACATGTTGCACAAGCTTGGGAGAGAATGAAATTAATGATACATAATTGCCCTACACATGGTTTAATATATGGATGATTATACAAAAAATTTATGCCGGATTGAATTTTGCTTCTAGAAATCTTTTAGATTCGGCCACGGGAGGCACTTTTATGGAAATCACTTTAGGAGAAGCTACTAAACTCCTAGATAATATTATGGTTAATTATTCTCAATGGCACACTGAAAGAACTACTAGTAAATAGGTGCATGCAATTGAAGAGATTAATGTTTTGAGTGGAAAGATGGATGAACTTATGAAATTGTTTGCTAATAAGAGTGTTTCTTCTGATCCCAATGATATGCCTTTGTCTACTTTGATTGAGAATAATAATGAATCTATGGATGTGAATTTTATTGGTAGGAACAATTTTGGTAACAACGCTTATAGAGGAAACTTTAATCCTAGGCCGTATCCTAGTAATTCCTCTAATAATTTTAATAAGATGCCCTCTGATTTTGAGACTAGTGTTAAAGAATTTATGATTTCTCAAAAGAATTTCAGTGCTTTGCTTGAAGAAAAATTTCCTAAGATTGTTGAGTTGGCTAGGAACGTTGATAGAATTTCTCTTGATGTTGATTCTTTGAAACTTAGATCTATTCCACCTAAGCATGATATCAATGAGTCTCTCAAAGCCATGAGAATTTCCATTGATGAGTGCAAAGAAAGAACCGCTAGGATGCGTGCTAAGAGAGATTGCTTTGTGAAAGTGTGTTCTTCTAGTTTTCATGATAATAAGGATGAAGATCTAAAAGTTATTGATGTGTCTCCTATTAAATCTTTGTTTTGCAATATGAATCTTGATAATCATGGGACTGGAGATGAGTCAACTTTAGTTAAAAGGCGTCCCAATGATTCGGAGTTTTTAGATCTTGATGCAAAATTTGGTAAAAGTGGGATGGAAGAGGTCAAAACGTTAGATAGCAATGAACCCACTATTTTGGATTTCAAGGAATTTAATTATGATAATTGTTCATTAATAGATTGTATTTCCTTGTTGCAATCCGTGCTAAATTCTCCGCATGCTTATAGTAAAAATAAGGCTTTTACTAAACATATCGTTGATGCTTTAATGCAATATTATGAAGAAAAGCTTGAATTGGAAGTTTCTATCCCTAGAATACTTTATGATGAGTGGGAACCTACTATTAAAATTAAAATTAAAGATCATGAATGCTATGCTTTGTGTGATTTGGGTGCTAGTGTTTCCACGATTCCTAAAAGTTTGTGTGATTTGCTAGGTTTCCATGAATTTGATGATTGTTCTTTAAACTTGCACCTTGCAGATTCCACCATTAAGAAACCTATGGGAATAATTAATGATGTTCTTATTGTTGCAAATAGGAACTATGTGCCCGTAGATTTCATTGTCCTTGATATAGATTGCAATCCTTCATGTCCTATTATTCTTGGTAGACATTTCCTTAGAACGATTGGTGCAATTATTGATATGAAAGAAGGGAATATTGGATTCCAATTTCCATTAAGGAAAGGCATGGAACACTTTCCTAGAAAGAAAATTAAATTACCTTATGAATCTATTATGAGAGCTACTTATGGATTGCCTGCCAAAGATGGCAATACCTAGATCTATCCTTGCATTTATGCCTAGCTAGGGGCGTTAAACGATAGTGCTTGTTGGGAGGCAACCCAATTTTATTTTAGTTTTTTGCTTTTTGGTTATGTTTAGGAATAAATCTTTGATCTAGCCTCTGGTTATATTTGTTTTTGTGTTTTATTTAGTGTTTGTGCCAAGTAGAACCAATAGGATCTTCTTGGGTGATAATTGTTTGATCTTGCTGAAAAAGACAGAAATTTTGCGCTCACGAATAAAATTGTGTAAACTCACCAGAGCGTGAAAAAATACCAATTATTTTTGTAGTAGATCAGTACGCAAATTTTCCAGGTTGTCCTAGATTTTCAGGATTTTTGGAGTTCCAGAAGTTTTCGAACAAATCTGATTACTACAGACTGTTCTGTTTTTGACAGATTCTGTTTTTCGTGTGTTGTTTGCTTATTTTGATGAATCTATGGCTAGTAATGGATTTTATGAACCATACAGAAGTTGGAATACAGTAGGTTTAACACAAATATAAATAAATAATGAGTTCATTACAGTACTTTAAAGTGGTAGTTTGTTTTATTTCTCTAACAGAGCTCACGAGATTTTCTGTTAAGTTATGTGTTGTGAAGTTTTCAAGTTTTGGGTAAAGATTTGATGGATTATGGAACAAGGAGTGGAAAGAGCCTAAGCTTGGGAATGGCCAACGCACCCCAATGTAAAATCCAAGGACACCAAAAAGCCTAAGCTTGGGGATGCCCCGGAAGACAACCCCTCTTTTGTCTTCGTCCATCGGTGACTTTACTTGGAGCTATATTCTTATTCACCACATGATATGTGCTTTGCTTGGAGCGTCTTGTATGATTTGAGTATTGTATTTTTAGTTTACCACAATCATACTTGTTGTACACACCTTCTGGGAGAGACACACATTAATCAGGATTTATTAGAATATTCTTTATGCCTCACTTCTATCTTTTGAGTTAAACAATTTTTCTCTATTGCTTCACTTATATCTTTTAGAGCACGGCGGTGGTTCTATTTTATAGAAATAATTGATCTCTCATGCTTCACTTATATTATTTTGAGAGTCCCTTAGAACAGCATGGTAATTTGCTTTGGTTATAAAATTAGTCCTAATATTATAGGCATCCAAGATAAAAACTTTAAAGTGCATTGAATACTAAGAGAAGTTTGATACTTGATGATTGTTTTGAGATATGGAGATAGTGATATTAAAGTCGTGCTAGTTGAGTAGTTGTGAATTTGAGAAACTTGTGTTGAAGTTTGCAAGTCCCGTAGCATGCACGTATGGTGAACGTTGTGTAACAAATTTGAAACATGAGGTGTTCTTTGATTCTCATCCATATGAGTGGCGGTCGGGGACGAGTGAGGGAGTCCTAGATTAGGGGGTATCCGGACAGCCGGACTGTGTACAACGTCCGGACTATGGAAGCGTGAAGATACAAGACTCAAGACTTCGGCCCGTGTCCGGATGGGATTGTCAGGACCCCGATCCTAAGTCACACCGATCTAGCATGTAACACATCATATCACTTTGCGGCCTCACGCACGGTATTCCCACGGGTGTCGCCTTACCATGTCCCGGGACCGTTTGCGTCTTTTGGCTCACGTATATGATAGTGTCGCTAGCATCCATATGACAAAGAACCCGGCCGACATGGCTAGTCGTGAACCCAAAGCGGCGCTAACCTATGGGGACAGGCATACATGAATCACATCGAACATGTCGGTCATCAACGTATATATTCGGCTGTAGCACTGGCTAACAGGACTCCGGTATCCCGGCTATAGCAGGCTAGGCAGGACTCGAATAACACCGCGTGACATTTCCCGAAGGGACGGATATAGGGCGAAGTGAAACACATGCCGCCAGTCAAGTGTCCAAGCGGTAGTCTGGGCTAGCAGGACTCGTGAACCGGCTGTAGCGGACTACTATCGCTCGAAGCACGAGACTACATTTCCCCATATGAGAGGCTGCCAAGGATAAACAACTAGTTTGTCGGATCCACACATACCAAGCATTTCAAACATACACACATTATGCTCAATATGCGTAGATACATCATGGCATCACAACATAACTCTACGACTCAAAATATTATTCATTAGGCTCCGAGGAGCGAGATATTACAAACATGGGTCTCATGACCCAACACTCAGAGCATACAAGTCAAAGCACAAGCGGAAGCTAAACATGTCTGAGTACAGACAACTATAAATGAAAAAGGCTGAGGAGCGACTATCTACGAGATCCGCCGAGGGCACAAGATCGTAGCTGAGGTAACAAGCTAAGCGTCAAGTCCAAGCGGAACTACTAGCGTAGACCGACGCGTCTCTCGCAAAACATAAATAAGCAAGCGTGAGTACAATTGTACTCAGCAAGACTTACATCGAACTAACTACATATGCATCATTATCAAAAGGGGTGGTGGAGTTTGACCGCAGCAAGCCAGCTTTGACTCGGTGGCTATCTGAACTACGATCGCAAGTAACTCTTTTGAGGTGGCGCACACGAGTCCACACATTCACCATATCAATACACCACTATGGACCCGCTCCCGTCTCCCACGAGAACGCCATCCATAGCACTCACGCTTATCTTGCGCATTTTAGAGTATCCACTTTCACTTGTCTATGAACTGATATAGGCAACCCGAAGTCCTTCTCCGTGGACACGGCTATTGAATAGATCATATTAGACCTGCAGGGTGTACTTCTTCACACGCTCTCACCACTTACCGCCGTTTACACGACATGTACTCGGCAACCTTCAGCGAAAGCCCAGCGTGGGTGTCGGCCACGGCCTACCTAAACACTCAAGTCCCTAGTCCGGGTTTATCGCCTATTCGGGTTCCATCCGCAGGAGTCCGCCGAGGTTTCCCATACAGCCCGAACGATGTGTGCAGGGTTCCCGAGATACCAAACGGGCACTTTCGGTACACACCCACGGTGCCTACCGCAACACAACCCACCCCTAAGGTCAGCGTTGCGTGCGGCCCCCAGCATGCTACAAACACCAGAAACTACTTGCAACTCCCGGACTGAGGACAGGGGTGGTTAAGAAGCCGAGAGGGTCAATTAAGGATCCCAATGCGTGGTAGTAACTGTTTCATGGATCACAAACACAGAACTCAGTTCCTGAGGACGGTTTCAATGAGACAACCCACCATGTACTCCTACATGGCCTCTCACCGCTACCTTTACCAAATCGTGTTCACACACTTAGCTCACACACCGTAGGACATGTTCATAACAATTCCAATTCATTCCCGATGAATCAGACCCGACTCAACTCTAAGCAGTAGCAGGCATGACAAACAAACATAAATGAGTAGGCACAACATGGCTCAAACAACTCCTACTCATACTAGTGGGTTTCATCTAATTCTTGTGGAATGACAGTCATGCAAAGGATCAAGGGGTTCAGCTACCGCAGCAAGTAACACATGAGTCGTTGTTGTCCTAATGCAGTAAAATAGAGCAGGGCGAGAGAGTGGGATTATATCGGAATGAACAAGGGGTTTTGCTTGCCTGGCACTTCTGAAGATAATATAGTTCTTCATCGGTGTCATCGAACTCATCGTCGGTACATCGTCTACCGGGAGGGGACAATTACCGGCAAACAAGAGAGAACACAATCAATGCAATGCACATTCACATGAATGACATGTCATATTAAGGTACTGAATTCACCTAATGCAATAATAATCCAAGTTAGTTGAAGTGGAATTCAAACAAGGTTGAACTCCAACTCCAAATGCTATTCCATAAATTACCCTAATCATGATTCATCCTATCAGTGAGGTTAACTTGTTCAAACATGCATGAAAATGCCATAAACAGATTCTTCATATTTTTCTGATCATTTTTCATATATAAATTATTTCAATCCGAGTTACGGTTGAATTTCTATGATTTATTAAAGTTTAGGGCATTTTCTGAAATTTCCTGAATATAAATAAATCCAGAAAACTAGTTATTGCGTCAGCCTGACGTCGATGTGACGTCAGCGAGTCAACTGGGTCGCTGTCCAGGTCAACTCTGACGCTGGGACCTTTGGTCAAGAGTTAGTTTAACTAACTAGTTTCGGTTAGTGTTAACCCGGTTAGTTAGTGGCCGGGCCCACTCGCCAGTGACCCAGGGGGGTCAAATCCCTGGTCAACCCGGGGCTAATCCACCGGCGTCGAGTCGCCGGCGAGGCCGAGACGGCGGCGATGCGCGGAATCACGGCACGGGCCACGATTGGAGGCGCGGTTGGCACCGTTGGAACCCCGAGCCTCGTCCGCGTCGACTGGTGCTAGTGGGGTCGCCGGAGATGACCCAGATCGACGGCGATGTCCGCTTCTGCGGCGGCCGGAGCTCGGTGGTTGCGGCTGGAAGGCTAGAGCTCGCGGGCGAGGGAGCTGAGCGGGGCAGCGAAGAGGGGAGGTGCTCAGGAGCATGCCGGAGCTACTAAGCGAGGCAGAGGTGCTCGGGGGCACGGAGCTCGCCGGCCATGGCGGACGGCGGCTGCGGGTGCTTTCATGGGCGGCTTCTGGTAGCGCGAGAGAGGGAGATGAGGGGAAACGACGGCAAGCTCACCGTGAGTCCGTTTGGAGGGTCAGTGGGCTCGGGCGGCGGAGTGCAGCGAATCGGCGACGATGGTGGCGGAGCCGAGGTGGAAGACAGCGGCGATGGCGGCGTTGCTGGCCTCCGGGTCGCTTAGATCGGCGGAGACGGAGAAGAGGTCGGGCGGAGCTCTTGGGGATGGCGAGAGGGCAAGGGGTGGCTATGGGCTGGAGTGCAGCGATCGGCGTCGGCGGTTCTCGGTCGCGGACGGAGTGGGAGAGAGAGGGGAACGAGGAGGAGGAGAGAGCGAGGGGTCCAGGGGTCGGGCGGCGCGAGGAGATGACGCGAGGCGTCGCGGTGGTGCAGCGACGCAGCAGGCAGCTGGTGGCGTGGCGCCAGCCAAGACGCCGGCGCGCCTCCTCTCTGCTGCTGGCGAGAGGAAGGCAGTGGCTGGGCAGGCGGCCAGCAGTCTTGGGCGGCCAGCCAGTGGGCTGCTAGGTGGGCTGGCTGGGCTGCCGGGTGAGTTGCTCTGTTCTCTTATTGTTTTACATTTCTTTTTTTTTAAACTTTTGCCACTGTTTTGAATTTAAAACAATTCAAACAATGCCAAAAACTCCTCTGAATATTTTTATTTTGCTAGATGGACTTTTCCAAAAGCTCATAAAATATTTCAGGGTATTTGAAATTATATTCTAATTATATGAATATAATTCAAATTCAAATAACTAATGATTTAAATTCAAAATCCCAAGATTAATTCCTTATAAATGTTCAATATTTTGTTTGGGACCGAACCCTTGCCAAAATTATCAAACATTTAAGAAGGACATTTTGGGAACAATGAATGAGATTTTAGGGTTTTGCCCTTCTTTTATTTAAATTTTGAGGCTTCCAAATCTCCTCGGTTCAAGTTTCAAAATTTTAAACATGATGCATGGATGCAATGCTACTAGTTACAAGCAAGCTCTAGGGCTGTGACAACTCACCCCACTAAACAAGAATCTCACCGAGATTCAAGGCGTGAGTAAGAGGAAAAGGGAAGTCACAAACTATCACAATCTTCATGATCCAATTGCCTTCTCGAAGATGTTGGTTCACTCCATCATCTTGGTCTTGGCGTCTTTGCTTTTGAGATCTTTTCCCGACACGACAACGTAAAGAAGGGAAAACCCTACATGATTCGATCTTCACGAAGATCAAGTAAACATGATCGACTCACGGACTGAGACGGTGACACATCTCGAGTTGAGACACAAAACACATCGAGAGGATGGAAGAACAACGACGGGTTTGATTGGTGGCAACAATTCCACGCTTAGGGAGATGGTGGATGGTGTCAAGGTGGTGAGGAAATATTTACTATGATCCCGTAACGGGCACCTCGAAAAAGGTGACGAAAGAACTATTCCTTAAGTGGCAAAAAGAATTACTTTTGAATTAGAGATCATTGAGACTCTCCATACCAGCCTAAGTCAATTCACAACGATCATTTGGTGGGATGCAAAGGAATGGTACACCTGGACTAGAATGGATGATGTGGACTACCTTGTTGAAGACAACTCAATGGATGAATTTTGCTTATCATCGAAGGTGGAGGGGACCCATGGTAAGTCCACTTTTGAGGATGATCTTGAACAGAAATTACTACGAAGGCAGCCCATAGAAATTGGCACAATGGGGTACAAGCTGGGAACGGAATGCAACTGTTCGAATGTTCCAACCATCATATCTGCCTGAGATTCAAATCTGGTTGGTGTTAGGATATTTCAGACTCAGCACGTCTGAAAAGGAAAGGTTGCAACACAATTTGACGAGATGGCGTTGCGAGATTCTCGGGATATGAACTACGATAGCAAGCTCCAAAACATGAGCTGGTTCTGCTACAAACCTGTGAACACATTGTCCCAGACAAGCATGACCACATGGTAGTCTTATAATAAAACACTACCGAGTTCAGGTTGGGAACCATCATCGAGGATATCGGAGTTTAACATAAGTCATATGATTAGCTCTTATGAAGAAACTTCTTCTCCTTGTACAAATCAGTTAGTGGCTTGGTGTGCTAGGAATACATACGGAATGAAGATGATCAGTCTATCAAACCATAGAATACTTCGCACATGCATGACTGACTTGGGATGATTCCAGAGGAGGCAAAACAAACCTTTCTCAAATTCACGGCGGCAACTTGCATCGATGCACATGAATTAGAGGAAGTCGCTACTTACATCCAAACATAGGCTTCATGAGCGAAACACGAAGAAATGCTTACACAAGTTTCCAACACTAGGTTGATGTTCAACATGACTCATGGGGAGACAAAATGCTCTTGATGGGCTCAACGACAACTCATCGAATTTCCATATCATGGACTTCCACCATCATGTGAACACGTTGATAGCATTGGTCGGACCAAAGATGTAATGGTGTATGCTCAGGGATCAACCACGAGTAAGACAACATCACGCATATCGTTGGTTCTGATTTGACTTGACGATTGCCCACACTCAAGTCAAAGGGTTGATATGACAATAGATCCAGCAACTGATCACAAGGACCAATCGATGAAGATATCATCTTTCTTCAACACACACTACACAAGAATATCCCTTTGGATCGAGCTAAGTTAGACAAGCTTCTATCTTCCAACTCTCCAAGTTGTTGTCTAGCTTAACCGACTAGCTCAGGGGTATCCAACACAGATTCTTGGAGAAGGGGTGGTTCACAAGAAACCAACTTGATCATGAGCTCAACATAACAGTCAGGGAACAACCCGGTAACACTTCCAAGAAGATAATTGGAAAGTCACGAACCACCGGTATGTTACTAAGCTCGAGAACAATCTTGCTTTTCAGGGCAAGACGATATGATCAAATGAGTGAGGACTTGACACAATCCTAACTCATCAATCAAAGTGTGCACCAGAAATAAGGACTAGGTAGCACGATCAATCTTAGGATGATGGTTTAATAACCAACACGCTAAGAATGTGAATATTGTCCATTCACTATCAGGCAACAAGTTGCTCGGGGTATTGATTTCACACATCACAATTCACTTGTCGGCTTTCCGGTTGCATCAACACGGAACCGAGAAATGAACAATGATGGTGAGAAGTATCACTGCATCAAGAATCCTAGGAGGTTGTGCAATTCCCATGACATTCTTGACATAAGATGGCAATACTTCAGGGTAGAACAGAATCAAAAGCTGAATTGACATTTTGATCTGCGGGATACAACTACTTTGACCCAATCCTAGAAATGGATGAGGTACTGGAGTTTGTTTCTCCTAGTCATTCTGGAATAGAATGGCTTGACGGACCATAGGAATAAAAGGCATTTGATGAACTCGAATGCACCCATACCCTTGGTTATCAATTGATAGATGAAGGTCAGAAGGCATCTAAGAGAACAACTCAAAGGAACATATAATTTTCTGAGTTGTAGATGCACAGATTAGTATGTCGAGCAAGCTCAACATTTCTTCCGGATAACCCATGCAGGAAGGTAGAATTGGCAGATTCACCATTATGAATGGAGAACTCCTCAAGAGTACTCTAGTTGTGATCTTTTGGTTCAAAAGAACTTCTGCCATAATTAGTTCATGGTATTTGGAAGAAGGAGAATACCACGGACTTCGAGGACTATCGCAAGGTTACTAATATCCTAACGGCACTAGCAAATACTAACAACATGAAGTAGGATGAATCTCGGGTTCAGAAACCCAGGAGTAGAATGCTTACTACTAAATGGCATCACGGGATGCTTTCGAAAATGATGGCCAGAATCATCACACTTGGGATACAAAAGCATTGCTAAATTGCTAGGTGACTTCCTAAACACCTAGGGTCATAATAATAGTTCCAACATATATGTCGAGGCAATGGAGTACCTCATTCGATTGGTTAGTGTGCTTAATCGGCCCAAAAGGACATCAGGAGCGGAAGAAAGGATTTGCAAATGCATCAGACTATTTAGAGACCTGGGATAACTCGGACAGCATAACGGCTGTAATGCTCAAAATGATTTGAGACATCCTGCAGAAAATGGTGGCATAACCACTCAACAACATCATAACAAGATTCTGGGACCAACAGTTATCATACAGAAATAGTAGGAACTAAACTGAGGCTTAAATCCAACAATCTTAAAGGTCTATGGATTAGTAACACATCATCCTGATAGATAGATGAGAAGCCTAGTTCCTAACCCCGTAGAAGAGAAGAGGATGACTCAGATCAGAAGGCCATGAGGTATAAGGAGTAAAAAGAGCCTTACGTTCCCTTCCACAATCAATTCCCTTATATAACTAAAGCATTTCTAGACACAACTTCGACCAGTTTGGCTTGGTAATCCTCTGAGCAGTCGGGCTCGATACCAACGCTGTCAGGACCCGATCCTAAGTCACACCGATCTAGCATGTAACACATCATATCACTTGCGGTCTCACGACGGTATTCCCACGGTGTCGCCTTACCATGTCCGGGACCGTTTGCGTCTTTTGGCTCACGTATATGATAGTGTCGCTAGCATCCATATGACAAAGAACCGGGCCGACATGGCTAGTCGTGAACCCAAAGCGGCGCTAACCTATGGGGACAGGCATACATGAATCACATCGAACATGTCGGTCATCAACGTATATATTCGGGCTGTAGCACTGGCTAACAGGACTCCGGTATCCCGGCTGTAGCAGAGCTAAGCAGGACTCGAATAACACCGGGTGACATTTCCCGAAGGACAGACATAGGAACGAAGTGAAACACATGCCGCCCGTCAAGTGTCCAAGCGGTAGTCTGGGCTAGCAGGACTCCGGTGAACCGGGCTGTAGCGGACTACTATCGCTCGGAAGCACGAGACTACATTTCCCCATATGAGAGGCTGCCAAGGATAAACAACTAGTTTGTCGGATCCCACACATACCAAGCATTTCAAACATACACACATTATGCTCAATATGCGTAGATACAACATGGCATCACAACATAACCCTACGACTCAAAATATTATTCATTAGGCTCCGAGGAGCGAGATATTACAAACATGGGTCTCATGACCCAACACTCAGAGCATACAAGTCAAAGCACAAGCGGAAGCTAAACATGTCTGAGTACAGACAACTATAAATGAAAAAGGCTGAGGAGCGACTATCTACCGAGATCCCGCCGAGGGCACAAGATCGTAGCTGAGGTAACAAGCTAAGCGTCAAGTCCAAGCGGAACTACTAGCGAGACCAGCGTCTCTCGCAAAACATAAATAAGCAAGCGTGAGTACAATTGTACTCAGCAAGACTTACATCGAACTAACTACATATGCATCATTATCAAAAGGGGTGGTGGAGTTTGGTGCAGCAAGCCAGCTTTGACTCGGTGGCTATCCTGAACTACATTGCAAGTAACTCTTTTGAGGTGGCGCACACGAGTCCACACATTCACCATATCAATACACCACTATGGACCCGCTCCGTCTCCCACGAGAACGCCATCCATAGCACTCACGCTTATCTTGCGCATTTTAGAGTATCCACTTTCACTTGTCTATGAACTGATATAGGTAACCCGAAGTCCTTCTCCGTGGACACGGCTATTGAATAGATCATATTAGACCTGCAGGGTGTACTTCTTCACACACGCTCTCACCACTTACCGCCGTTTACACGACATGTACTCGGCAACCTTCACGCTGAAGCCCAACGTGGGTGTCGGCCACGGCCTACCTAAACACTCAAGTCCCTAGTCCAGGTTTATCGCCTATTCGGGTTCCATCCCAGGAGTCCGGCCGAGGTTTCCCATACAGCCCGAACGATGTGTGCAGGGTTCCCGAGATACCAAACGGGCACTCGGTACACCGGGCCACGGTGCCTACCGCAACACAACCCACCCCTAAGGTCAGCGTTGCGTGCGGCCCCCAGCATGCTACAAACACCAGAAACTACTTGCAACTCCCGGACTGAGGACAGGGGTGGTTAAGAAGCCGAGAGGGTCAATTAAGGATCCCAATGCGTGGTAGTAACTATTTCATGGATCACAAACACAGAACTCAGTTCCTGAGGACGGTTTCAATGAGACAACCCACCATGTACTCCTACATGGCCTCTCACCGCTACCTTTACCAAATCGTGTTCACACACTTAGCTCACACACCGTAGGACATGTTCATAACAATTCCAATTCATTCCCGATGAATCAGACCCGACTCAACTCTAAGCAGTAGCAGGCATGACAAACAAACATAAATGAGTAGGCACAACATGGCTCAAACAACTCCTACTCATACTAGTGGGTTTCATCTAATTACTGTGGAATGACAGGTCATGCAAAGGATCAAGGGGTTCAGCTACCGCAACAAGTAACACATGAGTCGTTGTTGTCCTAATGCAGTAAAATAGAGCAGGGGCGAGAGAGTGGGATTATATCGGAATGAACAAGGGGTTTTGCTTGCACAGCACTTCGAAGATAATATAGTTCTTCATCGGTGTCATCGAACTCATCGTCGGTACATCGTCTACCGGGAGGGGACAATTACCGGCAAACAAGAGAGAACACAATCAATGCAATGCACATTCACATGAATGACATGTCATATTAAGGTACTGAATTCACCTAATGCAATAATAATCCAAGTTAGTTGAAGTGGAATTCAAACAAGGTTGAACTCCAACTCCAAATGCTATTCCATAAATTACCCTAATCATGATTCATCCTATCAGTGAGGTTAACTTGTTCAAACATGCATGAAAATGCCATAAACAGATTCTTCATATTTTTCTGATCATTTTTCATATATAAATTATTTCAATCCGAGTTACGGTTGAATTTCTATGATTTATTAAAGTTTAGGGCATTTTCTGAAATTTCCTGAATATAAATAAATCCAGAAAACTAGTTATTGCGTCAGCCTGACGTCGATGTGACGTCAGCGAGTCAACTGGGTCGCTGTCCAGGTCAACTCTGACGCTGGGACCCACTGGTCAGTAGTTAGTTTAACTAACTAGTTTCGGTTAGTGTTAACCCGGTTAGTTAGTGGCCGGGCCCACTCGCCAGTGACCCAGGGGGGTCAAATCCCTGGTCAACCCGGGGCTAATCCACCGGCGTCGAGTCGCCGGGCGAGGCGAGACGGCGGCGTAAGCGCGAATCGCGGCACGGGCCACGATTGAGGCGCGGTTGGCACCGTTGGAACCCCGAGCCTCGTCGCGTCGACCGGTGCTAGTGGGGTCGCCGGAGATGACCCAGATCGACGGCGATGTCCGCTTCTGGCGGCCGAGCTTCGGTGGTTGCGGCTGGAAGGCTAGAGCTCGCGGGCGAGGGAGCTGAGCGGGGCAGCGAAGAGGGGAGGTGCTCAGGAGCATGCCGGAGCTACTAAGCGAGGCAGAGGTGCTCGGGGGCACGGAGCTCGCCGGCCATGGCGGACGGCGGCTGCGGGTGCTTGCGGGGCGGCTACAGGGCGAGAGAGGGAGATGAGGGGAAACGACGGCAAGCTCACCGTGAGTCCGTTTGGAGGTCGATGGGCTCGGGGCGGCGGAGTGCAGCGAATCGACGGCGATGGTGGCCGGAGCCGAGGTGGAAGACGACGGCGATGGCGGCGTTGCTGGCCTCCGGGGTCGCTTAGATCGGCGGAGACGGAGAAGAGGTCGGGCGGAGCTCTTGGGGATGGCAGAGAGGGCAAGGGGTGGCTGTGGCTGGGTACGGCGATCGAGGCCGTCGGCGGTTCTCGGTCGCGTGACGGAGTGGGACAGAGGAGGGGAACGAGGAGGAGGGAGAGGCGAGGGGTCCAGGGGTCGGGCGGCGCCGAGGAGATGACGCGAGGCGTCGCGGTGGCTGTGCGACGCAGCAGCAGCAACTGGTGGCGTGGCGCCAGCCAGACGGGCGGTGCGCTCTCTCTGCTGCTGGCGAGAGGAAGGTGGTGGCACGGGCCAGCACACAGTCTTTGGGCCGCCCGGTGGGCTGCTAGGTGGGCTGGCTGGGCTGCCGGTGAGTTGCTCTGTTCTCTTATTGTTTTTTTACTTTTTTTTTTAACTTTTGCCACTGTTTTGAATTTAAAACAATTCAAACAATGCCAAAAACTCCTCTGAATATTTTTATTTTGCTAGATGGACTTTTCCAAAAGCTCATAAAATATTTCAGGTATTTGAAATTATATTCTAATTATATGAATATAATTCAAATTCAAATAGCTAATGATTTAAATTCAAAATCCCAAGATTAATTCCTTATAAATGTTCAATATTTTGTTTGGGACCAGAACCCTTGCCAAAATTATCAAACATTTAAGAAGGAAATTTTGGGAACAATGAATGAGATTTTAGGGGTTTTGCCCTTCTTTTATTTAAATTTTGAGGCTTCCAAATCTCCTCAGTTCAAGTTTCAAAAATTTTAAACATGATGCATGGATGCAATGCTACTAGTTACAAGCAAGCTCTAGGGCTGTGACAGGGATTTTCCTTGGCGTGGATGGCAAGCTTGGCGATCCGGATATTATATTTCCTTCCTTGTAACTGACTCCATGTAAACCCTAGCACTCTCCGGTGCCTATATAAACCGGAGAGGTTGTTCCTTAGAAGGCCGATCACAATTACAATCATACCATCATAGGCTAGCTCTTAGGGTTTAGCCTCTACGATTTCGTGGTAGATCTACTCTTATACTACCCATATCATCAATATTAATCAAGCAGGAAGTAGGGTTTTACCTCCATCGAGAGGGCCCGAACACAGGTAAACATCTGTGTCCTCGCTTCTGTTACCATCAGCCTTGACGCTTGATCGGGACCCCCTACCCGAGATCCGCCGGTTTTGACACCGACATTGGTGCTTTCATTGAGAGTTCCTCTGTGTCGTCGCCGTCAGGCTCGATGGCTCGTCTAATTGTCAAGGACGACATTACTTCGGAGGGGGCTCTGGCTGTAGGCCAGACGCTCTGGCTCGGCGGCTTTATCATGGCCGCCCCATCGGCGGTGGCGCCGACGATGACTTCTCGGGTCATCAATCATAACCTTCGCATCAGTTCAGAACTTGCCGAACAGATGGATCCAGTGGAGCTTTCCTCCCTTAACGAACTCTTGGATCGCATCGCCACTCTGGGAGTTGCTACAGACTACGACCGGATTGGGCTTAAACCCGACCAAAGGGACATCAGGTCCCCGCCGGCCACCCATGAGGTAGCGGTAGTGGAGGAACCACACGCGGATCGCCCCGCAACTTTGAGGAAAAGTAGTGTTCAGATCACTGAACTCCTTGAGCCAAAGACCTGCTCAAAGGAAAACCTGACCCAGGTCCCGGACTTAGAATCGGGCATCGGGCCGAAGAAATTGGGCACCCCGGATCCTGAGCTGTTTAGCTCGGGACCGCCCGCGCCCTTGGGCGTTATATCGGATCAAAATTCGGACTCTAAACTAGACCTAAAATGTCTCTCCCGCATCAGGCAAGAGCCCTAGGAAACCGTACATCGCTACTGGGCCAGATTCCTCCTTGCGCTTGACAAGGTCAGGGACTGCCGTGAAGAGAACATGGTCTCACTTTTTGGCAAAAAGTGCACGGATGAAGGACTCCTCAATGCAATAAGCCGCCGCGACGTAGTACGCTTCGCGGACTTGGCGACCATAGTACGAAGTACTGTGCGATGGAGTGCGCTTGGAAGACCCAAACCGAATTTTGGGATAGTACTGCTCTTGCCAAAACCTTTATCCGAACTAAATGGACGGACTCTCGTAAGACGTCCGACCCAACCCCCAAGAAACCAAAGCTCACTCCAGGGCAGAGATCCTTATTGGAAGGACGGCTCGACGGGCCATGTAAGCTCCACAGTACTCCGGATACAGCACCTACTCATAGCCTTAAGGCATGTTGGATACTCTGGCAGGTGGCAAAAAGTGGCGAGGATCTCCTTGTGGGCCATAAAGCGGAACAACATCCCGCCAAATGAACACAATACGGTACTAACAGTCTTGAGACTTTCGCCTCAAACAATAGCGCAAGCGAAGCTTAAAACTCCGCTGAAATTTACCGTGTGGCAAAAATAAACCCTTGGAACGACATCGCTATAACTTTTAATGCCGGTCATGAACCTCGATCCCAGGCTGTCAGGCACCACCGCTCTGGTCCTTAGTCCGATCAGATGGCTTCAGCTCACCAAAGTACTCATGGACGGAAGAAGAATTAAATCTGATTTATGAAGAAATGCTCAATAAGATGGAGATTGATAAAAGCCGCATTGAACGAAGCGGCCACGACCTTTGGGAATTATCCCTACCGGGAAGCGCGGCAAAAGGGAAAATCACACTCGATGTGGTATTCGGTACCCCGGAGAATTATAGGTCCGAGGAAATCACATTGCAGGTGGCTCCTTTTAGCAGCGGATACCAAGCCCTTCTAGGGCGGGACGCGTTTACAAGCTTTCAAGCTGTACCCCATTATGGGTACATGAAGCCTAAAATGCCCAGACCCAATGGAATCATCACTCTAGCCAGTGATCCGGACGTTGCACTTCGCGCTGAAAATAAAACCGCATCTCTAGCCTTGGAGGCATTATCTGAAGCCCTAGCAGCCGAAGAGTTAACAACACTGTGGGCCACTATGGACAGGGACGACGTGATACTAGACAAACGACCCACGTCCACCTCATTCAAACCTGCAGACGAGATAGTCAAATTCCAGGTCCACCCAATGGACCCCAAAAAGATAGCTTCCATCGGGACACAGCTGAGCCCCGTGATTGACGCCGCACTACGAGATTTCCTACGCGAGAATTGGGACATTTTCTCCTGGCACCCATCGGACATGTCGGGCATCCCACGCAGACTGGCCGAACACAACCTCAATATTCTAAAAGGATATAAACCAGTCAAGCAGACCCTAAGGCGATTCTCAGAGCCTAAGCGACAGGAAATGGGGGAAGAGCTAGCCAAGCTACTCGAGGCCGGACTTATCAGAGATATCAAACATACGGATTGGCTGGCAAATTTGGTGATGGTGCCAATGAAGGATAAATCCTGGCGCCTATGCCTCGATTTCAAAGACCTCAACAAGGCTTGCCCCAAGGATCCCTTTCCCCTCCCTCGCATCGATCAAATCATCGATGCCACAGCTGGACACGACTTCATTGTGTTTCCTCGACGATACTGGATACCATCAAATAAAGATGGCGAGTCCACCAAGCTGCAACAGCTTTCATAACGCCATATGGCCCTTTCTGCTTCAACACTATGCCTTTCGGGCTCAAGAACGCCGGTGCAACCTACCAACGCATGATTCAAACATGCCTGGAAAAGCAAATCGGCAAAACAGTGGAGGCATACATGGACGACGTGGTCATAAAAACAAGACACGTCGAAACCCTAATAGACGACTTGAGGCTTACATTCGACAATCTTCGGACATACGACATCAAGCTGAATCCGAAAAAATGCGTTTTTGGCGTCCCCTCGGGGAAGCTACTCGGCTTCATCGTTTCCAACAGAGGAATTGAATCGAATCCGGCAAAGATCCGAGCTCTGTCACAGTTGGCTACACCAAAAGACCTCAAGCACATCCAAAAACTAGCCGGATGCGTGGCTGCTCTCAGCCGCTTTATCTCCAGGTTAGGAGAAAAGGCACTACCGCTTTATCGCCTTCTTCGGCGCACCGAACACTTCATATGGACGGATGCAGCCGCGGCCGGACTGGACGAAATAAAGACCTTATTGGCCAGTAATCCAAGATAATAATACCGAATATCGACGAACCTATGCTGTTGTACATAGCTGCAACGCATCAAATCATAAGCGCAGTGCTCGTCGTTGAACGAGAGGCCGACGGATAAAAATACCCGCTCCAGAAGCCGGTCTACTACGTGTCCACGGTCCTAACCCCATGCAAATCCCAATACCCACACTACCAAAAAATAGCATACGCGGTGTTCATGGCATCCCAGAAGCTACGACACTACTTTCAAGAGTGTTCGGTTATGGTGGCCTCCGAAGTACCACTCAATGACATAATAAATAACCGCGATGCTACTGGCCGGATTGCCAAATGGGCTATTGAGCTCCTTCCGTTCGACATAACGTATAAACCACGGCGGGCCTCAAGTCGCAAGAGTTGGCTAACTTCGTCGCCGAATGGACAGAAGCCGAACTCCCTAAAGAGTAAGGCGCATACTCAAACTGGATCATGCACTTCGACGGCTCTAAAATGCTGGCCGGATTGGGAGCAGGTGTAGTCCTGGCATCTCCCACCAGCGACATTGTCCAGTATGTCCACCAAATATTATACATAGACTCCAACAATGCAGCCGAATATGAGGCTCTGTTGCACGGTCTTCGGATGGCAGCCTCTATGGGCATTCAACGCCTAGAAGTGCGTGGGGACTCAAACCTCGCAATATCACAGATAAACGGAGATTTTGATGCCAAGGACCCGAAAATGGCCTACCGTAATGCCATTCTCAAAATGTCAGCCCGGTTCGAGGGGCTCGAATTCCACCATGTGGCTCGAGAAAACAATCAAGCGGCGGATGTCCTCGCTCGCATCGGCGCTAAACGCGACCCTGTCCCACCTAATATATTCTTGGAACGGCTGTTCAAGCCATCCGTAGTATGGGAAGGGGAGTCCGGCAATACTAGCACGGATCCGAATACATCCCCAGATTCTGAACCATCAGACATAGTCGGAGGTTCTACACCCGAAATAACGTCCTCGGCCCACGAAGTCATGGCTGTAATCGCCCCGTGGACCGAGCCCTTCTTGGCCTACCTAAATAGGCAGGAGCTCCCCGAAGACCAAAATGAAGCATGCTACATTGTTCGGCGTTCTAAAGCTTACAAGGTCTACGAAGGGGGACTCTACAAGGAAAGCGCTACCGGAGTATTACAAAGATGCATCTCCAAAGAGGAAGGGCGGTAGCTCTTGGCTGAAATCCAAGCCGGCCTGGGCGGGCACCACGCCGCGGCTCGGGCATTAGTTAGCAAGGCCTTCCGTACAGGCTTCTATTGGCCAACGGCCCGAGCGGACGCACAAGACCTTGTCCAACATTGCGTCAGTTGCCAGCTCTTGGCCAATCAGAGTCCTATGCCCCCTACCGCTCTCCAAACAATCCCCATAACTTGGCCCTTTGCGGTCTGGGGGCTAGATATGGTCGGACCTCTTATAGGGGGAAGCCATAAGAAGAAACACTTATTAGTCATGGTGGAAAAATTCACCAAATGGATAGAAGCTAAACCAGTCAAAACGGTTGAATCCGAACCAGTAATAGACTTCATATCCGGGGTCGTACACCGATACGGTGTCCCCCATAGCATCATCACTGATAATGGCTCAAATTTCACAGCCGACGAAGTGAAAACTTGGTGCACAAAAATGGGCATCAAGCTCGATTACGCTTCGGTCTACCATCCACAAACTAACGGCCAGGTAGAGCGGGCAAATGGTCTGATTATGAGCGGCATCAAACCCAGGCTAGTGCGGTCCTTGACAGAGTCGGATACGCAGTGGGTGGAGGAGCTCGACTCCGTACTCTGGGGGCTACGGACCACGCCAAATCACACTACCGGCTACACACCATTTTTTATGGTGTACGGCGTGGAAGCAGTATTACCATGCGACATAATACATGATTCGCCACGCGTACGCATGTACGAAGAGAAGGAAGCTGAGTTAGATTGGCAGGATAATTTGGATGCCCTGGAGGAGGAGCACTATGTCGCAAAAGCCCGTTCCGCATTCTATCAGCAGCAGGCTCGACGATACCAAAGCAGAGAAGTGCGGGCCAAAACTTACAATATTGGCGAGCTCGTTCTACGACTACCGAAGAAGAAGAAGGACAAACTCAAACCCAAGTGGGAGGGTCCCTTCGTCATTGACAAAGTTCTGACCGGAGGAGCGTACCGCTTACGTAATGCATCCGATAACAGACTCGAGCCGAACCCATGGAACGCGGCAAGACTACGGAGATTTTATGACTAGCGGCGAACACAATGTTTGTCTCCTAAACCCCCCCCCCCCCTTTTAATTATGCCCCATCCCCTTTTCCTTTCTCGACCTTTTTCTCTCTTCACACAAAGTATTCAATACAGTGCGGATTTCCGGATCACTCCGGCCACACTAAGTGTGTAAGCAATACCTGGGGGCTTCCTATATGGAAGCTAAAAATGATTACTCACATGGCTTTCTACCCGTCGCATATGCATTCTTTTTCCATATGTGCCTTTTCTTCACATTTATATGCATCGATATGACTTAAGATGTTGGCAAGCTGGGTTGCCTGGCTCTTGTGTTTATGCCCTACGTTCCCTTTAATTCAGCTAGGGCATCAGGGGAGCACCTCTACGATTGTTACTGCCGGTTCAGCCGGATGTGTACCTCAGACTGGGTGAAGCCGAAAGCTAGCTTCCTTAAGAGAATATTCGGTCGGTGAACAAAAGATGTATTCGTTTATCATAACATAAATCCCCAGAAGTCTTGTATCCTGCGCCATCGCTCGCAGTCCGGACATGTGCATCGCATGCGCACCTGTGGAAAGGAACCCTAACGGAACTATTCTCGTGCGGAAGATGTTTCTTACTATCCATGTAATATAACATAACTAGTTGGGTACCTGTATGTTCAAGCACTTATGACCCCACGCCTTGTTTCCACGCATACCCGGTTTTGTATAGCTGAGCGGGTATTCGGACACACCCGGACTATAGGACCCGAATTTGAAGTTTAAAAGGTCCGCCATGACAAATGATTTTAATCCGGCTAGGGGCTAATCATGCCCATTAAATTACACAGTCATTTGGACTGATTGCATTCCTCTTCTATACTGTCCAACAGGCTATCTAGCTTAGAATCCTGTTGAGAATACTTAGCAGCTAACGCTACCTGGTCATACACCAGACTAACGGGAATTTCTTGCCCATCGGGCCCCGCCGGTCCCACTTCAGCCATATGGTTCGGGTCCAGCTTGGTGTAGCGCGTCTTCACCATTGCCCAGGCTTCTCTTGCTCCTTGCTGGCATGCTGATATCTTCCATAGACGGAAGCGCCGTCGTGCTCCTTGAAGCAGGTCCGCAAGTTCGCCCATTCCATTCGGTAGTAGGCTTGATGGCCACAAAGCCTGAGCAACACCCTGCATCACTTGCCGAGTTCGCTCGTGCAGTCGAGAAAGGTCTTGCGGTAAATCATTTGCAGATGAGGGCATCTCCTCCTCAGGGCGACCCGTTAACATTCCTGCAAGCAATATTCTTTCAATATGCTTCCTCGCTGAACTGTAGAACAGTTCATCTAGGCACTTACTGTAAATGCCGCGTCGAAGCCTCTTGTTCTCCTTCATGGAGTCTGCCAGCTGAGCGCGGAGATCTTTTAACTCCACGTCCAGCTGGACTTTGGCATCTTGAAGATCGTTCTTCTCCCGCCTAACTCGCGTAAGAATGCACTCGCCAGCCTCTAGCTGCTTTTTGAGATGCGATGTGTCCTCTCCTACGCCCTCCGGATTCACCCCGGGATTGTCTGCAGAATTTTCTGTTAGACTTGACGCATCAGCCATTTACTAATTGGTGCATCCTCCTGCAATTGTGACAATTGTTACCAGATGAGGGCCTTTGGGGCTCCTCTAATTTGGCAACTGCGGCCCTCAATTCGGCCTTGCATCCCTCTAGCTCCCGAGACAATTGCTCGTTCTTCTCTACAAGGACATGTACATAAATTGATCCATAAAACTGTTGTTCCAACCGTTTCAAGTCTCAGGGGCTACTGCTACACATGCTTATCAAATTTTCTTACTCGTATATCTTTGGTATACTGGTCCGTCGCTCAGACAAGCCCGCCTTGAGCAACTCGGATGTATGCGTCTCCCGAATTGAAGGCATTAAATGCCTCTTCGGAAAAGATGTTGTTCCGAAGTACGGCCCGTCGGCGCTTGTGATTCATGGCGCTCTCTACTTCGGAATTCGTGGCTGAGAGCATATCCGCACTCTCTGTTGGAGAGCTATGCGGTGTTGGCCCCGTGTCCGCCTCCGCTCCCAAAGCCGGTTCTGGAACTCGGCTGGTGGAGGCGTGATTGGTAGGGTCACCGGATATAGTATGGTTATTCCTCTTCCTGCCAGACACAAAGGGCGCTGTCATATTTTAAATTCTATAATTACAGGACAGGTCATTGCTTTACCTCAGAGCGGTGTGTCAACCTCACCGCCTTCCTCTTGAGCCTGCCCGATCTGGACGCCCGTGGTTGACGAGTCCCTAGGGGCTCGGCCCCTCGCTCCGGCCGTCGTTTCTGCAAATAGAACGACGCATCAAAGGTAAATTATAACACCTGGGGGGTCCTCTTCGAAGGATAGGGCTTTCCAGTTCGGCTTACACACGAAGCGGGGAGTAGTCCAGGGTAGTCGGCCGTAATGGCCACTAGGGCGCCATCCCAGTTCGCCTGATAAAATACCCCATTGACAAGCTCCACAGTGATATCCGGATCCACTTTAAGTCCCGGATCTAGGGCCCTCCGAGGATCCTCTGGTTGCGGGGAGGGGCTGAAGATTCCTTCTACGGCCCTCCTTAATTCCTGCCTAGAAGCATTGATGCAAGTAATCTTAGCAGAAGAACGCTAGAGCAAAGCGGGGAAAAAGAATGGCAACTTACCCACGCTGAGGGGTTGTACATGGAGAATCTGTCCCGCGTTTTTATGCGAAGGAATTCCTCCTCTTCCCCTTTGTACAGATCAGACAATATCCTTGCCAGAGCAGCAGCGGAGTCCGGACCTTTACGGCCGCAGCGGGTGGCGTCGTCTTCCCCGTTGAAATGCCACATGGGCTTCTCCCGATATTGGAGTGGTTGCACTCCCCGTCTTATGCATATCGCCATAACCTCAACTATCGTCAGTCCAGATCTGGCCAGTAACTTTATCCTGTCCATCAGGAGGAATATTTCCCTCACATCCTCTTCTTGAGGGCCCCGGGGGCGCCAGCTTAGGCGTGCCCTCGGCGGGGCATTGCTGAACTTGCGGAGACCTGTCCGGACTGGATCCGGAAGGGGGACGTCGTTTATATAGAACCACTCTGAAGGCCAGTTTTCTGGTGCCTTCTTAGGAGTGTCGGACAGGTATCCGGTCTCGGCAATGCGCCATACTTCGGCCCCTCCCACTTGACATAGGGACTCCCCCTCGATGCTGGGGACGAGGCAGAACAGCTTCCGCCATAATCCGAAGTGTGGTTCGCAGCCTAAAAACAGCTCGCACAGGGCAACATACCCCGCTATGTGCAGAATAGAGGCAGGGGTAAGATCGTGTAACTGGAGGCCGTAGAACTCCAAGAGCCCGCAAAGAAACGGGTGGATAGGGAACCTGACGCCCCTCAGCAGATGAGGGATCAGACATATACGCTCCTCCGGAGATCGACTAGGAGATCCCTCGGCTTGGTCTCCTCCGTCATAAGTGGCTATTCCAGCTCGGACGGAGACCATGAACGCCGGTGGGAGAAACCCTTGGGTTTGTAACTTTGTCAAAGGGCTATGAGGAATGAACACTCTCTCCAATCCTCGACTTGGAACGAGAAGGGCAAGGTAAGAGCCGCGACGGCCGCCCATGTTGGAATGGCTTTTCGCGAGCGCCTGCTGGATGTGGCTCGGGAGGGAGAGTGAGGTTTGATCTCGAGAATTCCGCCCTTCAAATAGACGGTTAGCTCGGAGGATCGAGGGTGGAAAATGCAAAATGCCTCGCTCCTCGTGATTCGCCGACATGTGGAGATGGTCACATCGAGACACGAAGCCGAGGAGCGCAACATTGATTGGAGGCGGACACTATTCGCCGAATGTGCACTTTGGAGTATTCGAGAAGGAACTCCGCCTGCAATGCGAAGACAAGACTGCGCGTCGGACTCATCGACATTGAAGCCTGGTTCAGGGGCTACTGAGGGAGTCTTGGATTAGGGGGTATCCGGACAGCCGGACTGTGTACAACGTCCGGACTATGGAAGCGTGAAGATACAAGACTCAAGACTTCGGCTCGTGTCCGGATGGGACTTTCCTTGGCGTGGAAGGCAAGCTTGGCGATCCGGATATTATATTTCCTTCCTTGTAACCGACTCCATGTAAACCCTAGCCCTCTCCGGTGCCTATATAAACCGGAGAGGATGGTCCTTAGAAGGCCGATCACAATTACAATCATACCATCATAGGCTAGCTCTTAGGGTTTAGCCTCTACGATCTCGTGGTAGATCTACTCTTGTACTACCCATATCATCAATATTAATCAAGCAGGAAGTAGGCTTTTACCTCCATCGAGAGGGCCCGAACCTGGGTAAACATCTGTGTCCCTCGCTTCCTGTTACCATCAGCCTTGACGCATAGATCGGGACCCACTACCCGAGATCCACCGGTTTTGACACCGACAACGAGCGATGGTCTTTTCCTAGCAATCTATCCCCCTAGGAGCATGCGCGTAGTGCTTGGTTTTGATGACTTGTAGATTTTTGTAATAAGTATATGCGTTATTTATGACTAATGTTGAGTCCATGGATTATACTCACTCTCAACCTTCCACCATTGCTAGCCTCTTCAGTACCGTGCATTGCCCTTTCTCACCTTGAGAGTTGGTGCAAACTTCGCCGGTGCATCCAAACCCCGTGATACGAGCTAATTTTTTTAAATAATACATTTTTATTAATTTACAAAAAATATTATGCCCAAAAAATTATTTTTAAAATAATACACCGTCGCCCACAAGAGGTCGATCGATCTAGTCGGCCCACAAGAGTCGGTGGCATCCTATCACCGCTCATTGGCCGAGTATTCGTCGGCCGCCCGGCTCAAGTCCATCGGCCAACTGTTGGTCGACAGGTCCATCAGCCTCATTGTGGGCGATCGAACTAATTGGTCTCATGTGGGCCGGTGGTGCATGCACATTACGCTTTTTTTTGCCCGCATAATATTACAGATTTGTTTTCATAACAATGATGTTTTTCGCACAACCCTTTTTCCCCGCCATATGTTTGCCCGCCAACGGTTTCCCGCCATATGTTTCCGCCACCCGTTTCCCGCCATATGTTCCGCCAACTTTTTCCCGCCATATGTTTCCGCCACGCGTTTCCCGCCATATGTTCCCGCCAACTTTGTCCCGCCACCCGTTTCCCGCCATTTGTTCCCGCCAACTTTGTCCCGCCACCCGTTTCCCGCCATTTGTTCCCGCCACCTATAAAACCCCCTTCAGACGGAGTTGGATAAGCATTCCAGTGTAGTGTAGTTGAGATGTCCCATTATCCTTTCGATCGTAGTTTTCACCCTGGGATGAGCAGGACTCTTCTGAGCCTAGCTACCGATTTCAGGATGGACAATAGGATAGTTCCATGGGACGAACTCACCGGTAGTGACACCATAATGAATGAGTTGGCTCACCAATTACCTAGGTCTGGATGGCCTGAAAGGACCTATGAGGAGGTACGTAAAGAACTTCTTAGGTTGCATGAAAGGTGGGAGAAGGTAGTAGTGCCGAAGAGTGAAACTTTCAGAAGGATTGCAGCAAATAATCCATGTTTATGGACTGAGGAGAGCGAGGACGAAGATGATATCTTCATGCCGCCGCTTCCGGGTTCTGCATACTCGAAGGGCAAGAGTTCTTCATCATCGAAGGGCAAGGTTTCTGCATTGTCGAAGGGCAAGGTTTCTTCATCGTCGAAGGGCAAGGTTTCTTCATCGTTGAAGGGCAAGAGTTCTTCATCGTCGAAGGGCAAGAGTTCTGCATCGATGGAGGATGACGATGATGACTTCATGTAGTTTTATGTTGTATGTTGTAAGTTCACTCGTACGTACCGTTTAATTTAGATCTAGTTCTATGTAGTTGTTTGTACTGTCTTGTTGTACGAGCATTCTGTTCTATCTAAATATGATGTAGTAGTTCGGATAACATAGTACTAAAATAGAGTAGGCATATGTCTCATACATAAGTACATAGTCATTTGTCTCATACATAGAATAGACATAAGTCTCACACATTAATAGATGGTAATGTCTCAGATCGATAGATAGAAGCGCCGATTGACGCCCTGGCTGGCGGGAGGCGGATCTCGAATCGGCGCCCATCCCCATCTGTCAGTGCCCTAATGGGACGCGGAGCAATCTCGGACTCTTCCGGTCATCTTGTGTATCCTGTGTGGGCCCCGTGGAGGAGTCGAAAACATGTTCATCCAGTGGGTGTGCTGCGACATCGAGCCTGTATGTGATCCTCGGGATGATGATCACTCCCCACGTATCATGTGATGCCGACATAGACGCATGATATCCATAGGCTCCTCGCACGCATTTAAACTTTAAGTCATGAAGTCCGATGTCACTGAACTAATATTGAAAACAATAAATATGAAGACACACACCTGCTGGCTGTGACGGCTGCTCTGGCTCAAACACGAAGCTCGACGAGGGACCGTGCTGCTGTGGCTGTGGAGAAAACACGAAGCTCGACGTGGGACCATAGTGCTGTGGGTGCTGCCACGATGAACTGCCAGGTTGTTCAGGAGGGGGTGGCCTGGTCGTCGGTTGTGCTAGACGTGGACGTGGTTGATGTCGGTGCATGGAGGGACGCGGCTGCTGTGGTTGGTGCTGAACAACGTCGCTTCTCCGAGTGCACGTGATAGCCTCGTAGACAGCCCGTATTTTGTTCTGCATCCATTCCAAGAAGGGTTGTATGACAGGATGGTGATGAAGAAGAGGTCCTGACGACAGTGATCGTCCAAAGGTGGTCACGTCGTTGTAGAGTTCGTTTGTCAAGGTAGCCTGCAAATTTTCAGGACGATTATTAAGTATGCACGCCAATGTATGTGACAACATTACTTAAAGAAAATATATCTTACTCACAGATCGCCTAGAGCCCAAGTATCATAGCTCGGCACGATCCGACGGAGTAGGATCAGGTATCTCCTCCGGGTGAGAGTGCTCAACGATGCGTAACTGTGTTCCGCTCATGTAGCGCCGCAAATAGAGATTGAATTCATTGAGTTCAAAATTGTGATTCTCGTGCCATAGATTTGTGTTTGCTGTCTCCCATTCTATAACATATGGCTCTAGTCTTACTAGCCACTCAAGAGTTGTCCTAGTCATGCCCTTCCTTGTCGCCCTAAAATTGTGGTGTGTGTTCAACAATTACCTAAAGCTTCAATGGAGTACTATGAAAGATAATTTAAAATTGAAAACTGGTTAATACACGTGGATGTGTCCGCACGGGTTCTCTATAGGGGAGGCGCCCAACTGCGAAGACCAAATTGCCTCATAACCCTCTCACAGCTATCTCTCAACGAAGACATCAAAGATGATCTTTGATTTTGTCATCCAAGAATCTCGGTCCCTTGTGCATAGCACGGACATACCACCTGTGGTATCTCGCTTGTATGGCTGCTTCCAGATAGGGCTGCGGATGACCCGTGTACGATCGAACTGCTCGCTCAATGTTGTGTATGCTTTCCTGGTCTGATCACTAGCAAAGCGTCTCTGCGAAAAACAAAAGTTAGTATCCGCTAGCATCGAACTATCTCTTGTGCAGAAAAAAGTTGCATTAAACTACAACACGGTGCATACCTTGCACGTGTCCAACATGCATCGAAGTAGGCATGTCGATGCCGCCAACATCAAACATGGTGTCTATAGGCTCATGAACACGCATATCTGGTCGCCCTATAGAGAACCTCTCCCGTGACCACAGCTGTAGGAATAGAGGGCATCCAAGAAGGGCTGGCTTTTTTGATGTAAGCTGGCAAGCGTTGCACATACCTCGGTATGTAGCCGCCAAGACCGCCGAACCCCAACTCCTCTGTCTGATCTGTTCCGCCGTCTGAGTGCTCGCTATCTCGAGTGCCATAGGGATGTAGAGCGCGCTAATAGTGGTGACATGGTTCTCTGTGAACATCACCTTCCTGAAAAGCCACATTAAGTAGGCCTCCGTGCTCGAAAGTGATCTGCTCCGCATCAACGGCGCTGGAAGTTCTGGATCTGCATTAAGCAAAGAGAAAGTTTTAGTAAGCCGCATTTATTTTTTGTAAAGCCGTATGCACGATAACTTGAAGATAAGAGGTTTATTAATTTACCCGGAAATTGAGCAACCACTCATACTTAGGTCCGTGATGCTCCCATACCGGATCCGGAGCACCCGGAAAAACACCATGAAAACGTTGTGTAAGAGCTTGCTCCCAACCAGCCGGTGCGTCCCAACGGTCCTATGGCATGACCTGCCCAATGAGTCCGAGCAAAAGTGACACATCCTCAAGAGTAGGAGCCATCTCTCCCCATCGGAAGTGAAACGTGTGGGTCTCTGGCCTCCAACGGTCCACTAAGCAGCTCAGCAAGGACCCGTCGATGGCGAGGCGTTTCTCACCCGGGATAGACTCAACCAGACGGGCGAAAGGTAAAAGGCCGGCCCATTTCAACCTTCATCAGAGAACATCTCAGTTAGTGTCTCCCATTAATATGCATGTCAGTGTGCAAATTAATAAAGCACGTACCGCTAAAGCCATCCTGGGTGTATCCTCCAGTTTTCCTTAGGAGGGCGAGTGACCAGAGGGTCAAGCTTGCGCTCATACCATATCGCACCACGATGAACCCTATCAATGTCCCCATCCAGCAACCACAGTCCCGACATTCCTGCACATAAAAAATTCAGAACATAGTGTCACACTTAATACAAATTCAGAACATAGTGCCACACTTAATACAAATTCAGAACATAGTGCCACACTTAATACAAATTCAGAACATAGTGCCACACTTAATACAAATTCAGAACATAGTGCCACACTTAATACAAATTCAGAACATAATACTGCTAGCTTAGGTTCTTCCTCTCCCTCTTATTCCTCTGTTTCCTCTACCTCCTCTTCGTCCCCGGTTGCCTCGCCCACGCCAAAGGATTTAAAGTGGGACAATTAGTGTCCCTATGGCCAAATTCATTGCATAGAATGCATTGCCTAGTCGGACCTCCTGCTTCAGATTCATCCATATCATTCCGGATGCGCTGACACTCCCGTCTGCCTCTACTTGTACGCATATGCTCTGGGTTTGGAATGTAACGCCTTTCAGCAGGGTTGACGGTGTTGAAATTACCCATTGATCGAAAACCCATCAGCTCACCGGTCCGTATTGAGGATGACTCTTTCAGTAAAAAATGGAGACACAAACGATATTGCGTCCATTCCAAGCTGCCCGCAAGCAGCAAGTACATGTGAGCAAGGTAGGTGAAGCAATTTCGGTTTGTTGCATGTGCACTCACACGTTGGCCAGGCTTCATTACCAATTTTCACCTCATGCGTCCTCAACTCATTTGCACATCCAAATTTGTTATTGGCTAAGCAGACCTCAAACCTTCTTTCTTGATTACCGACGGCGACTACACTGTGTGACCTAGCTTTTTGCATCTTGTTGTCCATGTACTTTGTGACTCTTTCACAATACCGTGTATTCGGGTTGTTCAAGATATGCTGCTCTGCTTTTTGACGTCTATCTCTAAAATACTTGACGGTGCCATAGAAAATACCCTCAACGATGGCTGTAAGTGGCAATGCTCGGTTTCCTCGAGGACAAAATTGTATGTTTCCGCGAGGTTCGTTGTCATGACACCGCACCTTGCTCCATGTGTGTCATGTAGCAAAGACCACCTCTCCGTAAGCTCATGCTCTATCCATGCTCGAAGGTTTTAATCGACCTCCCAAGCCTTCTCCTAGTACCAGGTGGGTCAAAGCCCGGCAAGTCACATAGCCCAACAGCTCCTCCTCCACGGCCGTTGTTCCTGCTGCTAAATCAGGCAGCCATCGCTTCAACATGTGCCCTCACCACCGCATCTCTTGCAGCTTTCCTGTCCCTCACATGTCTCTGCGTGCACACATTAAGTCTGTCGCAGATCAAATTGTACTTCCATAACTGGTTCTCGCTTGCAGAGTTTTTGAACAGATTCATCGTGTTCTTATTTCTGAATCGCGAGAAGAAATTAGCCCCGTGATGGCGATGCACCAATGGCTCGCAAGTCCTGCCATGGAACTTGTTCCTCAGGGCCTGGGTTTGTCGCTGTCCTTATCGCACCGAGTATACCTGCATGCCTGTCATGAAGGATGCACACATTGGGCTTCTCCTTCACAACTGATATTTTCAACTGCCTGAATAACCATGTCCAACTTTCAATGTTCTCACTCTCCACAAAAGCAAATGCGAGTGGGACGACTTGATTTTGGCCGTCTTGACCTATGGCAGTCAGGATCTAACCCTTGTACTTGCCTGTGAGAAAAGTACCGCCAACACATATCACCGGTCGGCAATGTTCGAAAGCTTCGATGCATACACGAAAGAGAAGAAGAGACGATGCAGCACCCTCACAGTTGGGAACTCTGGCATGAACATGTCTTGGATATCGATATAGGTGCCTAGATTCCGCTACTGCAGGGTGTGGAGGAGCTGGACAATAGAGTCATATGCATCAAAATAAGAACCAAATCTCCTCTCAAGCGCCGCATGTTTAGCCCTCCAAGCCTTCCCATAAGAAATTATGTACTTGAACCTGGCAAAGACTTTTGTCTGGACTGCCTTCACTTCCATAGCTTTGCCCTGCACTATCTCATCGTAAAACAACCGAGCAATAAGCGTGGATGAAAGGTTGGCATGATCTTGAGGGATGCAGGGAATAAGACAAGTGTGATTAACTAAGTCACTTATCACCCAACTTGTGCCATACTTAGGGAGAAAGCCGTGCACCCTAGCGGGACAATCTGCGTTCTTGCATACCATTTCAGGAATTTCTGACTGGACACCTGAGCTGAGAAAACCCTTTGCGTGGACATTGCCCAATTAATTATTGCATCCTTCAAGGCTTGCTTGTTCGGATACATAGCACCCGTTGTAATATTGTTTCGATGATATTGCCAGCTGAATCATGTCCATCATTCACGGTCATTGCAGATGAGAAGTCATGATTCCACCATGCAGGATTCGGGACCTCCTCTGCATTTTCTTCTTCATCCGACTCGTCAGAATCATCGGCATAACCCCTTTCAACATCAGTGTCTTCTTATTCCATCTGGTCCTGCATGTGCCCATCTACCTCGTCAGCGTCCACGTCGCCATTGTATTCACCATCGGCAATTCCCCCTTCTACCTAACTATTCTGCCCTGGTTCATAACCATAAGCATTTCCTCCTTCTACCTGACTGCTCTGTCCTTGTTCGTAACCATCATCTCCAGCATTTGGCATAGATAGCCGCCTACCTACACTGCTCTGCCCAGGATCGTTGCCACCTTGGCCTTCATGTGCAGTGACCTCCTTCACGACGGGAAGCACTAAAGCAATAGGATTGCATCCCCTTCGTTCACAACCTTGTAACCACCGCACCCAATCGGAGTCTTGCTCTATTGGCCTCAAATAAAAGTAAATTATTGTACTTGACCGTGTACACAATGCATGAACACCGACGGTGTGTGTTTCAGTATCAAGACCTAAACTTGCTGCAATCCATTCTTTCAACTGACTGACAGACCATGTTTGAGGTGCACTCATTGGCACCTCTATGTGAGTAAATTCACTCAGATCAGCTCCCATCTCAGTTGTTTGGACAGTACCAGGACCGTAGTAAAATATGATGTTCACTACATCAGACATCTCGGCTCACCTATTTTTTTTCACAATGAGATACAATTATTAAGCAACAACTTAAAATACCCACACTAACAAATATTAGGCACTACACATCCACATATTACCGGAGCAACTACAAATATTGACACTCCTAAATACTACACATCCACATATAGTCCGGAATATTACCGGAGCAACTACACATTTTTGCACAACTAATTAGTTGACATCTAAATAAAATGCTCACCGGAACCGGAACGGGAAAATAAAATGCTCACCACGACCACCTAAATATTTACGTTTACTACTGGACCAAATAACAATAATTGCACGCAACTTCAAAAAATAAAATGTTTGTTGAAATATACCCTTGAAGCGTGCGCACGAATGACGAACGGCGGCCTTCAATCACCGGAACCGGAGCGAAAAATCCACCGAACTACCGGAGCTTCACCTCCACCACACTGCCCCAGCTTCTCCACCACCACCTCCACCTCCACCGCCAAGATTTCCACCAATAAGCTGAAAAATTCTCCAACAAAATCCTCACCATTACCACCACAAGCTACCCCATCAAGAGATCGAGGTCTCTTTAGCTCCCCTAACTATGTAGAACCCATTCACGGTGCCAAATCCACAAAAACCGGGTGATTTTGGTGTATTAATTGGAGCTATTTCGTGTAAGAGAGAGGAGGAACGAAGAACAGAGAGATGCGCATGGTGGTGGGGAAAGGAAACGAGAATGAGGAAGGAGAAATGAGGCAGCGCTGGGGGGTCCGCTCCCTATCGGCCAGCAGCTGGCCGATCGGTCGGCAGCTGGCCGACTGGGGCGCCCGTGACCCAGCCCGCGCCGACAGCTTCCGGGCGACGTGGTTCGCCAATAGTCGGCCCACGCTGGTCGATTGCCCACCTGTCGGCCTGCAATTGGCCGAGAAGGCCCTGTCGGCCTGCAGCTGGCTAACTAGGCTCAGTCAGCCAGCTGCTGGCCGATTGGATAATATTTTCGAAAAATATTATATCAGCGTAATATTTTTGTAAATTAATAAAAAAAAATGTATTATTTAAAAAAAATTCCGTGATACGATACGCTCTATCACACATAAACCTCCTTATATCTTCCTCAAAACAGCCACCATACCTACCTATTATGGCATTTCCATAGCCATTCCGAGATATATTCCATGCAACTTTCCACCGTTCCGTTTATTATGACACGCTTCATCATTGTCATATTGCCTTGCATGATCATGTAGTTGACATCGTATTTGTGGCAAAGCCACCATGCATATTATTTCATACATGTCACTCTTGATTCATTGCCCATCCCGGTACACCGCTGGAGGCATTCATATAGAGTCATATTTTGTTCTAGTTTCGAGTTGTAATCATTGAGTTGTAAATAAATAGAGGTGTGATGATCATTATTAATAGAGCATTGTCCCAAATAAAAAAACAAAAAAAGGGACAATGCTACTATCCTTTTTCCACACTTGTGCTTCAAAGTAGCACCATGATCTTTATGATAGAGAGTCTCTTGTTTTGTCACTTTCATATACTAGTGGGAATTTTTCATTATAGAACTTGGCTTGTATATTCCAACGATGGGCTTCCTCAAATGCACTAGGTCTTCATGAGCAAGCAAGTTGGATGCACACCCACTTAGTTTCTTTTGTTGAGCTTTCATACAATTATAGCTCTAGTGCATCCGTTGCATGGCAATCCCTACTCCTTGCATTGACATCAATTTATGGGCATCTCCCTAGCCCATTGATTAGCCGCGTCAATGTGAGACTTTCTCTTTTTTTTGTCTTCTCCACACAACCCCCATCATTATATTCTATTCCACCCATAGTGCTATGTCCATGGCTCACGCTCATGTATTGCGTGAAAGTTGAAAAAGTTTGAGATTACTAAAGTATGAAACAATTGCTTGGCTTGTCATCGGGGTTGTGCAAGATGAGAGCATTCTTGTGTGACGAAAATGAAGCATGGCCAAACTACGTGATTTTGTAGGGATAAGCTTTCTTTGGCTATGTTATTTCGAGAAGACATAATTGCTTGGTTAGTATGCTTGAAGTATTATTATTTTTATGTCAACATTAAACTTTTACCTTGAATCTTTCGTATCTGAACAGTCATGCCACAATAAAGAAAATTACATTGAAGAATGTGCTAAGTAGCATTCCATATCAAAAATTCTGTTTTTATCATTTACCTACTCGAGGACGAGCAGGAATTAAGCTTGGGGATGCTTGATACGTCTCCAGCATATCTATAAATTTTGATTGCTCCATGCTATTATATATTCTGTTTTGGATGTTTAATGGGCTTTATTATACACTTTTATATTATTTTTGGGACTAACCTATTAACCCAAGGCCCAGTGTAAATTGCTATTTTTTGCCTATTTCAGTGTTTCGAAGAAAAGGAATATCAAACAGAGTCCAAACGGAATGAAACCTTCGGGAGCGTGATTTTTGGAACAAACGTGATCCAGAGGACTTGGAGTAGATGTCAAGCAATCAACGAGGAGGCCACGAGGCAGGGGGCGCGCCTACCCCCCTGGGCGCGCCCTCCACCCTTGTGGGCCCCTCGTGGCTCCACCGACCTACTTCTTCCTCCTATATATACCTACGTACCCCGAAACCATCGAGGAGCACCACGAAAACCTAATTCCACCGCCACAACCTTCTGTACCCATGAGATCCCATCTTTGGGCCTTTTCTGGCGCTCTGCCGGAGGGGGCATCGATCACGGAGGGTGATAACCCACAAGTATAGGGGATCGCAACAGTATTCGATAAGTAAGAGTGTCGAACCCAACGAGGAGCTAAAGGTAGAACAAATATTCCCTAAAGTTCTATCGACCACCGGTACAACTCTACGCACGCTTAACGTTCGCTTTACCTAGAACAAGTATAAAACTAGAAGTACTCTGTAGGTGTTTTCGGAAAGGCTTGCAAGAAAGTAAAGAGCACGAAAATAAAACTAGGGGCGGTTAAAGTAAAGACACAATAAAGTAAATATAGCGAGGGTGGAAAAGTGGTGGTAGGAGTTGCGAAATTGTCCCTTAAGCAATTGACTACTTTACTAGACCGATAGCAAGTATTATGTGGGAGAGGCCACTGCTAGCATGTCATCGCTTACTTGGAATTCTATGCACTTATGATTGGAACTATTAGCAAGCATCCGCAACTACTAATGTTCATTAAGGTAAAACCCAACCATAGCATTAAGATATATTGGTCCCCCTTCAATCCCGTATGCATCAATTTCTATGCTAGGTTGAAGCTTCTGTCACTCTTGCCCTCCAATACATAGTCCTATCAACATACAACTAACCCTATGGTGTGATCCACGCGCGCGCTCATATGATGGGCACCAAAGGACAGCAACATAACCACAAGCAAATTAAATCAATCATAGCAATTCATCAACCACCGAGAGGACAACCAAAATCTACTCAGACATCATAGGATGGCAACACATCATTGGATAATAATATGAAGCATAAAGCATCATGTTCAAGTAGAGGGTACAACGGGTTGCGGGAGAGTGGACCGCTGTAGATAGAAGGGGGAAGGTGATGGAGATGTTGGTGAAGATGACGGCGGTGTTGGTGAAGATCGCGGTGATGATGATGGCCCCTAGCAGCGCTCCGGCGCCACCGGAAGCAAGGGGGGGGGAGGCCCCCTTCTTCTTCTTCTTCCTTGACCTCCTCCCTAAATGGGAGAAGGGTTTCCCCTCTGGTCCTTGGCTCCCATGGCCTGGGAGGGGCGAGAGCCCCTCCGATATTGGATCTATCTCTCTGTTTCTGCGTTCTGTTCTGGCTCTGTTTCACCGTTTTGCGTACATATGGAGATCCGTAACTCCGATTGGCCTGAAACCTTCGCCGTGATTTTTTTTCGAATATTAGCTTTCTTGCGGCAAAAGAAGAGCATCAACCGCCTTACGGTGGGCTCACGAGGTAGGGCGCCCAGGGGTCAGCGCGCCCTACCTCGTGACCACCTCGGGCACCGTCTCGCGTGGATTTTTCTTCCGGAATTTTCCATATTTTCCAAAAATAAGCTCCATCCGTTTTTATCCTGTTTGGACTCCGTTTGTTATGGATATTATGCAAAACATAAAACATGCAACAGACATGAACTAGCACTGGGCACTGGATCAATATGTTAGTCCCAAAAATAATATAAAAAGTTGCCAAAAAGTATATGAAAGTTGAATAATATTGGCATGGAACAATCAAAAATTATAGATACGACGGAGACGTATCAGCATCCCCAAGCTTAATTTCTGCTCGTCCTCGAGTAGGTAAATGATAAAAAAGAATAATTTTTGATGTGGAATGCTACCTAGCATAATTTTGATCATATGTCTAATCATGGCATGAATATTAAGACACGAGTGATTCAAGGCAATAGTCTATCGTTTGACATGAAAACAATAATACTTCAATCATACCAACCAAGCAATTATGTCTTATTGAAATAACATAGCCAAAGAAAGCTCATCCCTACAAAATCATATAGTCTGGCTATGCTCCATCTTCACCACACAAAATATTCACATCATGCACAACCCCGATGACAAGCCAAGCAATTGTTTCATACTTTTGACGTTCTCAAACCTTTTCAACTTTCACGCAATACATGAGCGTGAGCCATGGATATAGCACTATAGGTGGAATAGAATATAATGATGGAGGTTATGTGGAGAAGACAAAAAAGGGGAAAGTCTCACATCGACGCGGCTAATCAACGGGCTATGGAGATGCCCATCAATTGATGTCAATGCTAGGAGTAGGGATTGCCATGCAACAGATGCACTAAGAGCTATAAGTGTATGAAAGCTCAACAAAAGAAACTAAGTGGGTGTGCATCCAAGTTGCTTGCTCATGAAGACCTAGGGCATTTGAGGAAGCCCATCGTTGGAATATACAAGCCAAGTTCTATAATGAAAATTCCCACTATTATATGAAAGTGACAACATAGGAGACAATCTATATGAAGAACATGGTGCTACTTTGAAGGACAAGATATGAGACTCACTACATGAAGAACATGGTGCTACTTTGAAGCACAAGTGTGTAAAAAGAGATAGTAACATTGCTCCTTTTTATTTATTTTCTTTTATTTTCTTTTTCTCTTTTTTGCGGGCTTCTTTGGCCCCATTTTTTTATTTAGGCTTCTTTGGCCTCTCTTTTTTTTGGATGGGGCAATGCTCTAATAATGATGATCATCACACTTTCATTTACTTACAACTCGATACTACAACTCGATACTAGAACAAAGATATGACTCTATATGAATGCCTCCAGCGGTGTACCGGGATGTGCAATGATCTAGCGTAGCAATGACATCAAAAAACGGACAAGCCATGAAAACATCATGCTAGCTATCTTACGATCATGCAAAGCAATATGACGATGAATGCTCAAGTCATGAATATGATGATGATGAAAGTTGCATGGCAATATATCTCGGAATGGCTATGGAAATGCCATGATAGGTAGGTATGGTGGCTGTTTTGAGGAAGATATAATGAGTCTTATGTGTGACAGAGTGTATCGTATCACGGGGTTTGGATGCACCGGCTAAGTTTGCACCAACTCCCGAGGTGAGAAAGGGAAATGCACGGTACCGAAGAGGCTAGCAATGATGGAAGGGTGAGAGTGCGTATAATCCATGGACTCAACATTAGTCATAAAGAACTCACATACTTATTGCAAAAATATATTAGTCATCGAAACTAAGTACTATGCGCATGATCCTAGGGGGATAGATTGGTAGGAAAAGTCCATCGCTCGTCCCCGACCGCCACTCATAAGGAAGGCAATCAATAAACACCTCATGCTCCGACTTTGTTACATAACGGTTCACCATACGTGCATGCTACGGGACTTGCAAACCTCAACACAAGTATTTCTCAATTTCACAATTACTCAACTAGCATGACTCTAATATCACCATCTTTATATCGCAAAACTATTGCAAGGAATCAAACATATCATATTCAGCGATCTACAAGTTTATGTAGGATTTTATGACTAACTATGTGAATGACCAGTTCCTGTCATCTCTCTTTAATTCTTTCTACAAAAGATATGCCCACACTCTAACAAATATAAGTGAATCAAAAGAGCATTCTACAAATGGCGGTTGTCTATGTAAAGAGAAACAGACAATCCAAACTTCAAATGATATAAGTGAAGCACATGAAGCATTCTATAAAGCCAAACTCAAAAGATATAAGTGAAGTGCAAAGAGCATTCTATAAATAAACCAAGGACTATATCATACCAGCATGTTGCATAAAAGAAAAATAAAAACCTAATTTCAAAAGACGCTCCAAGACTTGCACATATCGCATGAACGAAACGAATCCGAAAACATACCGATATTTGTTGAAGAAAGGGGGGATGCCTTCCTAGCATCCCCAAGCTTAGACGCTTGAGTCTCCTTGAATATTTACTTGGGGTGCCTCAGGCATCCCCAAGCTTGAGCTCTTGCCTCTCTTCCTTCTTCTCACATCGAGACCTTCTCGATCATCGAACACTTCATCCACACAAAACTTCAACAGAAAACTCGGTAAGATCCGTTAGTATAATAAAGCAAATCACTACTCTAAGTACTGTTGCAAACCAATTCATATTTTGTTTTTGCATTGTGTCTACTGTAGTATAACTTTTTCATGGCTTAATCCACTGATATAAATTGATAGTTTCATCAAAACAAGCAAACTATGCATCAAAAACAGAATTTGTCTAAAACAGAACAGTCTGTAGAAATCTGAACATTCACCATACTTCTGATCCTTGAAAACTTCTTCCCAAATTAGTAAAAATAAACAATTTGTACAGCAATACAGTGCAAAAATAATCAGAACCATTTGATGTTCCAGTAAAAAATTAAAATTCAGGCACTACAGCCAAAGTTTCTGTCCTGCACCGCACAAATCAACAAGCATTGTAAACATCCTAAAGGCAAACCTTGGCACGTTATTTTTATAATACAATGGAATTGTACAAGGGGATAATTATTTTTATTGAAAAGTTTCTGTAATTAAGATTCACAAAGTTCCCATGTGCATGAACAAAGTTGAAGGACGTCCCCCACTTTCACAATGCTCGTCTCTCTCACTTTCACTCTTCTTTTTGAAAAAGTTTTGGGTTCCCCTCTTATTTTTGTTGTTTTTAAACTATATGAAAGCACTCAACAGAAATAAATGACTCTCTAAAACTTCCGGGTTGTCTCCCTGGCAGCGCTTTCTTTAAAGCCATTAAGCTAGGCATTTAGTGCTCAAGTAATGAATCCACCCGGATCCCAAGGTATATCAAAGCAATTTTAATTAGAAATGATTCGGCATTTAGTAGTGAGCACAAAGTAACATATATCATTTAATGACGAAGTCTAACTCTCTTCCTATGCATCGGCATGTCATAAAAAAACAATTCATGCACACATAGTAAAGGCCAATGCGTAGTATAAATAGTTTCTTGAAATTTTATCGTGTTGGAAACATAGAGAGGTGGAGATATAGTTCCTCTCTCATAATAATTGCAAGTAGGAGCAGCAAGCACGTGCATATTATATCTACCAAAATCATCATGTGCAACGGTAAAAGGCAACCCATCAATATAATCCTTAATAAGGGCAAACTTCTCCGATATAGTATAATCGGGGGAATTCAAAAAGATAATAGGACTATCATGCGTGGGTGCAATAGCAACAATTTCATGTTTAACATAAGGAACTATAGCAAGTTCATCTCTATAAGCATAATTCATATTGGCATCTTGGCCACAAGCATAGCAAGCATCATCAAAAAGGGATATTTCAAAAGAATCAGAGGGATCATAACAGTTATCATAGCAATCATCCTTCGGTAAGCACGAAGGGGAATTAAACAATGTATGAGTTGAAGAGTTACTCTCATTAGAAGGTGGGAACGGGTGATCAATCCGCTCTTCCTCCTTTTGTTCTTCGCTCTCCTCCTCATCTTTTTCATCCAATGAGCTCATAGTTTCATCAATTTCTTCTTCCATAGATTCCTGCAAAATATTAGTCTCTTCTTGGACAGCGGAGACTTTCTTAATAAGTGCATTAATATAGGCATTATATTCATAATTCTCATAACAATATTTAAGGATAGCTAAATTTTTAGATCTATAACAAGCATCATCAAAATCATCAAACTCTTTAAACATGGATTCAATTTCATAAGCACCCATAAAAGCAACAAATTATTCTATTTGTTCCACATCATAGTAATCATATATACCTCTAGCATAAGAAGCCAAGGTTTCATTATCATTAAATTTGCATGAAAAGGGGAGGTGTGGAGCATTCATCCTAGAGCAACAAGTATAATCATATTCCGAGCATAGTTGTCTAGCATACCACTTCAATATATAAATTTGATCCCATAATAGTTTCCCTTTTTGTGTCAAGCGATAATCACTAAAGTATTCACGTTGATCTAACTTTACTCCCATTACCAAATTGAATGAGGTTTTCTCAGGATTATCAAAGTGATACATAATATTTTTCACATATTGAGCATCGAGGGTTTTAGGAGGTTCCTCATCTCCATGAGTAGCAAGTACACCTATTTTTTTTGGTATTTCGTGTTCCCTATCCATAACTAAAGATAAAGAACAACTAAGAACAGCAAATAAAAATTACTTAGTGATAAAGCAAACAAGCACACACGAGAATATTCACCCCACGCTATGACTCCCCGTCAACGGCGCCAGAAAAAGGTCTTGATAACCCACAAGTATAGGGGATCGCAACAGTTTTCGATAAGTAAGAGTGTCGAACCCAACGAGGAGCTAAAGGTAGAACAAATATTCCCTAAAGTTCTATCGACCACCATTACAACTCTACGCACGCTTAACGTTCGCTTTACCTAGAACAAGTATAAAACTAGAAGTACTTTGTAGGTGTTTTCGGAAAGGCTTGCAAGAAAGTAAAGATCACGAAAATAAAACTAGGGGCTGTTAAAGTAAAGACACAATAAATTAAATATAGCGAGGGTAGAAAAGTGGTGGTAGGAGTTGCGAAATTGTCCCTTAAGCAATTGACTACTTTACTAGACCGATAGCAAGTATTATGTGGGAGAGGCCACTGCTAGCATGTCATCCCTTACTTTGAATTCTATGCACTTATGATTGGAACTATTAGCAAGCATCCGCAGCTACTAACGTTCATTAAGGTAAAACCCAACCATAGCATTAAGATATATTGGTCCCCCTTCAATCTCGTATGCATCAATTTCTATGCTAGGTTGAAGCTTCTGTCACTCTTGCCCTCCAATACATAGTCCTATCAACATACAACTAACCCTATGGTGTGATCCACGCGCGCGCTCATATGATGGGCACCAAAGGACAGCAACATAACCACAAGCAAATTAAATCAATCATAGCAATTCATCAACCACCGAGAGGATAACGAAAATCTACTCAGACATCATAGGATGGCAACACATCATTGGATAATAATATGAAGCATAAAGCATCATCTTCAAGTAGAGGGTACAGCGGGTTGCGGGAGAGTGGACCGCTATAGATAGAAGGGGGAAGGTGATGGAGATGTTGGTGAAGATGACGGCGATGTTGGTGAAGATCGCGGTGATGATGATGGCCCCTGGCAGCGCTCCGGCGCCACCGGAAGCAAGGTGGAGAGAGGCCCCCTTCTTCTTCTTCTTCCTTGACCTCCTCCCTAAATGGGAGAAGGGTTTCCCCTCTAGTACTTGGCTCCCGTGGCTTGGGAGGGGCGAGAGCCCCTCCGAGATTGGATCTATCTCTCTGTTTCTGCGTTCTGTTCTGGCTCTGTTTCACCGTTTCGCGTATATATGGAGATCCGTAACTCCGATTGGCCTGAAACCTTCACCGTGATTTTTTTCCGAATATTAGCTTTCTTGCGGCAAAAGAAGAGCATCAACAGCCTTACGGTGGGCTCACGAGGGTAGGGGGCACACCCAGGGGGGTCAGGCGCGCCCCCCTACATCGGGACCACCTCGGACCGTATCGCGTGGATTTTTCTTCCGAAATTTTCCTTATTTTCCAAAAATAAGCTCCGTCCGTTTTTATCCCGTTTGGACTCCGTTTGATATGGATATTCTGCGAAACATAAAACATGCAACAGATAGGAACTGGCACTGGGCACACGATCAATATGTTAGTCCCAAAAATAATATAAAAAGTTGCCAAAAAGTATATGAAAGTTGAATAATATTGGCATGGAACAATCAAAAATTATAGATACGACAGAGACATATCAGAGGGCTTCTACATCAAACACCATAGCCTCTCTGATGATGTGTGAGTATTTTAGCACAGACCTTCGGGTCCATAGTTATTAGCTAGATGGATTCTTCTCTCTCTCTTTGGATCTCAATACAAAGTTCTCCTCGATCTTCTTGGAGTTCTATTCGATGTAACTCTTTTTGCGGTGTGTTTGTCGAGATCCGATGAATTGTGGGTTTATGATCAAGATTATCTATGAACCACATTTGAATCTTAGCTGAATTCTTTTATGTATGATTGGTTATCTTTGCAAGTCTCTTCGAATTATCAGTTTGGTTTGGCCTACTAGATTGATATTTCTTGCAATGGGAGAAGTGCTTAGCTTTGCGTTCAATCATGCGGTGCTCGATTCCAGTGACAGTAGGGGGAACGCCACGTATTGTATTGTTGCCATCGAGGATAAAAACATGAGGTTTATATCATATTGCTTGAGTTTATCCCTCTACATCATACCATCTTACCTAATGCGTTACTCTAGTCTGATGAACTTAATACTCTAGATGCATGCTGGATAGCGGTTGATGTGTGGAGTAATAGTAGTAGATGCATGCAGGAGTTGGTATACTTGTTGCGGACGTGATGCCTATATACATGATCATGCCTAGATATTCTCATAATTATGCACTTTTCTATCAATTGCTCGACAGTAATTTGTTCACCCATCGTAATACTTATGCTATCTTGAGAGAAGCCACTAGTTAAACCTATGGCCCCCGGGTCTATTTTCCATCATATTAATCTCCTGACAACGAGCCATTTCTTTCACTGTTTATTTTGCAATCTTTACTTTCAATCTTTATCGTAAAATACTAAAAATATTATCTTATCATCTCTATCAGATTTCACTTTTGCAAGTGGCCGTGAAGGGATTGACAACCCCTTTATCGCGTTGGTTGCAAGGTTCTTATTTGTTTGTGTAGGTACGAGGGACTGTCGTGTGGCCTCCTACTGGATTGATACCTTGGTTTTCAAAAACTGTGGGAAATACTTACGTTACTTTGCTGCATCACCCTTTCCTCCTCAAGGGAAAAACCAACACATGCTCAAGAGATAGCAATCACACCCCGAGTATGTTGATTTCAATAGTGATGAAGATGATTTGCTACGTGATGATGATTTACTTGTTGACAACATTAGTGATGAAAACTATGATGAAATTGCTAGTACTCATGCTAATGGAGATGAAACAAATGACAATGATAAGAAGGAGATTGAGTGTCTAACTAAATAACTAAACACTCTTAAGTTACTTCATGAAACAACTCTAGAGGATCATAGAGAGCTCATAAATACTGATGAGAAGCTACACTTCGAGAAGCTAAATTTAGAACATGAGCATGAGTTCTTAAAATCTATCAATGATGATCTTCGAAAGAAGAGTTCTTCTTATCTTGCTAAACATCTCCTCTTTTCTACTTATATGCCACAAGTAAAATCTAGCAATAAGAACAAGAAGGATTGTTCCTCTAGTAGTAACAATAATCATGCTAAATCCAATATTGTTGCCTCTAGTAGTTCTATTGATTCCACTAGCGATTCTCTTAGCCAAGTTACACATGAGCAAGAAAACAACTTATTGAAGGGAATTATAGAGAAAGTTGTTTACAAGAGCCTTGCTGGAAGTAAGCAATTTTAAGAAATTGTACGCACGCACGGAAGGCACCGAAAGAATCAAGGTGTTGGTTTTGAACAAAAGTCCAAAGCCAATGGAGTTGAGTGGGAAGAAGATCAATACCCCAAGAGGAAGTTTGTTCCTTAACAAGAGAACTATGACCCCACTTCTTTCAAGGGAACACAAGCTCAAGATGATCTTCCACCACAAGACCACAAGCTAAAAGGCAAGGACAAGCTTCAAGAAGAGATTGATTCATTTGAAGAAGCTCCTAAGGCCATGTTCAAGTGGGTTCCCAAGACTACATCAAGTTGTACTTCATCAAGTATGACTACAACTCCAAGTATTCCCATCAAGTTCATGTGGGTGACTCCGCCAACATACTTCACTCATATTTATTTTGGCAAGGAAAAGTGCAATATATCTCCATATATTGCACTAGTTCATGGAGTTACAAACCCTCTTGTTGGTAAGACAAGGGACAATGTAACCTAATGCTTTCATGGACATCATCATATGTCTGTTTCACTCTATGTCTATGGATATCCTTGTATGTTCCTCTTGGGACTAACCCGTGTATGTATTGAAAGTGCAACACTCTAATGGATTGCTCCAAATGATCTACATCAAAATTTAGCATCCACATCTTCTACACCTACATGAAGTGATCATTGACAAAACCCAAGGTTATTTCATCCCTCTTGGGGGGGATATCACATCTAGAGGGAGCTTTGCTCTAAAAAATTGAGCTAAAGCAACTATAATGATGTGAACAAAACAATGCTTTATGTAAAAGTGGTAACCCCACTTATGCTTAAACGATGAGTATGACCTATGATCAAATGTTCTCATTTGACTCCTAAGTCAATATACTCATATATAGATGACCTAGTCATGGACAATTTCTTGATAAATGCTAGAGTGTATGTGCATGCTTTGTCACATGTTTTATTTGCTATCTTATTGTGTGAGCATGTTGATTGCATAATTTTCTTCATTCAAGAACATCCATTTGTTGTTTTGATTGTTTGGTTCTTCTTTTGCCAAATGGATGGACAAGAATGCCTAAGTACTCCCTCTAGCTATCTATGCTTTTTATCGTCTCAAACTCTATTCATGCTACATCACAAAGTTTGAACAAGTCACTTTCGGACCCTCCGGGTGAGGAGCACTCAGAGCCACCGATCTGTCAAGGGCTTAACTTCCAAAACCTCATAATGATTTTTGGTCAGATCTACATATCCAATTCGTTCTCACCGAGATCAGTAAGTTGATCTAGGTTTTCAACTCGGTGCCACCGATTAGAACAATACGGTCACACCGAGTTGCAGCATCTGCTAGCAGTTTTGCATCTCGGTGCCACCGAGACGTTCCAGTCGGTGCCACCAAAAGCGCTTGGGTATATATACCTCGCATACCCCTACGGTTGAAAATTACATCAAACCACACGAGCTCACGCCCCAGCACTTCCGCCCCCTTGGTCTCTGGATCGTCGTCGTCTTTGCCGGTGACCCTTCGCCGCTGGTTTCTGCCGCCGCCAATGGGATTCCTCACTGCCGTTGCCGCCATAGCAATCTGCCGCCAAGTTAGGGTATGGATTTGACCCTTTGTGCTTTCCATTGCTCTAATTCTTGCACAAAGTATAATGCCTTTGTTCTTCCCATGTACGAGATCAATCTATCCACCAAACAAATTCCTTAGAATAGATTTGATGCAAAGACTTAGGGTTAGGTTCTGCCGAACCCATCTCGGACAGACCAATCTGAGGATTTCGGTCACACCGATTGGCCCTGGCCATTGCACAAGTACAACTCGGTATGACTGAAGTGTACTGATCGGTGAGACTGAGATCACTTTCTCTTTGAAACCCTAGCATCTAGGAGTCACCGAACTGCATTTCGATCTGACCGAAATTGCATGTTTAGACTCTGTTAGTGCTTCGGTGTCACCGAGTTTGTCAAATCGCTCCGAAATTCTTTCTGCAGAAAACTAAAGTTAAGTTTTTGACTCATTTCTTGCAAAAAAAAGCTGTACTTTGTGATTCTCTTCTACTCTATCCACACCCTACTATTCAGAGGGACAATTGCAGCTATGTCAGAGGCCAGTGATAGTCAGGACAAGTCTGAAGAGAAGCTCAATCTTAGTGTGGGCACTAGTTCCTCTGGTAGCTATGTTGAGGGGAGTAGGAGCAGTGCTAGCAATTTTCCTAAGGTAGTTACTAGGCAAAGGAAGAAAAGGACATTTGAATCTGAAGATGAAGATTTTTTGATTGAGGAGGAAGTGACCTCCAAGAAGAAGGTACTCAAGAAAGAGTATGCTGCTGCCACAAAGCCAAACCTTTCCAAGAAGCCACCTGCAAAGAGGACTCCAATGTCCAAGGCCAGAGCCTCAACTCAAGAAACCATGTAGTTTACACTTGAGCCCAGAGAGGAAGAAGAAGCTGTTGGTGGAAAGAAGAGGAAGGAAAGGGTCGGGAAGACCATTGCCAGGGTGATTGGCAGACCATCCATGATGATGGATGAGGAATAAGAAGAGGAGGAGAAAGAGCCTGCTGCACCTCCTGCCCAGACACAGAAGCTGATGGGGGATGCCATCAGGAATGGGGTTGCTCCTTCTAAGCCCAAGTCTGCCCGCAAGCCTTCAGCTCCAGCTCAAGCCCCCAAGACAACAGCTCCCAAGAGATTGACAAGGAATATATCAGCTGTAGAAAAGAACAAGGCCCAGTGCCTGAAGTTCAGGAAGATGATGAGCCACTAGTGCTCAGGAAACTCAAGCCCAAGATCCCAGATCACAATGATGATCATCCTGTGGCAGAGAACATGAAGTTGAGAAAGGATGCAGGTCTTGAGACTATGGAGAAAGACTGATCCTTATGCCACCGGGAGAAGGACTGTTGTGGACTATCACTTTCATACCAAAGAACAGCAGGACTTCTATGAGACTGTCCTATTGGAGAAGAAACCCATTGTCTGTGACATGAAATGGGTGGACTTGAAATACATTGACTCCAATAAAGACTACTTTCCTCAGTGCATGAGAGCTTCAGGATAAATGGTGTTGACAGATTTGTTGGTCAAAAGTTGACAAAGTGGAACAATGAAATGATAATGCAGTTCTACTCCACAACCCACTTCTACCTTGATGGTAAGATAGTGTGGATGACAGAAGGAACCAAATATCAATCAACAATCTCAAAATGGGCCAAGTTAATCAATGCCCCTAAGGAAGCTAAAGATTATCTTGATGTGTACAATAAGCCTAGGAAGGATCACAACTCCATGGCTAACATGTACAAGCCAATCCCTGATGAAGTATTGGAGAGACACAAGTTTGGCTCTATGTACTATTTGCTTGCTGGTCTGACCACCATGAATACCATCTTGAGGCACACTCTATTGCCCAAGTTAGGAGATCATAGGATGATTCGTGTCACTCCATCAACCTGCTTCACTTGTTTGATGTTCCACAGAAATTCAAGGTGATGAGCTTGATTGTAGAGACTGTGAAGAGAACACCAGCAGACCAGAAGAGGTCTTGTGGATATGCCCCTCACATTCAGACCTTGATCAACTCCAAGATGGGAACTGGGACATATCTACTGGACAAAGAGCATCTTCCCCTAAGGCCATACTTTGAGGACAATGAGGTTGTCATGGATGCTTCACATCCTACTTGTGCAGATGCCTAGGAGAAGATAGAGCAAGCAAAGGCTGCAAAAGAAGCAAAGGCAGCAAGTGCCCCAGATGCTTCAGTTGCGAATCTCAAGACCAAGCAAGATCAACTCAGTTATCTACTTGAGGCCACCGTGAGAATTGAGAAGAGTTTGGCCACCTTGTCTCAAAATCAGGAGAGTCTTGAGAGGATTATTGAGACTAAGATTCATGACCTAGATGTGAAGGATTCAAACTATTGTGGAGAAGCTTCAAGAGGATGCTGAGGACAGGGTGTCGGGGGAAACGGCACCTATGGGATCACTGGAATCCCTTATACGGTTGGTGGGCACGGGGTTATGCAAAGAGCAGGTCTAGAAGCCAGCACAAAGATCGTTTACCCAGGTTCGGGCCCCGAGGATGCGTAATGCCCTAGTCCAGCTTTGGTGTATATTTGAGTGTTCTTGAGCTTTTGAACTAGCTACGGTGCGTGCGTCATCCAAAAGATCTTAATCCTCTCCCAGTACGCCGCGGGCCTCCTTTTATAGAAAAGGGGCTGCCACAGTGGCACACAGGAGGTGGAAAGCTATACAATGTACAAGCTTATCGCCGGTCATTACAGGAAAAAGCACATTAAATGTGCTACTTAGGTGTCCACTTGCTTTATCGGGGGCGGTAACCAGGCATGTCCCGTCCGTCGCCGCTCCGCCTTGCTCCGGCACAAGTCCAGGCCCACGAGGCACAACGCCACGCAGGCTGGCAGGCTGCTGAGTTGGCGTGCTGGTAGGGTCTTCATGAAGATCTGCATGCCACCATGTAGGTTCTTGCTGAGTTGGCCTAGAGGCCGCACATCGCCACGCAGGTGTTCGCCTAGTTGGTGGGCTGGTAGCTGCATGGGAACGGCGGTGTAGTTTTGGTAGATGTGGGCCTGGCTACGGCCCCGCGGAAGTCTTCGGCAAGAATCTTGCCAGGGCCCCGGCAAGTGTCTTGTCGTCGCATCGTGGTCGTCCCCGACAAGGGGCTTTCCGGGGGTCTCGTGGGTATCCTTGGCAAGGATCTTGCCGAGGATCTTCGTCTTCTGGTTATTTATCTAGTCTTGTATGCTCTTGGTCTTCACAAATATTTGCATGCCACCACGGAGGCGCCTCCCGAGCCTTGGCTCCAGTGTGGTTGAAGGCGTTGGAACTGTCAGTCTCAAGGGTGGCAGCACTGCTGGCGTTGGGCGAGTTGCCCCGGCAAGGCTCTTGCCGGGGCTGTGGAGGCCACCCCGGCAAGGGCCTTGCCGGGGGTGTCCACCTCGCCCTTCTGCTCTTTGTGTTTCCAGTTTGGCATTGGTCTGGTCGTCTGGTGTCTTTGCTTCCTCTGCCCCGCCAAGCGTGGCCAGGGGCGTGGGCTGCAACTGCCCGCGCACAAGTAAAGGGGTGCAAAAAGGGACCCCTACTTTTGTACACCGACAGGAGCTCCCGGGCCTGGACCACATATAAGCGCGGGGCGTTATTGGGCCAGGCCTAGAATGGTGCGTGGGTGCGCGATCGGCAGAGTTTTTATCGCAGTAACCCCCTCGCTCGCTTGCGCTTCCCCACGACCCGCGTTGACTGCATGACGTGGGGGTCGTGCGTGACGTGGGGGCCATGCGTGGGGCGGTTGCTGCCCTCATGCGTCACATCGCAGTAAATGGTAAAGAGGCGGCTCGCACCTTTCCCATAAAGAAGGGAAAAACCACAGGCGCGCTGCTCATTTACCCTCTGCGCCTCTTCCAATCTCGGAACCGCCGTTCCTCCCTTCCCTCTCAGGTGAAATATTCGAAGATCTTGCCTCCATCCGCCGCCGCCGCGCCCCCATTTCTCCCAATCTTCCATTTCTCCAGATTCCTGACCTCTTTCCCGTTCGCCATGGCACCCAAAACCAGTAAAGGCAAGGGAGTGGCCAAGGACGCCGGGGAGAAGGAGGTGCCAGAGAGCGAGTTGGCGGTGCGGCGAATGCAGCTTGCCCTCTTCCCCTCGACGGTCGATGCGGTCCACCTCAGGGACTATTTCAAGCCTCTGTGGGGGCGAATACGACGGGGCATCCGGCCTCGCACATCATCCCCGCAGATTTTGCTGAGGCTGGCCCGAATCGGTATCCCTTCTTCGTTGACTACTTCTCCTACGGGCTCTTCCCCCCTTTCTTCGATTTTTTCAATGATGTCATGCACACCTACGGCTTCCATCTTCTTGATTTCATGTTGAATGCCATGGCGTGCATGGCCTTCTTTTCCCACCTCTGTGAGGGCTTCGCCGGAATGCTTCCCAGCACGGCGCTCTTCCGCCACTACTTCTATCTCCGTATCCAGGCGGGGGGTGCCATCTCCGGCTGCTTCACCTGCATCCCATGGACCCAGGAGAAGGGCACGTATCCGGAGGGCGCCCAGAAGGAGGGGTGGGAGGAGTGGCGGGGTTGGTGGATATGGATCGAGGAGAAGGATCCGCAGGAGTTCTGCCGAGTTCGTCGCAAGGACTGGAGCGACTCCGATGCTGGCGACAATAAGCTCGGGATCTCTACTACCAGAATCCATCGCCTCACCATGGTCGGGCTCACCCTTGAGGTGATTGGGGCTGACTTCATCCGCCGCCGAATCGCTCCACTGCATAACAAGGGGAGGTCGGCCTGGCTCTTCAAGAACGTGGCCGACATCATGAGGCTTCGCCCTGGCTTGAAGCACAACTTCACGATGATGGGGCACACCCATTTCTGTCAAAGACTCTTCCAGCTCGACGTGGACAGCGACGACAGGGTGGAGAGGAGTGGCAAGGCCACGAAGGACGGCAACGTTGCCAAGGGGCCCCTGTTTGGGTTGCCAGCGAGAGTAGTCCCGCTGAGCAACAACTCTCGCCAAACCGACATCATCGCCATGATGCTGGACTTCAACGCACATGGCCTTGACCAAAATTGGGCCAAGCCGGAGGCGGAGCAGGCGCAGGAGTTCTTCGACAACCTGTCAGAGAGGTACGTCCGTGAAGAGCCACTGCTTGTCCAGGACACCACCAATGAGGAGCTAGACTACATCGCCGCTAGGGCGGCAGAGGCGGCGCTTGCTAGGGAGGCTGGCAGCCGGTTACGTGGAGGACGAGGCCGATGCGGCCGCAGAGGAGAAGGAGCTTGCTGGGTGGGCGGAGTCTGCTGGGGAAGCCAGCAGCGTCGGCACCGGGGCCCCTCTTGTTGAAGACATGGTCAAAGAGTTGACCGAGGAGGAGGCCGAGGCCGACGACCCTTCGGCCACAAGGAGGAGACGCGTCCTGTGTCGGGCTGGCTCCGGCGAACCAGTTCGGCCCGGCAAGACCGCGCCGCGGCAACAGGTCTAGGAGCAGTCTGTGCGCCAGACGAGGGCTGTGGCAGTGAAGAAGGCGGTGAAAGCCGCGGGGGCAAAGAAGACGGCAACTGCTTCCTCCTCGTCCAAGCGGTACCGAACCCCATCCCCTTCCCCTCTGGACCATACCTTGGAAGCCGAGTTTGACCTCGGGTCTTTTTGCCCGGCGAGGAAGAGGAAGCTAGTAGAGGAGGAGGTGGAGGAAGAGTAAGTATCTTGCCCCCGCCCCACATTATCACCTGACTTTACTCTTGTGTCATCCTTCTTTGATTTGATGTTGTCTTCATAGGGACGTGGAGACGCTGGTGCAGAGGGTGGCGAAGAGGGCCAAGGCCTCGACGGGCAACAAGCCCCCGGCGGGTACTTCGGGTACGCCGCTGGTGGTGGAGAGCAGCCCGGACAGCAGCCCCCAACGCAACCCCCGCCTCAGCCCCCGGCGTAAGCTCACCACTCACTCCTCCACTGATGAACATTAGGGTGTGAATCCTCGACGCTGACCTCGCCGGGCTTGGAGTTGAAGAACGGCAGCAGGAGGAGCCGCTGAGGGCCACCCCCAACACGCCGCCCCCCTCGACTATGCCGCCCCGAGTGGCGTCCCCGGTAAAGGCATCCACCATCGAGCCCATGCCTATGGAGGAGGAGGAGACGAACTTGGGTGCCGGTGGTTCTACCCCGGCAACGAATGTTGGCGGGGAGGGCGCCACTTCTTCCCAACCCGGTACTGGTAAGTTCGCTTGCTTCCCGGCCCTATTCTTTCTTCTTCTCTCTTTTTGAACCTTGATCTTGGCTCTGCCTCATTCTCCTTCTTGGCATCTAGGCGCTTCCTCATTGGACCAGGAGAACATCGATACCGTCATCGAGGAGGTCACCAGAGACACCGAGGCCGAGGGGGCCTAGATCGCCGCCGAGGAGGCCGCCAAGACTGCCGCCGAAGAGGCCGCCAAGGGCCCTGCCGGGGAGGCCGGCAGGACCGCTGCCGAGGAGGCCGGCATGGGGCCTGCTGGGGAGGGGGTGTGTCGGTGTCAAAACCGGTGGATCTCGGGTAGGGGGTCCCAAACTGTGCGTCTAGGCGGATGGTAACAGGAGACAAGGGACACGATGTTTTTACCCAGGTTCGGGCCCTCTCGATGGAGGTAAAACCCTACTCCTGCTTGATTAATATTGATGATATGGGTAGTACAAGAGTGGATCTACCACGAGATCAGAGAGGCTAAACCCTAGAAGTTAGCCTATGGTATGATTGTTGTTCGTCCTACGGATTAAAACCCTCCGGTTTATATAGACACCGGATAGGGTTAGGGTTACACGTAGTCGGTTACAATGGTAGGAGATCTACATATCAGACGCCAAGCTTGCCTTCCACGCCAAGGAAAGTCCCATCCGGACACGGGACGAAGTCTTCAATCTTGTATCTTCATAGTCCAGAGTCCGCCAACGGTGATAGTTCGCTATCCGGACACCCCTAATCCAGACTCCTCAAGAGCCCGAACCAGGCTTCAATGGCGACGAGTCCGGCGCAGAGATTGTCTTCGCATTTGCGGCGGGTTCTTCTCCAAATTCCATATACTTGTCGAATAGTGTCCGCTTCGATAAATGCTGCGATCCTTGGCTTCCACGCCCAATAATGGCCATCTTCCACGTGTTTGAATGAATGCGAAAAGCCAGGGTATTTTTACACTTATCCCCCTAGCTGCGCAAATGAGCCGCCTATAAAAGGGAGACGGATCTAGATCTGAGTCACACCATCCCCCCTCCGCGAGCTTTCATCGGAGCGCCTCTGAGAAAAATCCATTCCATCATGGACAGTCGATCGGCTCCTCCTCGCGCCCAGCCCTCACCGAAATTGGGAGAGATGCTCAGTCCGCATAGCGAGCTAGTGACACTCCAAACCAAGGATTTCTTCCCCGCCTTCATGGTTCTGGTTCGAGCGGACTCGCCACCTATAAGGGCGGAAAGCAAGCGGAGAGTGTCCCCGATCCCTCCAAAGGAGAGCGGGTATGCTTTTCTCTTATCTAGTAAGAGGACTCAGATTTCCAATTCATCCGTTTCTCCGGGGCTCTTGGAGTTCTCGGCCTGGGCCAGCACCACCTTACGCCTGCCTCCATTTTGCACCTCGCGGGCTTCGTGGCCCTTTGCGAACTGTTCTTGGCGCCGAGGCTCATTTTGCGCTGTGGAAGAGATTATTCTGCCTTGTACCCCGTTCTCATGAGGGGTCAATATATCAAGTGGGCAGAGCCGAGCTATGGCGCATCGCTGGGACCGGATATCTATCCGGAACCCCGAAGAAGGCGTCCGAAGACTAGCCTTCGGAATGGTTTTATATAGAAGACGCCCCGCTGCGGATCCTGTTGGATCGGTCTCCGGAGTTCAGCAATGCTCCTTTGAAGAAACACCTGAGTTGGCGCTCATGAGCTCCCGGAGGGAAGACGACAGGACGCCCTTTACGATGAGCCGAATAAGATTGTTAGCTCATTCCGGACTGACCATGATCGGTGTCATGGCCACATGTATTATGCGGGGTGCAGCGCCTCGGTCTGAGGGCCACCCCATGTGGGATTTCAACGGGAGGACGATGCCACCCGTCATGGCCGTAAGGGGCCGGGATCGGTCACCGATCTGGTGAAGACCTTGTCCGCGCTGTACAAGGGAGAAGAGGAAGATTTTCTCGCGTCGGGCCCCATCGAACGGATTTTCTATGAACAATCCTCGAAGCTAGGTAAGCGGACATTTCTTTTTTGCACATCCGATTCGTAGTCCCATGGTTAGGTATCTCATTTTGTGATTTTGACGCAGGAACTGCGCCAGGCCGTAAAACACATAAACATCCCGCCTCCACAACCCGAGGATCCGGAACGGCTCCTCGATCCGGCCTCGCAAGAGGATCCGGACATATTGGTGGAGTTGATTGATGGGGTATTTCACCAACTGAGCATCGATAATGCCTTGGTTGCCATTACGGCCGATTACCCCGGAATACTTCCAGCCTCACAGGTAACTGAGACCGAGGTCCCAATACTCTGATAATGACCCATCTGTGCTTATTTTTGATCACCGTATACCAATGGTGTTTCGCAAGGGGTGCCTTTGAGGCAGGAGGCCGAGCCCGCGGCGGCTAGCCAACAAGGGGCAACACGGCCCCGCAGGCTAAAAAGAAGTGCGGTCCGGATCAAAGCGCCGCCGCAACAGTATGGCGCGTCACCATATTCCCGGGATTGATTCCTGGAAGGCGTACTAACGCTGGTTCCCTTTTCAGAAAGAGCGCCGCCGGATGTGTCCGGAGAGGTTATAATCGAGCCTCCGCCAGCCAGCTCCAAAGCCGGGTCCAGAAGCGGAGGCGAGCACGATGCGTGCGTCGGACGCTCCTCCGACAGAGGATGCCGACAGATTGTCCGCCAACAACTCCAAGGTGGAGAGCGCCATGAATCACAGGCGCCGCCGGACAGTTCTTCATGACGCATGTTTCTCCCAAGAGGCATTGAATGCATTCAGTTCGAGGGATGCGCACCTCCGTGCCGCTCAAGATGGTCTAGCCATAGCCACGGGACCAGTATGTAAAGGACATACGGGTAGGAAATTTGACGGTTATATATGCCAGTAGCCCCCGAGACTTAAAATAGTTAGAATAACTGATTTAAGGATCATTTGTTATGCAGGATCTTACAAAAAGAATACCCGACTGTCCTGTCGAGCTTGAAGAATGCAAGGCCCAACTTGAGGCCGCACTAGCCGCTACAGGGGGAGCCAGAGAGACCCCCTCTGGTAATATATGCTTCCAAAGATAAGTAGTTTGTGAAGTGCGGCGTGTGTGTAAATCTGACAATAATTTTGCAGATGGCGCTGGACTAGATCCGGACAAGCAGCAGCTCTTGCGCCGGTTGAAGGCCGGCGAGAATGTGCTTACAAGGGTGAGGCAAGAGAAAAATAATCTCCAGGATGCCAACACCCAGCTGGGTGAGGAACTAAAGGATGTTCGTGCCCAGCTGTCTGACTCCGTGAAGGAGAATCGGCGACTTCATCGCGGCATTTATAGTAAGTGCTTGAGCGAACTTTGAAAAAGAGTTCGGCGAGGAAGTAAACTAACAGAGTTATGTCTGTAGGTATGCTCACGGGTCGTCCTGTAGAGGAAATGCCCGGTTCTATGGGTGACCTTCTTCCCGAAGTTATTGCAACTGCGAACGAAGTTCGGCAGGTGATGAAAGGCGCCGACAGTGCCTTGTGGCCATCTATCTCCCTGCCTCAAGGCCTTGGAGAGCTTGCAGAGAAGCTTCAGGAGCAGCGCGGCGCTCCGACTATGGAAGATATCGGCTGTCGTCAAAGGCGCCAGGAGGCCTGGGCCATGGTGAAGACGCGGTACACGGTTATGACCCAAACCACATGGCCGAGGTCGGACTGTGGGGCCCGACGGCAAGGAGATCCTGTGAGCTTAGTGTACGGCCAAGTAGAGTTGGCGCAAAGTATTCCCAAGCAGGATGTAAACTAGACAGCCTATTAGATGGCATTGAAGAGGAATACAATCAGTCAATTTGACTATGTAATTTAAAATGACATGTAAAATGCCTTCTAGCCGGATTGTAGATCGTTTGTCGTAGCGGACCTTTTCGCTTCAACCTCGGGACCCAATCGTCCGGAGTGTGTCCGAATACCCTCGCGGTTATGTAAAAACCGGGGCATGCGTGGAGACCAGGCGTAGGGGTCATGAGTGCTTTATCAGAAAAGTGTCCAACTAGTTATGTTATATTACATGGTTAGCAAGAAACATCTTCTAGGGAGAATAGTTCCGTTAGGGGTTCCTTTCCCTGGGAGGCATGCCCTAAAGTGCATGTCCGGACAGCGAAAAAAGTAGAAAAGCAACTGGGAGCAGATAAATGAAAAAACAAAAAAAATCGTCTTTTAGTTCACCGACCGAATATTCCCTTAAGAACGCTAGCTTTCGGCTTCACCCAGTCTGAGGTACACGTCCGGCTGACCCGGCGGTAATAATCGCAGAGGTGCTCCTTTACCACCTAGCCGAACAATCGGAATGTAGGGTAAGCACAGAGCCAGCAACCCAGCTTGGCCAAAACTTAAGTCATATCGATGCATATAATGGTGAATAAAATGTACATGCGGAAGTGTGACACATGTGTTGGGCATAAAGCCCGTATAAATAAGCTTCTGTCAGAGAAGCCCCCAGGTATAATGAGCGCGGATAGCGCATCAAGTGTGTGCGAACAATGCACGAACGAGCCTTTAATGGCTTCGAAAAAAAGGAGGAAGAAGGAGAGAAATAAAAGACAGCTTAAAGTATAAAATATAGACGGAGGAAGGAGACGAACTCGAATCCGGCGCTAGGCGAGAATCTTCGGAGACGGGCTGCGCTCCATGGGTTCGCTCGAGTCGGTTATCCGATGTGTTTCGCAGACGGTACGCTCCGCGGTCGACTTGGTCGATGATGAAGGGCCCTCCCATTTGGGCTTGAGTTTGTCCTTTTTCTTGTCCGGCAAAGGCGAGAACTAGTTCGCCAATGTTGTAAGCTTTGGCCCGTACTTCCCTGCTTTGATATCTTCGAGCCTGCTGTTGATAGAATGCGGAACGAGCTTTTGCCACGTCGCGCTCCTCCTCCAAGGCGTCCAAACTGTCCTGCCGATCGAGCTCGGCTTCTCTTTCTTCGTACATGCGCACGCGAGGTGAGTCATGAATTATGTCGCAGGGCAAAACTGCCTCTACGCCGTATACCATAAAAAATAGTGTGAATACGGTAGTGCGATTCGCGTGGTCCGCAGCCCCCAGAGTACGGAGTCGAGCTCCTCAACCCAATGCGTGTTAGATTCCTTGAGGGACCGCACTAGTCTGGTTTTAATGCCGCTCATGATTAGACCATTTGCTCGCTCGACTTGACCGTTAGTTTGGGGGTGATAGACTGAAGCGTAGTGGAGCTTGATGCCCATGTTTTTGCACCAGAGTTTGACCTCGTCGGCCGTGAAGTTCGTGTCGTTATCAGTGATGATGCTGTGGGGGATGCTGTAACGGTGTACTACCCTTGATATGAAGTCTATCACCGGTCTGGATTCGGCCGTCTTTACAGGCTTGGCCTCTATCCATTTGGTGAATTTATCCACCATGACCAATAGGTATTTTTGCTTGTGGGTTCCTCCTTTAAGGGGTCCAACCATGTCAAGCCCCAAGACCGCGAAGGGCCAGGTGATGGGTATAGTTTTGAGGGCGGTGGGTGGCATGTGGCTTTGATTAGCAAAGAGCTGGCAACGGACGCATCGTTGGACTAAGTCCTGAGCATCTGTCCGGGCCGTCGGCCAATAAAATCCTGTACGGAAGGCCTTGCTACAAGGGCCCGGGCTGCGGCATGGTGCCCACCGAGTCTGGCATGAATTTCAGCCAGGAGATTCTGCCCTTCCTCTTCGGAGATACACCTTTGAAGGACTCCGGTTGTGCTTTTCTTATAAAGCTCTCCTCATGGACCTTATAGGCTTTAGACCGCCGCACTATGCAGCGGGCCTCGTTTTAGTCCTCGGAAGTTCCTGCCTAGTTAGGTAGGCTAGGAATGGTTCTGTCCACGGGCAATGACTGCCATTATTGCGTGGGCTGGCGGTGTTATTTCGCTTATGAACCACCAACTATGTCGGAATGTTCGGTGTGGGGCGGTGTGGTTGGGTCCGGTTGTTATTTCGGACTCTCCCTCCCATAATACGGATGGCTTGAAGAGCCTCTAGGAAGATGTTGGGGGGACGGCATCGCTTTGCGCCAATGCGTGCTAACACGTCCGCTGCATGGTTGTTATCCGGGCTATATGGTGAAATTCGAGCCCCTCAAACCGAGCTGACATTTTTAGGACGGCACTGCGATAAGCTACCATTTTCGGATCCTTGGCATCAAAGTCCCCATTTATTTGGGATATCGCGAGGTTCGAATCCCCGCACACCTCTAGGCGTTGAATGCCCATGGAGACTGCCATCCGGAGACCATGTAGAAGGGCCTCGTATTCGGCGGTGTTGTTGGAGTCCGTGTACATTATTTGAAGTACGTATTGGACTGTATCTCCGGTTAGGATGTCAGAACGACGCCAGCCCCCAGGCCGGCCAACATTTTGGAGCCGTCGAAGTGCATGATCCAGTTGGAATATGTGCCGTACTCTTTAGGGAGTTCGGCTTCAATCCATTCGGCGACGAAGTCAGCCAAAACTTGCGACTTAATAGCTCGTCGTGGCTTGTAGGTTATGTCGAACGGGAGGAGCTCAATGGCCCATTAGCAATCCGGCCCATTGCGTCGCGGTTGTTTATAATGTCATTAAGAGGTACTTCGGAGGCTACTGTTATCGAACACTCTTGAAAGTAGTGTCGCGTCTTCCGGGATGCCACGAACACCGCGTATGCTATCTTTTGATAATGCGGGTACCATGACTTGCATGGAGTTAGGACAGTGGACACGTAGTAAACTGGTTTTTCGAGAGGGAACTTGTGTACGTCCGTTTCTCGTTCGACAACGAGCACCGCGCTTACAACTTGATGGGTTGCTCTGATGTATAATAGCATTGGTTCGACCATGTTGGGCGCGGCCAGGACCGGATTTGTTGCCAATATGGCTTTGATTTCTTCGAGTCCGGCCGTGGCGGCATCCGTCCACTCGAAGTGTTCGGTGCGTCGGAGGAGGCGATAAAGGGGTAATGCCTTTTCTCCTAAGCGGGAGATAAAGCGGCTTAGAGCCGCCACGCATCCAGTCAATTTTTGTATTTTTTGAGGTCTTTGGGGATATCCAATTGTGACAGAGCTCGGATCTTGGCTGGGTTTGCTTCAATTCCTCTACCGGATACAATGAAGCCCAAGAGCTTTCCGGCTGGTACGCCGAAAACGCATTTTTTCGGGTTGAGCTTGATGTCATATGTTCGGAGATTATCGAATGTGAGCCTCAAGTCATCGACTAGGGTTTCGACATGCTTGGATTTGACGACCACATCGTCTATGTATGCCTCCACTGTTTTGCCGATCTGGTTTGCCAGACATGTCTGAATCATGCGCTGATATGTTGCGCCGGCATTTTTGAGCCCGAAGGGCATTGTGTTGAAGAAGAATGGGCCGTATGGAGTGATGAATGTCGTTGCGGCTTGGTCTGGCTCTGCCATCTTAATTTGGTGGTAGCCGGAGTATGCGTCGAGGAAACACAATGAATTGTGTCATGCGGTAGCGTCGATAATTTGATCGATGCGGGGGAGGGGGAAGGGATCCTTTGGGCAAGCCTTGTTAAGGTCCTTAAAATCGACACATAGGCGCCATGATTTGTCCTTCTTTGGTACCATTACCAGGTTTGCTAGCCAGTCCGGATGTTTTAATGTCTCTGATGAATCCGGCCTCCAATAGTTTGGCTAGCTCCTCTCCCATGGCCTGTCTCTTGGGTTCGGAGAAACGCCGAAGAGCTTGTTTGACTGGCTTGAATCCTTTTAGGATATTTAGGCTGTGCTCGGCCAGCCGGCGTGGGATTCCTGGCATGTCTGATGGGTGCCAGGCAAAAATGCCCCAATTTTCGCATAGGAATTCTCGTAGTGCGGCATCCACATCAGGGTTTAATTGTGCCCTGATGGAGGCCGTTTTTGTAGGGTCCGTTGGATGGACTTGGAATTTGACTATTTCTCCTACCGGTTTAAAAGAGGTGGACTTGGATCTCTTATCGAGTATCACATCGTCCCTGTTCACCGTGGAGCGCAGTGCAGTGAGTTCCTCTGCCGCTAGGGCTTCGGATAGTGCCTCAAGGGCAAGTGCGGCTGTTTTATTTTTGGCGCGGAGCGCTATGTCCAGGTCACTAGCGAGAGTGATAATTTTGTTGGGTCCGGGCATTTTGACCTTCATGTACCCGTAATGGGGTATAGCTTGAAAAATTGTGAATGCCTCTCGCCCTAATAGAGCATGGTATCCGCTGCTGAACAGGGCCACTTGGAATGTGACCTCCTCGGACCTATAATTGTCCGGCGTGCCAAACACCACATCCAGTGTGATATTTCCTGTACAGCATGCTTCCCGACTGGGGATTATTCCTCTAAAGGTTGTGCTGCTTTGCTCAATGCGGCTCCAGTCTATTTCCATTTTTCGAAGGGTTTCCTTGTAGATGAGGTTTAATCCGCTGCCGCCGTCCATGAGTACCTTGGTAAGGCGAAAGTCGTCCACTATTGGACTGAGGACCAATGCGGCTGGTGCTCGGGCTGTTCGGATTTTAGGTTCGTCACTGGCGTTAAAGGTAATAGCCATGTCACTCCATGGATTTATTGTTGCTATCTGGTAGACTTCGGCAAGGCTGCGGAGTGTTCGTTTCCGCATATTATTTGATGCGAAAGTCTCGAAGATTGTTAATACCGTACTGGTATTGCTTGGCTGGTGCTCTGGAGCTAAAAGCTCTTCGCCACTTTTGGCCACCTGCCGTAGTATCCAACATGCTCTAAGGCTATGAGTTGGAGTGGCGCCCTCTGTGCTCTGAATTTTGCAGGATCCATTGAGCCATCCCTCCAGTACGGTCCCATGCCCTTTGGGGGGTTTTTGCTTTTTTGGTATGTAACCCAGGTGCCTGGTGATGATGCACCCTTTTATTTCGGACTAGGGTCGTATTCGGGGCCGGATTATCCCAAAATTTGATTTCGGTTTTCTAGGCGCTCTCCATCGCGTAGTACTTTCGTACTATGGACGCCAAGTCAGCGAAGCGTGTAATTTCACGATGACTTATGGCGTTTAGGATTCCCTCGTCCGTGCAATTATTGCAGAAGAATGAGACTGCGTCCTCCTCGCGGCAATCCTTTATCCTGTCCATAACCAGGAGGAATCTGGCCCAGTAATGATGTACTGTTTCACCGGGCTCTTGCCAGGTTTGGGATAGATCGCTTATGTTTGGGTGGGCGGGTGGAATTAAATTTTGAACCCCGTCCGATCTAAGATTCAGGGGCCAAGAAGTTTCCGAACTTGGAAGCTTGGGTTCTTGGAGGTTGTCCAATGAATCTAGGCCGCTGCCTGACTTTAAGTTCAGGGCTTGAGTGGTGTCCTCCCCTCCGCGGGAATCCGGCATGGAGGGGTCAGGAATCCGGACATAGCTAGTCCTTAAGGTAGGAGAAGAGTTGTTGTATTGTTCCTCTACCACAGCACTGTGGTGGGTAGCCTGGGGAGAGTTGATCTCTCTCAGATCGGTTTTAGGCCCAATCTGATCATAGTCTGTGGCGACTCCCCGGGCGGCGACGCGATCCAAGAGCTTGTTTAAGGAAGAGAGATCCATCGGATCTAACTGCTCGGCGAGTTCCAAGTTAACGTGAAGATTGCTTTCGATGACCCTAGAAGTCATCGTCGGCGCGGCGGCCGAACAGGCGGTCATAAGAAAACCGCCTAGCGGGAGAGTTTGGCCGGTGGCCAAAGCTCCTTTAGCAACGGTGTCGTCTTTAAAGACGGGATGAGGCATCCTTCCTGACAGCGACGGCACAGAGGAACTCTCAATGAAAGCACCAATGTCGGTGTCAAAACCGGCGGATCTTGGGTAGGGGGTCCCGGCCTGTGCGTCTAGGCGGATGGTAACAGGAGACAAGGGACACGATGTTTTTACCCAGGTTCGGGCCCTCTCGATGGAGGTAAAACCCTACTCCTGCTTGATTAATATTGATGATATGGGTAGTACAAGAGTGGATCTACAACGAGATCGAGAGGCTAAACCCTAGAAGCTAGCCTATGGTATGATTGTTGTTCGTCCCACGGACTAAAACCCTCCGGTTTATATAGACACGGATAGGGTTAGGGTTACACTGAGTCGGTTACAATGGTAGGAGATCTACATATCAGATCGCCAAGCTTGCCTTCCACGCCAAGGAAAGTCCCATCCGGACACGGGACGAAGTCTTCAATCTTGTATCTTCATAGTCCAGGAGTCCGGCCAACGGTGATAGTTCGGCTATCCAGACACCCCCTAATCCAGGACTCCCTCAGGGTGGTTGACGACCAACCTTCCTCCTCTGCTGCCTCTGGCTCGGGTAAGTACCTGAAGGTGAGTGACGACTTGTTCATCCACCTCTGATGTCTACTACACAACCTTCTTCTTGTAGACGTTGTTGGGCCTGCAAGTGCACATGTTTGTAGGACAGTAGCAAATTTACCTCAAGTGGATGACCTAAGGTTTATCAATCCGTAGGAGGCGTAGGATGAAGATGGTCTCTCTCAAACAACCCTGCAACCAAATAACAAAGAGTCTCTTGTGTCCCCAACACACCCAATACAATGGTAAATTGTATAGGTGCACTAGTTCGACGAAGAGATGGTGATACAAGTGCAATATGGATGGTAGATATAGGTTTTTGTAATCTGAAATTATAAAAACAGCAAGGTAACTAATGATAAAAGTGAGCGTAAACGGTATGGCAATGATAGGAAACAAGGCCTAGGGTTCATACTTTCACTAGTGCAAGTTCTCTCAACAATAATAACATAATTGGATCATATAACTATCCCTCAACATGCAACAAAGAGTCACTCCAAAGTCACTAATAGTGGAGAATAAACGAAGAGATTATGGTAGGGTACGAAACCACCTCAAAGTTATTTTTTCCAATCAATCCATTGGGCTAGTCCTATAAGTGTCACAAACAGCCATAGAGTTCGTACTAGAATAACACCTTAAGACACAAATCAACCAAAACCCTAATGTCACCTAGATACTCCATTTTCACCTCAAGTATCCGTGGGTATGATTATACGATATGCATCACACAATCTCAATTCATCTATTCAAACCAACACATAGAACCTCAAAGAGTGCCCCAAAGTTCCTACCGAAGAATCACGACGAAAACGTGTGCCAGCCCCTATGCATAGGTTCATGGGCGGAACCCTCAAGTTGATCACCAAAACATACATCAAGTGAATCACGTGACATCCCATTGTCACCACAGATACGCACGGCAAGACATACATCAAGTGTTCTCAAATCTTTAAAGACTCAATCCGATAAGATTACTCAAAGGGGAAACTCAATCCATTACAAGATAGAAGAGGGGGAGAAGAAACATAAGATCCAACTATAATAGCAAAGCTCGCGATACATCAAGATCGTGCCAAATCAAGAACACGAGAGAGAGAGAGAGATCAAACACATAGCTACTGGTACATACCCTCAGCCCCGAGGGTGAACTACTCCCTCCTCATCATGGAGAGTCTTTGGGATGATGAAGATGGCCACGGTGAGGTTTCCCCCCCAGGTCTTGCGGAACAGGTCCCGATTGGTTTTTGGTGGCTCTGGAGGTTTTGCGGCGGCGTAACTCCCGATCTAATCTCCGTTCTGGAAGTTTTAGGGTACGTGGAGTTATATAGGTGGAAGAAGCACGTCAGGGGAGCAACGAGGGCCCCATGAGGCAGGGGGCGCGCCCTGGGGGGGCACGCCCTCCACCCTCGTGACCGCCTCGTGGCTTTCTTGATGGAGGGTCCAAGTCTCCTGGGTCTTATCTGATGAGAAAATCACGTTCCCGAAAGATTTCATTCCGTTTGGACTCTGTTTGATATTCCATTTCTTCGAAACACTGAAATAGGCAAAAAAACAGCAATTCTGGGTTGGGCCTCCAGTTAATAGGTTAGTCCCAAAAGTAATATAAAAGTGGAAAATAAAGCCCAATATAGTCCAAAACAATAAATAATATAGCATGTAGCAATCAAAAATTATAGATACGTTGGAGACGTATCAACCTCCCAGGGACGGCGAGCACCAGGGCGCCCACCGAGGGGGGGGGGTGTTCGATGACGAGGTACTCGCCACCGCCGGGCTTGAGGTTGTTGACGAACCGAGCACCGGTGGCAGCGATTCCCAGGAGGAGCAGCTCCTTCGGGCCATGAGCGCCAACTTCCAGAAGCTCCAGGCGCTTCACCGTGCCCGCCTGGACAAGGCAAAGTCCAGGATGGCACCGGTGGACAAGGCGGAGGTGGATCTCGCGAGGCGCGTCACCGAGACACAGGCCTGATTCCGCCAGGCCCACGAGGAACTGAAGTTTGACCAGGATCTGCTGGCTGAGCGCAACCCGGAGCTTATCCTGCTACAGGCCGATGTCGAGAAAGCCTAGGAGGCGGCGAAGGAACAGGCCGCCAAGGACGAGGCCGCTCGGCACCAGCACCAGGCCAAGCTGAACTCCCAGGAGGAGGACCTTGCCGCTCGTGAGGAGGCGCTTGCCACCACCCTCCGCAGCAAGGACGAGGAGGTCGAGAAGCTTGCTGCGCAGCGGACCCAGGAGCTGGAGTAGAGGCACAAGGAGGCACTCAATGCTCAGGCCCAGGTCCATGCCGGCAAGGTGAAGGAGCTGGAGGTGGAGCAAGATGGCCTGAAGGAACAGGTCCTGGGGCTGGCGAAGGAGAAGGAGATGATCACCGGCGCTTTGGTGGAGGTGCAGGCCGTAGTCCTCAGCAAGGATGAGCAGCTCTCCAAGGCCAACGACTCCGTCAAATACCTGAAGCTGAAGCTGGAGGGCCTTGAGGGGACGCTTTCGGAGGTCAGGGCCCGGGAAGAGACCCTGACCAAGGCCTTGGAGGACGAGAAGCAGCTGCGGAGGAAGGACGCCGCCAACCATGAGGATTACGTGGCGGGTGAAAACCTCTAGAACAGCCGCCTCGCTGACGTCGCCGACAGGATCACCACGATGTTGGCTACCATGGGGATGCCGAATGTGAGGTACGCCCCGGAGCCGAAGTGAGTCCCAACCCCAAACTGACCTTGTTCTTCGAGGGCGTTCTTGGAGCCCTGGAGCAGTTCCGCTCTAATAGAGCGACCTCTCTGGCCAATCAAGCCCGGAAGCTTTGCCGGGGTGCCCTGACCAAGGTCCTCACCAAGGTGGCGTACTGGAACCCCAACCTCGACTTCTTGCAATCTCAGAACCGTCGTTCCTCTCTTCTTCCTCAGGTGAAAGATTCGAAGTTCTTGCCTCTTCTTGCTGCCGTTGTGCCCCCATTGCTCTTCATCCTTCGCCCCCTCCCAGCTGCCATGGCGCCCAAAACCAGCAGGGGCAAGGGAGCGGCCAAGGATGTCGAGGTGAAGGAGGCGCCTGAGAGCGAGTCGGCGGTGTGGCGGACGCAGCTCGCCTACTTCTCGTTGATGATCGATGCGGTCCACCTCAAGAACTTATTCTTGCCCCTATGGGGGAGGAAGACGACGGGGCACCCTGCCACGCGCGTCGTCCCCGCCGATTTTCCAAGGACGGCCCAAATCGGTACCCCTTCTTTGTCGATTTCTTCTCTTGCGGGCTCTACCCCCCTTTCTCTGACTTCTTCAACGACGTCATGCACACCTACGGCTTCCATCCTTTTGATCTCATGTCGAATGCCGTGGCGTGCATGGCTCTCTTTGCCCACCTCTGCGAGGGTTTTGCCGGGGTGCTCCCTAGCACGGCGCTTTTCCGCCACTACTTCTCCCCTCGCCTCCAACTAGGGGGCGCCATCTCTGGGAGCATCGCCTGGATCCAGAGAACCCAGGAGAAGGGCACGTATCCGGAGGGTGCCCAGAAGTAGAGGTGGGTGGAGTGGCGGGGCCGGTGGTGCTGGATCAAGGAGAAGGACTCCCAGGAGTTATGCCGGGTTCGTCAGAGCCCGCCAACCCTCCGCGGGGACTGGAGCGACCTCAACACCACCGACAAGAAGCTCACGGTCGCCACCACCAGGATCCATCGCTTTACCATGGCCGGGCTCACCCTCGAGGTGATCGGGGCCGACTTCATCCGTCGCCGAATCGCCCTGCTGCACAACAAGGGGAGGCCGGCTTGGGACTTCAGGAATGCGGCCGACGTCATGAGGCTCCGTCAAGGGGGCCCTGTTTGGGTTGCCGGCGGGAGTGGTCCCGCTGAGCAACAACTCTCGCTAGTCCGCCAACATCGCCATGATGCCGACCTTCAACGCGCATGGCCTTGACCTGGCCTGGGCCGAGCCGCCAGCGGAGAAGGTGCAGGAGTTCTTCGTGAAGGAAATATGCCCTAGACGCAATAATAAAGTTATTATTTATTTCCTTTTTTCATGATAAATGTTTATTATTCATGCTAGAATTGTATTAACCGGAAACATAATACATGTGTGAATACATAGACAAACATAGTGTCACTAGTATGCCTCTACTTGACTAGCTTGTTAATCAAAGATGGTTAAGTTTCCTAACCATAGACATGAGTTGTCATTTGATTAATGGGATCACATCATTAGGAGAATGATGTGATTGACTTGACCCATTCCGTTAGCTTAGCACTTAATCGTTTAGTATGTTGCTATTGCTTTCTTCATGACTTATACATGTTCCTGTGACTATGAGATTATGCAACTCCCGTTTACCGGAGGAACACTTTGTGTGCTACCAAAGCGTCACAACGAATCGGGTGATTATAAAGGTGCTCTACAGGTGTCTCCGAAGGTACTTGTTGGGTTGGCGATTTCGAGATTAGGATTTGTCACTCCGATTGTTGGAGAGGTATCTCTGGGCCCTCTCGGTAATGCACATCAATATAAGCCTTGCAAGCATTGTGATTAATGAGTTAGTTGCGAGATGATGTATTACGGTACGAGTAAAGAAACTTGCCGGTAACGAGATTGAACTAGGTATTGAGATACCGACGATCGAATCTCGGGCAAGTCACATACCGATGACAAAGGGAACAATGTATGTTGTTATGCGGTTTGACCGATAAAGATCTTCATAGAATATGCAGGAGCCGATATGAGCATCCAGGTTCCGCTATTGGTTATTGACCGGAGACGTGTCTCGGTCATGTCTACATAGTTCTCGAATTCGTAGGGTCCGCACGCTTAATGTTCGGTGACGATTTGTATTATGAGTTTATGTGTTTTGATGTACCGAAGGTAGTTTGGAGTCCCGGATGAGATCGGGGACATGACGAGGAGTCTCGAAATGGTCGAGACGTAAAGATCGATATATTGGATGACTATATTCGGACATAGGAAAGGTTCCGAGTGATTCAGGTATTTTTTGGAGTACCGGAGAGTTACGGGAATTCGCCGGGGAGTATATGGGCCTTATTGGGCTTTAGGGGAAAGAGAGAGGAGAGGCTGGGCGCCCCCAAGGCCTAGTCCGAATTGGACTAGGGGGAGGGGCTGCGCCCCCTCCTTCCTTCTCTTCTCTCTTCCCTTTCCTTGACTCCTACTCCTACTACTTGGAAGGGGGAATCCTACTCCCGGTGGGAGTAGGACTCCTCCAGGGCGTGCCATAGGGGCCGGCCCTGTCCCCCCCCCCTCCTCCACTCCTTTATATATGTGGCCAGGGGGCACCCCATAGACACAACAATTGATCATTGATCTCTTAGCCATGTGCGGTGCCCCCCTCCACCATATTCCACCTTGATCATATCATAGCGGTGCTTAGGCGAAGCCCTGCGTCGCTAGCAACATCATCACCGTCATCATGCCGTCGTGCTGACAGAACTCTCCGGTGAAGCTCTGCTGGATCGGAGTTCGCGGGACGTCATCAAGCTGAACGTGTGCTGAACTCGGAGGTGCCGTACGTTCGGTAGTTGGATCGGTCGGATCGTGAAGACGTACGACTACATCAACCACGTTGTGCTAACGCTTCTGCTTTCGGTCTACGAGGGTACGTGGGCACACTCTCCCCTCTCGTTGCTATGCATCACCATGATCCTGTGTGTGCATAGGAAAATTTTGAAATTACTACGTTCCCCAAAAGTGGCATCCGAGCCTGGTTTTATGCGTAGATGTTATATGCATGAGTAGAACACAAGTGAGTTGTGGGCGATATAAGTCATACTGCTTACCAGCATGTCATACTTTTGTTCGGCGGTATTGTTGGATGAAGCGGCCCGGACCGACATTACGCGTACGCTTACGCGAGACTGGTTCTACCGACGTGATTTGGACACAGGTGGCCGGCGGGTGTCAGTTTCTCCAACTTTAGTTGAACCGAGTGTGGCTACGCCCGGTCCTTGAGAAGGTTAAAACAGCACTAATTTGACAAACTATCATTGTGGTTTTGATGCGTAGGTAAGAACGGTTCTTGCTCAGCCCGTAGCAGCCACATAAAACTTGCAACAACAAAGTAGAGGACGTCTAACTTGTTTTTGCAGGGCATGTTGTGATGTGATATGGTCAAGGCATGATGTTATATTTTATTGTATGAGATGGTGCCATATAGTTGTCGCTTTATTGTATGCAATGCAAATGCCCTGTAATGCTTTACTTTATCACTATGCGGTAGCGATAGTCGTAGAAGCATAAGTTGGCGAGACGACAATGATGCTACGATGGAGATCAAGGTGTCGCGCCGGTGACGATGGTGATCATGACGGTGCTTCGGAGATGGAGATCACAAGCACAAGATGATGATGGCCATATCATATCACTTATATTGATTACATGTCATGTTTATCTTTTATGCATCTTATCTTGCTTTGATTTACCGTAGCATTATAAGATGATCTCACACTAAATTATCAAGGTATAAGTGTTCTCCCTGAGGTATGCACCGTTGCGAAAGTTCTTCGTGCTGAGACATCACGTGATGATCGGGTGTGATAGGCTCTACGTTCAAATACAACGGGTGCAAAACAGTTGCACACGCGGAATACTCAGGTTAACCTTGACGAGCCTAGCATATGCGGATATGGCCTCAGAACACTGAGACCGAAAGGTCGAGCGTGAATCATATAGTATATATGATCAACATAGTGATGTTCACCATTGAAACTACTCCATCTCATGTGATGATTGGACATGGTTTAGTTGATATGGATCACGTGATCACTTAGAGGATTAGAGGGATGTCTATCTAAGTGGGAGTTCTTTAATAATTTGATTAACTGAACTTTAATTTATCATGAACTTAGTCTTGGTAGTATTAGCATATCTATGTTGTAGATCAATAGCTCGCGTTTAGCTCCCCTGTTTTATTTTGATATATTCCTAGAGAAAACTGAGTTGAAAGATGTTAGTAGCAATGATGCGGATTGGATCAGTGATCTAAGGATTATCCTCATTGCTACACAGAAGTATTATGTCCTTGATGCACGCTAGGTGATAGAACTATTGCAGGAGCTGATGCAGACGTTATGAACATTTTGACAAAAGCTCGGTATGATGACTACTTGATAGTTTAGTGCACCATGCTTTATGGCTTAGAACCGGGACTTCAAAAATGTTTTGAACGCCACGGAGCATATAAGATGTTCCAAGAGTTGAAATTGGTATTTCATACTCATGCTCGTGTCGAGAGGTATGAGACCTCTGGCAGTACTTTGCCTACAAGATGGAGGAGAATTGCTCAGCTAGTGAGCATGTGCTCAGAATATCTGAGTACTAAAATCACTTGAATCAAGTGGGAGTTAATCTTCCAGATAAGATAGTGATTGACAGAGTTCTCTAGTCACTATCACCAAGTTACTAGAACTTCGTGATGAACTATAATATGCAAGGGATAACGGAAACGATTCCCAAGCTCTTCATGATGCTGAAATTGACGAAGGTAGAAATCAAGAAAAACATCAAGTGTTGATGGTTGACAAGACCACTAGTTTCAAGAAAAGGGCAAAGGGAAGAAGGGGAACTTCAAGAAGAACGGCAAGCGAGTTGCTGCTCAAGTGAAGAAGCCCAAGTCTGGACCTAAGCCTGAGACTAAGTGGTTCTACTGCAAAGGGACTGGTCACTAGAAGTGGAACTGCCCTAGATACTTGGCGGATAAGAAGGATGGCACAGTGAACAAAGGTATATTTGATATACATGTTATTGATGTGTACTTTACTAGTGTTTATAGCAACCCCTTAGTATTTGATACTAGTTCAGTTGCTAAGATTAGTAACTCGAAACGGGAGTTGCAGAATGAACAGAGACTAGTTAAGGGTGTAGTGACGATGTGTGTTGGAAGTGGTTCCAAGATTGATATGATCATCATCGCACACTCCCTATACTTTCAGGATTAGTGTTGAACCTAAATTAGTGTTATTTGGTGTTTGCGTTGAGCATGAATATGATTTGATCATGTTTATTGCAACACGGTTATTCATTTAAGAGAATAATTGTTGTTCTGTTTACATGAATAAAACCTTCTATGGTCATACACCCAATGAAAATGGTTTGTTGGATCTCGATCGTAGTGATACACATATTCATAATATTGAAGCCAAAAGATGCTAAGTTAATAATGATAGTGCAACTTATTTGTGACACTGCCGTTTAGGTCATATTGGTGTAAAGTGCATGAAGAAACTCCATGCTGATGGGCTTTTGGAATCACTTGATTATGAATCACTTGATGCTTGCGAGCCATGCCTTATGGGCAAGATGACTAAGACTCCGTTCTCGGGAACAATGGAGCAAGCAACTGACTTATTGGAAATAATACATACTGATGTATGTGATCCGATAAGCGTTGAGGCTCGTGGCGGGTATTGTTATTTTCTGACCTTCACAGATGATTTGAGCAGATATGGGTATATCTACTTGATGAAATATAAGTTTGAAACATTTGAAAAGTTCATATAATTTCAGAGTGAAGTGGAAAATCATCGTAACAAGAAAATAAAGTTTCTACGATCTGATCGTGGAGGAGAACATTTGAGTTACGAGTTTGGTCTTCATTTGAAACAATGCGGAATAGTTTTCGCAACACATGCCACCTGGAACACCACAGCATAATGGTGTGTCCGAACGTCATAACCGTACTTTATTGGATATAGTGCAATCTATGATGTTTCTTACCACTATCATTTTGGGGTTATGCATTAGAGATAGCTGCATTCACATTAAATAGGGCACCATATAAATCCGTTGAGACGACACTATATGAACTGTGGTTTGGCAAGAAACCAAAGTTGTCGTTTCTTAAAGTTTGGGGTTGCGATACTTATGTGAAAAAGTTTCATCTTGATAAGCTCAAACCCAAATCGGAAAAATGTGTCTTCATAGGATACCCAAAGGAAACTGTTGGGTACACCTTCTATCACAGATATAAAGGCAAGACTTTTGTTGCTAAATTTGGATCCTATCTAGAGAAGGAGTTTCTCTATAAAGAAGTGAGTGGGAGGAAAGTAGAACTTGATGAGGTAGCTGTACCTGCTCCCTTATTGGAAAGTATTTCATCACAGAAATATGTTCCTGTGACTCCTACACCAATTAGTGAGGAAGCTAATGATGATGATCATGTAACTTCAGATCAAGTTACTACTGAACCTTGTAGGTCAACCAGAGTGAGGTCCACACCAGGGTGGTACGGTAATCCTATTCTGGAGGTCATGTTACTTGACCATGACGAACCTACGAACTATGAGGAAGCGATGATGAGCCCAAATTCCGCGAAATGGCTTGAGGCCATGAAATCTGAGATGGGATCCATGTATGAGAACAAAGTGTGGACTTTGGTTGACTTGCCCGATGATCGGCAAGCCATAGAAAATAAATGGATCTTCAAGAGGAAGACGGACGCTGATAGTAGTGTTACTATCTACAAAGATAGACTTGTTGGAAAAGGTTTTTGACAAAGTTCAAGGTGTTGACTACGATGAGATTTTCTCACTCATAGCGATGCTTAAGTCTGTCCGAATCATGTTAGCAAATTGCCACATTTTATGAAATCTGGCAAATGGATATCAAAACTACATTCCTTAATGGATTTCTTAAAGAAGAGTTGTATATGATGCAACCAGAAAGTTTTGCCGATCCTAAAAGTGCTAACAAAATGTGCAAGCTCCAGCGACCCATCTATGGACTGGTGCAAGCATCTCGGAGTTGGAATATACGCTTTGATGAGTTGATCAAAGCATATAGTTTTATACAGACTTGCGGTGAAGCCTTTACTTACAAGAAAGTGAGTGGGAGCACTACAGCATTTCTGATAAATATATGTGAATGACATATTGTTGATCGGAAATGATGTAGAATTTTATGGAAAGCATAAAGGAGTATTTGAAAGGAGTTTTTTCAAAGAAAGACCTCGGTGAAGCTGCTTACATATTGAGCATCAAGATCTATAGAGATAGATCAAGACGCTTGATAAATTTTTTTTCAATGAGTACATACCTTGACAAGATTTTGAAGTAGTTAAAAATGGAACAGTTAAAGAAAGAGATCTTGCCTGTGTTACAAGGTGTCAAATTGAGTGAGATTCAAAGCCCGGCCATGGCAAAATATAGAAAGAGAATGAAAGTCATTCCCTATGCCTCAGCCATAGGTTCTATAAAGTATGCCATGTTGTGTACCAGATCTATTGTATACCCTACACTGAGGTTAGCAAGGGAGTACAATAGTGATCTAGGAGTAGATCACTGGACAGCGGTCAAAATTATCCTTAGTGGAATAGGGATATGTTTCTCGATTGTGGAACTGACAAAAGGTTCGTCCTATAGGGTTACGTTGATGCAAGTTTTGACACTGATCCAGATGACTCTAAGTCTCAATCTGGATACATATTGAAAGTGGGAGCTATTGTCTAGAGTAGCTCCGTGCAGAGCATTGTAGACATAGAAATTTGCAAAATACTTACGGATCTGAATGTAACAGACCGGTTGACTAAAATTATCTCACAAGCAAAACATGATCACACCTTAGTACTCTTTGGGTGTTAATCACATAGCGATGTGAACTAGATTACTGACTCTAGTAAACCCTTTGGGCGTTGGTCACATATCGATGTGAACTTATGGGTGTTAACCACATAAAGATGTGAACTATTGATGTTAAATCACATGGCGATGTGAACTAGATTATTGACTCTAGTGCAAGTGGGAGACTGAAGGAAATATGCCCTAGAGGCAGTAATAAAGTTATTATTTATTTCCTTATTTCATGATAAATGTTTATTATTCATGCTAGAATTGTATTAACCGGAAACTTAATACATGTGTGAATACATAGACAAACATAGTGTCACTAGTATGCCTCTACTTGACTAGCTCGTTAATCAAAGATGGTTAAGTTTCCTAACCATAGACATGAGTTATCATTTGATTAACGGGATCACATCACTAGGAGAATGATGTGATTGACTTGACCCATTCCATTAGCTTAGCACTTGATCGTTTAGTATGTTGCTATTGCTTTCTTCATGACTTGTACATGTTCCTATGACTATGAGATTATGCAACTCCCTTTTATCGGAGGAACACTTTGTGTGCTACCAAACGTCACAACGTAACTAGGTGATTATAAAGGTGCTCTACAGGTGTCTCCGAAGGTACTTGTTGGGTTGGCGTATTTCGAGATTAGGATTTGTCACTCCGATTGTCGGAGAGGTATCTCTAGGCCCTCTCGATAATGCACATCACTATAAGCCTTGTAAGCATTGTGACTAATGAGTTAGTTGCAAGATGATGTATTACGGAACGAGTAAAGAGACTTGCCAGTAACGATATTGAACTAGGTATTGAGATACCGACGATCGAATCTCGGGCAAGTAACATACCGATGACAAAGGGAACAACGTATGTTGTTATGCAGTTTGACCGATAAAGATCTTCGTAGAATATGTAGGAGACAATATGAGCATCCAGGTTCTGCTATTGGTTTTTGACCGTAGACGTGTCTCGGTCATGTCTACATAGTTCTCGAACCCGTAGGGTCCGCATGCTTAACGTTCGGTGACGATTTGTATTACGAGTTTATGTGTTTTGATGTACCGAAGGTAGTTCAGAGTCCCGGATGAGATCGGGGACATGACGAGGAGTCTCGAAATGGTCAAGACGTAAAGATCGATATATTGGACGACTATGTTCGGACATCGGAAAGGTTCCGAGTGATTCGGGTATTTTTCGGAGTGCCGGAGAGTTACGGGAATTCGCAGGGGGGTATATGGGCCTTATTGGGCTTTAGGGGAAAGAGAGAGGAGAGGTTGCGCGCGCCCCAAGGCCTAGTCCGAATTGGACTAGGGGGAGGGGCTGTGCCCCCTCCTTCCTTCTCTTCTCTCTTCCCTTTCCATGACTCCTACTCCTACTACTTGGAAGGGGGGAATCCTACTCCCGGTGGGAGTAGGACTCCTCGTATGCCGCCATAGGGCCGCCCTCTCCCCTCCTCCACTCCTTTATATACGTGGCCAGGGGGCACCCCATAGACACAACAATTGATCATTGATCTCTTAGCCGTGTGCGGTGCCCCCCTCCACCATATTCCACCTCGATCATTTAGGCGAAGTCCTGCGTCGGTAGCAACATCATCACCGTCATCACGCCGTCGTGCTGACGGAACTCTCCCGTGAAGCTCTGCTGGATCGGAGTTCGCGGGACGTCATCGAGCTGAACGTGTGCTGAACTCGGAGGTGTTGTACGTTCGGTACTTGGATCGGTCGGATCGTGAAGACGTACGACTACATTAACCACGTTGTGCTAACGCTTCCGCTTTCGGTGTACGAGGGTACGTGGACACACTCTCCCCTCTCGTTGCTATGCATCACCATGATACTGTGTGTGCGTAGGAAAATTTTGAAATTACTACGTTCCCCGACATTTCGACACATTGTCGGAGAGCTATGTCCGTGACGTGCCGCTGCTCATCCAGGACACCACCAAGGCGGAGCTGGACTACATCGCCGACAGGGTGGCGGAGGCGGCGCTTGCTAGGGAGGCCGACAACATTGGCACCGTGGAGGACGAGGCCGACACGGCCGCGGAGGAGACGGAGCTCACCCAGTGGGCGGAGTCTGCCGGGGAGGCTAGCGGCGCCAACGCCGAGGCCCCCCTTGTTGAAGACGCGGGCGACGAGTCGTCCGAAGAGGAGGTCGAGGTGAATGACCCCTCGGTCGCGGGGAGGCAGCGCGTCCTGCGGCAGGCCAGCTCTGGTTGGGCGGTCCGGCCTGGCAGGATCTCGCAGCGGCAGCCGCCCCAGGAGCAGCTCGTGTGCGAGACGAGGGCGATGAAGGCCGCGACAACAAAGAAGGCGGCGAAGGCCGCGGTGGCGAAGAGGACGGCGACTGCTTCCTCCTCGTCCAAGCGGTACCGGACCCCATCTCCTTCCCCTTCGAACAGCACCTTGGAGGCCGAGTTTGACCTCGGATCTTTTAGCCCGGCAAGGAAGAGGAAGCTAGTGGAGGAGGAGGTGGAGGAAGAGTAAGTATTTCTCCCCCCCCCCCCCCACATCATCTCCTGACTTTACTCATGTGTATCCTTCTTTGATTTGATGTTATCTTCACAGGGACACGGAGACGCTGTCCCAGAGGGTGGCGAAGAGGGCCAAGGCCTCGACGGGCGACAAGCCCCCGGCGGGTACTTCGCATACGCCGTTGCTGGTGGAGAGCAGCCCCCAGCGTAGCCCCCGCTTCAGCCCACAGCGTAAGCTCATCACTCACTCCTCCACTGATGAACATTGGGGTGTGAATCCTTGATGCTGATCTTGCCGGGTTTGCAGGAGAAGAACGGCAGCAGGAGGAGCCGCCGAGGGCCACCCCCAACACGTCGCCCCTCTCGACTATGCCGCCCCGAGGGGCGTCCCCGGCAAGGGCATCCACCATCGAGCCCACGCATATGGAGGAGGAGGAGGCGAACTTGGGTGCCGGGGGTTCTGCCCCGGCAACGAATGCTGGAGGGGAGGGCGCCACTTCTTCCCAGCCCAGTGTGGGTAAGTCATTTGCTTTCTGTCCCTGCTCTTTCTTCTTCTTTTTGAACCTCGACCTTGGCTCCGCCTCATTCCCCTTCTTGGTATCCAGACCCTTCCTCGGCGGACCGGGGGGGACATCAACACCTTCATCGAGGAGGTCACCAGGGACGCCGAGGCCAAGGCCGACAAGATTGCCACCGAGGAGGCCGCCAAGACCGCCACTGAGGAGGCCACCAAGGGGTCTGCCGGGGAGGCCCGCAAGGCCGCTGCCGAGGAGGCCGGCAAGGCCGCTGCCGAGGAGGGGGTCGTTGATGACCAACCCTCCTCGTATGCTGCCTCTGGCTCGGGCAAGTACATGAAGGTGGCTGACGACCTGTTCGTCCACCTCCCAGGAAAGGCGGGCACCAGGGCGCCAACCGAGGGGGAGGTGTTCGACGACGAGGCACTCACCACCGCCGGGTTTGAGGTTGTTGATGAACCGAGCGCCGGTGGTGGCGGTTCCCAAGAGGAGCAGCTCCTTCGGGCCATGAGCGTCAACTTCCAAAAGCTCCAGGCGCTCCACCGTGCCCGCTTGGACAAGGCAAAATCTAGGATGCGGCGGTGGACAAGGCGGAGATGGATCTCGAGGAGCGCGTCACCGAGATGCAGGCCTGGTTTCGCAAGGCCCACGAAGAACTGAAGGTTGCCAAGGATCTGCTGGCTGAGCGCAAACACGAGCTTGTCCTGAAGCAGGCCGATGTCGAGAAGGCCCAGGAGGCGGCGAAGGAACATGCCGCCAAGGACGAGGCCGCTCCGCATCAGCACCAGGCCGAGCTAGACTCCAAGGAGGAGGACCTTGTTGCTCGTGAGGAGGCGCTCGCCGCCACACTCCGCGGCAAGGATGAGGAGGTTGAGAAGCTTGCCGCGCAGCGGACTCGGGAGCGGGAGCAGAGGCACAAGGAGGCACTCAATGCTCAAGCCCTTGTCCATGCCGGCAAGGTGAAGGAGCTAGAGGTGGAGTGGGACGTGGTGAAGAAACAAGTCCTAGAGCTAGCGAAGGAGAAGGACACGATCAACGGTGCTTTGGTGGAGGCGCAGGCCGAAGTCCTCTGCAAGGCCGAGCTGCTCTCCAAGGCCAACGATTCCATCAATGACCTGAAGCTGAAGCTGGAGGGCCTTGCGGGGACGCTTTCGGAGGTCAGGGCCTGGGAAGAGACCCTGACCAAGGACCTGGAGGAGGAGAGGCAGCAGCGGAGGAATGACGCCACCGAACACAAGGAATACGCGGAGGGCATAAACCGTTGGGTCAGCTGCCTCGCTGACGTCGCCGGCAGGACCACCACGAAGCTCGCTGCCATGGGGATGCCAAACGTGAGGTACGCCCCGGAGCTGAACGTGAGTCCCAATGCCAAACTGACCCTGTTCTTCGAGGGCGTTCTTGGAGCCCTGGAGCAGCTCCACTCCAACCCGGCAACTTATCTGGCCAACGAGTCCCGGAGGCTCTGCCGGGGTGCCCTGACCAACGTGCTCACCAAGGTGGCGTTCTGGAACCCCACCGTCAACTTTGCCAACGCATTGGAGAGCTTGCCGGAGGAGGCAGACCTCGCGGTGCTCAAGGAGCGTATCAAACCCATCATCGACTGCGTCGATGGAGTTGAGAGGGTGGAGGGCCAGCGCCGGGACTAGGCACCTCGTTTCTCGTCGCCGCTGCGAGTTCAAGACCAAGAAAATTTTATCTTAAGTTAGAAGCGCATCGATTATTTGATGTAATATAACTCTGCAGTACTTCAATATCACGCATGTTATCTTCCCGTTAGATCTTTCTTTGTATGTTTGCACCCTACACTTGGTAAGATAAGGCTGTCGGTGCGTAAACCCATGCCGTGGTGCTTTGAGGACGGATCCTTAGCACCCTGCCGGGAGGGCGCTTGCTGCCGAACAAACCACCTTGTCGCCCCCAGCGCGGTCGCTTGAACTGTTGAGCAGACTCGGAACAGGACAAGAGCGCTACTAGTAGCGGGTAGGCCACCTTGCCGTTCTCAGCGCGGCCGCATGAACTGTCGAGCGGACTCGAAACAGAAACAAGGGTGTTGCCAATAGCGGAAGGGTCTCATTGCGTGCAGGTTTCCCATACAAGGAACGAGATCTTCCGAGGAGGACAGACTTATATAAATGAAATTAGCCAAATTTTTGTATGACAGAGGGCGGATGATCGACGTCGCCCTCTCCCTTCGAGCCATCCCGACGAAAGAGTCGACGCGTCGGCTCCAAAACCAGATTTCCACGGCTTGCGCCCCCTCCTGGCGCGCCAAAGATGTCGGGGGAAACGACACCTACGGGATCACGAAGAATCCCTTTTGCTACGGTTGGCGGGCACGGGGCTGTGGAAAGAGCGGGATTAAAATATCAACGCAGAGGGATTATCCAGGTTCGGGCCGCAAGTGATGCGTAATACCCTACTCCTGCTGGTTTATGTTTATCTGGTGTTCTTGGACTAGCTACAAAGTGTGCAGTGTCCAAAAAGTTCGAATCCTCTCTCAGTACGCCGCGAGCCTCCTTTTATAGTTAAAAGGGGCTGCCACAGTGGCACACAGGAGGTGGAAAGTTGTACAATAGTCGAGTCTATCTCTTGGCACTGTAGGACAAACGCATTTAATGCGCTGCTGACGTGCCCTTCTTGCTTTATCGGGGACGGCAAGGAAGCTCGTCTCAGTTGTCGCCGCCTCGCCTGGCTTCGACGCGCGTCCAAGCTGAGAAGGCATGTAGCGCCATGCTGGCTGGCTGGCTGCTGAGTTGGTGCGGTGGTAGAGTCTTCACGAAGATCTGCATGCCACCACGCAGGTGCTTGCTGAGTTGGCCTAGAGACCGCGCGACGCCACGCAGGTGCCTGCCTAGTTGGTGGGCTGGCAGCTGTGTGGGAAAGGCGGCGGAGTCTTTGCTGGTGGGGGCCTGGCCGTGGCCCCGCGGATGTCTCCGTCAAGGGTCTTGCCGGGGCCCCGGCAAGGGTCTTGCCGGGGGTGTCTCGTGGGTATCCTCGGCAAGGATCTTGCCAGGGATCTCCGTCTTCTGATTCTCATCTAATCTTGCATGTTCTTGGTCTTCACAAAGATCTACATGCCATCACGGAGGCGCCTCCCGAGCTTTGGTTCCAAGGTGGTTGAGGGCGTCAGAACTCTTAGGCTCAAGGGTGGCAGCCCTGCTGCCGTTGGGCAAGTTGCCCCAGCAAGGTTCTTGCCGGGGCTGTGGAGGCCGCCCCGGCAAGGGCCTTGCCGGGGGAGTTCACCTTGCCCTTCTGCTCTTCGTGTTTCTGGCTTGGCGGGCTCTGCTCGTCTTGTGGCTCTGCTTCCTCTGCCCCGCCAAGTGTGGCCAGGGGCGTGGGGCTGCGACTTCCTGCGCACAAGTAAAGGGGTACAAAAAGGGAACCCTACTTTTGTACACCGACAGATTATGTGTGGAGGCTTTATATACCCCTCCACCCCCATCTCCATTTGAGAGAGAGCCGTCGAAACGTGCCTACACTTCCACCATTCATTTTCTGAGAGAGAACCACCTACTCATGTGTTGAGATCAAGAAATCCCATTCCTACCATTTGAACCTTGATTTCTAGTCTTCCCCAAGTTGCTTTCCACTCAAATCCCTCTTACAACATAGAAAGAGTTGAGTGCTGGGGAGACTATAATTTGAAGCACAGTAGCAAGGAGTTCATCAACAACACATTGTCTATTACCTTTTGGAGAGTGGTGTCTCCTAGATTGGTTAGGTGTCGCTTGGGAGCCTCCGTCGTGATGTGGATTTGAACCAAGAAGTTTGTAAGGGCAAGGAGATCGCCTACTTCGTGAAAATCTACCTGAGTGAGGCAAGTCCTTCGTTGACGATGGCCATGGTGGGATAGACAAGGTTGCTTCTTCGTGCACCCTTCTTGGGTGGAGCCCTCCGTGGACTCGCGCAACCGTTACCCTTCGTGGGTTGAAGTCTACATCAACGTGGACGTACGATAGCACCACCTATCGGAACCATGCCAAAAAATCTCTGCGTCTCCATTGCGTTTGCCTTCTCCAAACCCTTCCCTTTACCTTCATATGCAATATTTTACATTTCGCTGCTATACTCTTAAAATTGCATGTGTAAGTTGATTGCTTGACTTGTGATGATTACTAAAATCTGCCCACAACTAAAATTGGAAAAAGGAAATATTTTTATTTGGTCAAGTAGTCTAATCACCCCCCCCCCCCTCTAAACATAATTTCGATACTACAACACCGATGAACCATCTCTACAAACAGTGACGTTGGATAAAGACCCTTCATCTTCCGCAACTAGCAACATTCTAGACAAGTCTTCCACATACAACAATAAAAGATATGGGGAGAGGGGATTCTTATGCCTAAGTCCCCTAGTGGGCAAGAAGCACCCAGTTTCAATAGATTTGAAGTGAACATAATAGCTTACCGAGTACACACATTCCATGAGCATATCAATACTCTCTGGCGAAACCCAGTTTCTCCAACATTGCCCTCAAAACATTCCACTCCACCCCATCATACGCTTTATTCATGCTTCAGTCTAGTTTCCAACATCTTACTATACACCACAAGACATAGACTTGTGGTACTATATTCAGTAATCTTCTTTGGAACATCAATTTTTGGTATAAGAACTATAATAGTCGCATTTACCCCTCTGGTATTTTACGTGAATTCATAGCCTGGAGAACCTCGGCTACAGATCTTCCTGAATCATGGGCCAAAACCTTCTATAAAAATATCGCATGAAAACCATCCACACTAGGCTCCATATCCCTGATGCTAAACATTGCATTTTTAACCTCTTTAGCTATGACGACACAAGCAACACATCATACATTGCAACAGTGACCTTTGCTTGTACACTATTCAGCACCTTGGTCCCAGAATATTCATTTCAGATGTGAACAAATCACCAAAAGGTTCACAATATGACATGCTAGATCATCATTCCCTTCAACAGTGTCGCCGATATCATCATCTAATTTTACTTTCACATTTTTATTCACGGAGAAGGAAATTTCAGATGCCTTGTTTCAGATTGGTCCTCTAAAGGCACGAAGACCGGACGACTTCCCGACACAGTTCTTCCAGCAGAATTGGGCGATAATGAAACCTCAGGTGGTTGCAAGAGTGATGGAGTTTTTCAGGTCTGAACATATGCCACAGGGGGTAAATGATATGTCCAGCAGGATGAACACATGTAAGAAGCTGTTGCAAATACATTTTTCATGCAACCCACGTTTGAAAGTATCAAAGAATTCTGACTTTGAATACCATAAGTAGGGGAGGTACATTTCAATCACATCTTTTTTCTGAGTGAAATTTCAATAACACCTAAAACACAAGAATTTGCAAGCACCAAAATGGATAGTAAGGGAGTGTATAATAGTGGGACTAACTTACCCCATCCCACTTAAACTGTTTAGTGGACATCTGTGGGACGTCATAAATTTTAAATGGGCTATCCCATTTAACCCATCGGGACTGCACTAATATGCTTTGCCCATCCCCAGCAGTTCTCTCGGAAAAGTAAAAAAATCAACCTTGACAGAGTAGACGCGCAGACCATCTGCTACTTCGCCGAAGACCGGAGTGCCAATCGACCTGGGAGGCCTGGCAAACCGACCAGCCTATCAAGTACGGCGACATGCTTGACGTTTCTCGGGACCTCACAATGCAGGGCAGCCCATGGCGCCCAGGGACACGCATGCAGTCGGCCGCCACACCCAACGCGCCCATCAAAGACATTGGCCGCGGCCAGCTCGCAGACCCTGCCGATGCGGGTCACGTTCACTGAGAGATCGACCTCCGTCACAGTCTCAGTTGTTACAGAGTCCGTCCTCTTCAAATGCCACATGGTCGGACTTCTTCTTGGTCTGGCCGCACTGCACAGGCAGCGTTGGCCGGATCTGGGAGGCAGACGGGCGGCTGCAGAGAATGCGGATGGCCACCGCTGCTTGTCAGGCCAGGACGGCGGGACACAGGGTGAGAATCGGGCCTCCTTCACGCAGCGGCCAAGTCAGGAACACGGTGAGAAGTAGAGGGCACAGGGCAAGAGGCGGCGGCTCTGGGAGGGAGTTGAACAAGAACAGGGGATGGCTGGCTGGGACGCACCACCTGCACTCGAGACTGACAAGCAGCGTCGTGTAGAGGATGCAAGCTCTGGGAGTTAAACCGTGTTCTCTGATTTCTCAATGATGACCGATTCATCTGTTAGGATTCCATCTGTTATTGTAGAGCTTACCCAACTAAGCCCACTTAATCCGTCTAAGCTTTGGCAGGCTTCCCGCTCACGCCCACCAAGTTGTATTGGGACGAGGTGGGCAGAGGTGGACACCCACGAGCAGTCCCACCTGCAGCCTTAACAGCAAATCACAAATCACAAATCATGATGAATTATTTCAGAAGAATATTCCAGCGTGTATATTCAGATACACCGCTATTCATCAGGAAAAAGGACACAAAAGCAGCACAATCTCCCACATTCTAATTACACCACATCAACTTCTAGAATTCTGACCATATATGAGTTGGCTAAAAATATATTTTCCAACATTGTCTATGCTTGGTTAACAAAAAAAAAGTGTTATCTGATACGATCCATGATTACAGATCATGCACAAGAAATTGTCATCATGATCGACTCTTCTTTCCGTCCTGCCCAGATGGTTGCTTCATGTTAAGAAGATGATGAAGGCCGGCGATAACATGCTGCCTGCTAGTTGGAACTCCGGTTTTCGCTAGGGCTCTACCATTCTTGTCCAGGAGCACAAAACAAGGAACATATCTGACATCATAATGCAGAAGCTGCAAATATACATATAATTGTTGCTGTTAAAAAGCTGGAAGCATCAGACTTCAGAGTGGAAACGTCATGGATATGAAAGCATGCGCAGATACTGCAGTATATGAATATGGACAACCCATAGTACTAATAGCATCTTCAGTAACCACATGGTGTATGTCGTAACGGTAAGCAACCTCAAAACAAACAATGTCAAGAAAAATAGCATCTTCGGTGAGCTTGGTAAGCTGAGCCTGTGAGCCATAAAGGAGACTAGTATAAAAAAAATGTTTTCAGGAATTGTTACAGACTACTAACATGCAATAGAACTTTTTTGGAATGGTGAGAATTTTTACCCAATCCCTTCATGTGGGGAGGGAAGTTAGTTCAATTTCCAGAACATCACAAGAGATCAAGTCTAATCCCTATCTACCCTAAACGAATTGGAACCCTGAGTGAGTTGGTGGATGGTTTTGGGTGTCTGCGAGACTGGAACAGTTTGTAGTTCAATTTCAAAGAACTTAAGTCTAGCAACTGAGCAACCCTTTCTCCAAATGGGAAAGCAGAATGGGCCAATGTTTCTGCAGAAAACGACAGCAGTACTGCTGACACAGAAGAACCAAAGTAGAGATCAACCATGTTCGAAATGATTAGCAAGTCAGATATTCAAACAACCTTAACGCCCAAAATAACCAAATTTAGCATCAGTCAAGCCTCTGTTATACTTATCCTGAACTGCCGTCTGCTTATCCTTCAACTAAGCCCACCATCTTCATCGCCCAAGTGCTTACTTCCAACTTTCCAAGCACTAGGGGCTTGTTCCATCGTATTGACATGTGTTTGAAAACCTATGTGGACCTACTCACAAAGGTACCACTATTACTGTTTTAAAAAAAAGGATACCATTACTAGTAAATACTACCTAGCACCTTCGAATGCATGTCCTAGCCTTTTTTTTTTGGCATATCAAATATCCGTAACAGAGTTCCTTAAAGTAAACTATAGCATATGCATCATACCGCTTGATCGATGCTAAGTAGAAGAATAGCCATGTCTGTGCAGAAAGAGGATGTTGCGGACAAAGGGGCTACGGCGCTAGGAAAGGCAATAGGAGCATCGTGGCAGCAATACATTCGGCAACAATGGCCAGGACATCCGCCAGCAGCAAGACAGTCAGGTTGTTCGGGAGTCCAAAACTAACACTAGCAGCAGAATGCAGCAAGAGCCTAGGGCCCATGAGGATTAAGAAGTTGAATCATATGAAAAGAACAACATATTAGAGATTGAGCCAGATGGTAGATGTAGGTTAACCAAGGGTCTGTATCCCAGTCGACATAATCATTAATTGGGGTCCGGTCATCACTATATACTATATAGGGGTGGGCACTGTGTGTCTTGGAGATTAAGAACCATGTCTAATCCTCATTTGAAGTGCTCTATCATGTATAGTTTATTTCTCCTTAGTCTAGCATGTCATACCCCTCATGTTGCACTCTCCGAGCCATTCATCTGCATGGTATTTACTCACTCCATCAGTAACCTTCAGATGATGAGAGGATAACACAGTTAGACGATTGGCTATAACCTGACAGTCAGGAGGCATGTTCAAGTTGAACAAATTGTTGCTTCTACCGAGGCTACATTTTAGCAGTAACAAGAGCCTTCACCAACACACACTAATGACTGCAAACTATGTCCACTGATGCTACCATTGCAGTACATAAATCAGTGTAAAGTGTAAACACCACAACTCTTTGATCTCAAACAACGCAGCTGACTGTGGGTTGTGGAACAGGGATTGACATAACCACATCTAAGATAAGAAGCTCATCCTCATTCATTTACCGTTTTATGAGTTAACACGTGGCTTTCAAGGAAGTGGAACCTAAAGCAGCAACTTTCAACACCCAATTCACATACGAACTGAAATGCAAGCACACCACAGGGTTTGAGTTAAATGAAAATAACTGCACCTAACTCTTCAATACCATCCCAGCATATGCTAACGAACAAAACTTATAAGCAACCAACCTTCTCTTGAAATATCAGTGTTTATAACCTCAGTTCTCTACAAATCACCACACAATGCACCAGCTCCGACAAAAAATAATTAGAGCAACGAGGCTAACGAGACTAATCCATCGATTGATAGGAAAATTAACAGCATAAATCTAGAGAATATGGATAGCAACGCAATCGGCATGAACAGGAGGAGACGCCCTCACCTCCGGGAGCCACCGGTCGTCCTCGGCGTCAGCGAACACGAAGCTCGCAGATGCATTGCCACCGTCCTCGAGCTCGCGCACGAGGCCCTGCAGCGATGAGCAGAGGCGGCAGCGCGGCGAGTAGAACTCCAGCACCGTGGTCGCCCTCGCGCTCACCAGCGCCGCCGCCAGCGCCCGCTGCTCCGCGTCCCCGCGGTCCGCCTCCACCGGCGCGGTGCCCGGGTAACGCTTCCACAACCTCGCACCATGACCTCCGCTCCCAGTGGAAGCGGAGGGGATGTCACCGGCGATGACGAGGCCTTGAGCGACGGTGGAGATAGACTTGGAGAGCCAGGGGCGCTCGAGGTCGCCGCAGGGGCTTGGGCTGGCGCTAGGGCTCGCATTAAGGCTAGGGCCCCAAGGCCACTTGAAGCAGATGAAGGGAGGGGGCTTCGCGGCGGTGCCCATCTCCTGTGGCCGGAGGCTGATCGCCGCCAGGGAGGAGCGGGGAGGTGTCGTTGAGCCGCTACGGACGAACTCAATTTGTGGGAATTTTACGTCTGCATATCAGGCGCTAAGGAATGCGGTAGATTACAGCAACTCGAACAAATGAATGGCGGACCGGTTCCACCGGGCGCAAATGTTCGTGGTGACCGGCGTCTTTAACCTAGGACGGCTTGCTAACAGGCCCGGCCAACCACTGACCCACGGCTTTCCCATAAAAGATCCCAATCAAGCTCCTCGCTTGGATTGTCTCGAAAAAAAAGCTCCTCGCTTGGAACCCTAGTTCACTCAATCCCCTCTCTCCTCCGTCCTCTCCTCTTTCCTCTCTGATCCCGATCCAATCCGACGCAATGTCAAGCTCCGGCAGCCACTCCGGCTCCGTCCTCAACGTCGACGAGGAGCTGGCCTTCTGCATTGCCTTGGAGTGGTTCAAGGTGGACATCGGGGTAGCTCCGGATCTCCAGCGTCGCCGTAGCTTCAGCGACGACGCTGCGCGGACGTCGGAGCTGACCCCTCCCGTCTTGAGGGCAGCACCGTTGGGGCAGCGCAATCCGCTCCGCCCCCGCGTCATCCCCTTCCCCCGTCGGCCGCTTCTCCGCGTGGCCCGCGATGGGTGCTAGTGCCCGTGCCGCCGGCCCGCATGCGCACCCGGGAACCGCTCGCCGCGAGAGGCAACAGGCAAGGGAGAGGGACGTAGCGGAGCAGTCCGCGCACCACCGCCACAGGTTGCCGGCGGAGCCCAACGAGGACGAGTGGCTCCTCGCTGTGTCTACCGTTGGTCGCTCATGACGGCGGAGACGCATGCTCGCCGCCTAAGGCAGAAGAACGCGAGGGCGCTCCGACTTGCCATAGAGCAGTCGGAACGCGAGGTGAAGGAGCTAGCGGTGGAGGCGGGACAACGACGACGATGACCATAGTTCCACCTCCTCCGACAACCAAGATCCTCCACCAATTACGGACGCCTACAGCTACACCGGCGACCGGATGGGAAAATGCCCAGCGATGAAGTGATGAAGATGCTCCTCCTCCTATGTTTATTATCGGTTTTTAGTTGTTGAACTCAAGAACTTGTCCGCCAAAGAGAAACAAGCAACTAACCTTGGGGATGCCCCTGAGTGGCATCCCCTCTTTCTTCTAATAAACATCGGTATTTTACTTGGAGCTATATTTTTATTCGTCACATATCATGAGTTTAGCTTGGAGCGTCTTCTGTAATATATGAGTCTTAGCTTGTTTTAGTTTTTAGTTTGTGTCATATATCCTTGCTGGACAAAATTATTTGAATTGCTCTTTATGCTTCACTTAAAATTTTTGAGCTATAGAATTACTCTAGTGCTTCACTTATATCTTTTTAGCATGGTGTGCTTTAGTATTTTTGAAGAAATTCTCTCATGCTTTACTTAGATTTATTTGAGAGTTAGTAAATTTTTGAAGAAATTCTCTCATGCTTCATTTATATTATTTTGAGAGAAAAAAAAATTTATGCTCATGTTCTTCACTTAGATTTGTTTAAGCTATCAAAAGCAACACATGAAACTAGTCCCAAAGTGACAGATATTCTATAGGATATAATAGAAACTTTCATGAAGATTATTGGACAAAATAAACTTGATTCTTTGTAATAGTTTTTGCTGTATGATGATATAATATGTGAGTCGTGTTGGTGAGTAATTATGCTTTAGTAAGAATATTGGTGTTAAGGTTTGTGATTCCCTATGCAAGCACGAAAGTCAATAGTTATGCAATGAAATTACATTTTACTTGTGGTGCATTACTCGGTGTGAGTTATGCTTAATGCTCACTTACATGATTTTTTGTTTCTTGGTTGGATGCTTCTCAATCTGCTAGCCTTACCTTGCACTAAGTGGGATTACTACTTGTGCATCCAAATTCCTTAAACCCAGTTTTGCCATATGAGTCCACCATACCTACCTATATGGGGTATTCTCTTGCCGTTCTAAGCAAATTTGCATGTGCCATCTCTAATTTTCAAAATAATATCCTTTTTGCGTGCTCGTACCGCTCATGAAATGGTATGGGGTGGCTGATATTTTTCCATGCTAGATGTGTTATTCTCAAGATGAGTGTTTATTCACTTGTCAATGCACGAGAGTACGGCAAAGGTATTAGGGATGCCCAGTCCCGAAATGAAAAAATGAATTAATTTTATGTTGTCAAATAATAAATTCCTTGAAAAGTGTTGATATGGACGGCACCCGTGGATATAGTCACTACTAGGAAAAGGGCTATAGATGATATGGACATTAATGGCGCACCATGTATGTGGTGCGCCACTGCTATATAGCAGTGGTGCACCAGATACAGGTGCGCCATTAGTGTCCTCATTACTAATGGCGCACCAGACACACGGTGCGCCATTACTAGCAAAATTTATTTTTTTATTTTTCCAAAACTATTAATGGCGCACCAGGGCACAGTGCGCCATTACTAGTTTTAACTAGTAATGGCACACCACAAGCTCTGTGCGTCACTACTAACAATTTTTTTTACTTTTTTTTTCAAAACTAGTAATGGCGCACAAGTGCGAAGTGCGCCATTACTAGTTCAAACTAGTAATGGCGCACCACAACCACCGTGCGCCACTACTAACAATTATATATTTTCTTTTTGCAAAACTAGTTATGGCGCACCCCTAACTAGTGCGCCATTAGTAACCAGGGTTACTAATGGCGCATTTTTAGGTGGTGCACCATTAGTAACCTAAGACCAGCTAGATATTTTGGACAGCCACCTACCACACTCACTTTCCCCACTGCATTCTCTCCACCTCCTCCTCCTCCAAGCTTGTCTCGGCTGCCTCCTCCTCCTCACCTCATTTGCACCATAGATTCACCCAAATTAAGTAGTTAAGTTATCTTTTTTTGATAGGTAACTAAGGGGAAAGCTTTCTTTATGTTGTAGATCTACTTTTTTCTCCCTCCAACAACGTGCACATGCACTTTTTATGGCCTAGCTAGATCTACGTATGTTTGTGGTGTTGCATATGTTTGTGGTGTTGCATATATGTTTGTGTTTGCAGTGTACGGTATTTGAAATGCGATAGTTGCCAATATTTTGCGGAATGTTGATTCATTTCGTTTGGCAGAATTTGGCACTATGCATTCTTTTTGGTCCTATTTTTAGGCAAAGTCATGCCAAAAAATTTCTTGGTTCTAAAATATCGTTTTGCTCTACCCCGCAGGCGACCATGGTCCGCACGATGACCGAAGGCATCGTGAATAGGTTTTTGAGCTCCGCGAAGGCCGAGATGCTTCAAAAGAACGAGACGGAGATAAGAGGTCCATGTCGAAGATGCAAGATGAAGAGCCTTATCACGGACCCGGATTCCGGGCAGGTGCGGGACCACATGCTCTTGCGTGGTTTCATGGATGGCTATCGGTGGCAAGGTGATGAAGATGACTATGAAGTCGTCCATGGGGGCCGGGCAAGAAATGAGGAAGGGCAGCAAGACAACCACCGCGGCGAGGGCGGGTGAGAAGACGAAGAATCTCCAGGACATGATCACGACGGTGATGATGTACACAGTCATCATGTAGAAGATGCCGGACATGATGATGAGGAAGATCAAGACGAAGGGCATGCTCATGAAGATGAAGATGCCGGAGCAGATGACGATGGACCATCGATGGGCTGGGTGCAGGACCCTCATATTCAAGAGCTGCTTCTCAAGCATACGAATAACGCAAGAGCTGCCGCCCGAGAGAAAACCAAGCTGGATCAACTGGAGATAGACGCGGTTACTCCATTGTATGAAGGATGCAGGCCCGAGGACACCTGCCTGAAAGTAACGCTCATGGCTCTGGAGATGAAGGTAAAACACAAAATGACAGACGCATGCTTCGACGAGAACATGTCATTCTGGCACGAACGTCTTCCCAAGGGGAACAAGTGCCCAACCAGTTTCGAGGAGGCGGAGAAAATCGTGTGTCCTCTGGATTTACCGCACGTGAAATACCATGTGTGCATGAACAATTGCATCATTTATCGGGACGAGCACGCGGAGTCTACCATATGTCCGGTGTGCAGCGTCACTCGATACAAGAAGAGGAAGAAAGCTCCTCGAAAAGTGGTGTGGTACTTTCCGAATACTCCTCGTCTGCAGTGCTATTTCGCGGACCCTAAGCTAGCAAAGCTCCTGCGTTGGAACGTGGATAGGGAGGAGAAGAAGCGAGAAGATGACGGAAAGGATCCGGAGATAAATAAAAAAGACAAGATGCTGAGTCACCCTAAGGATGCGAGCCAGTGGCAAGCGTTGAACTTCGAACACCCAAAATTTGGGGACGATCCAAGGAACATCGTGCTGGGCGCGAGCACCGATGGAGTTAATCCGTTTGGCAGCCAGAGAAGCACACATAGCAGAGAGTCTGCTTGGTACCCTGCTCAACATGCCAGAGAGGACCAAAGATGGGCCGAAAGCAAGGGCAGACTTGAAATCAATGGGCATCAGGGAGGAGCTTCACGCTAATGATGATGAGGCAAAGCAGGACACGGAAAGTCGTCGCAAAGGCAAAATGGCCAAGAAGACCGGAAATGACTACCCTCCCGCGTGCTTCACTCTAAGTTAGGAGGAGATCGAGCAGTTTTTCACCTGCCTCGTAGGAGTAAAACTTCCTTACGGTTACGCGGGGAAGATAAGCAGATACCTAGACTCGGTGAAGCGAAGTTCAGCGGGATGAAGTCTCACGGTATCACGTCTTGATGACGTAGATACTTCGATTGCAATCCGTGGGATCATGGACGCGCACGTCCGTGAAACGCTATTTGGCCTATGCAACTTTTTCGACGTCATCTCTCGGAAGTCAGTTGGCGTGAGGCAACCCAGAAGGCTACAAGAAGAGATCATGGTGATACTATGCGAGCTTGAGATGTACTTCCCGCCCGCATTCTTCGATGTTATGGTGCATCTGCTGGTCCATATCGTGGAGGATATCATCCAACTCGGGCCGACGTTCCTGCACAGCATGATGCCATTCGAAAGGATGAATGGTGTCATCAAAGGATACGTTCGCAACATGTCACGTCCAGAGGGAAGCATAGCCAGGGGCTTTCTGACCGAGGAGTGCATCTCCTTCTGCATGAATTATCTAGGCGTCGAGAACCCCGTTGGTCTGCCCGTCAACAGGCACCTCGGTAGGCTCGCTGGATGGGGTCACCGCGATGGTCGCCGCGAAATGCATGTCGACTTCGAGGGTCGACTCGCCGACTTTGAAAGAGCAAACCTAGTCACACTAAAACACATAGACGTGGTCGATCCTTGGGTGGTAGAGCACAAAACCTTTATTGAGAAGACGTACAATGACCGAGGCCAACAGAGGACGAACGGAAATATAATCAAAGAGCACAACTCATGTTTCACGCGTTGGTTCAAGGAGAAGCTTCTGTCGTACCCTTTACATGAGGATTCTTCCGCGGAAGAAAAACTCATATTCGCCTTGTCACAGGGCGCCGAGCACAACCTGATGACCTATGAGGCGTACGATATCAACGGCTACACATTCTATACCGAGGACAAGGACATGCAGAGCGATGGTTATCAGAACTCTGGGGTAACGGTGGAATCCTACACCTGTAACGACAAGGACAGATACTACGGAAGGATCGAGGAGATCTGGGAGCTAAGCTACGCTGGAGAGATGTTCCCGATGTTTCATGTCAGATTGGCCAAGAGAGTCCTAGAAGAAGACCGGTATTTCACCACCATGGTTATACCCGAAGCCAAATCCAAGACCGCGGGCGCAAACGTCACTGCGAAAAATGAGCCATGGGCATTGGCTTCCCAAGTGGACCAATGCTTCTTCATTACCGACCCGTCAAAGCCCAGTCGTGTTGTCGTGAGGAGAGGCAAAAGGAAGATCATCAGAATGGATGGAGTCGCCAATGAGCAAGACTTCAACAAGTACGGCGACCCGAAGATGGAACATGTCGACGACGATGAAGTTCCATACACCACAACAAGAAGCATGACCACCCTACCTAAAGGACGTCCGTTCAACAGAAGAACTCCATTTGCAAAAAAGAAGGGCAAGAAGATTGTGAAAAGATAGCTAGCTAAGATCGATTGTATTTAAATCATAGTCTTCATTTCTCGATTGTATTTCGACATTTTGAAATGATATTTCTTCTGTTCTAGGCCTCATGAATATTGAATTTGTTAATATTTTTTGAACTCATGAATATTTTTAAATTTCATGGGCACTTTTTGAATTCATGAATAATTTTCAAATTTGATGATATTTTTCATATTCATAAATGTTTTACCAATTCACAAATGAATGCAACTAAGAATCCAAAAATATTGATGATATTTTTCAAATAACAAATTTGATGATATTTTCAAAAAAATTGATGATATTTTCAATTAAAAATAAAAAACAAATTTGATGATATTTTCCAAAAAAAACAAATTTGATGATATTTTCAATTAAAATAAAAAAACAAATTTGATGATATTAAAAAAACAAATTTGATGATATTTGATGATATCTTCTGTTCTAGTCCTCATGAAAATAACAAATTTGATAAAAAAACAAATTATTAGATGCAACAAAAAATAATGAAAAAAAGTTACTAATGGCGCAGCAGAGGAGGGTGTGCCATTGCTATCAGAAAAAAAAGTTACTAATGGCGCACCAGAGGTGGGTGCCCCATTGCTAACAGGTTTTTAATGGCGCACCCCTAGATGGTGTGCCATTACTATCCTTCCCCCCTCTAGCTAGATCCCCCTTCGCCCGATCCCCCTTCCCTCCCTCGCCAGATCCCCCTTCCCTCCCTCGCCACACCCGCTCCGTCGACCCCCGCACCCGCTCCGACGACCCCCGCGCCCGCTCTGACGACCGCCGCGCCCGCTCCGACGAGGTGCTCTGACCGAACAGGCAAACAACCCTCCTTCGCTCGGCTCGAACTCGAGCAGGGCCTGCGCTAGGGTTCTAGCGCCGCCGCCGGCCCCGCCTCGCCGCCTCGGTCCTCGCCGCCGCCGGGACCCACTCCCGTCGCAGCGCAGGTTCCTCCACGGCCCATCTGCCCCTCTGCCCTCTGCCGCAGTCGGGACAACGGGAAGCCGCCGCCGCGCCCCTCTGCACCGGCTGCCCACGGCGCATGCGTCCTGAAGCTGCAGATCATCCAATCCTCCACTCCTCCACGGTGAGCCATCCTCTCTCTTCCAACTCACTGTTCTTCTTTTTAAAGCTATAAATTGTTTTAGGACCTTTCGGGGATCCGGCCTGTTCCCCTTCTTGACGCGTTGTGGCCATGCTTGATGCAGGAGCTCAAGAACCTGCGGCCGCAGCTCTAATCCGCCTCCGAGTACTGCAAGAAGTCCTACCTCAACACCCGCCAGAAGCAGATGTGAGTAGCCACCTCTACTGTTCCTCCTCTCCTCCATTAGAAGTAGTCGCAGAGTTATTGAGTGGACGGACATGCTTAGATGGGCCTGGAAGACAGGAAGAACATTTAACTTGAAATGGTCATGAATTGGAACTAAGTGTGTGTAGAACAACGACAACTTACACTAGTTTTGTGGTCTCCAGCAAGTTTACGAGCAAATAGAATTTTCCTTCTCTTTTAGAGATATGCAGGCAACTCCCTGATCAGTGTTGTTGTTGGTTGTTGTAAAAAACTAGTTACCAGTGCACAAATGAGTTTGAGACATGCCAAGCTAAGCTACTCACCATTTGAACTTTTTGCGCCATCATGAGTTATATGGATGTTAGACGTTTGTTACATTCTAGTTCTGGCTACCGTAATTGGTTATGACCATCATGACTGACATCACCTTGACAAAATTCTACTCCACATTGTCAATTGGTTGCCATTTGTTACTATACCAGCCAACTAGTGCTAATTATTTACTACTTCTCCAATATCAGTTTTCAGTGAAAAAACAAGACAGAAAAGTGGAGCAGGAATTTGGCACTAATTGTTTTCCACTTATCCCAAAATGAGTTTAAGAGTGTAGTCTAGCAATCATCTGCTACTGTAACCGTATGATATTGGTAGGTGTAGATGTGAGTGAGGGGATTGATGTCCAGATGTGAGAATGTGACTAGCTAGGCAACAAATTCTGCTAGCCGAACTGAACAAGGATATGTCATTTTGGTTTTATCTAGGATATGAGAGTGGTGATATTCAGAGTACTCTAGTACAGTACTCCTATTTGTTTTCTGAAGATATCTCTTTGCTGAACGACAGAAAGTTTTCAAGCATGGAGTAGAGTCAATTTTGTATGGTAAATTTGGTGAATGAACAGTCAACAGTGTAGTGATTTAAGGAGGAAATCATTATCTGCCATCTTCTGAACATCATTACCTTATAGTTATCTGGCTGGATTTTCTTCTTCTTAAAAGCATCAAATTCAAAGTATAGTTTTACAAGCTTCTGCAACTTTTTCTTAAAAGCCCCAGCTATACATTTTATCACTTGTTCTTTTCTTTAAGAATATGGAACCTATTTGTGTAATCTGACCTATCTCTCCTTGATTCTGATGTTGTAGCTAGAACTGCCATGAATGGTCAGTATATATAAATTTAGATGTTAAAATGGTCGCTGGGTTCTCATAGTATACCGTTTGAGGGGTTCATCGTGCTGCAATAGATCTAGGCAGAGCATGGCATGTTACTACCACAGAGGTACCCAAATATGTAGGTGTAGTTTGTGTTTTTATTTGTTCACACTATCGCTGTATTGCTCAATTAGACAATTAGTGTTTATGAAGAAGAAGAATAAACCTGCTGCTGCTGCTGTTATGCCTGTATTCACTGCTGCTGCTCCTATACTTGTGATGATGCTACTTGTGATCTTGTGAAATGACCCATTGACAACTTCATTACGCGGGGATAATGATTTTGCAGGTACCCGAGGGGCCCTTGAGTTTGCCGGAATGTCGATTAACTTCCGTTCCGGCAAATTCGGGTACTCCATATGTCCTATTTTCAGCAAAGGTCATGCTGAAATTTTCCGTGAATTTTAGCATGACTTTGCTAAAAATAGGACATATGGGGTGCTTGCGACTAATGCATGGGACGGGGTATCTTAGTACTTAATTAAGTAGGATCAAATGCCTCTTGTGTTATACATATAGAAGTGTGATATCAACTCATAGTTATTACTCTATCTGTCACCATATATGTGTATCCAACCTTGTTAACTTCTTTCATTTTGTAGTCTGTGTTAACTCAAGTATGTGTGATATATATACATATGTGTGTGCCTGTGATATAATACTCTGTTTGGGATAGTTTGAGCTGCAAGTTGCCTTCTCTGTTTCTCTGGCTGTGAGGGGGTAGCATGATCGGAAGCACCAGCGCTCTTTTCCTAGGCATTCGAGTAGGCGGTGTTGCCGATGCGATCTGCCATTTAGAGTACCCATATATATCAGTCAACCTAGGGTGCCTCGGCATCGATAAACCCTAAATGATGAAAACTTAACTTAACATTTAGGGTGCCTCAGCATCGACAAACCTTAAATGATAAAACCTTGGCTTTTAGGGTGCCTCGCTGTCGATAAAAACCTAAATGATGAAAGCTTAGGCTTTTAGGGTGCCTCGGCGTCGACAAACCCTAAATGATAAAAGTTTAGCTTTTAGGATGCCTCGGTGTCGACAAACCCTAAATGATGAGACCATGGTCTTGTTCCTTGACAATAACCAACTTTTTGACCAAACTTTTTTCCTATTTAGAGCAAAACATGGCCCACAATGATGAGGCCGGCGGTTTGGGCAAGGCATTCTGGGAGCTGTCCCAGGAGATGGAGGAAGAACCTCACCTCTATGAGGACGCCGCGGAAGACACCGATCCCGACTACACAACCACTAGTGGCGTCGGGGATGACACCACTGATGGTGCCGCCGAGGATGCCACCACTGATGATGGCGGCGCATTTACGATGGAAGCTAATCAAGAGGCAACGGAAGGACCGGCGCCCAACGTGCTCGGCACCGTCAAGGAGGAATTTACTGAAGTGTCCTCCGAGGGGCATCCAACGGCGCCCAAAGAAATAGTCAAGGGGTACGCGGGACAGCTCGGGTGCATTCTCTGGAGCACCGTCTCGATCAACACCGAGAACCTAAGGCATCCTGACCGAGGGAATTTGCGCAACCTCCTCTTCACGAAGCTACACGAACGATACAAGTTCCCTGGTGACTTTGCAAACACACGCCTCTCAGGGAATAAAGTGAATAGTGCCGCCCTCACGAAGATGAGCAAGGCCCTGGCTACTTGGAGAGGCGCGGTGAAGAGAATGATTGAAAAATGTGATAGTTATGAGAAGATCAAGGAGAAAAATCCTTCGATCAATGAAGATGACTATCGGGAGTTCAAGATCAAGTGCGAGAGCAACGCATCCGAGGAATCAAGTCAGTGGGGGAAAGATATGCGGGACTTGAACTTAGGGGTCCACAAACTCAGTCCCGGCGGTTACAGAGTGGCGGAACCTATATGGGACAAGGAGGACGCGGAGCGTGCCGAGCAAGGCCTACCTCCCCGCTTCGAGAAATACCGTGACAAGCAGACCAGGAACTATGTCAGGGCCCGGTACAAGATTGACCCGGTAACCAAGGAGCTTACCACGGATCCGAAGACCAAGGCGCTTGAGCGTGTTATGGTAAGGAATACACCCCCGCATAATTAGCTCCATATGGTTGCATTCTAGTTAATGAAGCCAAATTTCTAAATGGTTCACGTTCCTTTCGCAGGACACTGAAAGCAGTAGCGCGGGGTCGTCTCAGAGCTCCCCTTTCGACACCCCTTTAAATAGGGCATTGAACATAATGAAAAACAAGGATAAGCTCAGTAAGCCGTTGTCAGCTGGTCGTGTGGCCGGCAAAGGCTTGTCCACGAAATGGTCGGAATACTATACCGCTGGGCAAAAGGAGAGAAAGACCAGCTCGGAAAGCCAGCAGCGCGAGGTTCAACAACTCAAGGCACAAGTGGCCAGGATTCCGGAGATGGTTGAAGAGCAAGTGCGAGACCAACTAGGAGCGACGATCACCGCCATTATACTTACCTTGGTTTCTGGGCTGCAGGCGTGGGTGGCGGGCGGTTAACAGGGGCCGCCCCTGATTCCCAGCTTCACGGGTAGCAACTCGCGCAACGCGTCGGCGACGCCATTGGTGTCTCCGGCGGAGGCGGCATTGGTGTCTCCCGCGGCGGCGCCATTGGTGTCTCCGGCGGAGGCGGCATTGGTGTCTCCCGCAGCGGCGCCGACATTGCAGCTTAATGCACCGGGTGTGGGAAGAATACGCCGGCCGGCACCTCGGCAGCAAGCGGCCCCTCCGTCAATTGCACGTCCGCCGTTGGCGGTGCCTCGACATTAGCCAAGATCGACGCCATCACGGTAACTAATTAAGCCTCTCAGCCGATGACTTCATCTCCTTGCCTTTGACTGGACATCCCTGACGCCCTACATGTTTTCGCAGGGCGCCGCTGACGTTCCATGCACTCTCCTGCACTTCGTGAACGATGAGTTGGTCGATGTCGCCAAGGGCATAATCGTTCAACCGGGCAGCCGCGTGTTCCACGGTAATCAGATGCCACCCACTGTTTATAGGGTTCAACTGGTTCGGGTGCTGCCGGGCTTCGACGACATGTTACCTCCGTATCGACCCCATGGGGCGGACGAAGATGATGTGATGACCCTCAGCACCTGCATAAGCTGGCCCATGCTTTGGCTGAAGAGCCAGATTCGTTTGGGGGCGGGGGACACCACCCTGAACAACACCGCCCGGTCGTGCGGCGCCAAGCCATGGCAAGACCCCCGCAACGCTACCGGACATGCCAGACATGCATATGGCACAGGATCTGGACATGCATATGGCACAGGACCCGGACGACGGCGACGATGATGACGACGGTACATTTACCAACGTCGATAAGTACTTCAACGAAAATGGGTACGCTGACGAATTCTTGGGGCCTCCTTCTCAAGAACCCAACCCTGCAAAAGACGATCTAGCTGGTACCGCGGAGAAACCCAATTGCAACAGGCTTCATCTGGCGTTCAGTTCTCAGGAGACGCCTCCAGCTGCTGCCTTCACCGAGCCTCAGATAGCCGAGGTGCGAAATATTATCAGCCCCAACACACTCAAGAAGGCGGTCTCTGAGCAGAACTCGATTCCATTACAGCAAAAGAAGAAGGGACGGAAAAGAAAGAGTAACAAGGGTGCGAGCCAGCCGGCACCGAGTACGATCCGTGCTCAGGACGGGCCACCTTCACCTAAGGATATCTCGAGGAGGGTGCATGTGGCGGGTAGGCCGATGCTACCGACTAATCTGCTCAATGCTGCAACCGGTGCTATGCGGAGTCTGCATGACAGTGTTCTTTCTTTGGAGAAGCTGCATCTCTCCGGGAATGATGTGGCATACCCGGTTTTCGTGGCCAAGGTGCTAGAGGGCAAGGGCTTTGTGGATAGCGCCATCGGGGGTACGATCGTCCTGCAGTTTGATGATATCTTCGCTATGTTTAACCTTCACCCGCTGCATTACACCTTCGTTCGGCTATTTTTGCTAAGTCTGGAGATGCGGATCATTAGAGACAAGACCCCGGACATCGTGATAGTCGACCCCTTCTACATGCATGCCAAGATCTTGGGCAGCGCTGGGGACCGGCAAGTCACGATTTCATACCTCGAAGGCGTCATTATGGCAAACCTAGATAAGGATAACTTCCTCGTGCCTTACTTTCCCGAGTAATTCATCCCCTCACCGCCCCGTAAAATATGATTTCTTAGATTTCGATCGTTCTTTTTTTCTAACATTCCGTGTTTTGTGCAGTGACACACATTGCACACCCATCCTCTTAAGCCCGAAATATTCCATGGCCACGTATTTCGACTCGGACCGTCAGTCGAAGAAAGACTACACAAATATCAAGAAAGTTATTGATGATGTTCTCCCGGCTACACCAGATCTGGAGGCACCTTCAGCAGGCCAGAGGTACGGCAAGCACGTGTTCACCCACAATACGACGTTCCCCTGCGTCAAGCAGCTGCCTGGCGGTCAGAAGGATGCCTACTACGCCCTCCATCACATGCGGGCGATCGTATGGGACCATATTCACCTTCTGCTACCAAATAATCTCAAAGATTGGGCCGCACGCTTGTCGGCAATCCAGGACGCGGACATCAGACAAGAATTCTTTCGCATCCAGTCGGAGTTTGCGGAAATCATCCATCAAGATGTCCTTCGTACCTCGGGGCAGTTCTATCTAAGATATCAACCGTCCAACAGTGAGATAGAAACAACGCTACAAATGCAGGCTGACAACGCCCGCGATTTCATGACCATCACGACAGATGGTGGCTTCATCCACGCTCCGGTCCCCGAGTCGAGTCGAAAGTAGTGATGCTATGTAGTTATGAAATATCGATTAGCTCATGTTGTAATTAAACTTTAATGAACTTGTATGTCTCTTTGGTTTGGACAGTCGCTCAACTTATATGTAATCGATGCTATTTATTAGTAGGACCATGAATCGTGCTATTAATGTCTTGCTTTTCTCTTCCGATCCTTTTGTTGCATACTTATATATTTCTTATGTATTTTCTGTGAATTGCTACTAACGTTTTGTTTGGCTAGTGCATAGAGATGCCGTCGTATGTCGTGTACAAGGGTAAGGTTCCCGGAGAATACGACGACTGGGAGGAGTGTTGGAGACAGGTTCACCATTTCAGCGGTAACAGGTACAAAGGGTACACCACTAGGCGGAGGCGGAAGCTAGATACGCGTGCTATCTAGCGGGAGAGAGGAGGGAGCAGAGGAGGAACCGGATGAAGACTAGTTTCATCGCGATGATGCTCATCGTTATGACCATAGCTCTCTTCTATGTGATGGTAGTTTAGATGATCGATATCGACTTGTAATGTGAAGACAAACTCGCTACTCGCGGTCTCGAGACTTGTAATGTTCTAACTTTGTTCGGTATTTTGAATTCGGAGACTAGCTAATATGATGAATTGTATTCGAAGACTAATCTTCTATTGTATTCGATGAATCTGCTGTTTATATGTTTTGCTGTCTATATTCTATGTAGTAGTATATTTTGTAACCTGTGCAAATATCAGAAAAGAAAAAAAATAATTCCTAATATTCATATTAGTGGTGCACCATACAGCACATTAGTGGCACACTGCTATAAAAAATACTAGTGGCGCATTATCTTTTAGTGCGCCATTAGTAACCCAGAGCACAAGGTAAATATGGCCCCCTAGGAGGCATACTAATGGCGCACCAGGGGACATACTAATGGCGCACTTCCTGGTGCGCCACTACTGTCTGGTATACTAATGGCGCACCAGGGGTGCGCCATTAGTATTAGTTACGAATGGCGTGATGATAGTGGCGCACCTGTAGTGCGCCATTAATGGCCAAAACAGGTGCGCCACTAACAGGCCTTTTCCTAGTAGTGAGTTAGCCGTGGAATGTGAAAGTATGGTGGAAAAAGAAATAAACTTTATTTTCTGTTTGGAACCGCCTATGATATATCTAGCATGGAAAGTATTGGGAACTACTCGATCGATTTCTTTGATAGGAAAAGCTTGCCACCCAAAATGTTTTATCTCTATCTTTTTCGCTTTCAGCTTTGGCACCTCTACAAATCCCTACCTCCCTCCGCGAAGGGCCTTTCTATTTACTTTATGCAATTTTTATTTTTATTTGAGTCTCCATATTCTCTTATAAAGCACTAACTAAGGGGCACTATGATCGCACTTGAGCATTAGATATAGCTAATATGCGAGTATGTTTCATGAATGGATCAATGATTGAACATTATGGGCTAGGGACGCTTTAGTGTTGATATTTTGAAAGACATGGCTACTTGTTGATATACTTGAGGATTGAAATCTTCATGTCAAAACTAGACTATTGCTTTGAATCATATAAAAAACGAAATGTCCATGCTACAAAAGAAAAGAATATGGGATGAACATGTTAGGCAACATTCCACATAAAAAATTATGTTTTTATCATTTACCTACTCGAGGACGAGTAGGAATTAAGCTTGGGGATGCTAATACGTCTCCAACGTATCGATAATTTTTGCTTGTTCGATGTTGTTATATTATCATTCTTGGATGTTTTACAATCATTTTATAGCAACTTTATAACATTTTTTGGGACTAACCTATTGACATAGTGCCCAGTGTGAGTTGTTGTTTTTTGCTTGTTTTTTAGTTCACAAAAAATCAACACCAAACATAGTCCAAACGCAGCGAAACTTTTTGGAGATTTTTTCTGGACCATAAGGAACAACTTGGGCCGAAGAAGTACCAGAGGGGTGCACCTAGGGGGCAGAACCCACCTGGACGCGCCCGGGGGCCCAGGCGCGCCCTAGTGGGTTGTGCCCACCTTAGTGGCCTCCCGCACCACCTATTTACTCTATAAATACCCCCAAAATCCAAAAACCCTAGGGGTGTCAACAAAACACAATGCCAGCCGCCGCAAGTTCCACAACCACCAGATCCAATTAAACACCATCACGGAGGGGTTCATCATCCTCATTGGTGCCTCTTAGATGATGTGTGAGTAGTTCATTATAGACCTATGGGTCCGTAGGCAGTAGCTAGATGGCTTCCTCTCTCTCTCTCTCTCTCTCTCTCTCTCTCTCTCTCTCTCTCTCTCTCTCTCTCTTGATTCCAAATACAATGGTCTCTTGGAGATCTATTTGATGTAACTCTTTTTGCGGTGTGTTTGTTGGGATCCGATGAACTTTGAGTTTATGATTAGATCTATTTTATCCATGAAAATAATTTGATTTTTGATCTCTTATATGGATGATTTCTTATATCCTCATATTTCTTCTTCAAATATTTGGTTTAGTTAGGCCAGCTAGATCAATTTTTCTTGCCATGGGAAGAGGTGCTTTGTGATGGGTTCGATCTTACGGTGCTCAGTCCCAGTGACAAAAGGGGACATGAAACGTATGTATCGTTGCTATTAAGGATAAGAAGATGGGGTCTATTCCTACATGAATAGATCTTGTCTACATGATGTCATCGTTCTTATTGCATTGCTCTGTTTGTCCATGAACTTAATACACTAGATGCATCCTGGATAGCAGTCGATGCGTGGAGTAATAGTAGTAGATGCAGGCAGGATTCGGTGTACTTATCTTGGACGTGATGCCTATATAGTGATCATTGCCCGGATATCGTCATTATTATTTGAAGTTCTATCATTTGGCCAACAGTAATTTGTTTACCCACCATGTGCTATTTTTCTCGAGAGAAGCCACTAGTGAAATCTACGGCCCCTGGGTCTATTCTTCATCATATTTGCTTTCCAATCTATTATTTGCCTCTTTTATTTTCAGATCTATTAATCCAAAAACCCAAAAATACCTTGCTGCAATTTTTTCTTATTTATTTTATTTCTCATTTCCGCGAGATCTATTTATACAATCTACTACAAATTTATCTATCTTTTACCCGGGTACATGCACCGTTTACATAGTGTTGCGTGGTTCTCCTACTTGTTTGATAACCTTGGTCTCATCACTGAGGGTAATACCTACCGTAGCTGTGCTGCATCATCCCTTCCTCTCTAGGGAAAATAATGACGCGGACACGAGCCATCACGCACCATCTCCTCTCAAACCCTAGTTCAGCTCTTGTGTTCAATCTTTGTACCGGAACCTCAGATTGGTACCTGTGGGTGACTGGTAGTGTTGATTACATCCTTTAGTTGATTACTATATGGTTTATTTAGTGGAAGATTATATGTTCAGATCCATTATTCTATTTAATATCCCTATGATCTTGAACATGATTATCATTTCTGATTAGTTACTTTTGTTCTTCAGGTCACGGGAGAAATCATGTTGCAAGTAATCACGTGAACTTGATGTGTTCGATATTTTGATGATATGTATGTCGTGATGCCCTTAGTGGTGTCATGTGAACTTCGAATACATAGCACTTCACCATCTTTGCACCTAAGGGAATGCACTGTGGAGTAGTTATTAGATGATGGGTTGCTAGACTGACTGAATCTTAAACCCTAGTTTATGCGCTACTTCGTAATGGACCGATTTTGATCCAAATGTTTAATGCTATGGTTAGATTTTATCTTAATACTTTTCTCATAGTTGCGGATACCTGCGAGGGGGTTAATCATAAGTGGGAGGTTTATTCAAGTTAGAATAGCACCCAAGCACCGGTCCGCCCACATATCAAATTGTCAAAGTAGCGAACGCGAATCAAACCAACATGATGAAAGTGACTAGATGAAATTCTCGTGTGCCCTCAAGAACACTTTGCTTATTATAAGAGACCATTTTGGCCTGTCCATTGCCACAAAAGGATTGGGCTACCTTGCTGCACTTTATTTACCGTTACTGTTACTTATCCCTTACAAATTATCTTGCTATCAAACTACCTGTTACCGACTATTTCAGTGCTTGCAGAAAATACCTTGCTAAAAACAACTTGTCATTTCCTTGTGCTCCTCGTTGGGTTCGACACTCTTACTTATCGAAAGGACTACAATTGACCCCCTATACTTGTGAGTCATCACAACTCATTTATGATGCTGTTGCCGGGGAAGGAAGCGCTCTTGGTAAGAGTAAATTGGTAAGGAAAACTTTATACTACATGCTAAAATTTATTGTCACTTGCTACTATGGAAAACCATCCTTTGAGGGTTTTGTTCGGGGTATCTTCACCTCGACCGAAAGCTCAGTTAGTTGCCCCTCAACCTATTGCACCTACTAAAAATATTGGTTATGAAATTCCTTCAGGTATTATAGAACAACTACTAGCCAATCCTTATGCAGGAGATGGAACAGAACATCCTGATATGCACTTGATCTATGTGGATGAAATTTGTGGATTATTTAAGCTTGCAGGTTTACCCAGAGATGAAGGTAAGAAGAAGGTTTTCCCTTTATCTTTGAAGGGAAAATCATTGACATGGTATAGGCTATGCCTTGTTATTGGATCTTGGAACCGGAATTGTTTGAAATTGGAATTTCACCAAAAAAAAATATCCTATGCATCTAGTTCATGATGATCGGAATTATATATATAATTTTTGGCCTCGTGAAGGAGAAAGTATCGCTCTAGCTTGGGGGAGGCTTAAGTAAATGTTATAGTCATGTCCAATCATGAGTTCTCGAGAAAAATTATTATTCAGAACTTTTATGCTCGGCTTTCTCGTGATGGTCAATCCATGCTTGATACTTCTTGTACTGGTTCTTTTATGAAGAAGACTATTGAATTCAGGTGGGATCTTTTAGAAAGAATTAAACGCAACTCTGAATATTGGGAACTCGACAAAGGTAAAGAGTCAGGCATTAAGCTTGAGTTTGATTGTGTTAAATCATTTTATGAATACCGATGCTTTTCACAAGTTTAGCACTAAATATGGACTAGACTCTGAGATAGTAGCCTCTTTTTGTGAATTATTTGCTACTCATGTTGATCTTGCTAAGGAGAAGTGGTTTAAATAGTATCCACCTATTAATTAAGAAGTTAAAGAACTGATTAAAGCTAAAGATGAAACTATTATCTACAATGTTTATCTAGTTGTGCCTACCGCTTATTTTTAAAAAGCACCTTTCCCTGTTAGGATAAAGGAACATGCTAAGGTATCAACTGTGGTTCACAAAAGTAATATTAAAGCACCTAAACCCTCTGATCCAATTAAAGTAGAACCTAGTGTTGCTATGGTTAGAGATCTCCTGGTAGAAAATATTGACGGGCATGTTATTTGTTTCTGTGATTAAGCTGCTAGAATTGCTAAATCCGATGAAAAAGATAAACATAGACCTGTTGTTGGCATGCCTGTTGTCTCAGTTAGTTTATGTGACTTAGGTGCTGGTGTGAGTGCTATTCCTTTTACCTTATACCAAGAAATTATGAATGACATAGCACCCGCTAAAATAGAAGACATAGATGTTACTATTAAACTTGCAAATAGAGACACCATCACACCACTTGGGATTGTTAGAGATGTTGAAGTATTGTGTGGGAAAAAAAATATCCTACTGATTTTCTAGTTCTTGGTTCCCCGCAAGATGAATTTCGTCCCATTATCTTTGGTAGACCTTTCTTGAACACTGTCAATGCTACTATAGATTGCCATAAACAAACTGCCAGTGTTAGCTTTGGTGATGAGTCTCATGATTTTAATTTCTCTGAGTTTAGGAGGCAACCTCATAGGAAAGAACTACCTAGTAAGGATGAAATAATTGGTCTTGCTTCTATTGCTATGCCTCCTACTGATCCACTAGAACAATATTTGCTACACCATGAAAATGATATGCACTTGCGTGAAAGAAATGAAATAGATAAAATTTTCTTTGAACAACAACCTCTGCTTAAACACAATTTGCCTATTGAAACTCTAGGAGGACCTCCTCCACCTAAAGGTGATCCTGTGTTTGAATTAAAACAATTGCCAGACACTTTGAAGTATGCTTATCTTGATGAGAAAAATGTATATCCTGTGTCGGTGTACAAAAGTAGGGGCTCTACTTTTGACCCCTTTACTTGTGCAAGGGCAGTCAGAGCCACGCGCCACGGCCACACCTAGCAGGGCAGAAGGGGGAAGCCGGAGAGAAGCCGAGGCACAAGACAACCGAGGCAACGCTAAGACCAAAAACACCAAAGAGCAAGAGGGCGAGGTGGACTCCCACGACAAAGCTCTTGCCGGGGCGGCCTCCGCGGCCCCGGCAAGGGCCTTGCCGGGGAAACTTGCCCAACGCCAGCAGAGCGAGCCACCCTTGAGCCCAAGGGTTCCAAAAGCCGTCAACAACTACATTGGAACCAAGGCTCGGGAGGCACCTCCGTGGTGGCGTGCAGATCTTTGTCAAGATCATAAACACACGATCAGATGAGGACAAGAAGACGATGACCCTCGGCGGGATCCTAGCCAAGGGGATCCAAGGCGCTTGCCGGGGACGACTGCAACGCCACGGCAAGACCCTTGTCGGGCCCCCGGCAAGACCCTTGCCGAGGGCATCAGTGGGGCCACTGCCAGGCCCGCACCAGCCAAGACTCCACCATCGTACCCAAGCAGCTGCTAGCTCAACCAGCTGGGCAGGCACCTGCGTGGCGAAGGGCGGCCTCTACGCCAACTCAGCAAGCACCTGCGTGGTGGTATACAGATCTTCATGAAGGCTCCACCACCGTGCCACCTGTCACGCCCAATATGCGACCCTATCCAAAAGGAACTCGACGGTCCCACCAAGGATAGACCCGCATATTGAAACGCTTTTGCAAGGTGGATATCATTACATCAACATTACATAATAGATAGGGATACATACATAAGGCACAAATGCCACAAGAATACATCAACTTCAAATACAAGAGATCAACATCCGACTACGGATGAAACATAAAAGAAGCTCAAACAATATCCACCTCGCTAGCCCAGGCTGCCGACCTGGAACCTATCCCCGATCGAAGAAGAAGAAGAAGAACTCCAATGAAGCAAACATCGCTCTCACGCCATGATCATCGCAAACATGTACCTGCAATCGGTGGTGTAGTAATCAGGAGCCACGAGGACTCAAGCAATCCCATTACCATGGGTATCAAGACTAGCAAAGCTTAAAGGGAAAGGAAGGGATAAAGTGGTGAGGTTGCAGCAGCGACTAAGCATATATGGTGGCTAACTTACGCAAATGAGAGCGAGGAGAGAAACAAAGGAACGGTCGTCAACTAGTAATGATCAAGAAGTGATCCTGAACACCTACTTACGTCAAACATAACCCATAAACCGTGTTCTCCTTTCGATCACCCCCGAAAAGAGACACTCACGGTTACGCACACGGTTGGTGTATTTTAATTAAGATCAACTTCGGGTTTTCTACAACCGGACATTAACAAATTCCCATCTGCCACATAACCGCGGGCACGGCTTTCGAAAGTTTATACCCTGCAGGGGTGTCCCAACTTAGCCCATGATAAGCTCTCGCGATCAACGAAGGAATAGACCTTCTCCCCGGGAAGACCGATCAGTCTCGGAATCCCGGCTACAAGACATTTCACAGCAATAAAACAAGTCCAGCAAGACCGCCCGATGCGCCGACAATCCCGATAGGAGCTGCACATATCTCGTTCTCAGGGCAACACCGGATGAGTCTAGCTACGAGTAAAACCAACGTTCAAGTTGTTAAACAGCAATTTAATATGCACCACGATGATCTACACGAAATTCTAGTCAAGTTACATATAAAGTTCATTAGATTCGGAGCTACGGCCTAGAAGATATGAGCAAAACAAGATGAGCATGGCATTGGTGCAATATGCATAAAAATACCAAGCAAACACCTCAAAACATGGATGCAACATGATAATATGAAACTACATGCAAAATCAAGCAAGTTTCATATAGAGCACAATCAAAACGGAGCAACGGATCAACACATACACATGAAACAAGTTTAAATGACAAGCTGTCCAAAACAGCAACTAGGCATATTGCAAGCATCAAAACAACATGCTACAGCACCTCAATATGAAAACAAAAGGCATGGGCATGATGTACAGGTAAAGCATTACAAAACATGAGAACTGAGCTACCTCCAGAAACTACTAGAACATGCTCAAAAACACATGGCAAGATTGCAACTAATAACAGTTTCAGGCATTGGCAGAAATAACAACAGGTTGCAATGTTTAGAGCTATGAAACAACATGTTACAGGAACTTATCATGGCAAACAAAGGCATGGCATGAATCTACTAAAAGCATATAACAAAAGTCCTTTAGTGACCATAAGCCAAAAAGGATCAGAAAATATAGTAACACCCATGTCATTATCGAAAGTCTCGTTAACAGATTCAGCAACATGGCATGTTTAAAAACTGATAACGAGAAGGCATGTTTACAAGCTCAATGCACTCACTACAGAGCCTTATATGAAAAACTAAGCATACATACATCAAGAAGACATGGCATAGAAGAAATACATGGCAAGAACAATAACATAGCATACAAGGATCAACCACAACAACCTAGGCAAAGTTGAATAACATGTATACAATCTGCCAGGAAACATTTGATAGCAAAAGTAGAGCTCGATTGACTCAAGCTATAGCACTCCATAATTGCAAACAAGGGAATGAATGGATAAAGCAAGACATGTTTTACAAAACACCCTTACTGAAGTATCTCAAAATATGCATATATCTCTTGGTATCATCAAGTTAACATGGCATCAAAATCAGCTAAAACAGGGCTGAAATCAGCAACAACAAGACACCTAGTTTGCATGCTTGTGCTAGTCACCACATAGATCACAAAAATACATAGCAAGCACCACTGGAAATAAGACATGGCATATTTCAAAACACATGTAGGACTCAAGTCCATAGGATGCACACATCAATCATGGCAAAAATGACAAAAGTGCAAGTTCTGATAAAAATCAGAAACTAACATCACATAGCACTCTTCTAACAGCATTTCGGGCATCAAGATGAGCTCAAATGAAAATGATGCAATGAGATGAAATGATCTACTCTTCGAGACGAACATTTTGACATATTATACGCGCAAAACGGAGCTACGATGACAGAGATACGATGCAACGAAAATGGAACAAAATATATGCAGAAAAAGGACTTAGAGGATTTTTTTAGAGGGGGGAAGTCAACCCTGCGTGCACGGTTTACGAGGAAGGCCGGAGAGCTCGCCGGAACACTCGCCGGAGATGCGGTAGAGGCGGCCGGGGAGGAAGGGGAGGCCACCGGAGATGGGGCCGGCGGATCCGGTACGGGCGGCGAGGGCGCCGGATCCGGCGCGGCGGAGGGCCTCGCTGCCCGAGCGCTGCTGCCGGCGAGGACGGCGCTGCGGAGCTGCCGGGCGGCGGCCGAGGCGCTGGGCGGCGGTTGAGGCCCGAGCCCGCTGGAGGCGCTGTGGGCGCGGAAGCGCGGACGGGCGTCAGCGACGGGCGGAGCCGCCGAGCTCGGCGACTTCGCCGCCGGAGGCGGGCGCTGGCGGAGTCCGCCACCGGCGGAGGAGCCGGGCGGCGGAGCAGCTCGGGCTGGAGCGGGCCATGCGGCGGCGGAACTGGGCAGGCGGGCTCGCTGATGGCTTCCGGGCGCGCGGCGGGAGGCGTGGAGGAGGCGCGGGGTGGTGGCGGCGGCGGCTGGTTGGGCGGCGGCGCTAGCGACGTGTCACGCGCCCATTGGCCGGGCGACGTGGCTGGCTGGCGGCGGACATGTCCAGAGCGGTGGGGAGGTGTCCGGCGGCGCGAGGAGAGGGATGACTAGGGTTTCATCTGCGAATTTTCGGGGGGAGGCACCTATAAATAGGTAGAGGGAGCTAGGAGAGTCCAAATGAGGTGCGGTTTTCGGCCACGCGATCGTGATCGAACGACCGAGAGAATGGAGGGGAGTTTGCTGGGTTTTGGGCCACTTTGGAAGGGGTGTTGGGCTGGAAGGAGAAGGAGGCTTTTGCGGTTACCCGGTTAACCGTTGGAGTACCAAACGACCTCCAAATGATCCGAAACTTGACAGCGGTTCACGGTGCTATACCAAGGCCGCTTGACAAACCTCGGTCCATTCTGAGACCATTTAACACCCGCACATGAAAAGAGGTAAAAGGGGGCGCCGGGAGACATAGGAGTGCCGGATTGCAAAACGGACAACGGGGAAAATGCTCGGATGCATGAGACGAACACGTATGCAAAATGAAATGCACATGATGACATGATATGAAATGCAGATGATGACATGGCAAAGAGAGACACGCAAGCACATGACATGGCAAAGACGGCGAATAACTGACGGACACCTGGCGCATCGAAACCGGGGCGTTACAACACTCCTCCACTAACAAGAGATCTCGTCCCGAGATCTTAGGACCGAGACGGAAGGGAAAAAGGGATGAGGTGAAACAAGAACTCAAAAGAAGAAGCAAAGACTCGAGAGCACTCGAGAATGAGAAAGGAACGACGAGAATGACGAGAATAGAAAGCTCACAGAATCAGATAGACTATTAAAGCACTCTGGTTAGAACGAGATAAGAAACGAATAAGACTAAAAGGATTTAGGCAGCACTCCGGCTAAACATGGAGGAATAGAACACGAACTTCAGAAGATGGAATGGCACTTGATGAAGACCTGACACAAAACCTCCGGAAAAAATTGAAAGAGAATTGATTGAAAAGAATTTAGAAGGATTGAATGGAGTTGTTGAGAAAATCAACAACGAAAGAATAAGCTTGATGTGGACTTATGGAAAACATCTCAAAATTATGAGGTGATAACCAACCGCAAACGGAAATGATCGGATAGCTGACAAGAAGGAAGAAATGCAAAACTCCACTTCAAAAGAATACGGAGAATTAATTGCACTTCAAGATGCGAGAAGAAAAGATACTTGAACTCCACCAACAAAATCTTGATGAACTCTTGAAGAAAAGGTTAAATCATGAAGAACCACCATGAAGAACTCCGGTAACAAAAGGATGGCGAGATAAAATGAAGGATGAAAGAATAAGATGAGCCTACGATGAATTAGATGGAGGATTCCGACGAAATGACGGAGGAAATTTGAACTCCGGAAAAGAAAAGATGAAAAGACTAGGAACTAGAATAAACTCCGAAGGAAGGGATTAATCAGCTTGGATGAAATAAGAATAAGATTTATTGTATGCTTATCCTTCATCAAATTAAATTGATGACAAGCAATGGATTTTACATACTACTTATTCTTCTTGAAAAAGAATTAAGAAGTGACATGTCGCAAACTTGAGAAGGTCTTCATGAACCACCGGTAGGATTGAAAGAACGGATGAATTAATATGATAATCAAGGAAAAATAATCTTGAACGAACCACCGTAAGAATTCGAAAATGACTGATGAAAGGAAATGAATCACCGGGTAGAATTTGAAACCACGAAGATACTTTAGGGAAAATTAGAGACAAGAGAACGAAGAGATCGCGAACTGATTGGCGAATGCTTGAACGAAGCGCCGGAAGAATATTGAGACGAACGAAAGGGGCACGAATAAGCTCTGTTGGAAAAGGCAGTGCCTAGAAGGCGCTTAGGCACGCCTAGGCGCTAGGCAATGGCCAAACGCCTCGCCTAGGGCATAAATGGATGTCTAGGCAGGGCAAGCAAGGAATTGCCTACCCAAGCAAGAAATCATGCCACATACTACATCGATATGCCAAACGGGTTATATTCCAATGGAAATAGGTGGTAATTAACTTATTTATATGCCCTAAACTAATATCAACACCCATATAATAATCACAAATACACTACGAGTAAAAACTATATTACCGCCTAGGCTGCGCCTAGGGCGCTTATGCACCGCCTAGGCACTAGGCGAAGGCCAACCGCCTCGCTTACGCCTACCGCTTTTTCCAACCTTGCGAATAAGGAATAATTGGAGAATGACTTAGAAAAAACTTGGAACGACGAAATCTTCTGAAATGGAGGCCTCCGGATAATCGAGACAGAAAACAACTCCTGAAATGCTCCGGATGGATGAAAACAATTTGCACAACTGGAAACAATTAGATAGGATAACATCGAGCTAGGACCAAGAATCTCCGGGGGAACGGACAAGATTTAAAAGAAACTCTACTTCGATCTTCAAATGACGACGAGAAAACACCACCAAAATTAATGAGATACTCCGGAAGAATGAAAAGCAAATAGGTTGAGCCAACAATGAAATGATTTGAAATTGATCTTGGAAAAGATCTGACTGATGAAATTCATACTTACGTCACACTTGAAATGGATTGAGAATAACTCCGGGGAAATTAGAAGAGTCAGGTAAGATCCTGGGAAAAGACCTGTGGGTTAGGGCCCACTAAAAGAAAACACCGTTGGAAAAGGATGATGAATAGATAGATGATGCACCGGAATGATTGAAATATTTAAATGGGGTGACAACCTCGAATTAATTAGAACACAGACGGATCTCCTGAGATGTCTTGAACACTCCGGAAGGATAAACTGGCGAGAGGCGAACGAGCAGGAAAAACACTTGAGCCGAGGGAAAAGAATATGATCAACACCGAAAAACTTGAATCGAGTCCACCGGAAAAAGAAAGGGATGAAGAATGACGAACAAGACGAGAATTCACCGGTTGAAATAATTGTCGAAAGGCTGAAGGGGTTCCGCGCGAATGAGATAGCTGGTCGAAAGAAACTCGAACTCCGAGAATAATAGGGTGGAGGGCGGAAAACAAAGGCAACTTGGAAGGGGAAATCGACGAATATCTTGAAGAGAAAACACCGGTTGACAACATTGAGGAAAGAAAGCAACGACTTCGCACGAGTAGGATGGATACTCGATACAGACTCCGGTTCCGAGAAGAAGAAGGGAGGGCGGGTGGGAAAAACAAGAACAACTTCGGACAAGGAAAAACAACGACGTCGGCGAAAGAACTGAGGATTGAACCCAAAGATGAAGAGGGTCGAGTCGACTTGACGAGAAAAGCACCGGATGAAAAGAGTTGGGGGCCAACTACCGGAAAAACCAACTGCGTGATCCTAAAGAAAATTTTTGAACGGGAAGAGGAATAATTCAAAACACCTACGTCAAGATTCCTTACCAGAGCGACGAAGGGACTGAGAAGTAAAAAGAATTCCTACTCTCCGATATAACTAGACTCCGAAAATAGTTTTATTCTAGACTCAACTGCGGCCAAACTACACGATCAATCAAGGGGCTCCTAGGGTCGGTCGAGGCTCGATACCAACTTGTCACGCCTAATATGCGACCCTATCCAAAGGAACTCGACGGTCCCACCAAGGATAGACCCGCATATTGAAACGCTTTTGCAAGGTGGATATCATTACATCAACATTACATAATAGATAGGGATACATACATAAGGCACAAATGCCACAAGAATACATCAACTTCAAATACAAGAGATCAACATCCGACTACGGATGAAACATAAACAGAAGCTCAAACAATATCCACCCTGCTAGCCCAGGCTGCCGACCTGGAACCTATCCCCTGATCGAAGAAGAAGCAGAAGAAGAACTCCAACGAAGCAAACATCGCCTCACGCCATGATCATCGCAAACATGTACCGCAACTGGTGGTGTAGTAATCTGTGAGCCACGAGGACTCAAGAATCCCATTACCATGGGTATCAAGACTAGCAAAGCTTAAAGGGAAAGGAAGGGATAAAGTGGTGAGGTTGCAGCAGCGACTAAGCATATATGGTGGCTAACTTACGCAAATGAGAGCGAGGAGAGAAACAAAGGAACGGTCGTCAACTAGTAATGATCAAGAAGTGATCCGAACACCTACTTACGCCAAACATAACCCATAAACCGTGTTCTCCTTTCGATCACCCCGAAAAGAGACACTCACGTTACGCATACACGGTTGGTGTATTTTAATTAAGATCAACTTCCGGTTTTCTACAACCGACATTAACAAATTCCCATCTGCCACATAACCGCGGCACGGCTTTGAAAGTTTATACCCTGCAGGGTGTCCCAACTTAGCCCATGATAAGCTCTCGCGATCAACGAAGAATAGACCTTCTCCCGGAAGACCGATCAGTCTCGAATCCGGCTACAAGACATTTCACAGCAATAAAACAAGTCCAGCAAGACCGCCCGATGCGCCGACAATCCCGATAGGAGCTGCACATATCTCGTTCTCAGGGCAACACCGGATGAGTCTAGCTACGAGTAAAACCAACGTTCAAGTTGTTAAACAGCAATTTAATATGCACCACGATGATCTACACGAAATTCTAGTCAAGTTACATATAAAGTTCTTTAGATTCGGAGCTACGGCCTAGAAGATATGAGCAAAACAAGATAAGCATGGCATTGGTGCAATATGCATAAAAATACCAAGCAAACACCTCAAAACATGGATGCAACATGATAATATGAAACTACATGCAAAATCAAGCAAGTTTCATATAGAGCACAATCAAAACGGAGCAACGGATCAACACATACACATGAAACAAGTTTAAATGACAAGCTGTCCAAAACAGCAACTAGGCATATTGCAAGCATCAAAACAACATGCTACAGCACCTCAATATGAAAACAAAAGGCATGGGCATGATGTACAGGTAAAGCATTACAAAACATGAGAACTGAGCTACCTCCAGAAACTACTAGAACATGCTCAAAACACATGGCAAGATTGCAACTAATAACAGTTTCAGGCATTGGCAGAAATAACAACAGGTTGCAATGTTTAGAGCTATGAAACAACATGTTACAGGAACTTATCATGGCAAACAAAGGCATGGCATGAATCTACTCAAAGCATATAACAAAAGTCCTTTAGTGACCATAAGCCAAAAAGGATCATAAAATATAGTAACACCCATGTCATTATCGAAAGTCTCGTTAACAGATTCAGCAACATGGCATGTTTAAAAACTGATAACGAGAAGGCATGTTTACAAGCTCAATGCACTCACTACAGAGCCTTATATGAAAAACTAAGCATACATACATCAAGAAGACATGGCATAGAAGAAATACATGGCAAGAACAATAACATAGCATACAAGGATCAACCACAACAACCTAGGCAAAGTTGAATAACATGTATACAATCTGCCAGGAAACATTTGATAGCAAAAGTAGAGCTCGATTGACTCAAGCTATAGCACTCCATAATTGCAAACAAGGGAATGAATGGATAGAGCAAGACATGTTTTACAAAACACCCTTACTGAAGTATCTCAAAATATGCATAGATCTCTTGGTATCATCAAGTTAACATGGCATCAAAATCAGCTAAAACAGGGCTGAAATTAGCAACAACAAGACACCTAGTTTGCATGCTTGTGCTAGTCACCACATAGATCACAAAAATACATAGCAAGCACCACTGGAAATAAGACATGGCATATTTCAAAACACATGTAGGACTCAAGTCCATAGGATGCACACATCAATCATGGCAAAATGACAAAGTGCAAGTTCTGATAAAATCAGAAACTAACATCACATAGCACTCTTCTAACAGCATTTCGGGCATCAAGATGAGCTCAAATGAAAACGATGCAATGAGATGAAATGATCTACTCTTCGAGACGAACATTTTGACATATTATACGCGCAAAACGGAGCTAGGATGACAGAGATACGATGCAACGAAAATGGAACAAAATATATGCAGAAAAAGGACTTAGAGGATTTTTTTAGAGGGGGGAAGTCAACCCTGCGTGCACGGTTTACGAGGAAGGCCGGAGAGCTCGCCGGAACACTCGCCGGAGATGCGGTAGAGGCGGCCGGGGAGGAAGGGGAGGCCACCGGAGATGGGGCCGCCGGATCCGGGGTACGGGCGGCGAGGGCGCCGGATCCGGCGCGGGCGAGGGCCTCGCTGCCCGAAAGCTGCTGCCGCTTGGCGAGGACGGCGCCGGCGGGAGTTGCCGGGCGGCGGCCCGAGGCGCTGGGCGGCGGTTGAGGCCCGAGCCGCTGGAGGCGCTGGGCGGCGGGCGCGGACGGGCGTCAGCGACGGGCGGAGCCGCCGAAGCCCGGCGACTTCGCCGCCGGAGGCGGGCGCGGCGGAGTCCGCCACCGGGCGGGAGGAGCCGGGCGGCGGAGCAGCTCGGGCTGGAGCGGGCCATGCGGCGGCGGAACCTGGGCAGGCGGGCCCGCGATGGCTTCCGGGCGCGCGCGGGAGGCGGCGGAGGAGGCGCGGTGGTGGGCGGGCGGCGGCTGGCTGTGGGCGGCGGCGCGAAGCGACGGTCACGCGCCCATTGGCCGGGCGACGTGGCTGGCTGGCGGCGGACATGTCCAGAAAGCGGTGGGGAGGTGTCCGGCGGCGCGAGGAGAGGGATGACTAGGGTTTCATCTGCGAATTTTCGGGGGGAGGCACCTATAAATAGGTAGAGGGAGCTAGGAGAGTCCAAATGAGGTGCGGTTTTCGGCCACGCGATCGTGATCGAACGACCGAGAGCATGGAGGGGAGTTTGCTGGGTTTTGGGCCACTTTGGAAGGGGTGTTGGGCTGGAAGGAGAAGGAGGCTTTTGCGGTTACCCGGTTAACCGTTGGAGTACCAAACGACCTCCAAATGATCCGAAACTTGACAGCGGTTCTACGGTGCTATACCAAGGCCGCTTGACAAACCTCGGTCCATTCTGAGACCATTTAACACCCGCACATGAAAAGAGGTAAAAGGGGGCGCCGGGAGACATAGGAGTGCCGGATTGCAAAACGGACAACGGGGAAAATGCTCGGATGCATGAGACGAACACGTATGCAAAATGAAATGCACATGATGACATGATATGAAATGCAGATGATGACATGGCAAAGAGAGACACGCAAGCACATGACATGGCAAAGACGGCGAATAACTGACGGACACCTGGCGCATCGAAACCGGGGCGTTACACCACCTCACCAGCCTGCCTGCCTACATGGCACCGCACGCATCGCTGGCCTGGGCACGTGTCGAAGTGAGGTGGAGCACCGACGGACGGGACGAGCCTCGTTCCCGTCCTCGATAAAGCTAATAGACACCTAAGTAGCGCATTTAATGCGCTTTGTCCCATAATACCGGGCGATAAGCTCGCGCGCTGTACATCTTTCCACCTCCTGTGTGCCACTGTGGCGACCCCTTTTGCCTATAAAAGGAGGCCCGAGGCGACCAGGAGAGGGATGCGGCTCTTTTGGGCAAGTTACACCCCATAGCTAGCTCAAGAACACAAGAACACTCAGTACATCCACCAAAGCAGGACTAGGGTATTACGCATCCTCACGGCCCGAACCTGGGTAATCGATCCGTGTGCTTCCTGTTAGACCTGCTCTTCTCACAACCCCACGCTCGCTAACCGTAGAAGGGATTCCAGTGATCCCATAGGTGTCATTTCCCCGACATCTTTGGCGCGCTAGGTAGGGGAAGGCGCAGTCGTGAGAATCTGATCTAGCAGTTAGCCTAGCGGTTCTACATCGCCATGGCTCCTAAGAAGAAGACGATCACAGTGATCGGCTTGTCGGGAGCGTAACGCCCGTGCGCTGTGGACGAAAGCAGCGGCCGGTCGCCGACGTAACCGAGCCGTGGCCCGCGAAAGCACCAAAGACGCTCTGGCAGTCGAGCTCGGCGAGTGGGGTTGTTCGTGCGCCAGACGACGGGCCGCGCATCGCCAAATCCAAAGATGGGGCTGGGCCCCCCACAGGTGGCGTGGGGCCCTCCAGGGGCGTCGCTGTGCCCCCTACAGGCGGCGCAGCGAGCTCCAAGACGCCCACCCCGGCGCCCATAGCACGCTCTTCCCATGGTGTGCGACACGAGCAGCGTCACCACGCCGGTGACCCTGGACACCGCCGTGGGAAGAGCCCTGTGCATCGTCCGCAGGATGAAGGAGTCCATCATGCCCGCCGAAGTGCTGGCGAAAATGGCACGCAGCCGCTGGCCCGTGATAGAGCTCCTTCTAACGTGGTTAGAAGTCGGAGCACGCCACGGTCCACGCAGCTGTCGCCACCACCCACGCCAGCAGAGGCTTTGGCGTGCGCATAGCTGCTCCTTGACTTCCCTCCTGCTGCGGAGAAGCTCGACGAGTGGAGAGCCACCATCCGGAGCCTCGTCGCCGTCGCCAATAAAGTTGATCCATGACCGGCGGGGCCCTTGGGCCGGCGCTCCGTCGAGCCACCACATGTCAGCGGTGGGAGAACCGGGGGAGCTGCAGCCACAGTACACTCTCCTCCTCCGCGCTAGTTGCCGCCGGTGCCGGTCCGTCGTGACGACGCATGTGATAACATTTCCATAGTGTCGTCCGACCAACGGACCCACCGCGACCAGCGCCAAGTTCTTTGAGAACGAGCCCGTGAAGACGCTCAAACCACTATCGAGCGCCGGCGTGATACACGCCACCAGTTGGATAAGCGGGCGGGACCCGCTATGGACCACCCAGCACCGGGGGGCTCCGGCGGCCTACCTTACGAGGTGGGTTGCCCAACCTTTACCCGTGAGCTGCAGTAGTTCCAGTGGCCGTCCCACCGCATGTTCAAGCCCGACGTCGGTGAGAAGTACAACGGCAAGACCCATCCGTCAGAGTTCCTCAGCATCTACACCATCGCGATGCAAGCTGCCGGAGCTCACGACGACAAGGTGTTCGCCAATTACTTCCCGTTGGCACTGAAGCCCAACGTCATGTCTTGGTTGATGCACTTGCCGGCGGATTCCATTTCTTCTTGGTCGGATCTGTGCCACGAGTTCGTTGGTGCCTTCACAGGAGGCTGTTGGGGAACGTAGTAATTTCAAAAAATTTCCTACGCACACTCAAGACCATGGTGATGGCATAGCAACGAGAGGGGAGAGTGTCTGTCCACGTACCCTCATAGACCGAAAGCGGAAGCGTTATAACAACGCTGTTGATGTAGTCGACGCCTTCACGATCCGACCGATCCAAGCACCGAACGACGGCACCTCCGAAGTTCTCGCACACGCTCAGCTCGATGACGATCCTCGACTCCGATCCAGAAAGTGTCGGGATGAGTTCCACAAGACGACGGCGCAGGACGATGATGATGCTCCACCGACGCAGGGCTTCGCCTAAGCTCCGCGACGATATGACTTCTCCGCGCAGGCTTTGCCTAAGCTCATGACGATATGACCAAGTGGAATATAGTGGAGGGGGCACCGCACACGGCTAAGGAACGATCCGTAGATCAACTTGTGTAGCCTGGGTGCCCCCTGCCCCGTATATAAAGGAGCAAGGTGCGGCCAGCCCAAGGGGCGCGCTGAGGAGTCCTACTCCCACCGAGTAGGACTCCCTTTCCTAGTTGGATTAGGATTGGAGGAGGGGAAGAGGGAAGAGCGCGCCCCCCGCCCTGTCCTATTCGGACTAGAGGGGAGGGGGCGCGCCTGCCCTGGCCGCCCTTCCTCTTCTCTCTATGGCCCATCAAGGCCCATAGACCCCCGGTGGTTCCGTAATCCCGGTGTTCCAGAACTTCCGCTTTCATCCGAACCTTCCAAGTCCAAACATAGGCTTCCAATATATCAATCTTTATGTCTCGACCATTTCGAGACTCCTCGTCATGTCCGTGATCACATCCGGACTCAACAACCTTCGTACATCAAAACTTATAAACTCATAATGAACTATCATCAAACGTTAAGCGTGCGGACCCTTGGGTTCGAGAACTATGTAGACATGACCTAGAACCATTCTCGGTCAATAACCAATAGCGAACCTGGATGCCCATATTGGTTCCTACATATTCTACGAAGATCTTTATCGGTCAAACCGCATAACGACATCGTTGTTCCCTTTGTCATCGGTATGTTACTTACCCGAGATTCGATCGTCGGTATCCAATACCTAGTTCAATCTCGCTACGGTAAGTCTTCTTTACTCGTTCCGTAATACATCATCTCACAACTAACTCATTAGTTGTAATGCTTGCAAGGCTTATGTGATGTGTATTACCGAGAAGGCCCAGAGATACCTCTCCGACAATCGGAGTGACAAAACCTAATCTCAAATACGCCAACCCAACTAGTACCTTCGGAGACACTGTAGTACTCCTTTATAATCACCCGATACGTTGTGACGTTTGGTAGTACCCAAAGTGTTCCTCCGTAAACGGAGTTGCATAATCTCATAGTTACAGGAACATGTATAGGTCATGAAGAAAGCATTAGCAATATACTAAACGATCAAGTGCTAAGCTAACGGAATGGGTCATGTCAATCACATCATTCTCCTAATGAGGTGATCCCATTAATCAAATGACAACACATGTCTATGGTTAGGAAACACAACCATCTTTGATTAATGAGCTAGTCTAGTAGAGGCATACTAGTGACTATCTGCTTGTCTATGTATTCACACATGTATTATGTTTCCGGTTAATACAATTCTAGCATGAATAATAAACATTTATCATGGTATAAGGAAATAAATAATAACTTTATTATTGCCTCTAGGGCATATTTCCTTGAGCCTCCCACTTGCACTAGAGTCAATAATCTAGATTACACAAGAATGATTCTAACACCCATGGAGTCTTGGTGCTGATCATGTTTTGCTCGTGGAAGAGGCTTAGTCAACGGGTCTCGCAACATTCAGATCCGTATGTATTTTGCAAATCTCTATGTCTCCCACTTGGACTTGGCCCGAATGGAATTGAAGCGCCTCTTGATATGCTTGGTCCTCTTGTGAAATCTGGATTCCTTTGCCAAGGCAATTGCACCAAGATTGTCACGTAAGATCTTCATTGGTCTCGATGCACTAGGTATGACACCTAGATCGGAAATGAACTCTTTCATCCGACTCCTTCATTTGCTGCTTCAAGCAGCTATGTACTCCGCTTCACATGTAGATCCCGCCACGACGCTTTGTTTAGAACTGCACCAACCGACAGCTCCACCGCTTAATAAAAACACGATCCGGTTTGCGATTTAGAATCGTCCGGATCAGTGTCAAAGCTTGCATCGACGTAACCATTTACGACTAGCTCTTTGTCACCTCCATATCGAGAAACATATCCTTAGTCCTTTTCGTATTTCAGATGTTCTTGACCGCTGTCCGATGATCCACTCGATTACTTTGGTACCTTCCTGCCAAGCTTACAGCTAAGCATACGTCAGTCTGGTACACAGCATTGCATACATGATAGAGCCTATGGCTGAAGCATAGGAACATCTTTCATTTCTCTCTATCTTCTGCTGTGGTCGGGCATTGAGTCCGACTCAATCTTACACCTTGTAATACAGGTAAAAACCTTTCTTTGCTCGATCCATTTTGAACTTCTTCAAAACTTTATCAAGGTATGTGCTTTGTGAAAGTCCAATAAAGCGACTTGATCTATCTCTATAGATCTTGATGCCCAATATGTAAGCAGCTTCACCGAGGTCTTTCATTGAAAACTTTTATTCAAGTATCCTTTATGCTATCCAGAAATTCTATATCATTTCCAATCAATAATATGTCGTCCACATATAATATCGAAATGTTACAGAGCTCCCACTCACTTTCTTGTAAATACAAAGCTTCTCCAAAAGTCTGTATAAAACCATATGCTTTGATCACACTATCAAAGCGCTTATTCCAACTCCGAGAGGCTTGCACTGCACCATAAATTGATCATTGGAGCTTGCACACTTTGTTAGCACCCTTTGGATCAACAAAACCTTCTGGTTGCATCATATACAACTCTTCTTCTAGAAATCCATTCAAGAATGCAGTTTTTACATCCATTTGCCAAATTTCATAATCATAAAATGCGCAATTGCTAACATGATTCAAACAGACTTAAGCATCGCTACGGGTGAGAAAGTCTCATCGTAGTCAACCCCTTGAACTTGTCGAAACCTTTCGCAACAAGTCGAGCTTTGTAGACAGATTACATTACCATCGGCGCGGTCTTCTTCTTAAAGATCCATTTATTCTCAATGGCTTGCCGATCATCGGCAAGTCAACCAAAGTCCATACTTTGTTCTCATACATGGATCCCATCTCAGATTTCATGGCTTCCAGCCATTTCATGAATCTGGGCTCACCATCGCTTCTTCATAATTTGTAGGTTCGCCATGGTCAAGTAACATGACTTCGTAATAGGATTACCGCATCACTGCAGTGCGATTTTACTCTGGTTGACCACGAAGTTCAAGAGAAACTTGATCCAAGCTTCATGATCATCATCATTAGTTTCCTCACTAATTGGTGTAGTTGTCACAGAACCGCTTTCTTGTGATGAACTACTTTCCAATAAGGGAGCATATACAGTTATCTCATCAAGTTCTACTTTCCTCCCACTCACTTCTTTCGAGAGAAACTCCTTCTCTAGAAAGGATCCAAATTTAGCAACGAAAACCTTGCCTTCAGATCTGTGATAGAAAGTGTACCCAACAGTCTCCTTTGGGTATCCTATGAAGACACATTTCTCGATTTGGGTTCGAGCTTATCCGGTTGAAGTTTCTTCACATAAGCATCGCAGCCCCAAACTTTAAGAAACGACAACTTTGGTTTCTTGCCAAACCACAGTTCATACGGTGTCATCTCAACGGATTTAGATGGTGCCCTATTTAACGTGAATACGGCCGTCTCTAAAGCATATCCCCAAAACGATAGCGGTAAATCGGTAAGAGACATCATAGATCGCACCATATCAAGTAAAGTACGATTCGACGCTCGGACACACCATTTCTCCGTGGTGTTCGGGTGGCGTGAGTTGTGAAACTATTCCACATTGCTTCAAATGTAAACCAAACTCAGAACTCAAATATTCTCCTCCATGATCCGATCAGAAACTTTATTTTCTTGTTACGATGATTTTCTACTTCACTCAAACTCTTTGAACTTTTCAAATGTTTCAGATTTGTGTTTCATTAAGTAGATATACCCATATCTGCTCAAATCATCTGTGAAGGTGAGAAAATAACGATACCCGCCGTGCCTCAACATTCATTGGACCACAAACATCGGTATGTATGATTTCCAACAAATCAGTTGCTCGCCCATAGTTCCGAGAACGGCGTTTTGGTCATCTTGCCCATGAGGCACGGTTCGCAAGTACCAAGTGATTCATAATCAAGTGATTCCGAAGCCCATCAAGATGGAGTTTCTTCATGCGTTTTACATCGATATGACCTAAACGGCAATTGCCACAAATAAGTTGCATTATCATTATCAACTCTGCATCTTTTGGTTTCAACACTATGAATATGTGTATTACTACTATCGAGATTCAATAAAATAGACCATTCTTCAAGGGTGCGTGACCATAAAAGATATTACTCATATAAATAGAACAACCATTATTCTTTGATTTAATGAATAACCGCCTCGCATCAAACAAGATCCAGATATAATGTTCATGCTCAACGCTGGCACCAAATAACAATTATTTAGGTCTAAAACTAATCCCAAGGTAGATGTAGAGGTAGCGTGTCGACCGCGATCACATTGACTTTGGAACCGCTTTCCCACGCCGCATCGTCACCTCGTCCTTTGCCGTGCTCGCCTATTCCGTAGTCCTGCTTTGAGTTGCAAATATTAGCAATGTAACCAAGATCAAATACCCAGTGCTACTACGAGCTCTAGTAAGGTACACATCAATAACATGTATATCACATATACCTTTGTTCACCTTGCCATCCTTCTTATCCGCCAAATACTTGGGGCAGTTCCGCTTCAAAGGTCGACTGCTTGCAGTAAAACACTCGTTTCAGGCTTTGGTCCAGACTTGGGTTTCTTCTCTTGAGCAGCAACTTTCTTGCTGTTCTTTTGAAGTTTCCTTCTTCTTTCCTTTGCCCTTTTCTTGAAACTAGTGGTCTTGTTGACCATCAACACTTGATGCTCTTTCTTGATTTCTACCTCCGCATGCTTTCAAGATTGCGAAGAGCTCGGGAATTGTTTTGGTCATCCCTTGCATATTATAGTTCATCACGAAGCTCTTGTAGCTTGGTGGCGTGATTAGAGAATTACGTCAATGACACTATCATCCGGAAGAGTAACTCCCAGTTGAATCAAGTGATTATTATACCCGCACATTTTGAGTATATGTTCACCGACGTAACTATTATCCTCCATCTTGCAGCTATAGAACTTATTGGAGACTTCATATCTCTCAATCCGGGCATTTGCTTGAAATATTAACTTCAACTCCTGGAACATCTCATATGCTCCATGACGCTCAAAACGTCGTTGAAGACCCGGTTCTAAGCCGTAAAGCATGGCACAATCGAACTATCGAGTAGTCATCACTTTGCTCGCCAGACGCTCACAACTTCGGCGTAGCTCTCAGAAGAGGCCTCGGCACCTAGCGGTGCTTCCAGACGTAATTCTTCGTGCAGCAATGAGGATAATCCTCGTTACGGACCCAGTCCGTAATTGCTACCATCATCTTTCAACTTTGCTTTCTCAAGGAACGCATTAAAATTCAACGGAACAACAGACGAGCCATCTATCTACAAAGAAACATAGACAAGCAAAATACTATCGGTACTAAGTTCATGATAAATTTAAGTTTAATTAATCATATTAAAACCTCCCACTTAGACAGACATCTCTCTAGTCATCTAAGTGATTACGTGATCCAAATCAACTAAACCATGTCCGATCATCACGTGAGATGGAGTAGTTTCAATGGTGAACATCACTATGTTGATCATATCTACTATATGATTCACGCCGACCTTTCGTCTCCGTGTTCCGAGGCCATATCTGTTATATGCTAGGCTCGTCAAGTTTAACCTGAGTATTCGCGTGTGTAACTGTTTTGCACCCGTTGTAGATGGACGAGAACTTATCACACCCGATCATCACGTGGTGTCCGGGTACTACGACTTTGGCAACGGTGCATACCGTGGAGAACACTTCTTGATAATTTTAGTGAGAGATCATCTTATAATGCTACCGCCAATCAAAGCAAGATAAGATGCATAAAGGATAAACATCACATGCAATCAATATAAGTGATATGATATGGTCATCATCATCTTGTGCTTGTGATTCCATCGCCAAGCAACCGCCATGATCACCATCGCCACCGCGCGACACCTTGATCTCCATCGTAGCATCGTTGTTGTCTCGCCAACTATTGCTTCTACGACTATCGCCACTGCTTAGTGATAAAGTAAAGCAATTACATGGGGTTTGCATTTCATACAATAAAGCGACAACCATATGGCTCTCGCCAGATTGCCGATAACTCGGTTACAAAACATGATCATCTCATACAATAAAATATAGCATCACGCCTTGACCACATCACATCACAACATGCCCTGCAAAAACAAGTTAGACGCCCTCTACTTTGTTGTTGCAAGTTTTACGTGGCTGCTACGGGCTGAGCAAGAACCGTTCTTACCTACACATCAAAACCACAACGATAGTTTGTCAAGTTGGTGCTGTTTTAACCTTCGCAAGGACCGGGCGAGCCACACTCGGTTCAACTAAAGTGAGAGAAACCGACACCCGCCGTCACCTTTAAGCAACTAGTGCTCAAGCGGTGAAACCAGTCTCGCGTAAGCGCACGCGTAATGTCGGTCCGGGCCGCTTCATCTCACAATACCGCCGAACCAAAGTATGACATGCTGGTAAGCAGATGACTTATATCGCCCACATCTCATTTGTGTTCTACTCGTGCACATGACATCAACGATAAAACCAGGCTCGGATGCCACTGTTGGGGAACGAGTAATTTCAAAAAATTTCCACGCACACTCAAGACCATGGTGATGGCATAGCAACGAGAGGGAGAGTGTCCGTCCACGCACTCGTGAGACCGAAAGCGAAGCGTTATAACAACACGGTTGATGTAGTCGACGTCTTCACGATCCGATCGATCCAAGCACCGAACGACGGCACCTCCGAAGTTCTACACACGCTCAGCTCGATGACGATCCCGGACCGATCCAGCAAAGTGTCGGCGATGAGTTCCACAAGACGATGGCGTGGTGACGATGATGATGCTCCACCGATGCAGGGCTTCGCCTAAGCTCCGCGACGATATGACTTCTCCGGCGCAGGGCTTCGCCTAAGCTCCGCGACGATATGACCGAAGTGGAATATAGTGGAGGGGGCACCGACACGGCTAAGGAACGATCCGTAGATCAACTTGTGTGCCTGGGTGCCCCCCGCCCCGTGATATAAAGGAGCAGGTGCGGCCAGCCCAAGGGGCGTGCCGGAGGAGTCCTACTCCCACCGAGTAGGACTCCCCTTTCCTAGTTGGATTAGGATTGGAGGAGGGGGAAGAGGGAAGGGGGGCGCCGCCTCTCCTTGTCCTATTCGGACTAGAGGGGGAGGGGGGCGCGCGGCCTGCCCTGGCCGGCCCTTCCTCTTCTCTCTATGGCCCATCAAGGCCCATAGACTTCGGGGTTCCGTAATCCCCGTGTTCGGTAACTTCCTGTTTTCATCCGGAACCTTTCCGAAGTCCAAACATAGGCTTCCAATATATCAATCTTTATGTCTCGACCATTTCGAGACTCCTCGTCATGTCCGTGATCATATCCGGGACTCCGAACAACCTTCGGTACATCAAAACTTATAAACTCATAATGAACTGTCATCGAAACGTTAAGCATGCGGACCCTACGGGTTCGAGAACTATGTAGACATGACCTAGAACCATTCTCGGTCAGTAACCAATAGCGGAACCTGGATGCCTATTGAAACTCTAGGAGGACCTCCTCCACCTAAAGGTGATCCTGTGTTTGAATTAAAACAATTGCCAGACACTTTGAAGTATGCTTATCTTGATGAGAAAAATGTATATCCTGTGTCGGTGTACAAAAGTAGGGGCTCTACTTTTGACCCCTTTACTTGTGCACGGGCAGTCAGAGCCACGCGCCACGGCCACACCTAGCAGGGCAGAAGGGGGAAGCCGGAGAGAAGCCGAGGCACAAGACAACCGAGGCAACGCTAAGACCAAAAACACCAAAGAGCAAGAGGGCGAGGTGGACTCCCACGACAAAGCTCTTGCCGGGGCGGCCTCCGCGGCCCCGGCAAGGGCCTTGCCGGGGAAACTTGCCCAACGCCAGCAGAGCGAGCCACCCTTGAGCCCAAGGGTTCCAAAAGCCGTCAACAACTACATTGGAACCAAGGCTCGGGAGGCACCTCCGTGGTGGCATGCAGATCTTTGTCAAGATCATAAACACACGATCAGATGAGGACAAGAAGACGATGACCCTCGGCGGGATCCTAGCCAAGGGGATCCAAGGCGCTTGCCGGGGACGACTGCAACGCCACGGCAAGACCCTTGTCGGGCCCCCGGCAAGACCCTTGCCGAGGGCATCGGGGGCCACCGCCAGCCCGCACCAGCCAAGACTCCACCATCGCACCCAAGCAATCGCTAGCTCAACCAGCTTGGCAGGCACCTGCGTGGCGACGGGCGGCCTCTACGCCAACTCAGCAAGCACCTGCGTGGTGGTATACAGATCTTCGTGAAGGCTCCACCACCGTGCCACCTCAGCAGCCTGCCTGCCTACATGGCACCGCACGCATCGCTGGCCTGGGCACGTGTCGAAGTGAGGTGGAGCACCGACGGACGGGACGAGCCTCGTTCCCGTCCTCGATAAAGCTAATAGACACCTAAGTAGCGCATTTAATGCGCTTTGTCCCATAATACCGGGCGATAAGCTCGCGCGCTGTACATCTTTCCACCTCCTGTGTGCCACTGTGGCGACCCCTTTTGCCTATAAAAGGAGGCCCGAGGCGACCAGGAGAGGGATGCGGCTCTTTTGGGCAAGTTACACCCCATAGCTAGCTCAAGAACACAAGAACACTCATTACATCCACCAAAGCAGGACTAGGGTATTACGCATCCTCACGGCCCGAACCTGGGTAATCGATCCGTGTGCTTCCTGTTAGACCTGCTCTTCTCACAACCCCACGCTCGCTAACCGTAGAAGGGATTCCAGTGATCCCATAGGTGTCGTTTCCCCGACATCTTTGGCGCGCTAGGTAGGGGAAGGCGCAGTCGTGAGAATCTGATCTAGTAGTTAGCCTAGCGGTTCTACATCACCATGGCTCCTAAGAAGAAGACGATCACAGCGATCGGCTCGTCGGGAGCCGAACGCCGATGCTGCTGTGGACGAGCAGCGGGCGGTCACCGGATGTAACTCGAGCCGTGGCCCGCGAGCACCAGCATCGCTCTGGCAGTCAGAGCCTGGCGAGTGGGGTTGTTCGTGCGCCAGACGACGGGCCGCGCATCGCCAAATCCAAAGATGGGGCTGGGCCCCCCACAGGTGGCGTGGGGCCCTCCAGGGGCGTCGCTGTGCCCCCTACAGGCGGCGCAGCGAGCTCCAAGACGCCCACCCCGGCGCCCATAGCGCGCTCTTCCCATGGTGTGCGACACGAGCAGCGTCACCACGCCGGTGACCCTGGACACCGCCGTGGGAAGAGCCCTGTGCATCGTCCGCAGGATGAAGGAGTCCATCATGCCCGCCAAGTCTTTGGCGAATGGCACGCAGCCGCTGGCCCGTGATAGAGCTCCTTCTAACGTGGTTAGAAGTCGGAGCACGCCACGGTCCACACACAATGCCGCCACCACCCACGCCAGCAGAGGCTTTGGCGTGCGCATAGCTGCTCCTTGACTTCCCTCCTGCTGCGGAGAAGCTCGACGAGTGGAGAGCCACCATCCGGAGCCTCGTCGCCGCCGCCAAGAAGATGATCCATGACCGGCGGGCCCTTGGGCGGCGCTCCGTCGAGCCACCACATGTCGCCGTGGGAGAACCGGGGGAGCTGCAGCCACAGTACACTCTCCTCCTCCGCGCTAGTTGCTGCCGGTGCCGGTCCGTCGTGACGACGCATGTGATAACATTTCCATAGTGTCGTCCGACCCACGGACCCACCGCGACCAGCGCCAAGTTCTTTGAGAACGAGCCCGTGAAGAGGCTCGAACCACTATCGAGCGCCGGCGTGATACACGCCACCAGTTGGATAAGCGGGCGGGACCCGCTATGGACCACCCAGCACCGGGGGGCTCCGGCGGCCTACCTTACGAGGTGGGTTGCCCAGCCTTTACCCGTGAGCTGCAGTAGTTCCAGTGGTCGTCCCACCGCATGTTCAAGCCCGACGTCGGTGAGAAGTACAACGGCGAGACCCATCCGTCAGAGTTCCTCAGCATCTACACCATCGCGATGCAAGCTGCCGGAGCTCACGGCGACAAGGTGTTCGCCATTACTTCCCGCTGGCACTGAAGCCCAACGTCATGTCTTGGTTGATGCACTTGCCGGCGGATTCCATTTCTTCTTGGTCGGATCTGTGCCACGAGTTCGTTGGTGCCTTCACAGGAGGCTGTTGGGGAACGTAGTAATTTCAAAAATTTTCCTACGCACACTCAAGACCATGGTGATGGCATAGCAATGAGAGGGAGTGTCGTCCACGCACTCGTGAGACCGAAAGCGAAGCGTTATAACAACGCTGTTGATGTAGTCGCACGTCTTCACGATCCGACCGATCCAAGCACCGAACGTCACGGCACCTCCGAGTTCTGCACACGCTCAGCTCGATGACGATCCCGGACTCCGATCCAGAAAGTGTCGGGATGAGTTCCACAAGACGATGGCGTGGACGATGATGATGCTCCATCGACGCAGGGCTTCGCCTAAGCTCCACGACGATATGACTTCTCCGCGCAGGGCTTCGCTAAGCTCCATGACGATATGACCGAAGTGGAATATAGTGGAGGGGGCACCGCACACGGCTAAGGAACGATCCGTAGATCAACTTGTGTGTTCTGGGTGCCCCCTGCCCGTGATATATAAAGGAGCAAGGGGGTGCGGCCAGCCAAAGGCGGCGCTGGAGGAGTCCTACTCCCACCGGAGTAGGACTCCCCTTCCTAGTTGGATTAGGATTGGAGGAGGGGAAGAGGGAAGGGCGCGCCCCTCTCCTTGTCCTATTCGGACTAGAGGGAGGGGGGCGCCTGCCCTGGCGGCCCTTCCTCTTCTCTCTATGGCCCATCAAGGCCCATAGACCCCGGGGTTCCGTAATCCCGGTGTTCCGGTAACTTCCTGTTTTCATCCGAACCTTTCCAAGTCCAAACATAGGCTTCCAATATATCAATCTTTATGTCTCGACCATTTCGAGACTCCTCGTCATGTCCGTGATCACATCCGGGACTCGAACAACCTTCGTACATCAAAACTTATAAACTCATAATGAACTGTCATCGAAGCGTTAAGCGTGCGGACCCTACGGGTTCGAGAACTATGTAGACATGACCTAGAACCATTCTCGGTCAATAACCAATAGCGGAACCTGGATGCCCATATTGGTTCCTACATATTCTCTGAAGATCTTTATCGGTCAAACCGCATAACGACATCGTTGTTCCTTTGTCATCGGTATGTTATTTACCCGAGATTCGATCGTCGGTATCCAATACCTAGTTCAATCTCGCTATCGTAAGTCTTCTTTACTCGTTCCGTAATACATCATCTCACAACTAACTCATTAGTTGTAATGCTTGCAAGGCTTATGTGATGTGTATTACCGAGAAGGCCCAGAGATACCTCTCCGACAATCGGAGTGACAAAACCTAATCTCGAAATACGCCAACCCAACAAGTACCTTTGGAGACACCTGTAGTACTCCTTTATAATCACCCAGTTACGTTGTGACGTTTGGTAGTACCCAAAGTGTTCCTCCGGTAAACGGGAGTTGCATAATCTCATAGTTACAGGAACATGTATAGGTCATGAAGAAAGCATTAGCAATATACTAAACGATCAAGTGCTAAGCTAACGGAATGGGTCATGTCAATCACATCATTCTCCTAATGAGGTGATCCCATTAATCAAATGACAACACATGTCTATGGTTAGGAAACACAACCATCTTTGATTAATGAGCTAGTCTAGTAGAGGCATACTAGTGACTATCTGTTTGTCTATGTATTCACACATGTATTATGTTTCCGGTTAATACAATTCTAGCATGAATAATAAACATTTATCATGGTATAAGGAAATAAATAATAACTTTATTATTGCCTCTAGGGCTGAAGAGGGAAGGAAGTACCCCGGCGAGGACGCCGACATGGAAACCGACTCTACTGATGAAGACACCGCCGCCCTGACAAAGAAGGGCCGGCGTCGCAACAGGAAACACAAGGGCAAGACCGTGCTTGCCGTCGAGGGATCCGACGACACCGGCGGCGCCAAGAAGGCCAAGGCAGACGACCCCAGCAATGAAATTGCCGGGTGCGCCTCCTGCCGGGCCTTGGCGGCTGCCGACAAGCCAGGGGGCTCCGACAAGCAGTATTGCAAGATCCACCGATATGCTGAAGCTAGACTCATTAGGTGGGTTCTCTTGCTACAAGAATTTGATTTACATATCACCGATAGGAAAGGAGCTGAGAACCCCGTAGCTGATAACTTGTCTAGGTTTGAAAGTATTCTTTATGACCCACTACCTATTGATGATAACTTTCCTGATAAACAACTAGCTGCAATAAATGTTTCTCATAATACTCCTTGGTATGCTAACTATGCTAATTATATTGTTGCTAAATTGATACCACCTAGTTTCACATACTAATAAAATAAAAAAATCCTTCTGTGATTTAAGACATTACTTTTGGGATGACCCACCTCTTTATAAAGGAGTGGATGGTATTATTAGACGTTGTGTACCTGAGCATGAATAGGAACAAATCCTACGGAAATGTCACTCCGAAGCTTATGGAGGACACCATGTGGGCGATAGAACTGCTCATAAGGTATTGCAATCTGGATTTTATTGGCCTACTCTCTTCAAGGATGCCCGCAAGTTTGTTTTATCTTGTGATGAATGTCAAAGGATAGGTAATATTGGTAAGTGTCAGGAAATGCCTATGAATTATTCACTTGTTATTAAACCATTTGATGTTTGGGGTTTTGATTACATGGGACGTTTTCCTTCCTCTAATGGGTATACACATATTTTGGTTGCTGTTGATTATGTTACTAAGTGGGTAGAAGCTATTCCAACTAGTAGTGCTGATCACAACACCTCTATGAAAATGCTTGAAGAAGCTATTTTCCCAAGGTTCGGAGTCCCTAGATATTTAATGGCTGATGGTGGTTCACAGTTTATTCATGGTGCTTTCCGTAAAATGCTTGCTAAGTATGATGTTAACCATATAATTGCTTCACCCTACCATCCCCAATCTAGTGGTCAAGTTGAACTTAGCAATAGAGAAATAAAATTAATTTTACAAAAAACTGTCAATAGGCCCCGAAAGAATTGGTCTAAGAAATTGGATGATGCACTTTGGGCCTACAGAACAGCTTATAAAAATCCTATGGGTATGTCTTCCTATAAAATGGTTTATGGAAAAGTGATACGTCTCCAATGTACCTATAATTTTTTATTGTTCCATGCTATTATATTATCCATCTTGGATGTTTTATATGCATTTATATGCTATTTTATATTATTTTCGGGACTAACCTATTAACCTAGAGCCCAGTGCCAGTTTCTGTTTTTTTCCTTGTTTTTGAGTTTTTTAGAACAGGAATATCGAGGTCCAAATCATCATGAAGGAGGTCCCCAAAAAATAGGGATGTTCTACGTAGAAGGGAAAATGTCGCAGGAAGACGTCTGAACACACATAGCCGCTCAATGTCTCGACCTGAAGCCTTTCACTGTGCTCGGGGACTATCTCCCTGACTTGGATGGATGGCACGACATGTTGGAGTGATTAACAATATATGACAATGTGTCCGTTTAATCCATACTTTATATATGACGAAACTTTGAGTTATGCATGACGAAACTTTATTCGTGATGTAATTAAACCGTCCTCCTCAACTAGCGAAGATCACTCTAGTTAGGGCATTTTGGGTACGATGAACTTTGTTATTTATGCTTATGATATGTTGCTTCTATTTTTTGCCAAGCCTGTCTCTTTTTGTTGCTCAACTATATATGTTGCATTTCATCGACTCATGTGACGATGCAGGTGCATAGATCATCGATGGCGAAGAAGTGCTATGCTAGGAGTATACGATGAGTGGCCGGAGTGTTAGGCCCAGGTGTACCAGTTTCCAATTTCCGAGCAAAAGCCAGTAGTTAGTCTAGGTTCACGCTAGTGTGAGAGAGGGATGCGAACCAACGCCTCAAGAAGTACTACATTATGTATGATGGGACATGTCATGTAACTTGTATAGCTATATCGTGATTATGATGTGACGACATGATTTCTGTTGCATGATATGATGAGACCATTAATTGTATGATATTATGAACATATTGCATGTTTATGATATGATTAAAATAATATATAAAACCTATACAAAAATATCGCAAATACGTAGCAAAAAAAAGATATGAGAAAATATAGTAGTAGCGCTGGACAACAAAACGCTACTGCCAAAGCACTTAGCAGTAGCGCTGGTATGGAAAGCACTGCCTTCTTCATGAACATGATGAACAAGGCATTCATGGATTTCCTTGATAAGTTCGTGGTCGTCTTCATCGATGATATACTTATTTACTCAAGAAGTGAAGAAGAGCATAAAGGACACCTCCGCGCAGTGCTACAACGACTTGGTGAGCACCAGTTGTATGCCAAGTTCAGTAAATGCGAGTTTTGGTTCAAGCAAGTTGGATTCCTCGGGCATGTACTATCCGCTGAAGGAATAGCCGTGGACCCAAGCAAAGTAAAAGACGTGCTCGACTGGTTGCCACCCGCCACCGTGTCTCAAATCCGGAGTTTTCTTGGATTAGCCGGATACTACCGTCGTTTCATTGAAGGGTTCTCCAAGATTGCTAAGCCCATGATGGAGTTGCTTAAAAACGATAAGAAGTTTGAATGGACGTCATATTGTGAGAGAAGTTTCACCGAGTTAAAGAAGCGCTTAACAACTGCGCCGGTATTAACACTTCCAGATATCTACCGCAGCTTTGACATATATTGCGACGCTTCCTGGCAAGGACTTGGGTGCGTGCTTATGCAAGATGGCAAGGTAGTAGCCTACGCCTCACGGCAGCTACGACCCCATGAAGGAAATTACCCCACTCATGATTTGGAATTGGCCGCGGTAATTCATGCTTTAAAATTGTGGAGACACTATCTCATTGGAAAAAGGTGCCAATTTTTTACCGACCACAAAAGTCTCAAATAAATATTTACTTAGCCGGATTTAAACCTCCGTCAGCAAAGATGGCTAGAGTTCGTCAAGGATTATGATCTTGGAATAAATTACCATCCGGGTAAGGCCAACGTGGTTGCCGATGCACTCAGTCGAAAGCCCGCCAGTTTAAACGTCATGCTGGAACCTCTGCCTCCCGAACTCAAAGAAGAAATTTCTCATCTCAACCTGGTCATAGTTGAGGCTGGCCTTGCCAATATTATGATGGTTACCCCTACTCTTGAGGAAGAAATCCGCAAGGCCCAGCCAGGCGATACCAATCTGTAGAAACGCATCAAGTTATCCGATTTCTCGAAGGATCAGTAGGTACCCTCCGATTCAGGGGAAGGATTTGTGTGCCTAATCAAGCTGACTTAAAGAAGAGAATTTTGTCAGAAGCCCACGAATCCTCGTATTCAATCCACCGTGGAGGCACAAAAATGTATGAAGACCTTCGACAAATATTCTGGTGGGATGGAATGAAGAAAGACATTGCTTATTTCATGGCCTGTTGCGACATATGCAACAAAGTTAAGGCGGAATACCAGAAACCAGCCGGACTTCTCCAACCACTGCCCGTGTCACAATGGAAATGGGACGATGTCTGTATGGATATCACAGGATTACCCAGGACCCGACGAGGCAATAATGCGATCTGGGTCATAGTGGATACATTAACCAAGGTGGCCCACTTCCTCCCAGTCAAAACCTCATACCGAGCAGATGAGCTTGCCCGACTGAATGTATCCAGGAATGTCAGTTTACATGGAGTTCCCCGAACCATCACTACTGACCGAGGTTCACTGTTCACCTCTGCTTTCTGGACCCGTCTCCATCAAGCCCTTGGGATGGAAATAAAATACAACACCGCTTATCATCCTCAGAAGGATGGGCAAACGGAAAGAATAAATCAGATACTCGAAGATATGCTCCGAGCCTGCGTTTTAGCCCAAGGACCACAATGGGAAGATTGCTTGCCGTACGCCGAGTTCTCGTATAACAATGGGTTCCAGAACTGTTTAAAGATGTCACCTTATGAAGCTTTGTATGGCCGTATGTGCCGCACTCCGTTAAATTGGTCTCAAACCGGAGACAGCCGTATTTTTGGAGCAGATATCATGCTGGAAGCCGAAAAGCAAGTCAAGGAGATCCGAGACAGATTACAACTGGCCAAATCACGACAGAAAAGTTATTACGATGCAAAGCACCATCAGATCAGTTTTGAACACGGAGAACATGTCTACCTTCGAGTCACACCCATGAAGGGAATAAAAAGGTTCCAAACCCGTGGAAAGTTGGCACCCAGGTTTATTTGTCCATTTCCCGTGATGACACGAGTAGGTGTTGTGGCATATCAGTTGGAGGTGCCTCCGGAACTGTCCGACGTGCACAACGTGTTCCATGTTTCACAACTGTGACGGTGTATCTCACCACCCAAGAAAAAGACCGATTTGGCAGAGATAGAGCTGGCAAAGGACTTGACCTACGAAGAGAGGCCAGTGAAAATTTTGGATCAGATGGAAAGAGTCACTCGCAGTAAGTCACGGAAATTTTACAAGGTTCAATGGATGCATCATACCAAGTCATAATCAACCTGGGAATCAGAAGAGTTTCTAAGGGCATGTTATCCTAAATGGTTTTCCCAAGCAACCGAATCTCAAGGACGAGATTCATTCTAAGTGGGGGAGGTTTGTCAGACCCTGGTTTTTGCCCTATTTTCTTTGCTTGATTTTCAGCTGAGTTGATTTTGGATTTGGAGTTTTGAATCATTCCATTTGGACTTGACCACTTGGGTATCCTTTGATTTTCACCCAAGTGTTCCCTCTCCTCCTCAAATCCATCATTTCACCCCTGGCCAACTCAACAAAAGAAAAATATTCATTTTGCCTATAAAACCCTAGCTAAACTCTTTGACCTCCAAAGCAACCCTCATTTCTGTTGCCCCAAAAATACTGAGAAAAATCCCAAATATTCTTTGGACCCTAGGGCACATTTTTGAGCAAAAATATTTCACCACTCTTTGGAGTATTTTGGCTACAGAAAATAATTTCACTTCTGGGATGAAATGGTAGTTTCTACAGCAACTACCTTGTTACTAGCTCCAATGTAGATGGTTTTCCCCTGAGCTTATTCACCTTAGTAAGAGTCAGTAAAACCCCAAAGCTCAGCCCTTGAATCCCTGTGGTTTGACCACAGTAACTCCTCAAAGTTTCTGTCCAGTAACTTAACCTCATCACCATTTTACTTCTACTGCACCTGGAACCAAACCGAGCCGTGGTAACACCTTAGTTTACTAAGGACTACACACCAGACATCATGGTTAGTGCATAGGTGACCTGATGTCATTGTCTACGTGGTGACCGCGTTCGTCCGAGCATGCTGGCATGCCAAACGCGCGCTCTGCGCGTCGCTCGTGCCTCTGTGGAGCGTGTGCTCGCTGCTCGGCCAGCCAGAGCGTGTCCCCCCTCGCCACCATCCACGTCTCCACCCCCTTAACTCCACCCTGCCGCTCACCGATGCCGGAGCTCGCCGCAGCGAGCACGGTCCAGCCAACGTCACAGTGCCCGCGCACTGTGTCGTCTCTTTCCCCCTCGTTCCTGTGCTCGTCCGCGCCCGTGCACAGTTGCTTCATGACCTCCGTCGCCTTCTCCATCACCCTCTCGCACAGTTCGTCGCCGGGCGCCGGGAACAGGTGTCCTCCGGCGGAGCCCGAGCCCTCCTCGCTACCCCGCCTATAAAACCCCACCTCCGCAGCCTCCTGGAGCATCGCAACTCATCCCCCTCCCTCCTATAGCCACTAGAAGCCGCAGCCCGGCCGGGCAGGCCGCGGGCTGCCGTCCCCGAGCCGAGCTCGCCGACGATCCCCTCTGGATCGTTCCCGCAGCTCTGGCCACTCCCAAGCCAAGGCGACCCCACCAGGGCCTCCGCCTCTCCTCCGTGAAGCCAACGCGCCTAGCTAGAGCCCCTGGAGCCGCCCCAAGCCGCCGTCTTCTTCAAATCCGGCAACCTCCGCCCTCTGTCGCTACTGGAGAGGACAAATCCGACACCGTACGGCCACCGTTAGCCATGCTACGGGTACGGGCAGGTGCGCAAGAACCTTCTCCGTCGATGCCTCCCTATCATTTGCCTCCAAGAAGTCTCATCGCCGGCGTGAGCTCCGGCAAATCGCCGTTCCCCTCTGTTTCCCTCTCCCTCCCTCCGGCCTGACTAGCGGGGCCTCCTAGTCAGCCACTCACTACACGCGTGAAGCGGTATGAGTGGTGGCGCCCCGGGAGATTACACCTTCGACGTCACCCCCCCTCTGTTTTCTTTTTCAAATTCATTTAAATTCCAGGAGACTTCAAATGGCCATAACTTTTATTCTACAAGTCCAAATGCATTGATTCTTTTTGCATCGTGTTCTGTGTCCAAAAATCTAACAGCACCCAAAAGATGGGATTTTTCCTTGCTATCTAGATTTTCTGGCAATTTTCAGAATGTTTCTTGATATTTTCATTTGTGGTTTTTGAATATTTTCAGAGGAACCAGCTTGTGTTGAGATTCACCAGGAGCTTTGTGAACCTCATCAGTGCTAAGGCAAGCCACAGTAACATTTTCATGGCGCCACTTCAATATTTATGATTTTCATACTTGAACTTATGAATATTGATGCATTTAAATTAGTTACACAATAAATATATTCTGTTATATGCTTGTTATGTTAAAATACTTGAACTTCAGAATGTTTGAAGTAAATATTGATGGCAAGATAATGAGAACTTAGATGCTAGTGATAAATAAATAATATGGTCATTGAGTTTGATGAGTAATTTAAATATTATTTTTGCATGAGGTATAATGATGATAATGCTAGAAATAGTTCTGGTATAAGTAAAGAGAGGTTTTAAACAGAATAGCAGCATGAGTTTATGCTGGCTCCGTAGGAGCGTAGTTGGTGTAGTCTTTGCACGGTTATGTGATGCATATGTTAAGTGATGCATGGTATGGCAGTATGACACCGATTATTTTCTTTTCACATTAAGTTGAACCTGATTAATAATTCAACTTGAACATGTTGTTGACCGGGTCGTGGTGCCGCTGAAACGAGTCTTTCCCAGTGCAACCACATTTGCCAGTATGGGACGGCCTTAATGCGTTTCATTTTCGTGCCTCTCGCCGGTACCTCAATTAAGGGAAGATTATGGGCGTGCTGTACCCTGGCCCGTAGGCAAGCATAACCTTGTGAGCCCATTGTTAAGTTAATTTTGGTACCGGATCCCAGTGTGGATCGTGGCCACGGCGGTGGTCGAGGTGTCTGGAGGTAGACACGGGGCCACCCAGGACTAGCTTGGTGGGGTCTGAGTCGGAAGGGCCGGGAGAGTGTCATGACAGTGAAATGGTTTCGTCGGAACGCTGTTGGTCCACCCGAATGGGAGTGTGAGGCCATGGGTTCCGAGTCTTGGTACTGATGTACTAACCTCTGCAGAGTGTTTTTAATCTATCCATAGCCGAGTCCACGGATACGGACACGCTCGAAAGTAAGGTACACCATGGGTCAACACTTAATAAATATGCACACCAAATTGCACTAAGGATGGCAGTGAGGTCATCGTGTTGAGTTAGACATGAGTTGTCGGGTTGTGATCGCCGTAAGGATCACGGGCCACGAGTTGGTCGGGTTGTGATCGCCATAAGGATCACGGGCCACGAGTTGGTCTGGTTGTGATCGCCGTAAGGATCACGGGCCATGAGATGTTCGGGTTGTGAGCGCCGTAAGGATCACGAGTATGTTTTGGTAATATTATGCTTGTTGGTCACACCTGGTAAGCAAGTCGGGAGAATGAGTACCTGTTGAGCACTGTCACATCATGTTGGATATATAGTTGCATTGTTGATTAAATTGGATAAATATCATAATATTGTCTGTCATCTTGTTTATGCTTATTGTGAGCTTGCAAGTACATTCAATGTACTGACCTGGCGTGTCATGCCAGATTTCAGGAAAGTCCCGTTGGAAAGGAGTGTTATCCGAGTCTAGACTGTGTCCACGTCGGTGTCCTTGTGCTATGGAGTCCCGCCACGACGTTGTTCCGCTGCCGAGTAGTTGTCATGATCGAGGCCCCTTTATGTTCACTAAATAATGTACATATTGTTCAGCCGCACCGTGTGTGCCGCTTGGCCTCGCTAACTGTTGTAATATGAACTATGTTCCGCTAGCATGAATAAAGCGGTTGTTTTCTATACCATGTTGTTGTGTGTTGCCAGAAGACAAGGTCTCTGGGCTGGCAATGCAAGGTAAACCGATCGCTCGAGCGGGTGCCTGGCGCTGGCATCGAGCCACGCTGACAGTAGGCCATGCTAGACAAAGCCGAGTTAACTGGACGCTAGATACGAGTGCTAGCTGAGTGTCGGAAATAACTGTAGCTGGTTGTTGCATTGCTTGCACTGATTATATTTTTCTATGCTAACCAGCTAATGGTTGTGGGTGTAGATGGCTCCGGTGCCGTATCCGTGCCAGTTGCAGCTGATGCCGTACACGTCGCCGCATCTCCTTCATAACGTGTGGCGTCGGGTGTACCCTCACGGAGACGATCCAGTCTATCGTGTGTACCGGGAGCGCCTAGCTGACTCAGTGTATGAGTATCACGCCGTGGTTACTCTGCGCACCAGTTCCGATTCCGGTTCTTACACTCGTACCTCTCGTAGCGGCTACGCTCCTTCCGCTTCTCAGGCTGTACAGTTTGCTGCATTCGAGGTATTTGTTGAGCTCCGCTACAATGAGGTCCAGATGCAGAATCACCCAGGTTTCCATTACTACCCTTCTCTCCACGATAATGGTCGTGTCCGTTTCCCTGTCATTGATCCGAAGTCTGATAGTGTAGCTAGCCACCTTTCTCGCTACATCACTGCCAGCTATCTTCTGATCTACGAGCTGGCTCGTGAGCTGAGTCGTGCCTGTACTGCTTTAGCCTCTACTTTAGTCTCTCCTTGCTCAGCCACTACTTCTCCATCTGTGGGATTTATTCCCTACGTTCCTGCTAGTTCTAGATCCCCTGTTTCTCCGGTTACTCCCCCGAGTAGCTCGGGCACCGCGACTGCGAGTCCCCTTAGTGCTCCTACCGAGTGGGTTTCACTCCTCGCCACTCCTGCAGCCCCGATGATCCACCCTCCACATGCCCCAGAGGGAGAGCCCTCGAGGCAGCGTCGTCGTGTCACTTTTAACCCGGAGGTCTCCGTTAACCCGTCGCCGCCTGGATCCGAGTGCGCATCGAGGAGAGGACCCCAGCGCTTGACCGAGCGATGAGAGCTTTCGAGTATTCTCAGTTGTCGGGACGGAGTATGGATGTAGTCGTACTTGTCATGATGTTTCGTTTCATGTATGAGGGTAGTTGGACCTGGCATGTTGTTATCTTTCATGTATGAGTCTATGTATAATTATGTTGGACTTTATTTTATTCACCATATTTTCTTCGCCTTTTCGGTTTCGCTTGGTTTTTGGTTGCTGGCTTCTCCCCAGTTTTTGTCGAATGTTTCTCATCTCGGTTGCGTTGACTTGGGAAAAATCATATTAGGATGACGCGGGGAGGCTGCAGTAGCAACGTTCGCGAGGGTTCTCCTGTTCGGCATTCCGCACGACAGGCAGGACAATCACCCGAGCCATACGTTCCACCACCGCCTCCACCGCCAAATCCGCCCTCCACCGAGCAAATTATGCGTATGTTCGAGGAACGACGAAACAATGATCTAATGGAATTATTTAGAAGTATTCAATCAATGGTTGGACAGAATGGAAATCAGCCTGCCTATCACTCCAAACTGTCTGATTTTCAAAGGACTAAGCCTCCCAGTTTCAGTCAGGCCATTGATCCCTTGGATGCATATGATTGGTTAAGAACCATGGAAAAGAAACTTGGGATTGCTCGAACTGATGAAGGGGATAAAGTTCCATTTGCAACACATTATCTGAAGGCGTTGCTGCCATATGGTGGGAAAGTGAGAAAGCCATAGGGACTGAGAATGAAGTAATTACCTGGTCAAGATTCAAGGAGCAATTCCAAAAATATCACATCCCTGCAGGAATTGTGAAGACTAAGCAGCATGAATTTCTCGCGCTCCTCCAAGGAAGTCAGTCAGTGGGAGAATATTTACAAAAATTCCATCACCGATCACGTTACTCTCAATATGACGTGGCCACTGAAGAAAGGAAGATGGACCGCTTTCTTGGGGGATTGAACCCGCAACTTCGCTGTGCTCTCAGTGTGTTCGATTTTCCAGATTTCCAAACCCTGGTGAACAAGGCTTTCATTGCTGAGAGGGAGCACAAGCTCGTGTTAGATAATAAGTCTGCCCATAACAATCACAAACGCAAGTTTGAGCCCAAGAAGGAAATGCAACTAGTGCAGAAGGTTCGTACCTGGCAGCCAATCTGGTGGCATACCAGCCTAATTGGCAACAAAATGTTAACAAGACCACCACCCAAGTGAAGAATGACATGCTCAACCCAGTTATGGAGAATCGCCTGCGCAACATGTGGCGACCGGTTTTCTAGGTATTAATTTCCAGAAAATGGCCGTTGTGCTCACCAGCCCCAGGATTACTGTTAGCTGATGAGGCACTAACTTGATACAGAATTTCCAAGCAAAAAAAACATAATATGTAGTACAAGACCATTCTGGCCTGTGAGTACAACAAATGGTTTCTAGTGGTTGATGGCGGAAGCGATATGAGAATCATCAGTGTCTATGGGACTCCATTCCCACAGGAACAGCTGACCAGGTTAACTCCTATCTTCGCGAGGCTACTATCACCGTTGCTTAGCTCCGGGGTTGCCATCATAGCGCTCCTCTCAAGCAAGAAATCTGGCCAAGACAATAGCGAGGACAAGCCGATGAGTACTTTGAATGTACTGCAAACATTACTTAATTCTTGGAATAATATAAATGACAAACATGTACTTGAAATATTCTATGATCATAGCGTCAGTCATGAATAAAATCTTTTATGCAAGCAAGCAGGTTATCTATATTATTGTGCAACGATGGATTGGAAGAAAAATGCCGCAGTCGGGCGTCTGTGCGACACCACATAAAGGGCTTATAGAGAAATGAATAATCACAATGCCACAGTCGGGCGTCTTAGCGACACCACATAAAGGGCTTATAAAGAAATAAATAATTCCAATGCCACAGTCGGGCGTCTCAACGACACCACATAAAGGGCTTATAAGGGAAAATTAATAACAGGCAATGCCACAGTCGGGCGTCTCAGCGACACCACATAAAGGGCTTATAAGGGAAAATAAATAACAGGCAATGCCACAGTCGGGCGTCCCAGCGACACCACATAAAGGGCTTATAAATAATCACAGTGAAAATCCAGGAGGTAGAACCATCACAGGGATATCTGATAATTCAAATAATATAATGGGTTAGTCCATAACAAAATAATAATCATAATCATTTCAAGTCTCGAGTTGCGATCCCAGTTCTGGTTTAACGGTTTCTCCTCCGAAGACCGACACTAAGACTGACACCTGACCCATCCCAGACTGAAATCCTTAACCAAGAACACGGCTATTCGAATATGTTTAAACTCTGCAGAGGGTGTACTCTTTACCCACGAGCAACGGATTCCTTTAGTCCATAGGGACTAATTCCGTCTCTGACCTTTTGTTGAAAACACACCTAACACACACCGGCTTAACTTACCGGTGTATGGAATCACCCACGACACTTGTTAAGCAAAACTCTAAGTGGGAGGCTACAACCTCGCGTAGCATGGGATCAAATTTATATCGCGCTCTAAGGGGTGGCCTCCTCTCGGTCTCAACCGAAACACCCATGCCCCGGACCAGATGGCATGCCTACCGGCTGCAACCGGTATCTTCCACCATGGCCTCTCTGTACGGTGTGTGCTTGAAAGGGGTTGACGACTTACTGAACCGTACCCTACCTGCGGCAGGGACAAGCGGTAGTACGAGGCAAGTATGGGGTTACTGGAACAAGACTCGATCTACGGTCGACTCGGGAGGGTTATAAGTTCCTTGTATGACATGTAACACAGAAATATTTCAACCAACAAAATCAACACTCATTATACCTTACTATGCTATACCGGATATAACCGTTCCGACAGAGACGGCGACAAACTCATGCCTACCCAAGGCAGAGGTTTTCCCCAGATTACTTTCCGGCATGCATGCAAGGCACATGAGGATGATTACTATCACAAGTATATTCATTTCCAACAGCAAGGAAATCACTATTATGCATCCATGCAATTGATCATATCACATGAAATAACAAGTTTCCCGAAATAAGGTGGTGTTATAAACGTGTCAACTAACACACCAAAAATATTATGCCGGGGTTCAGAATGCTTGCCTTCAAGTCGTGGAGGGGTGAGGTGCTCTCCAAAACTTTCAAAAGTTTTCTCCTCTCCTCCAAAATCCTATTTAAAATAAATTTGAATCAATAAATAGTTTTCAAAACAGAACCAAAAAGTTGTCTGAATTTTTTTGAAATAAATCTCAAAATAAACTAAACAATATTTGAGAGAGGTAGGAAAAAGAATCAACTCATTTGGAGTTAGAATTAAAAAGATATAGCCAGTCAAAGTTTTGGTCAAAATCTGTTATTTAAAATAAAACAGAAAAGAAAACGGTTCGAATATATACGTACACGTCGAAGGCGTATTCTGGAAACGCGCGTCCACTTATCAGCGTGGACCGTGCGTGGGTCACTGACAGTGGGCCCATGTGACCCACTAGTCAGGTTTGACTAGTCCACCTTTCCTCCTCTACCTCTGCCCGAGAGGTGGCGGAACTCAGCGATAAATCGTCCGTGACAGCGGTTCCTTGCGGGAGCTGAGGCGAGGATGGATCCAGCGGATCTAGGGCGATCCTCTCGGTGGTTGTAGGGTCGTTGGAGGTGGAGGAATCGCCGTCGGCGAAGCCTTGGGCGGCCGGTGGCCGGGAGCAAAGTGAGTTTGGGGCTCGGTGGCTCTCCGTCGCGATTGAAGTGCAGGCGGCTCCGCAAGGCGAAGGGAGCCGTCTGGTGGTGTTGGGAGGCAGGGAGGTTGGTGGTGACGAGCGGGCAGGGAGGCGGCGATGGCGAACTGGCGGAGTCGGGAAGGCGGCCTTCCAGTTCGATTGCTGGCCAAGGGGTCCTAGGGAGATGTCTTGAGACTGCTGCATGCGAGGGCGAGCTCGGAGCTTCTTAAATAGGCGGCGGGGTCGGTTCAGCGGTGGGCATGGATAAGGTCGCCACGACCGCCATTTTGTAACTAGGGCGTCGTGGAGGCTGCGAGCACTAGGGGACACGCTTGAGGATGAGCTTGCTTTGCTCCGGAGGCAGTGGCGGCGGGAGAGGCTCGGCGGCGCCGACATGAGCAGGGGCTGTCAGGCGGCCGTGGCGGCTAGCTCCTGGCCTGCAGGAGACGTGGCGAGGGCTGCTTGGCATGTTGCGGTGAGTAGGGGAGTGTGTGGCGCGGCTCTGCAGTGAGGGAAAAACCAGGGGCGCGACGCGTCGGCTTGGGCGCGGCACGTGCAAAACACGTGCTCTGCTCGCGCCTAGAGCACGCACGGAACGTGCTAGACAAAATGCCAAGGCAGGCTAGAGGTCTCGGGTGAAGTTAGCAAGCAACAGGACTAGGTTAGTGATAGAGGGAAGATCAAGGGACACGGTGGTTTGGTCAGGAGACCAAGTTCACAAAGTAAACAAAAACTCATGCCAAATCTGTCCATGCTCTCAAGGTGTTTGACAAAATGCCACATGCATCTAGGCATTTCTTGGAGTGGCCAAATCTTCCACATGGAGGTCTCTTTAGATGCAGAAGAAGGTGGTGAAGTTAGTTTGTCCAAAGCACAAACTTGCTAGTGCAAGTTTTGCAAAACTTCAATTCTGGACAGGAGATAAATGGCATTACTTCATGAACCAAAAATGATCCAATGGGTGCATGCTCCTGGACTTAGGGGTTTATCAGGGAGAACTACAAGTAGGAAAAGAAATCAAGGATAAAGGAGCAATTAAAAATGTGGTTGCTACACAAATCCTCCAGTTGGACCAGAATAGAAAAGAGGTTGATTCACTCAAAATTTTCAAAGAACAAGGCTGGGTGTTTGCATAAGGCTGAATTGCATGCTACCATTGATCTCCCATAATTTTGGTGGAAGTTTTAAATAAATATTTAAATAGGCTGTAGTGCACATCTGTCCATTGGACCAGATTTGAAAATAAGGAGTAGAGCTCAAAATATTTCATGAATAAAGGATAAATCTGCATAAAAGTGATTTAACAGCATCACATGACATCTCCAAATTTTGCTGGGATTTTTGAAAGAATTTAAGGAAGGGTTGCAGTACAAATAGGACCATAAAATCATGGGAAACCATTTTTTCAAGAAAATAGAGATTATGGAGATTATTACAAAATTAATTCCTCTGATGAAAAGAAAAGATTCTTCGTGAGAGGATAAACAAGTCCAACAACACATTTGGAAAGTTCTCACTTGGGGTAAAAACTTCATAATAATCCAAGAAAAGAATGGTTCTGAAATCAAGAAAACCAAGAAAAGGAAAGTTAAAATTTCCTGGCAAAATTTTAATTAATAAAACAAGACTAAAAATTTTGGGGTGTTACATAACAATTCCTGTTATAGTTGCGGACAAACCAGACATTATGCCAAACAGTATCCCAAGAACAACCGCACCAATGCTACGTTCAAGCCTCAAATCCATTATTTGGAAGCCAGTCCTAGTCAGCCCGACGTCACGGGATACATTCATCATATTTCAGCCGACGAAGCCCAAGAAAATCCCGAAGTCGTCATTGGTATGTTCCCTGTTAATAACGTACCTGCAGTAATTTTATTTGACTCTGGGCTTCCCACTCTTTTATTTCTCGGAGTTTTGTCGCCCAAAACAAATTTCCTTGTTCACTTTTGGGCAAGAATATGCTGTTACAAACCCCGGGATCTATTATTCAAAGCAATCTTATGCGCATAATCTGGAAGTCGATGTCGTGGAATCTGTTTCCGGCGTCTTTGATCTTGATTGAGTCGATAAATTGGATGTTATCTTGGGTATGAATTGGCTGACTCAGTACCAAGTATGCATAAATTGTGCGACCCGAGAAGTCAACTTGACCGGACAAGATGGACAAGCTACCAAGTTTATTGCTCGTAGAAGCATGCCCTCCAAGGAAATGGTTTTTACAACAATAGCAGAAATGGAATTAATTCCGGTGGTCAGTGAGTTTCCCGATGTATTCCCAGAAGAACTGCCAGGCATGCCCCCTAACCGAGAGCTTGAGTTTGCAATAGAACTTGTGCCCGGAACCACACCAATACACAAGAAATATTATCGAATGCCGTCATCCGAATTGGTAGAGCTAAAGAAACAGCTCGATGAAATGCTTCAAAAAGGATATATCCGTCCCAGTTCCTCGCCATGGGGATCACCCGCTATTTTTGTGGACAAGAAAGATGGCAGCCTTCGTATGTGTGTGGACTACCAACAGTTGAATGATGTCACGATAAAAAACAAATACCCCCTGCCAAGAATTGATGATTTGTTTGATCAGCTCAGTGGAGCTAAGGTATTCTCAAAGATTGATTTGCGTACTGGATATTACCAGCTCAAAATTAAAAAGGAGGATATTCCCAAAACGCGTTCACCACTCGCCACGGTCTTTATGAATATACCGTCATGTCCTTCGCCTCACCTGCGCCCCGCCTTCTTCATGCACATGATGAACAAAGCATTCATGGATTTCCTTGATAAGTTCATGGTCGTCTTCATCGATGATATACTTATTTACTCAAGAAGTGAAGAAGAGCATAAAGGACACCTCAGCGCATTGCTACAACGACTCGGTGAGCACCGGTTATGCGCCAAGTTCATAAATGTGAGTTTTGGCTCAAGCAAGTTGGATTCCTCGGGCATGTACTATCCGCTGAAGGAATAGCCGTGGACCCAAGCAAAGTAAAAGACGTGCTCGACTGGTTGCCACCCGCCACCGTGTCTCAGATCCGGAGTTTTCTTGGATTAGCCGGATACTACCGTCGTTTCATTGAAGGGTTCTCCAAGATTGCTAAGCCCATGACGGAGTTGCTTAAAAAGGATAAGAAGTTTGAATGGACATCAGATTGTGAGATAAGTTTCACCGAGTTAAAGAAGCGCTTAACAACGACGCCGGTATTAACACTTCCAGATATCTACCGCAGCTTTGACGTATATTGCGACGCTTCCCGGCAAGGACTTGGGTGCGTGCTTATGCAAGATGGCAAGGTAGTAGCCTACGCCTCACGGCAGCTACGACCCTATGAAGGAAATTACCCCACTCATGATTTGGAATTGGCCGCGGTAGTTCATGCTTTAAAAATTTGGAGACACTATCTCATTGGAAAAAGGTGCCAAATTTTTACCGACCACAAAAGTCTCAAATACATATTTACTCAGCCGGATTTAAACCTCCGTCTGCGAAGATGGCTGGAGTTGGTCAAGGATTATGATCTTGGAATAAATTACCATCCGGGTAAGGCCAACGTGGTTGCCGATGCATTCAGTCGAAAGTCCGTCAGTTTAAACGTCATGCTGGAATCTCTGCCTCCCGAACTCAAAGAAGAAATTGCTCAGCTCAACCTGGTCATAGTTGAGGCTGGCCTTGCCAATATTCTGACGGTTACCCCTACTCTTGAGGAAGAAATCCGCAAGGCCCAGCCAGGCGATGCCAATCTGCAGAAACACATCAAGTTATCCGATTTCTCGAAGGATCAGTACGGTACCCTCCGATTCAGGGGAAGGATTTGTGTGCCTAATCAAGCTGACCTAAAGAAGAGAATTTTGTCAGAAGCCCACGAATCCTCGTATTCAATCCACCCTGGAGGCACAAAAATGTATGAAGACCTTCAACAAATATTCTGGTGGGATGGAATGAAGAAAGACATTGCTTATTTCGTGGCCTGTTGCGACATATGCAACAAAGTTAAGGCGGAATACCAAAAATCAGCCGGACTTCTCCAACCACTGCCCGTGTCACAATGGAAATGGGACGATGTCTGTATGGATTTCATCACAGGATTACCCAGGACCCGACGAGGCAATAATGCGATCTGGGTCATAGTGGATACATTAACCAAGGTGGCCCACTTCCTCCCAGTCAAAACCTCATACCGAGCAGATGAGCTTGCCCGACTGTATGTATCCAGGAATGTCAGTTTACATGGAGTTCCCCAAACCATCACTACAGACCGAGGTTCACTCTTCACCTCTTCTTTCTGGACCCGTCTCCATCAAGCCCTTGGGATGGAATTAAAATACAACATCGCTTATCATCCTCAGACGGATGGGCAAACGGAAAGAGTAAATCAGATACTCAAAGATATGCTCCGAGCCTGTGTTTTAGCCCAAGGACCACAATGGGAAGATTGCTTGCCGTACGCCGAGTTCTCGTATAACAATGGGTTCCAGACCAGTTTAAATATGTCACCTTATGAAGCTTTGTATGGCCGTAAGTGCCGCACTCAGTTAAATTGGTCTCAAACCAGAGACAACCGTATTTTCGGAACATATCTCATGCTGGAAGCCGAAAAGCAAGTCAAGGAGATCCGAGACAGATTACAACTGGCCAAATCGTGACAGAAAAGTTATTACGATGCAAAGCACCGGAAGATCAGTTTTGAACACGGAGAACATGTCTACCTTCGAGTCACACCCATGATGGGAATAAAAAGGTTCCAAACCCGTGGAATATTGGCACCCAGGTTTATTGGTCCATTTCCCATCATGACACGAGTAGGTGCTGTGGCATGTCAGTTGGAGCTGCCTCCGGAACTGTTCGACGTGCACAACGTGTTCCACGTTTCACAACTGCGACGGTGCATCTCACCACCCGAGAAAAAGACCGATTTGGCAGAGATAGAGCTGGCAAAGGACTTGACCTACGAAGAGAGGCTAGTGAAAATTTTGGATCAGATGGAAAGAGTCACTCGCAGTAAGTCACGAAAATTTTACAAGGTTAAATGGATGCATCATACCAAGTCCGAATCAACATGGGAATCAGAAGAGTTTCTAAGGGCATGTTATCCAGAATGGTTTTCCCAAGTGAGGGAGTTCCGGACTAGGGGGTGTCTGGATAGCCGAACTATCATTATCGGCCGGACTCCAAGACTATGAAGATAGAAGATTGAAGACTTCGTCCCGTGTCCGGATGGGACTTTCCTTGGCGTGGAAGGCAAGCTTGGCGATACGGATATGTAGATCTCCTACCTTTGTAACCGACTTTGTGTAACCCTAGCCCTCTCCGGTGCCTATATAAACCGGACGGCTGTAGTCCATAGGACGAACAACAATCATACCATAGGCTAGCTTCTAGGGTTTAGCCTCCTTGATCTCATGGTAGATCCACTCTTGTAACACACATCATCAATATTAATCAAGCAAGGCGTAGGGTTTTACCTCCATCAAGAGGGACCGAACACAGGTAAAACACCGTGTCCCTTGTCTCCTGTTACCATCCGCCTAGGCGCACAGTCGGGACCCCCTACCGAGATCCGCGGTCTTGACACCGACATTGGTGCTTTCATTGAGAGTTCCTGCGTATGTCGTCACCATCGGGAAGGATGCCTTTTCTGTCTTTAAAGATGCGCCGTCGTCAAGGGAGCTTTGGCCGCAGCCAGACTATCCGGCTGGCGGTTTCTCATGACCGCTGTTCGCCACCGCCCGACAATGACCTCTCAAGTCATTAAAAGCGATCTTCACGTCAGCTCGAATTCGCCGAGCAGCTAGATCGATTGAGCTCTCCTCCGTAAGCGAGCTCTTGGATCGCGCCGCCACCACAGGAGTCGCTACCGACTATGATCAGATTGGGCTTAAAACCGATCGAGAGAAATTAACTCTCCCGGGTTACCCACCACGTTGTCGTGGTAGAGGAACAATCTGGCGACTCTTCTTCTATGTTAAAATCCAACTATGTCCGGATTCGGATCCTCCATGCGGATTCAGCGGAGGATGGGCGCTAATCAAATCATGAACTTAAAGTCGGGCATCGGACCAGATTTGTTGAAAGCGCTCAAGCAAACCAAGCTTCGAATCCGGAAGCTTCTTGCCTCGAGCCTCGGACAGGCGGGGTTCGAACTTAATTCCACCGCCCACCCAAACATAGCGACCTATCTCAAATCGGCAAGAGCCCGATGAAACAGTACATCATTACTGGGCTAGATTCCTCCTGGTTATGAACAAGATAAAGGACTGCCGTGAAGAAAGCGCGATTTCAATCTTCTGCAACAATTGCACGGACAAGGGAATCATAAACGCCATCAGTCGTCGCGAAGTTTCACGCCTCGTCGACCTAGCGATCATCGTACAAAAATACTGCGCGATGGAGAGTGCCTAGAAAACCGAAACTAGGTTTTGGGACAATCCGACCCTGAATACAAACCCAGTCCGAAATAAAAGGGTGCTTCATACTCAAGCACCTGGGTTAAAAACCAAAAAGCAAAAAACCCCTAAAGTGCGGAACCGTCTTGGAGGGATGGCTCAGCGGACCTGCAAAATCCACGAGACGGAGGGTGCCACTCCAACACACAGCCTTGGCGTGTTGGATACTACGGCGGTGGCCAAAAGTGGTGTAGGCTTTTAGCCCCGCAACCAACCCAGCGATACCGATGCGGTATTAACAGTCTTGAGACTTTCGCATCAAATAACATGCGAAGCGAACAATCCGCAGCCTCGCGAAGTCTACCAAGTAGCAACAACAAATCCATGGGCGACACGGCTATCACCTTCAACGCCAATGACGAACCTAAATTCGAACAGCTAGAGCACCGGCCGCATTGGTCCTCGGTCCGATAGTGTACGGTTTTCGTCTTACTAAGGTACTCATGGATGGCGGCAGCGGATTAAACCTCATCTATGAGGAAACCCTTCAAAAATGGAAATTGATTTGGAGCCGCATTGAGAAAAGCAGCACAACCTTGGAGGATAATCCCTAGTCGAGAAATGCGCTGCGGGAAAAATCACACTAGATGTAGTGTTAGGCTCAGCGGACAATTACAGGTCCGAGGAGGTCACGTTCAAGTGGCCCCATTCGGCAGCGGATATCACGCTTTGTTAGGCGAGAGGCATTCACAATCTTCAAGCTATACCCCACTACGGGTACATGAAGCTCAAAATGCCCGGACCCAATGGGATAATCACTCTCGCCTTGATCCGGATCTGACACTCCCGCTGAAAATAAGACAGCCCTTGGCCCTAGAGGCATTGTCCGAAGCCCTAGCGGTAGAGGAACTAACTACGCTGCGCTCCACGGTGGATAGGGACGATGTGATACTCGATAAGAGGTCCAAGTCCACCTCTTTTAAACCAGCGAGACGAAATAGTCAAAATTCAGGTCCATCCAGCGGACCCCACAAAGGCGGCCTCCATTGGGGCACAATTAAGTCCTGATGTTGAAGCCGACTTTCGAGAATTCCCGGGAAAATTGGGACATTTTGCTGGTACCCTTCAAACATGCCGGGAATCCCACGCAGGTGGCGAGCACAACCTAAATATCCTAAAAGGATTCAAGCCGATCAAACAAGCTCTTGGCGATTTTCCGAACCCAAAAGACAGGCAATGGGAGAGGAGCTAGCCAAACTCTTAGAAGCGGATTCATCGGAGATATAAAACATCCGGACTGGCTAGCCAATCTAGTAATGGTACCAAAAAGGACAAATCCTGGCGCCTCTGCGTCGATTTTAAAGACCTTAACAAGGCCTGTCCAAGGACCCTTTCCCCTCCCTCGCATCGACCAAATCATCGATGCTACCGCGAACACGATTCATTGTGCTTCCTCGGCGATACTCCGGATACCATCAAATCAAGATGGCGGAGAAAAGAGGCCGCAAGCGACTTTCATTACTCCATATGGGCCATTCTGCTTCAACACAATGCCCTTCGGACTCAAAAACGCGGCGCAACATATCGGCGCATGATTCAAACATGTCGGCTACCGGATAGGCAAAACAGTAGAGGCATACGTGAGGCGATGTGGTCGTCAAGACCAAACACGTCGGACTCTAGTAGAAGACTTGAGGGTGACATTCGACAACCTCCGAGCATATGACATTAATCTCAATCCGGAAAAATGCGTCTTCGGCGTACCAGCCGGAAAGCTCTTGGGCTTCATCGTATCCGGTAGAGGAATTGAAGCAAACCCGACCAAAATCCAAGCTCTGTCACAATTGGATATTCCAAAAGACCTCAAGCAGATACAAAAACTAACCGGATGCGTAGCGGCCTTAAGTCGCTTCATCTCCCGTTGGGAGAAAAGGCTCGCCCTCTACCGCCTCCTCGGCAAGACCGAACATTCGAATGGGCGGATGCTGCCACAGCGGACTCGAATAAATAAAGGCCATGCTGGCAACAAATCCGGTTCTCGCCGCGCCCAACCTGGGCGAACCTATGTTATTATATATCGCTGCAACACATCAAGTTGTCAGCGCGGTACTCGTCGTTGAATGAGAAATGAAGGGCACGATTCCCTCTTCAAAAACCAGTGTACTACGTATCCATTGTTCTAACTCCATGCAAATCCGGTACCCACATTATCAAAAGATAGCGTGTCACGGTGTTCATGGCATCCGGAAGCTGCGACACTACTTTCAAGAGTGTTCAATAACGGTGGCCTCGAAGTACCTCTCAGCGATATTATAAACAATCGCGACATAGCAGGCAGGATTGCAAAATGGGCTATCGAGCTCTTACCATTTGACATAACCTACAAACCACGACGAGCTATAAAGTCGCGAGGTTACGGCTGACTTCGTCGCCGAATGGACCGGCGAACTCCCTAAAGAGTGCGGCGCGTACTAACTGGATCATGCATTTCGACGGATCCAAAATGTTGGCTGGCTTGGGGGCTAGCGTCGTCTGGCGTCCCCAACCGGAGACACAATCAATCGTACTTCAAATAATGTACATGGACTCCAACAATGCAGCGAATCTGAGGCCCTTCTACATGGCCTCCGGATGGCAATCTCCATGGGCATTCAACGCCTAGAGGTGCACGGGCATTCAAACCTCGCAATATCCCAAGTAAATGGAGACTTTGATGCCAAAGATCCAAAAATGGCAGCTATCCGCAACGCCGTCCTAAAAATGTTAGCTCGGTTCGAAGGACTCGAATTCCACCATGAAGCCCGGGATAATAACCAGGCAGCGAGCGTGTTAGCACGCATCGGCGCGAAGCGAGACGCCGCCCCTCAAACATATTCTGGAATGGCTCTTTAAGCCATCCGTATTATGGGAAGAGGAGTCCGGAAATAACAATCCGGAGCCGGCTGCATCACCTAACTCAGACCATTACGACACAATCGGCGGCTCAGCCAATGAAATAACACCTTGACTCACGAAATAATGGCAGTAATTGCCCGTGGGACAGAACCATTCCTAGCCTACTTAATGCGGCAGAACTTCCGAAGACCAAAATGAGGCCCGCTGCATAGTTGGCGATCTAAAGCCTACAAGGTCCATGAGGAGAACTTTATAAGAAAAGCACAACCGGAGTCCTTCAAAGGTGTATCTCCGAAGAGGAAGGCGAAATCTCGGCTGAAATTCACGCCCGGACTCGGCGGGCACCACGCTGCAGCCGGGCCCTTGTAGGCAAGGCCTTCCGTACAGGATTTTATTGGCCGACAGCCGGCGGATGCTCGGGACTTAGTCCAACGATCGTCGGTTGCCAGCTCTTTGCAAATCGAGCTACATGCCACCCACCGCCCTCAAAACTATACCCATTACCGGCCGTTCATGATGCCGGGGCTTGACATGGTTGGACCCCTTAAAGGGGGAACCCACAAGCACAAATACTTATTGGTCATGGTGGACAAATTCACCAAATGGATTGAGGCCAAGCGGTTAAAGCAGCGAATCCGGACCGGTGATAGACTTCATATCCGGGGTAGTACACCGTTTTGGCATCCCCCACAGCATCATCATTGATAACGGCATGAACTTCATGGCCGACGAGGTTAAACTCTGGTGCAAAAACATGGGCATCAAGCTCGATTACGCTTCAGTCTATCACCCCCAAACTAATGGTCAAGTCGAGCGAGCAAATGGTCCAATCATGAGCGGCATCAAACCCAGACTAGTGCGGTCCCTCAAGGAATCTAACACGCACTGGGTAGAGGAGCTCGACTCCGTACTCTGGGGGCTACGGACCACGCCAAACCGAACTACTGGATTCACACCATTTTTCATGGTATACGGCGCAGAGGCAGTTCTGCCCTGCGATATAATTCATGACTCACCTCGCGTGCGCATGTATGAAGAAAGAGAAGCCGAGTTGGATCGGCAGGACAGTTTGGACGCCTTAGAGGAGGAGCGGGACGTGGCAAAAGCTTGTTCCGCATTTTATTAGCAGCAGGCTCGAAGATATCAAAGCAGAGAAGTACGGGCCAAAACTTACAATATTGGCGAACTTGTTCTACATCTGCCGGACAAGAAAAAGGACAAACTTAAGCCCAAGTGGGAAGGTCCCTTCATCATCGACCAAGTCCTGACCGGCGGAGCATACCGTCTCACGTTGCATCGACAACCGACTCGAGCGAACCCATGGAACGCAGCCCGTCTCCGAAGATTCTCGCCTAACACGGACTCGAGTTCGTCTCACTCCCGTCCACCTTTTTATATTTTTCTTGTCTCTTGTCCCCTCCTTCTTTCCACTTTTTTTCAATACCTTTTATAGGCTGATTTGCGCTTTGTTGCACACTTGATGTGCTCCGGCACTCATTATACCGGGGCTTCTTCAGCGAAGCTTATTCATACGGGCTTCATGCCCAATACATGTGTCATACTTCGCATGTACCTTTTATTCACCATTTATGCATCGATATGACTTAAGTTTTGGCCAAGCTGGGTTGCACGGATCTGTGCTTACCCCTCGTTCCCGATTGTTCGGCTAGGAGGTAAAGGAGCACCTCTGCGATTACTCTGCCGGGTCACCGGATGTGTACCTCGGTGGGTGAAGCCAAAAGCTAGCGTTCTTAAGAGAATATTGGTCGGTGACTTGAAAGATGATTTATTACTTACTTATTTATCTGCCCCAAATGCTTTTTATGCTATTTTCGCAGTCCGGCATTGCACTTTAGGGCATGCCTCCCGAGAAAGGAACCCTTAACGGAACTATTCTCCTGGAAGATGTTTCTTACTAACCATGTAATATAACATAACTAGTTGGGCACTTATGCGATAAAGCAATTATGACCCGACGCCTTGTCTCCATGCATGCCCGGTTCTTTTATAATCGTAAGGGTATTCGGACACACTCGGACTGTTGGGTCCCGAGGTTGAAGCGAAGCGGTCCGCAAAGACAAGCGATCTACAATCCGGTTAGAAGGCATTTTACATGTCATTTCAAATTACATCGTCAAACCGGTGATTGTACTCCTCCTCAATCCCATCTAACAGGCTGTCTAATTCTGATCCTGTTGGGAATATTCGCGGCCAGTTCTACTTGGCCGTACATCAACTCACGAGGATCTCCTTCCCATCGGGCCCGCAGTCCGACCTCGGCCATGTGGTTTGGGTCAGCCTTGATGTGCGTGTCTTCACCATGGCCCAGCCTCCTGGCGCCGACGGCAGGCCGATATCTTCCACAAGCGGGCGTCGCCGTGCTCCTCAAGCTTCTCGGCAAACTCACCAAGGCCCTCGGGTAGGGAGGCGGATGGCCATAAAGCATGAGCGATGCCACTCGCCGCTTGCCAAACACGTTCGAGCAATTGCACCAGCTCGGAAGTTGGTCACCCGTTGACCGAGCATTTCCTCCAGAGGCGACTTGTGAGCACACTTAAAGACATATTTACGTCAATCGACTTCCTCGCCAATTCTTATTTTCAAAGGAATTTGTTCAAGCACTTACTATAAATGCGCGACGAAGCCGCTGATTCTCCTTCACGGAGCAGACAGCTGGGCGAACACCTTTCAGCTCTTCTCCTCGCTGGGTGTGGGCATCTTGGAGCTTGTTTCTCTCTGCTGCACCTTCATAAGCACCCTCACATGACCTTTAGTGACGCAGTAGCTGTTGCTTGTCCGGATCTAGTCAGGCGCCCTCTGCAATATTATTGTCAGATTCACGCCGCACTTTGTTAAATAATTATCTTTTCAAAGTACGTCTTACCAGTGGGGGTCTCTGTGGCTCCCCCTGTGGCGGCCATTGCGGCCTCAAGTTGGGCCTTGCACTCTTGAAGCTCCTGGGACAGATGGGTATTCTTCTCCATAAGATCCTGCATAATAATTGATACTTAAATCAGTTATTTCAACTATTTTAAGTCTCGGGGGCTACTGGCATATATAACTATTAAAATTACTCACCCGTATGTCTTTCACATATTGCTCCGTGGCTCTGGTTAACCCATCTTGAGCGGCACGGAGGTGCGCGTTTCCCGCATCAAAGGCATTTAACGCCTCAGGGGAGAAACACGCGTCACGAAGAACTGTCCGGCGACGCCTGTGATTCATGGCGCTCTCCACCTAAGACCGGGTGGCGGACAGCCTGTTGGCATCCTCCGTCGGAGGAGCGTCCGGCTCATGCCTTGTATTAGCCTCCCCTCCCGGACCATGCGTTGGAGCATGGCTGGCGGAGGCTTGATTGGCAACCTCTCCGGACACTGTCCGGCGAGCGCTCTTTCTGGAAAAGTTATGAGCATTAATATACCTCCTGGGGATCCTTCCCTTAAAAATAGCGGTGCTCCATACCGTTCTTGGGCGACGTTTTGGTTCGCGTCGCACTCCTCTTCCGCTTCTTTGGGCGGATGACCCTTGTTGGTCGGCCGCTGGTTCGACTTCCGCCTTAAAGGCACCTCGTGCGATGCACCATCGGTATGGGATGGTAAGAATTGGCGCGGATCAAATGATGGTGTCAAGACCTCGGTCGTAGTCACCGGGAGGCGAAACAAACCGTGGTAGTCAGCCGTAATGGCGACTAGGGCATTGTCTATGCTCGTTGGTGGAACACCCGTCAATCAGCTCCACCTTTATGTCCGGATCCTCTTGGAGGTCGGATCAAGGATCGTTCGGATCCTCGGGCTGTGGAGTTAGGCCGTATGCCCTCCGTCCGGCGCAGCTCTGCGTCGAAATCACGAGTAAGATACTTGACTTTAAAAGTATGGATCTGGTAGATGAACATCCGCTTACCCAGCTCCGAGGGTTATTCATAGAAAATCCATTCAACGGATTCGTGCGGAGGAAGTCCTCCTCCTCTCCCTTGTACAAGCCGGACAGGACCTTTGCCAGATCGGCTGCTGAGCCTGGTCCTTTGCGGCCATGACGGGTGGCATCATCTTCCTCGTTGAAATCCCACATAGGGTGGCCCCTATATTGGAGTGGATGCACCCCTCGCATAATGCACGTGGCCATGACTCCAATCATGGTCAATCCGGAGTGGGCCAGTAACCTAATCCGGCCCATCAGATAATGGACGCTCCTATCATCTTCCCGTTGAGGGCTCCGCGGGCGCCAACTCAGGCGTTTCTTCAAGGGAGCATTGTTGAACTTCAGGAGGCCGATCCGAACTGGATCCGGCAGAGGGGCATCCTCCATGTAGAACCATTCCAAAGGCTAGTCTTGAGCGCGCCTTGCCGGGTGCGGATAGATATCCGGTCGGCGATGCACCATATTCGGCTCCGCCCACTTGATATATCGACCCCTCATGAGAGCGGAGTGCGAGACAAAACAATCTCTTCCACAGTGCAAAATGGGCCTCGATGCCCAAGAACAGCTCGCAGAAGAGCTCTGAAGCCCTTGATGTGCAAAATGGGCGGGCGTGAGGTGGTGAAGCTGGAGTCCGTAGAACTCTAGGAGCCCGGAGAAAGCGGATGTATGGAAATCCGAGTCCCCTTATTAGATAGGGGACAAAGCATACCCGCTCCCCTTTGGAAGGGTTGGGGCGCTCTCCGCCTGCTTTCCACCCTTGTAGGTGGCTAGTCCGGCTCGAACCGGAACCATGAAAGCTGGGGGAAGATATCCCTCGGTTTGGAGTGCCACTAGCTCGGTGTGTGGAGCTGAGCATCTCCCCAATCTCTGGCTTAGGGCTGGGGCGCGAGAGGAGGAGCCGCGGCGGCTATCCATGATGGAATGGATTTTTGTCAGAGGCGCTTCGATGAGAACTTGCGGATGGAGGATGGTGTGAGCTGGATCTAGATCCTCGCCTCTCTTATGGGTGGCTCGTTCGCACGACTAGGGGGTAAAATGTAAAAATACCCCAGCCTTTCGCATTCGAACGACATGTGGAAGAAGGCCATTATTGGGCGTAGAAGCCAAGGGCGCAACATTTATAAGGAAGCGGACACTATTCGGCGGGAACATGAAGTTTGAAGGAGAACCCGCCTTACAACGCCGAAGACAATATCTGCGCCCGGACTCGTCGTCGCTGAAGCCCGTTAAGGGGCTCTTGAGGAGTTCGGACTAGGGGTGTCGGATAGCGAACTATCATCATCGGCGGACTCCAAGACTATGAAGATAGAAGATTGAAGACTTCGTCCCGTGTCCGGATGGGACTTTCCTTGGCGTGGAAGGCAAGCTTGGCGATATGGATATGTAGATCTCCTACCTTTGTAACCGACTTTGTGTAACCCTAGCCCTCTCCGGTGCCTATATAAACCGGACGGCTGTAGTCCATAGGACGAACAACAATCATACCATAGGCTAGCTTCTAGGGTTTAGCCTCTTTGATCTCGTGGTAGATCCACTCTTGTAACATACATCATCAATATTAATCAAGCGGGGCGTGGGTTTTACCTCCATCAAGAGGGCCCGAACCTGGGTAAAACATCGTGTCCCTTGTCTCCTGTTACCATCCGCCTAGACGCACAGTTCGGGACCCCCTACCCGAGATCCGTCGGTCTTGACACCGACACCAAGCAACTGAATCTCGAGGACGAGATTCATTCTAAGTGGGGGAGGTTTGTCATAGCCTGATTTTTTCCCTCTTTTCTTTGCTTGATTTTCAGCTGAGTTGATTTTGGATTTGGAGTTTTGAATCATTCCATTTGGACATGACCACTTGGGTATCCTTTGATTTTCACCCAAGTGTTCCCTCTCCTCCTCAAATCCATCATTTCACCCCTGGCCAACTCAACAAAAGAAAAATATTCATTTTGCCTCTAAAACCCTAGCTAAACTCTTTGACCTCCAAAGCAACCCTCATTTCTGTTGCCCCAAAAATCCTGAGAAAAATCCCAAATATTCTTTGGACCCTAGGGCACATTTCTAAGCAAAAATATTTCACCACTCTTTGGAGTATTTTGGCTACAGAAAATAATTTCACTTCTGGGATAAATGGTAGTTTCTACAGCAACACCTTTTTACTAGATCCAATGTAGCTGGTTTTCCCCTGAGCTTATTCACCTTAGTAAGAGTCAGTAAAAACCCAAAGCTCAGCCCTTGAATCCCTGTGGTTTGACCACAGTAACTACTCAAAGTTTCTGTCCAGTAACTTAACCTCATAACCATTTTACTTCTACTGCACCTAGAACCAAACCGAGCCGTGGTAACACCTCAGTTTACTAAGGACTACATGCCAGACATCATGGTTAGTGCATAGGTGGCCTGATGTCACGGTCTACGCGGTGACGCGTTCGTCCGAGCGTGCTGGCATGCCAAACACGTGCTCTGCGCGTCGCCAGCGCCTCTGTGGAGTGCGTGCTCGCTGCTCGGCCAGCCAGAGCGTGTCCCCCCTCGCCACCATCCTCGTATCCACCCCCTTAACTCCACCCTGCCGCTCGCCGACCCCGGAGCTCGCCGCAGCGAGCATGGGCACGGTCTAGCCAATGGCACAGTGCCCGTGCACTGCGTTCGTCTCTTTCCCCCTCGTTCCTGTGCTCGTCCGCACCCGCGCAGATTTGCTTCGTGACCTCCGTCGCCTTCTCCATCACCCTCTGGCACCGTTCGTCGCCGGGTGCCGGGGACAGGTGTCCTCCGGCGGAGCCCAAGCCCTCGTCGCTGCCCCGCCTATAAACCCCCCCCCCCTCCACAGCCTCCTGGAGCATCGCAACTCATCCCCCTCCCTCCTATAGCCACTAGAAGCCGCAGCCCGGCCGGGCAGGCCGCGGGCTGCCGTCCCCGAGCCGAGCTCAACGGTGATCCCCTCTGGACCGTTCCCGTAGCTCCGGCCACTCCCAAGCCAAGGCGACCCCGCCAGGGCCTCCGCCTCTCGTCCATGAAGCCAACACGCCTAGCTAGAGCCCCTGGAGCCGCCCCAAGCCGCCGTCTTATTCAACTCCGGCAACCTCCGCCCTCTGTCGCCGCTGGAGAGGACAAATCCGACGCCGTCCGGCCACTGTTAGCCATGCTACGGGTACGGGCAGGTGCGCAAGTACCTTCTTCGTTGATCCCTCCCTCTCGTTTGCCTCCAAGAATTCTCATCGTCGGCGTGAGCTCCGGCAAATCGTTGTTCCCCTCTGTTTCCCTCTCCCCTCCCTCCGGCCTGACTAGCAGGGCCCGCTAGTCAGCCACTCACTAAGCGCGCGAAGCGGTATGAGTGGTGGCGCCCCGGGAGATTACGCCTTCGACGTCACCCCCCTCTGTTTTCTTTTTCAAATTCATTTAAATTCCAGGAGACTTCAAATGGCCATAACTTTTATTCTACAAGTCCAAATGGAGTGATTCATTTTACATCGTGTTCTGTGTCCGAAAATCTAACAGCACCCAAAAGATGGGATTTTTCCTTGCTGTCTAGATTTTCTGGCAATTTTTAGAAGGTTTCTTGATATTTTCATTTGTGGTTTTTGAATATTTTCAGAGGAACCAGCTTGTCTTGAGGATCACCAGGAGCTTTGTGAACCTCATCAGTGCTAAGGCAAGCCACAGTAACATTTTCATGGTGCCACTTCAATATTTATGATTTTCATACTTAAACTTATGAATATTGATGCATTTAAATTAGTTACACAATAAATATATTCTGTTATATGCTTGTTATGTTAAAATACTTGAACTTAAGAATGTTTGAAGTAAATATTGATGGCAAGATAATGAGAACTTAGATGCTAGTGATAAGTAAATAATAAGGTCATAGAGTTTGATGAGTAATTTAAATATTATTTTTGCATGAGGTATAATGATGATAATGCTAGAAATAGTTTTGGTATAAGTAAAGAGAGGTTTTAAACAGAATAGTAGCATGATTTTATGCTAGCTCCATAGGAGCGTGGTTGGTGCAGTCTTTGCACGGTTATGTGATGCATATGTTAAGTGATGCCTGGTATGGCAGTATGACACCGATTATTTTCTTTTCACATTAAGTTGAACCTGATTAATAATTCAACTTGAACATGTTGTTGACCGGGTCGTGGTGCCGCTGAAACGAGTCTTTCCCAGTGCAACCACATTTGCTAGTATGGGACGACCTTAATGCGTTTCATTGTCATGCCTCTGATCGGTACCTCAATTTAGGGAAGGTTATGGGCGTGCTGTACCCTGGCCCAGTAGGCAAGCATAACCTTGTGAGCCCGTTTTTAAGTTAATTTTGGTACGGATCGGTGTGGATCGTGGCCACGACGGTGGTCGAGGTGTGCGGAGGTAGACACGGGCCACCAGGACTAGCCGGTGGGGTGCGAGTCGGAAGGGTCGGGAGAGTGTCATGACAGTGAAATGGTTTCGTCGGAACGCTGTTGGTCCACCCGAATGGGAGTGTGAGGCCATGGGTTCTGTAGTGTGGGTACAGTGTACTAACCTCTGCAGAGTGTTTTTAATCTATCGATAGCCGAATCCACGGATACGGACACGCTTGAAAGTAAGGTACACCATGGGCCAACACTTAATAAATATGCACACTAAATTGCACTAAGGATGGCAGTGAGGTCATCGTGTTGAGTTGGACATGAGTTGTCGGGTTGTGATCGCCGTAAGGATCACGGGCCACGAGTTGGTCGGGTTGTGATCGCCGTAAGGATCACGGGCCATGAGTTGGTCGGGTTGTGATCGCCGTAAGGATCACGGGCCATGAGATGGTCGGGTTGTGAGTGCCGTAAGGATCACGAGTATGTTTTGGTAATATTATGCTTGTTGGTCACACCTGGTAAGCAAGTCAGGAGAATGAGTACCTGTTGAGCACTGTCACAGCATGTTGGATATATAGTTGCATTGTTGATTAAATTGGATAAATATCATAATATTGTCTGTCATCTTGCTTATGCTTATTATGAGCTTGCAAGTACATTCAATGTACTGACCTGGCGTGTCATGCCAGATTTCAGGAAAGTCCCGTTGGAAAGGAGTGCTATCCGAGTCTAGACCGTGTCCACGTCGGTGTCCTTGTGCTATGGAGTCCCGCTACGACGTTGTTCCACTGCCGAGTAGTTGTCATGATCGAGGCCCCTTTATGTTCACTAAATAATGTACATATTGTTTAGCCGCACCGTGTGTGCCGCTTGGCCTCGCTAACTATTGTAATATGAACTATGTTACGCTAGCATGAATAAAGCGGTTGTTTTCTGTACCATGTTGTTGTGTGTTGCCATAAGACAAGGTCTCTGGGCTGGCAATGCAAGGTAAACCGGTCGCTCTGAGCCGGGGTGCCACAATAGCAGTAGCGGATGTCAAAACATGCTACTGCTATTCTTTAGCTGTAGCACCATATCAGTAGCACGGGTACCCGTGCTACTGATACACCCAATACTTGCGCTAATGCTAGGCTTTTCCCTAGTAGTGTGACATTGGGGTAATCTATACATAGGGGTTGATGCACGTTTTCATCCTACGTTCTCCGATAGAAATTTTGGAGTGATTCTTTGTTGCATGCTGAGGGATTGCCATATGATCTAATTATGTTATCATTGTTGAGAGAACTTGCACTAGTGAAATTATGAACCCTAGGCCTTGTTTTCAAGCATTGCAATACCGTTTCTGCTCACTTTTACCACTTGCTACCTTCCTATTTTTATATTTTCAGATTACAAAAACCTATATCTACTATCTATATTGCACTTGTATCACCATCTCTTCCCCGAACTAGTGCACCTATACTATTTACCATTGTATTGGGTGTGTTGGGGGACACAAGAGACTCTTTGTTATTTGGTTGCAGGGTTGTTTGAGAGAGCACATCTTCATCCTAGGCCTCCCACAGATTGATAAACCTTAGGCCATCCACTTGAGAGAAATTTACAAAACTCCACGCTTGGAGGCCCAACATGAGTCTCTAAGAAGAAGGTTGCGTAGTATACATCAAGCTCTTTTCTGGCACCATTGCCGGGGAGGTTAGTGCTTGAAGGTATATCTTTAGATCTTGCAATCGAATCTTTTTAGTTTCTTGTTTTATCACTAGTTTAGTCTATAAAATAAAACTACAAAAAAATGGATTTGAGGTTGCCTCATATGCTTCATCTCTTTAATGTCGTTCGTGAAAATGATGGGAAGGAAAATTGTGCTCAAGTGTTAGAAGAAGAAGTTCATAAAATGTTTGGCACCTAATCTTTGAATGATGAGCATGATTGCAATGTTGTTAGTATGAATTCTTCGAATATCCATAGTACTAATGATGATTGCACTAGTCATGATAAAAATGTTTCTTATAAGCATGTCAATTTTTGTGGAGTGCATAGAGTTTGCAGTTACATACCAAAATTGAAAGATAGATTTTAAAAGAGGCATAAGTATTTAGAAACTAAATGGTTGCAAGAGAGGCTATATGTTTGTGGTGAAAATTTTATTTTTTCTCGCCATCCTTGTGAACTTTGCAATGAACGCGGTCATTTAAATCTCCAATGCAAATTGTTTCATGATCGAGTCGTGTCCAAAAATTGTGATGACTTGATTTCCCTTGCGCATCATAATGAACTTAGTTTGCTTATGGGATATGAAGAAATGAAATGTATAACTAAGGGTATTCCAGATATAAGCTTAAGAGGTTTCTTGATTTTGATCTAGAGGAAATTTATATGAATTGTGCGGTAAATTGCATTGAGAATCCTTATATTGCTAATTACTTAAAGACAAGAAAACAAATAGAAGATGAAGAGAATATTGATGAGGGGAAGAGGTTTCCCAATATCCTCCTATTTTCTCTTATGATGAATCAGGTATGAGGAGGCGCTTTTTATTCAACCAATCTCATCAATAAGGAGCTCCGAAAAGGTGATTAAACCCACACATGATGTGAAGAAGAAAAAGAAAAGATGGCGAAGCAAAGGTAAAAAGGTATCCCTCCCAAATGATGTTCTCCTATTATTGTTATGCCTATTACTCGTTGTGATGATTATGATTGGGAAAGTAATGATACTTGTTATAATCTTGAAAATCTTTTTGGCACCAACTTGGAAAGTTGTGATGATAATAATTGCTATACTATTGGTGCTATTCATATTATTAATCATGAGAGTGATTATGCTTGTGAAATGCAAAGCCACAAGCTTGGGGATGCTATGTTTGATGATAATGACATGTTTGAGAATTTATTTGCTGCAATTAATGTTTGTCCCAAGCTTTGGGATGCTATGTTTAATGAAGATGATATTTTTAGTCCCCCAAGATTTGAAGTGCAAATTTATTATGATGATAGCATGCCTCCTACTTATGATTATTGCAATATTTATGAAAGTGGGTTTGGAAGAATGTCAACTCTAGGTAATGATCCCACTGTTTTGGAGGTTGTTGACTCTTATAATATTTGTGGAAGTGGATTTGGAGAGGTCATGACATTATTTAGTGATGAATCCACTATTTCAGGAGTTGTTCCAATTGATTATGAGAAGAAAGTTGCTATCTATGATGATTATTGTGATGACATGTATGCTATAAAGTATCATGATAACCATGAAACTTGTCATCATGATTTTAATTTTCAATTGGATTATGCCTCACATGATAGTTATTTTGTGGAGTTTGCTCCCACTACTATTGATGAGAATACATTTGCTTATGTGGTGAGTGATAAATATTCTATGCTTATGGATCATGAAAAGAATGCTTTATGTGATAGTTATATTGTTGATCATGATGCTACTGAAAATTATTATGAGTGAGGAACATATGCTTTTACATATTGCAATAATATCAAGTTTCCTCTCTTGTGTTGAAATTCTGAAGTCATGCTTCTTTTACCTTCCTATGCTAGTTGATTCTTGTTCCCATAAGTTGTTTGCTCACAAAATCCCTATGCATAGGAAGTGGGTTAGACTTAAATGTGCTATTCATATGCTTCATGATGCTCTCTTATGTTTCAATTCTTATCTTCTATGTGAGCATCATTGAAATCATCATGCCTAGCTAGAAAGGCAGTAAACAAAAGTGCTTGTTGGGAGACAACCCAATATTTACCCCTACTGTTTTTGCATGTTCACATGACTAAGCTACTGTATGTGAGTTCTTTATGACTAATATTGAGTACATGGATTATATGCACTCTCACCCTTCCACCATTGCTAGCCTCTCTAGTACCGCGCAACTTTCGCCGGTACCTTACTCCCACCTTATAACTTCCTCAAAACAGCCACCATACCTACCTATTATTGTATTTCCATAGCCGTCCCGAGATATATTGCCATGCAACTTCTACCGCCCCATTTTTTATGACACACTTCATCATTGTCATATCGCTTGGTATGATCATGTAGTTGACATCATATTTGTGGCAAAGCCACCATTCATCATTTTTCATACATGTCACTCTTGAGTCATTGCACATCCCGGTACACCGCCGGAGGCATTCATATAGAGTCATATTTTGTTCTAAGTATTGAGTTGTAAGTAAATCATCATTATTAGAACATTGTCCCATGTGAGGAAATCAAAAAAAGGGAGAGGCCAAAGAAGCCAATAAAAAAAGAAAAAAATGAGAGAAAAGAGAGAAGGGGCAATGTTACTATCCTGTTTCCACACTTGCGCTTCAAAGTAGCACCATGAATAGAGAGTCTCCTATGTAGTCACTTTCATATACTAGTGGGAATATCTCATTATAGAACTTGGCTTGTATATTCCATCGATGGGCTTCCTCAAATTTCCCTAGGTCTTCGTGAGCAAGCAAGTTAGATGCACACCCACTTAATTTTCTTTTGAGCTTTCATAAAATTATAGCTCTAGTGCATCCATTGCATGGCAATCCCTACCCACTCACATTGATATCTATTGATGGGCATATCCATAGCCCGTTGATACGCCTAGTTGATGTGATACTATCTCCTTCTTTTTGTCTTCTCCACAACCACCATATTCTATTCCACCTATAGTCACTACTGCAAGATGCTGCTAACACGACACTACGATCAGAGACCCTTCGAGAAACTGTGTGTGATGCAATAATCGCAAATGGTGCTGTATGAAAACCGTCCGAAACGGTGCAAAACGTTTGCGATGGAGGATGCATCAAACACGGTTCAGATTTTAGTTGCGTGTGCGATTCAGGCCACAAAGTTCACCCGTTCGAACTATTTGCGATGAGGCAGAACAACAGAAACGGGCAGCCATATCAATGTGTGTGCGATATACGGCATACAGTTCGCTCCGATGAACCGTTTGCTATTAGGGAGTGCAATATAAACGATTAGCCAGATCAATGTGTGTGGGATATAGGGAATACGGTTCACTCGGGCGAACTATTTTCGATTAGCGAACGCAACAGAAACAGTTCAACTTAACAAGATGTGTGTGATACGTGGCAAACAGCCGAATCGGATGAACTGTTTGCGATGAGAAATTACAACACAGATGGTTAATACAGTTAGTTCGTGTGCGATTTTGTGTGTACAAAAAACTTTGAAATATGCAAACTAGTTGCTTGCGGTGGCTAGGAATATCGCACACGATGTGTCTGCGAGTACTCGTGTGCGATGATTAGTACGTTACACATACATTTCCTTATGTTAACACTTGTGTGATAAATAACATGTGGCACTGGATACGTTATTCGGGTTGTGGGTGTGCTCCACTTAGTCTTCCCACGCTCCACATGGATGAATTATAAAATCCACGCCTATTCCTGCTACGTCTTGAGCTTGCGTTGGTTTTCCCCGAAGAGGAGAGGATGATGCAGCACAGTAGAGTAAGTATTTCCCTCAGTTGTTGAGAACCAAGGTATCAATCCAGTAGGAGGCCACACGCAAGTCCCTCGTACCTGCACAAAACGATAGCTACTCGCAACCAACGCGATTAGGGGTTGTCAATCCCTTGATGGTCACTTACGAGAGTGAGATCTGATAGAGATAATATTTTTGGTAATTTTGGTACAAAGATGCAAAGTAAAAAGTAAAAGCAAAGCAAGTAAATAAAGTGATGGAGATTGATATGATGAGAATAGACCCGGGGCCATAGGTTTCACTAGTGGCTTCTCTCAAGAGCATAGATATTCTACGGTGGGTGAACAAATTACTGTTGAGCAATTGACAAAATTGAGCATAGTTATGAGGTTATCTAGGTATGATCATGTATATAGGCATCACGTCCAAGACAAGTAGATCGAAAAGATTCTGCATCTACTACTATTAGTCCACTCATCGACCGCTATCCAGCATGCATCTAGAGTATTAAGTTAAAACCAGAGTAACGCTTTAAGCAAGATGACATGATGTAGAGGAATAAATTCATGCAATATGATAAATACCCCATCTTGTTATCCTCGATGGCAACAATACAATACGTGCCTTGCAACCCTTTACATCCTTTGGGTAAGGACACCGCAAGATTGAATCCAAAGCCATGCACTTCTCCCCTTGCAAGAACTACCAATCTAGTTGGCCAAACCAAACGGATAATTCAAAGAGACATGCAAAGATAACTCAATCATACATAAAAGAATTCGGAGAAGATTCAAATATTTTCCATAGATAAGCTGGATCATAAACCCACAATTCATCGGTCTCAACAAACACACCGCAAAAAGAAGATTACATCGAATAGATCTCCACGAGAGAGGGGAGAACATTGTATTGAGATCCAAAAGAGAGAAGAAGCCATCTAGCTACTAGATATGGACCCGAATATCGAAGTAAACTACTCACACTTCATCGGAGGGGCTATGGTGTTGATGTAGAAGCCCTCCGTGGTGGATGCCCCCCCGTGAGCTCGAACAGGCCCTAAGATGGGATCTCGTGGATACAGGAAGGTGCGGGCGGTGGAATTAGGTTCTTGGCTCCCGTTCGATCGTTCGGGATCGTAGGTATATATAGGAGGAAGGAGTACGTCGGTGGAGCGTCAGGGGGCCCACGAGGCAGGGGGCGCGCCCAGGGGGCGCCCTCCATCCTCGTGACCGCCTCTGGCACTTCTTGGAGTAGGGTCCAAGTCTCCTGGATCATGTTAGGTGAGAAGATCATGTTCCCGAAGGTTTCATTCCGTTTGGACCCCGTTTGATATTCCGTTTCTTCGAAACACTGAAATAGGCAAAAAACAGCAATTCTGGGCTGGGCCTCCGGTTAATAGGTTAGTCCCAAAAGTAATATAAAAGTGGAAAATAAAGCCCATTATAGTCCAAAACAATTGATAAAGTATCATGGAGCAATAAAAAATTATAGATACGTTGGAGACGTATCAGGCATCCCCAAGCTTAATTTCTGCTCATCCTCGAGTAGGTAAATGTAAAAAGAGAATTTTTGATGCGGAGTGATACTTTGGCATAATTTCAATGTAAATCTTCTTAATCATGGTATGAATATTCAGATCCGAAAGATTCAAGACAAAAGTTCATATTGACATAAAAATAATAATACTTCAAGCATACTAATCAAAATAATCATGTCTTCTCAAAATAGCATGGCAAAAGAAAGTTCATCCCTACAAAATCATATAGTTAGGCTATGATTCATTTTCGTCACACAAATATGTTCCGAACTTCTATACCCCCGATGACAAGCCAAGCAATTGTTTCATACTTAAATAATCTCAAACTTTTTCAACCTTCACGCACTACATGAGCGTGAGCCATGGATATAGCACTATGGGTGGAATAGAATATGATGATGGGGATTGTGTGGAGAAGACAAAAAAGGAGAAAGTCTCACATTGACGAGGATAATCAACGGGCTATGGAGATGCCCATCAATTGATGTCAACATGAGGAGTAGGGATTGCCATGCAACGGATGCACTAGAGCTATGAATGCTCAACAAAAGAAAACTAGTGGGTGTGCATCCAACTTGCTTGCTCATGAAGACCTAGGGCATTTGAGGAAGCCCATCGTAGGAATATACAAGCCAAGTTCTATAATGAAAAATTCCCACTAGTATGAAAAAGACAACTTATGAGACTCACTATATGAAAAACATGGTGCTACTTTGAAGCACAATATATAAGACTCACTACATGAAGAACATGGTGCTACTTTGAGGCACAAGTGTGGAAAAAGAGATAGTAGCATTGCCCTTTTTTTTGGGCCTTTCTTTTTTTTATTTTGTCCTTTCTCTTTTTTTTGGGCCTTTCTCTTTTTTTGGCCTTTCTTTTTTTTGGTTTTTTGTTTGGGCAATGCTCTAATAATGATGATCATCACACTTCTATTGATTACAACATAAGGATTACAACTCGAAACCTAGAACAAGATATGACTCTATATGAATGCCTCCGGCGGTGTACCGGGATGGTGCAATGAATCAAGAGTGACATTGTCACGCCCAATATGCGACCCTATCCAAAAGGAACTCGACGGTCCCACCAAGGATAGACCCGCATATTGGAACACTTTTGCAAGGTGGATATCATTACATCAACATTACATAATAGCGGCGATACATACATAAGGCACAAATGCCACGAGAATACATCAACATCATATACAAGATCAACATCCGACTACGGATGAAACATAAATAGAGACTCAAACAATATCCACCCTGCTAGCCCAGGCTGCCGATCTGGAACCTATCCCCTGATCGAAGAAGAAGCAGAAGAAGAACTCCAATACAAGCAAACATCGCTCTCACGTCATGATCATCGCAAACCTGTACCTGCAACTGTTGTGTAGTAATCTGTGAGCCACGAGGACTCAGCAATCCCATTACCATGGGTATCAAGACTAGCAAAGCTCAAATGGGAAAGGAAGGGGTAAAGTGGTGAGGTTGCAGCAGCGACTAAGCATGTATGGTGGCTAACATACGCAAATGAGAGCGAGAAGAGAAACCAAGGAACGGTCGTCAACTAGTAATGATCAAGAAGTGATCCTGAACTCCTACTTACGTCAGACATAACACAGAAACTGTGTTCTCCTCTCGATCAACCCCGAAAAGAGACACTCACGATTACGCACACGGTTGGTGTATTTTAGAAGAGTTTACTTCAAGTTTACTACAACCGGATATTAACAAATTCCCATCGCCACATAACCGCGGGCACGGCTCTCGAAAGTTTAAACCTGCAGGGTGTCCCAACTTAGCCCATGATAAGCTCTCGCGATCAACGAAGGATATTCCTTCTCCCGGAAGACCCGATCAGTCTCGGAATCCGGCTACAAGACATTTCGACAGCAATAAAACAAGACCAGCAAAGCCGCCCGATGCGCCGACAATCCCGATAGGAGCTGCACATATCTCGTTCTCGAGGCAACACGGATGAGACATCCTCTGAGTAAAACCAGACCCGAGTTTCCCGAGGGGGCCCATGATCTACTCGGTTCGGGCCAACACTTAGACAAGCATTGGCCCGGGGGGGAGGGGGGGCTAAATAAAGATGACCCTTGGGTTAATTACTCGCAAGGGAAATATAGGTGGTGGTGAGGCAAATGGTAAAACCAATGTTGGGCCTTCCTGGAGGAGTCTTATTCAAAGCGAACTGTCAAGGGGGTCCCATAAATCACCCGACCGAGTTAGGGACGCAAAATTCGGGAACATAATACCGATATGACGGAAACTAGGGCGGCAAGAGTGGAACAAAACACCAGGCATAAGGCCGAGCCTTCCACCCTTTACCAAGTACATAGATGTATTAATTAAATAAGATATATTGTGATATCCCAACAAGTAAACATGTTCCAACAAGGAACAACATCTCCATGTTCCAACAAGGAACAAACTTCATCTTCACCTGCAACTAACAACGCTATAAGAGAGGCTGAGCAAAGCGGTAACATAGCCAAACAACGGTTTGCTAGGAAGGGTGCAAAAGGTTAGAGGCTGACATGGCAATTTGGGAGGCTTGAGCAGCAAGTGATAGGTAGCGTAGCATAGCGATAGAACGAAGCAACTAGCATAGCAATGATAGTAGTGAGATCCAGGGTAGCGGTCATCTTGCCTGAAATCCCGCTAGGAAGAAGAACGAGTCCATGAAGAATACGAATGGATGAAGCCGAACCAAGCGTAGATGAACGAATCCTCACAATCGCAACGAAACAGGAACTAACAAGAAGAAGCACACAACATAGTAAACACTCCACACATGAACAAGGCATGATGCACAACAAGCATGATGCATGACAAATCTAGATGAGGCTACTCATGGCAAGAGATGATGCAAACAAGAGCAACGCATCAAAACAAGTTTAAATGAGGCCGGGAACAACATATAACAATTCCGGTAAGTCCTCATATGCAAATTTCGTAATTGGTCCAGATCTGAATAAACCTTATATTCAAGTTGTTAAACAGCAAGTTAAAATGCACCACGATGATCTACACGAAATTCTAGTCAAGTTACATATAAAGTTCATTAGATTCGGAGCTACGGCCTAGAAGATATGAGCAAAACAAGATAAACATGGCATTGATGCAAAATGCATACCAACATCAAGCAAACACCTCAAAACATGGATGCAACATGATAATATGAAACTACATGCAAAATCAAGCAAGTTTCATATAGAGCACACTCAAAACGGAGCAACGATGCAACACATACACTCTGTACAAGTCATAACAATCTGTCCAAAACAGCAACTAGGCATATTGCAAGCATCAAAACAACAAGCTACATCATCCCAACGTGAAAACAAAAGGCATGGGCATGATTTACAGGTAAAGCATAACAAAACATGAACACTGAGCTATCTCCAGAAACAACTAGAACATGCTCAAAATGACATGGCAAGATTGCATATAATAACAGTTTCAGACTTTAGCAGAAATAACAACAGGTTGCAATGTTTAGAGCTATCAAACAACATTCTACAGGAACTTATCATGGAAAAAAAGGCATGGCATGAATCTACTAATTGCATAGAACAAAAGTCCTTTAGTGACCATAAGTCAAAAGGGCACAGAAAATAAGATGGCACCCATGTAAACATAGCAAGTTATATGACAGATTCATACATGGCAGGAACAACAATAAGTAGGCATGTTGGTGAGCTTGAACCACTCACCACAGAGCAATATATGGCATGGAAAGGCAACTCACAGTAATAAGACATGGCATAGAGGCTATACATGGCAAGAACAACATCATAGCGTACACGGATCAACTACAACAACCTTGGCAAAATTGAATAACATGTAAACAACCTGCCAGGAAACATTTTATATCAAAAGTAGAGCTCGATTGACTCAAGCTATGGCACTACATAATTGCAAACAAGGGCATGGATGGATAGAGAATAACCATATGTTCAAAACATCCTTACTAAAGTATCTCAAAATAAGCATGGATATCTCGGTAGCATCAAGTTTACATGGCATAAAAATATCGCAGTGAGCAGGGCTGAAATCAGCAACATCATGAAGCCTAGTTTGCATGCTTGTGCTAGTCACCACAGAGATCACAAAATACATGGCATACACCCCTGTAAAGATGGTATGGCATATTACAAAACACATGTAGGACTCAAGTTCATAGGGTGCACACATCAATCATGGCAAAAATGACAAAAGAGCAAGTTCTGATAAGAATCTGAAACTAACATCACATAGCCCTCTTCTAACAGCATTTCGGGCATCAAGATGAGCTCAAATGAAAATGATGCAATGAGATGAAATGATATGCTCGTCGAGACGAACAATTTGACATATTACACGCACGAAACGGAGCTAGGGATGCAGAGATACAACAGGTCAAACATGGCATGAAAATATCAAAAACACTCTGGACTTAGACGAAAAACCACCTCCGAGATCCGGATCTGGATCTGGATCGGGCGCGGATGACGAGGACGACCGGGCTCTCGCCGGAGATGGTGCGGAGGAGGTGGCAGCGGCGGAGGCGCACGGGCGACGGGGCAGGGCGAGCGCAAGGCGGCAAGCGCTGAGGGCGGCGCGAGGGCGGGCGTGAGGGCGGCCGGACGGGCGGCGGCGGCCGGGCCGGGCGAGGAGGCGGGGCGGCGGGCGCGCTCTGCGTGGGCGCATGGGGGGGGCGGGGGAGGAGAGGCTGAGGGCCGGCCTCGGGCGGGCGGGCGGCGGGAGGGGGCGGCGCGCCACGTGGCGATCCCTGGTTGGGCGAGGGGGCGGCGGCGAACGTGTCCGGCGCGGGTGGACGCGTCCGGTGGCGGAGGGAGGAAGAGGACTAGGGTTAGGGTAGGATTTCATCCGCGAATTCGGGGGAGGTGGACTAATTTATAGGTATAGGGAGCTAGGAGAGTCCAAATGAGGAGCGGTTTTCGCCCACACGATCGTGATCGAACGACCGAGAGCATGGAGGGGAGTTTGCTGGGTTTTGGGCCACTTTGGAAGGGGTGTTGGGCTGCAAAGAGAAGGAGGCTTTACGGTTACCCGGTTAACCGTTGGAGTATCAAACGACCTCCAAATGGCACGAAACTTGACAGGCGGTCTACCGGTGCTATACCAAGGCCGCTTGACAAACCTCGGTCCATTCCGAGACCGTTTAACACCCGCACACGAAAAGAGGCAAAAGGGGGCGCCGGGAGACATAGGAGTGCCGGATTGCAAAACGGACAACGGGGAAAATGCTCGGATGCATGAGACGAACATGTATGCAAAATGAAATGCACATGATGACATGACAAAGTGCAACACGCAAGCACATGACATGGCAAGGACGAAAAATAACTGACGGACACCTGGCGCATCGAATCCGGGGCGTTACAGACATATATGAAAAATAATGCATGGTGGCTTTGCCACAAATACGATGCCAACTACATGATCATGCAATGGCAATATGACAAAAGTAATGTATGTCATGATGATGATGAACGGAACGGTGGAAAGTTGCATGGCAATATATCTCAGAATGGCTATGGAAATGCCATAATAGGTAGGTATGGTGGCTGTTTTGAGGAAGATATAAGGAGGTTTATGTGTGATAGAGCGTATCATATCACGGGGTTTGGATGCACTGGCGAAGTTTGCACCAACTCTCGAGGTGAGAAAGGGCAATGCACGGTACCGAAGAGGCTAGCAAAGGCGGAAAGGTAAAAGTGCGTATAATACATGGACTCAACATTAGTCAAAAGAACTCATATACTTATTGCAAAAATTTAGAAGTCATCAAAAATCAAGTACTACGCGCATGCTCCTAGGGGGATAGATTGGTAGGAAAAGACCATCACTCGTCCCCGACCGCCACTCATAAGGATGCACAAGCCAGGTACACTTCATGTTTCAAATTTGTTACACAACTTTAACCATACGTGCATGCTACGGGATTTGCTAACTTCAACACAAGAATTTCTCAAATTCACAACTACTCAACTAGCATGACTTTGATATCATCACCTCCATATCTCAAAACAGTTATCAAGCATCAAACTTATCTTAGTATTCAACGCACTCAAAAGAAAGTTTCACATATCTTGAATACCAAGTGTATTAACATTAAGCAAATTACCATGCTATTAACGACTCTCAAAATAATCTAAGTGAAGCATGAGAGATCAAGTTTCTTTAAAACAAATCCACCACCGTGCTCTATAAGATCTAAGTGAAGCACTAGAGCAAAAATTATCACGCTCAAAAAGATATAAGTGAAGCACTATGAGCAAAACTATCAAGCTCAAAAGATATAAGTGAAGCACATAGAGTATTCTATCAAATTTCAATTAATGTATGGCTCTCTCAAAAGGTGTGTACAGCAAGGATGATTGTGGTAAACTAACGAGCAAAGACTCAAATAATAAAAGACGCTCCAAGCAAAACACATATCATGTTGGTGAATAAAAATATAGCTCCAAGTAAATTACCGATGGAAGTAGACGAAAGAGGGGATGCCTTCCGGGGCATCCCCAAGCTTTGACTTTTTGGTGTCCTTAGATTATCTTGGGGTGCCATGGAATCCCCAAGCTTAGGCTCTTGCCACTCCTTGTTCCATAATCCATCAAAAGAATTCACCCAAAACTTGAAAACTTCACAACACAAAACTCAATAGAAATCTCTTGAGCTCCGTTAGAGAAAGAAAACAAAAGACTACTTTAAGGTACTGTAATGAACTCATTCTTTATTTATATTGGTGTTAAACCTACTGTATTCCAACTTCTCTATGAATTATAAACTATTTTACTAACCATAGATTCATCAAAATAAGCAAACAACACACGCAAAACAGAATCTGTCAAAAACAGAACAGTCTGTAGTAATCTGTAACTAACGCAAACTTCTGGAACCCAACAAATTCTACCAAAATTAGACGACCTGGAAAATTTGTTTATTGATTAGAAGAAATTGGAATCAGTATTTTATCACGTTCTGGTGATTTTTAACAATTCGGGCACTGAGCACAAAGATTCTGGATATTACAGCAAGATCAAATAACTATCATCCAAGAAGATCCAATAGGTTCAACTTGGCACAAACACCAATTAAAAGATAAAACCACATCTAAACAGAGGCTAGATGGATTATTTATTCCTAAACATAAGCAAAAACAAAAAATAAAAAATAAAATTGGGTTGCCTCCCAACAAGCGCTATCGTTTAACGCCCCTAGCTAGGCATAAAAGCAAGGATAGATCTAGCTATTGCCATCTTTGGTAGGCAATTCTTCAATAAGGCATCTATCTTTATTATAGATTTCTTTCTTTCTAGTAATTATCAAACTTTTAGGCATAAGATCGAAAAATTTATTTGTGGCAAATGGTTCCTTTATGATAGTAAAAAGATCGGGATGAATACTTATAGATTTAAGATCCGCATTTTCCTTACTAGATGATTCACCCTTATTTTTAGGAACATACATAAGCTTGGCAATTTTAGTGAGAGGACTAGGAGTATTCTTTACGGAAGAAAAAGCGGTTCCCAAGTTAGTAATGATACCCTCTAGTTTATCGATTCGAGTAGAATCTAGATTTATTTTCTCATTAACCATGGGTTCCTTCTCCTTTATATTTTTCAAAGTCATTCCTACCTTAGATCCATATTGAGTAATTTGATTATGGATCTTTTTATCTAGATTTTCAATGGATTCAATGGTAGCAACTTTGTTTTCAATAATTTCAAGCCTTTGCATAACATGCTCCAAAGTTAACATAGTTCCATTAACCAAAAGAGGAGGTGAGCCAAATAAATCTATTAAAGCACTATAAGAATCAAAAGTATGGCTACCCAAGAAATTCCCTCCGGTAATGGTATCAAGTATATATCTATACCAAGGATTAGCACCTACGTAAAAATTACGAAGAAGAACAGAAGTAGATTGCTTCCTGGTAGATCTGTTTTGAGCATTGCAAATTCTATACCAAGTATCTTTTAAGTTTTCTCCTTCCCTTTGCTTAAAATTTAGAACTTCACTCTCGGGAGATAACAGAGAAGATAGGAGACTAGTCATGAAGACAAGCAAGCGAACTAACACACGAGCAAACAAAAGGCAAAGGGAAAAAGAGGAGGAGATTGGGAAAGAGAGGGCGAATAAAACGGCAAGGGTGAAGTGGGGGAGAGGAAAACGAGAGGCAAATGGCAAATAATGTAATGTGAGAGACAGGGATTGTGATGGGTATTTGGTATGTTGACTTTTACGTAGACCTCCTCGGCAACGGCGCCAGGAATCCTTCTTGCTACATCTTGAGCTTGCGTTGGTTTTCCCCAAAGAGGAGAGGATGATGCAGCACAGTAGCGTAAGTATTTCCCTCAGTTTTTGAGAACCAAGGTATCAATCTAGTAGGAGGCCACACGCAAGTCCCTCGTACCTGCACAAAATGATAGCTACTCGCAACCAACGCGATTAGGGGTTGTCAATCCCTTCACGGTCACTTACGAGAGTGAGATCTGATAGAGATAATATTTTTGGTAATTTTGGTACAAAGATGCAAAGTAAAAAGTAAAAGCAAAGCAAGTAAATAAAGTGATGGAGATTGATATGATGAGAATATACCCGGGGGCCATAGGTTTCACTAGTGGCTTCTCTCAAGAGCATAGATATTCTATGATGGGTGAACAAATTACTGTTGAGCAATTGACAGAATTGAGCATAGTTATGAGGTTATCTAGGTATGATCATGTATATAGGCATCACGTCCGACACAAGTAGATCGAAACGATTCTGCATCTACTACTATTACTCCACTCATCGACCGCTATCCAACATGCATCTAGAGTATTAAGTTAAAAACAGAGTAACGCCTTAAACAAGATGACATGATGTAGAGGAATAAATTCAGGCAATATGATAAATACCCCATCTTGTTATCCTCGATGGCAACAATACAATACGTGCCTTGCAACCCTTTCATCCTTCGGGTAAGGACACCGCAAGATTGAACCCAAAGCCATGCACTTCTCCCATTGCAAGAACTACCAATCTAGTTGGCCAAACCAAACGGATAATTCGAAAAGACTTGCAAAGTTAACTCAATCATACATAAAAGAATTCAGAGAAGATTCAAATATTTTCCATAGATAAGCTGGATCATAAACCCACAATTCATCGGTCTCAAAAAACACACCGCAAAAAGAAGATTACATCGAATAGATCTCCACGAGAGAGGGGAGAACATTGTATTGAGATCCAAAAGAGAGAAGAAGCCATCTAGCTACTAGCTATGGACCCAAGGTCTGAAGTAAACTACTCACACTTCATCGGAGGGGCTATGGTGTTGATGTAGAAGCCCTCCGTGGTGGATGCCCCTCCCATGGAGCTCCTAACAGGCCCCAAGATGGGATCTCGTGGATACAGGAAGGTACGACGGTGGAATTAGTTTTTTGGCTCCTGTTCTGATCATTCGGGGATACGTAGGTATATATAGGAGGAAGGAGTACGTCGGTGGAGCGTCGGGGGGCCCACGAGGCAGGGGGCGCGGCCAGGGGGGGCGCCCTCCATCCTCGTGACCGCCTCTGTTACTTCTTGGAGTAGGGTCCAAGTCTCCTGGATCACGTTCGGTGAGAAGATCACGTTCCCAAAGGTTTCATTCCATTTGGACTCCGTTTGATACTCCGTTTCTTCGAAACACTGAAATAGGCAAAAAACAACAATTCTGAGCTGGGCCTCCGGTTAATAGGTTAGTCCCAAAAGTAATATAAAAGTGGAAAATAAAGCCCATTATATTACAAAACAATAGATAAAGTAGCATGGAGCAATAAAAAATTATAGATACGTTGGAGACGTATCAATTCCCTCACCGGTTTCCCGCCACCAGCTAACGGCTTGCTGCATATAACCCAGGCGGCAACACATCGCCGAGACACTCTGCGAAGATCTAGTCCTCACCCATCTACCATTAGTTATTCCAAGCATGCCAGGCAACGACCAAAGCTTCGACGTCGACTCCTACCTGTGTTACATCCTCGGTGAGGAGAATGAGCCGGAGCAGGTCGGGGAGCAAGAGCTTCATCGGCCGGTGCAGGCACCATGGCCCATTGGAAGCGATATCGGTGTCACAGTCCTTGGGAGCACAATCGACATATTGTAGAAGAGGTGTGATGAGCAGTTTGCCATCCACCGTGCGAAAGATCCAGAGCTGCTCGGCAGCATGATCGACGACCCACCCGAAGAGCCGCCATCACCAGTGCTCATCGAGAGCCTGATGCCCCGAAGGAATGGGCAGAGGACCTCAATGATTCAGTCAAGATAAAGGCAGCCTACGACATCATCATTGCCCACGGTGGCCGTGTCAACCTCGATCCCGATGATGTGGTGGCCAGGCTCGAGCGCATCCTTCACGGAGTTGACGTCCGCGACGAAGTAAAACATCACCAACATGATATCTTGAGGATGCACGTGATCGACGGAATTTGCTACCAGGCCAGAGACATGGAAATGGAGCGGTTCCACAGAGTTGTCATGCGCGCGATTGCACGCTGTCAAGCTCTTCTGGAAGAGGTCCAGCAGCCCCAAGAGCATCCCAGCGCTAGTAGCTCCGTCGGCGGAGGCGGGTCGGGACACTCAGAGTGAACAGCCACAAGGGTGCTATGCTGATCATGGAGTCCGAGAAGACCATCGTCCGAAGGCCGCCAGCTCAGCCTTTTAGCTTATATTTTATTATAATTGTATGCATATGTAGGCCGTGAGTGTTCTGGGCCTTGCCGCATTTGGCATTTTAAATTATCCTGAATATGTAAGACAATTATTAAGAATTATTAACAATTGCCATTGTAACTTTGCCTCAACAGCGAGCAGAGCGCGCGCAGGGACGCCAGAGCCGAGCGCGATGCGGCCACCTCAACGGCGAGAAACCACGTGGTCAACCTTCTGCCATCAATAAATTTTGACCTTGTTTCTCGTCACATTGCTGATTACAACGCAATAAGTATAATTGCAAATCTATTCACACCTATCAAACTAATATGTGTTCACACTTAGCACCGGGCTATAAAAATTACCCACTCAAAAATTACTTCACAGTTCCTCTCCTCATCACCCACAAAACTGGTTTTCTTTGTCAAGTTGTTCCGCATGACCGGTAGGAGGAGTTTAGGGTGGACATATAACCAGGCAGCAAAGACCAAGGTTGCGGAAGCACTAGAGAGGTCCCGCCGCGAAGCGGCTGTACCACTCCAAAATTTTTGATTTGGTTTTTATCAAATTCTTTAATTAATTGGAAGGAGGTTATTTAATTTTTTTAAAAGACTCTGCTTCTCAATTTTTTTTCTTTTATGACAAGTATTTTTATGGGTTCTTCCCAACCTTGATTTTTTGTCTTGAAGAGTTTTCATCTTGGGTTGGCTCAACACAAATAATTTTGGAAGGTTTTTACAATTCCTTTTTATTAAAAAGGATTCCTAAAATTTATGGATTTATTCTGCCCCATTCAAAAATTTCTCTCTTGCCATGACCTATGTTGAAAACTTTATTCCAAAACCCACGTCCCTACTTTGGGTCAAGTCAAGCATCAAGTCCATCAAGGTTCAACTTCTCCTGGATTTTTTTCTATTTGTTTTAACCTCAAAATCTTTTTCTGCCATTTATTTGGACCTTAGTGATTTACAAAGGAACTACCAGATTTCCTTTGAGTTTTGGTTCCAAATAAATTCCTCTGGCTAGTCCTTAGTGCCCTCAACCTAGATCCATCAAGATCTGCTAGTCCCCAGTTCAAAATTTGCTTGCTGCAAGTTTGGACCAGATTTGCCATTTTTGGTGAATTTCATTCTTTTTCTTTTCCAAAAATTCTGAGATAATTCAGACAGTCTCCAGATGCATCAAGAGATCACCTCACCAAGATTCAACTCAAGAAAATTTTTCCACATGCTCAAATCATTTCATCGAACAGGTGGCCGACACTGTTCCTGTCAAGTTTCAGAAATTCAGTGTTTCAGTTTGAGTGGCAGTGTTGTTTTCTTCAGAACCTCAGCGTCGATCTCGCCAGTCTGTTGGGGAACATAGCAGAAATTCAAAATTTTCCTACGTGTCACCAAGATCTATCTATGGAGAAACCAGCAACGAGGGGAAGGAGAGTGCATCTACATACCCTTGTAGATCACTAAGCGGAAGCGTTCAAGAGAACGAGGTTGATGGAGTCATACTCGTCGTGATCCAAAACACCGATGATCCTAGCGCCGAGCGGACGGCACCTCCGCGTTCAACACACGTACAGCCCGGGGACGTCTCCTCCTTCTTGATCCAGCAAGGGGAGAGGAGAAGTTGAGGGAAAACTCCGACAGCACGACGGCGTGGTGGTGATGGAGCTCGTGGTTCTCCCGCAGAGCTTCGCCAAGCAAAGACGGAGGAGGAGGAAGTGTTGGAGGAGGGAGGGCTGCGCCAGGAAGGGTGCGGCTGCCCTCTCTCTCCTCACTATATATAGGGGTAAGGGGTGGAGGAGGCGCCTAGGGTTCCCTAGGGGGGGCGGCGGCACAGGGGAAACCCTAGATGGGTTTGGGCGCCCCACCCCTAGGAAACTTGCCCCCAAGCCGGGAGGGGCTGCCCTAGGGAGGCGCCCCACCTCTCCTGGTTACGTGAGAGGGGCTGGGAGGCGCACCACCCCTTAGTGGGCTGGTTTGCCCTTCCCTTTGGCCCATGAGGCCCTCCAACACTTGTCGGGGCTCCCAAACACCTTTCGGTCATCTTGGCCATAGCCCGGTACCCCGAACACTTCCGACTCCAATACCCTTCGCCCAATATATCGATCTTCACCGCTGCACCATTCCGAACTCCTCGTGACGTCCGGGATCACATCCGGACTCAACAACCTTCGTAACTACATACTATTTCCCATAACAACTCTAGCGCCACCGAACCTTATGTGTAGACCCTACGGGTTCGGGAACTATGCAGACATGACCGAGATGTTCTCCGGTCAATAACCAACAGTGGGATCTGGATACCCATGTTGGCTCCCACATGTTCCACGATGATTTCATCGGATGAACCACGATGTCGAGGATTCAATCAATCCCGTATTCAATTCCCTTTGTCTAGCGGTATTGTACTTGCCCGAGATTCGATCGTCGGTATCCCGATACCTTGTTTAATATCGTTACCGCAAGTCTCTTTACTCGCTCCGTAACACATCATCCCGTGATCAACCCCTTGGTCACATTGTGCACATTATGATGATGTCCTACCGAGTGGGCCAGAGATACCTCTCCGTCAACCGGAGTGACAAATCCCAGCCTCGATTCGTGCCAACCCAATGATACTTTCGGAGATACCAGTAATGAACCTTTATAGCCACCCAGTTACATTGTGACGTTTGGTACACCCAAAGCATTCCTATGGTATCCGGAGTTGCACAATCTCATGGTCTAAGGAAATGATACTTGACATTAGAAAAGCTTTAGCATACTGAACTACGATCTTTGTGCTAGGCTTAGGATTGTCTTGTCCATCACATCATTCTCCTAATGATGTGATCCCGTTATCAATGACATCCAATGTCCATGGTCAGAAACCGTAACCATCTATTTATTAACGAGCTAGTCAACTAGAGGCTTACTAGGGACATGGTGTTGTCTATGTACCCACACATGTATCTGAGTTTCCTTTCAATAAAATTATAGCATGGATAATAAACGATTATCATGAACAAGGAAATATACTAATAACTAATTTATTATTGCCTCTAGGCATATTTCCAACAGTCTCCCACTTGCACTAGAGTCAATAATCTAGTTCACATCGTCATGTGATTAAATCGATAGGTCACATCGCCATGTGACCAACATCCAAAGAGTTTACTAGTGTCTCAGTAAACTAGTTCACATCATCATGTGATTAAGACTCAATGATTTCGAGGATTGATCATGTTTTGCTTGTGAGAGAGGTTTTAGTCAACGGTGCGAACCTTTCAGATCCGTGTGTGCTTTGCAAATTTCTAGGTCATATTGTAAACGCTGCTTCCACGCTCCACTTGGAGCTATTCCAAATGGTTGCTCCACTATATGTATCCGGTTTGCTACTCAGAGTCACTCGGATAGGTGTTAAAGCTTGCACCGACGTAACCCTTTACGCCGAACTCTTTATCACCTCCATAATCGAGAAAAATGTCCTTATTTACTCCAAGGACAATTTTGATCGCTATCCAATGATCCATTCTGGATCATTCTTGTACCCCTTGAGTGACTCATGGCAAGGCACACTTCCGTGCGGTACACAAGATAGCATACTTTGTAGAGCCTACGCCTAAGGCATAGGGGACGACCTTCGTCCTTTCTCTCTGTTTTGCCGTGGTCGAGCTTTAAGTCTTAACTTCATACCTTACATCTCAGGAAAGAACTCCTTCTTTGACTGATCCATCTTGAACACCTTCAAGATCATGTCAAGGTATATACTCATTTGAAAGTACCATTAAGCGGTTTTGATCTATCCCTATAGATCTTGATGCTCAATGTTCAAGTAGCTTAATACAGGTTTTCACTTGAAAAACACTTTTCAAATAACCCTATATGCTTTCCGAAATTCTGCATCATTTCGATCAACAATATGTCAACAACATATACTCATCAAAATTCTATAGTGCTCCCACTCACTTCTTTGGAAATACAAGTTTCTCATAAACTTTGTATAAACCCAAAATATTTGATCATCTTATCAAAGAGTATATTCCAACTCCGAGATGCTTACTCCGGTCCATGGAAGGATCATCGAGCTAGCATACCTTTCAACATCCTTAGGATCGACAAAACCTTTACGATTGTATCTCATACAACCTTTCCTTACGAAACTGGTAAGGAAACTCGTTTTGACATCCATCGCTAGATTTCATAAATGCAGCTAATGCTAACATGATTCCGACGGACTTAAGCATCGCTACGGATGAGAAAATCTCATCGTAGTCAACTTGTGAAAACTCTTTGCCACAAGTCGAGCTTCATAGACGGTGACATTACCGCCCACGTCCGCCTTCTTCTTAAAAATCCATTTATCTCAATAGCTTGCCGATCATCGGGCAAGTCCACCAAAGTCCATGCTTTGTTCTGATACATGGATCCTATCTCGGATTTCATGGCCTCTAACCATTTGTCAGAATATGGGCCCACCATCGCTTCTCCATAGCTCGTAGGTTCATTGTTGTCTAGCAACATGACCTTCAAGACAGGATTATTGTACCACTCTGAAGCAGTACGCATCCTTTTCACCCTACGAGGCACGATAGTGACTTGATCCGAAGTTTCACGATCACTATCATAAGCTTCTACTTCAATTGGTGTAGGTGCCACAAGAACAACTTCCTGTGCCCTGCTACACACTAGTTGTAGTGACGGTTCAATAACCATATCAAGTCTCCACCATCCTCCCACTCAACTTTTCGAGACAAACTTTTCCTCGAGAAAGGACCTGATTCAAGAAACAATCCCTATTGCTTTCAGATCTGAATTAGGAGGTATACCCAACTGTTTTGGGTGTCCTATGAAGATGCATTTTATCCGCTTTGGGTTCGAGCTTATCAACCTGAAACTTTTTCACATAAGCGCCGCAACCCCAAACTTTTAAGAAACGACAACTTAGGTTTCTCCAAACCATAGTTCAAACAGGGTCGTCTCAACGGAATTATGTGGTGCCCTATTAAAGTGAGTGCGGTTGTCTCTAATGCCTAACCCATGAACGATAGTGGTAATTCGATAAGAGACATCATGGTACGCACCATATCTAATAGGGTGCAACTATGATGTTCGGACACACCATCACACTATGGTGTTCCAGCGGTATTAATTGTGAAACAATTTCCACTATGTCTTAATAGCGTACAAAGCTCAGAACTCAGATACTCATCTCTATGATCATATCATAGACATTTTATCCTCTTGTCACGATGATCTTTAACTTCACTCTGAAATTACTTGAACCATTCAATAATTCAGACTTGTGTTTCATCAAGTAAATATACTCAAGATCTACTCAAATCATCGTGAAGTAAGAACATAACGATATCCATCAAGCCTCAAAGATTCATTGGACTGCACACATCAAATTGTATTACTTCCAACAAGTTGCTTTCTTGTTCCATTTCACCGAAAAACGAGGCTTTCAAATCATCTTGCCCATGTGGTATGATTTGCATGTCTCAAGTGATCCAAAATCAAGTGAGTCCAAACGGTCCATTTGCATGGAGTTTCTTCATGCATATACACCAATAGACATGGTTCACATGTCTCAAACTTTTCAAAACGAGTGAGTCCAAAGATCCATCAACATGGAGCTTCTTCATGCGTTCTATACCAATATGACTCAAATGGCGATTGCCACAAGCAGGTGGTACTATCATTACTATCTTATATCTTTTGGCTTGAAAATGTGTATCACTACGATCGAGATTCAATAAACCATTCCTTTAGGTGCAAGACCATTGAAGGTATTATTCAAATAAATAGAGTAACCATTATTCTCCTTAAATGAATAATCAGATTGTATAGACATAATCCAATCATGTCTATGCTCAACGCAATCACCAAATGACAATTATTCAGGTTTAATACTAATCTTGATGGTAGAGGGAGCGTGCGATGTTTGATCAAATCAAACTTGGAAACACTTCCAACACATATCGTCACTCACCTTTAGCTAGTCTCCGTTTATTCCGTAGCTCTTTTATTTTGAGTTACTAACACTTAGCAACCGAACCGGTATCTTAATACCCTGGTGCTACTAGGAGTACTAGTAAAGTACACATTAACATAATGTATATCCAATATACTTCTATCGACCTTGACAGCCTTCTCATCTACCAGGTATCTAGGGTAATTCTGCTCCAGTGGCTGTTCCCCTTATTGCAGAAGCACTTAGTCTCAGGTTTGTGTTCAACCTTGGGTTTCTTCACTAGAGCAGCAGCTGATTTGCCGTTTCATGAAGTATCCCTTCTTGCTCTTGCCCTTCTTGAAACTAGTGGTTTCACCAACCATCAACAATTGATGCTCCTTCTTGATTTCTACTTTCACGGTGTCAAACATCGTGAATACCTCAAGGATCATCATATCTATCCCTGATATGTTATAGTTCATCACGAAGCTCTAGCAGCTTGGTGGCAATGACTTTGGAGAAACGTTACTATCTCATCTGGAAGATCAACTCCCACTCGATTCAAGTGATTGTTGCACTCAGACAATCTGAGCACAAGCTCAACGATTGAGCTTTTCTCCCTTAGTTTGCAGGCTAAGAAAATCGTCGGAGGTCTTATACCTTTTGACGTGGGCACAAGCCTGAAATCCCAATTTCAGCCCTCAAACATCTTATATGTTTCGAGAAACGCCTTTGGTGCCTCTACTCTAAACCATTTAACCGAACTATCACGTAGTTATCAAAACGTGTATGTCCGATGTTCGCAACATCCACAAACGACGCTTGGGGTTCAGCACATCGAGCGGTGCATTAAGGACATAAGCTTTCTACCGTCCGCATAATCACTACATGTCAACTTTCAACTATATTTTCTCTAGGAACATATCTAAATAGTGGAACTAAAACGCGAGCCTTTTATATAATTTGCAAAGATCTTTTGACTATGTTCAGGATAATTAAGTTCATCTCATGAACTCCCACTCAGATAGACATCCCTCTAGTCATCTAAGTGATTACATGATCCGAGTCAACTAGGCCGTGTCCGATCATCACGTGAGACGGACTAGTCATCATCGGTGAACATCTTCATGTTGATCGTATCTACTATACGACTCATGCTCGACCTTTCGGTCTCTTGTGTTCCGAGGCCACGTCTGTACATGCTAGGCTCGTCAAGTCAACCTAAGTGTTTCGCGTGTGTAAATCTGGCTTACACCCGTTGTATGTGAACGTATGAATCTATCACACCCGATCATCACGTGGTGCTTCAAACGATTTAACTTTCGCAACGGTGCACGTTAGGGGAACACTTTCTTGAAATTTTAATGAGGATCATCTTATTTACTACCATCGTTCTAAGAAAATAAGATGTATAATCATGATAAACATCACATGCAATCAAATAGTGACATGATATGGCCAATATCATATTGCTCCTTTTGATCTCCATCTTCGGGGCTCCATGATCATCATCGTCACCGGCATGACACCATGGTCTCCATCATCATGATCTCCATCATCGTGTCTCCATGAAGTTGCCTCGCCAACTTATTACTTCTACTACTATGGCTACCGGTTAGCAATAAAGTAAAGTAATTACATGGCGTTGTTCAATGACACGCAGGTCATACAATAAATAAAGACAACTCCTATGGCTCCTGCCGGTTGTCATACTCTTCGACATGCAAGTCGTGATTCCTATTACAAGAACATGATCAATCTCATACATCACATATCATTCATCACATTCTTCTTGGCCATATCACATCACATAGCATACCCTTCAAAAACAAGTTACACGTCCTCTAATTGTTGTTTGCATGTTTTACGTTGCTGCTATGGGTTTCTAGCAAGAACGTTTCTTACCTACGCAAAACCACAACGTGATATGCCAATTGCTATTTACCCTTCATAAGGACCCTTTTCATCGAATCCGTTCCGACTAAAGTGGGAGAGACTGGCACCCGCTAGCCACCATATGCACCAAGTGCATGTCAGTCGGTGGAACCTGTCTCACGTAAGTGTACGTGGAAGGTCGGTCCGGGCCGCTTCATCCCACAATACCGTCGAAACAAGATTGGACTAGTAATGGTAAGCATATTGAACAAAATCAACGCCCACAACTACTTTGTGTTCTACTCGTGCAAAGAATCTACACAATAGACCTAGCTCATGATGCCATTGCTGGGGAACGAGCAGAAATTCAAAATTTTCCCACGTGTCACCAAGATCTATCTATGGAGAAACCAGCAACGAGGGAAGGAGAGTGCATCTACATACCCTTGTAGATCGCTAAGCGAAGCGCTCAAGAGAACGAGGTTGATGGAGTCATACTCCGTGATCCAAATCACCGATGATCCTAGCGCCGAACGGACGGCACCTCCACGCTCAACACACGACAGCCCGGGACGCCTCCTCCTTCTTGATCCAGCAAGGGAGAGGAGAAGTTGAGGAAAACTCCGACAAGACGACGGCGTGGTGGTGATGGAGCTCGTGGTTCTCCCAGCAGAGCTTCGCAAGCAAGACGGAGGAGGAGGAAGTGTTGGAGGAGGAGGGGCTGCGCCGGGAAGGGTGCGGCTGCCCCTCTCTCCCTCACTATATATAGGGGTAAGGGGGTGGAGGAGGCGCCCTAGGGTTCCCTAGGGGAGGCGGCGGCCACTGTGGGAAACCCTAGATGGGTTTGGGCGCCCCACCCCTAGGAAACTGCCCCCCAAGCCGGGAAGGGGCTGCCCTAGGGGAGGCGCCCCACCTCTCCCTGGTTACGTGAGAGGGCTGTGAGGGCGCACCACCCCTTAGTGGTCTGGTTTGCCCTTCCCTTTGGCCCATGAGGCCCTCCAACACTTGTCGGGCTCCCAAACACCTTTCGGTCATGCTGGCCATAGCACGGTACCCCGGAACACTTCCGACTCCAATACCCTTCGTCCAATATATCGATCTTCACCGCCGACCATTCCGAACTCCTCGTGACGTCCGGGATCACATCCGGACTCCTAACAACCTTCGTAACCACATACTATTTCCCATAACAACTCTAGCGCCACCGAACCTTATGTGTAGACCCTACGGGTTCGGGAACCATGCATACATGACCGAGATGTTCTCCGTCAATAACCAACAGTGGGATCTGGATACCCATGTTGGCTCCTACATGTTCCACGATGATCTCATCGGATGAACCACGATGTCGAGGATTCAATCAATCCCGTATTCAATTCCCTTTGTCTAGCGGTATTGTACTTGCCCGAGATTCGATCGTCGGTATCCCGATACCTTGTTCAATCTCGTTACCGCAAGTCTCTTTACTCGTTCCGTAACACATCATCCCGTGATCAACCCCTTGGTCACATTGTGCACATTATGATGATGTCCTACCGAGTGGGCCCAGAGATACCTCTCCGTCAACCGGAGTGACAAATCCGATCTCGATTCGTGCCAACCCAGCAGATACTTTCGGAGATACCTGTAATGAACCTTTATAGCCACCCAGTTACGCCAGGACGTTTGGTACACCCAAAGCATTCCTACGGTATCCGGAGTTGCACAATCTCATGGTCTAAGGAAATGATACTTGACATTAGAAAAGCTTTAGCATACTAACCACGATCTTTGTGCTAGGCTTAGGATTGTCTTGTCCATCACATCATTCTCCTAATGATGTGATCCCGTTATCAATGACATCCAATGTCCATGGTCAGGAAACCGTAACCATCTATTGATTAACGAGCTAGTCAACTAGAGGCTTACTAGGGACATGGTGTTGTCTATGTACCCACACATGTATCTGAGTTTCCTTTCAATAAAATTATAGCATGGATAATAAATGATTATCATGAACAAGGAAATATAGTAATAACTAATTTATTATTGCCTCTAGGGCATATTTCCAACAGTTGTTGGGGAACGTTGCAAAAAATTAAAATTTTTCTACGGTTTCACCAAGATCTATCTATGAGTTCATCTAAGCAACAAGTTACGAGAGAGAGAGTTTGCATCTACATACCACTTGTAGATCGAGTACGGAAGCGTTCGAGGGAGTGGTGATGATGAAGACATTCCCAACGTGATTCCGATCACCGATGACCAAGTGCTGAACAAACAGCACCTCCGCGTTCAACACACGCACGGATTTACGGCGTCTCCTTCGCCTTGATCCAGCAAGGAGGAAGGAGAGGTTGAGGAAGACAACCCAATGGCAGCACGACGGCGTGATGCAGATGGAGGACTATTCTCGGCAGGGCTTCGCCAAGCTCACGCGGAGGAGGAGAGGTGTTGGGAGGGAGGGCTGCGCCTTCAAATGGTGTTGCAGCCTCCCCCTACCCCTCTATTTATAGGGAAGGGAGGAGGGGCGGCCCCTCTAGATGCATCTAGAGGGGGGCCAAGGGAGGGCTTGCCCCCAAGCAAGGGGGCGCCCCTTAGGGTTCCCCCTCAACCCTAGGCGCATGGGCCAAGGGGGGTGCGCCCAGCCCATCAGGCTGGCTGCCTCCCACGCAGCCCAAGTGGCCCCCAAAGGGTGGCCCCTCCGGTGGTCCTCCGGAACCTTTCGGTGGACCTCCATAATACCGAATTGACCAAACTTTTCCGGTGTCCGCTTGACGACTTCCCATATATAAATCTTTACCTCCGGACCATTTCGAACTCCTCGTGACGTCCGGATCTCATCCGGACTCAACAACATTCGTAATCACATACAAGTCTTCCTATTAACCCTAGCATCACCGAACCTTATGTGTAGACCCTACGGGTTCGGAGACATGCGAACATGACGGGACGCTCAGTCAATAACCAACAGCGGATCTAGATACCCATGTTGGCTCCTACATGCTCCTCGATGATGTCATCGGATGAACCACGATGTCTAGGGTTCAAGCAACCCGTATTCTATTCCCTTTGTCGACGGTATGTTACTTGCCCGAGACTCGATCGTCGGTATCCCAATACCTCGCTTAGTCTCGTTGCCGGCAAGTCACTTTACTCGCATCAGAATGCATGATCCCGTGACCGGACACTTGATCACTTTGAGCTCATTATGATGATGCATTACCGAGTGGGCCCGGTGATACCTCTCCGTCATACGGAGTGACAAATCCTCGTCTCGATCCGTGTCAACCCAACAGACACTTTCGGAGATACCTGTAATGCACCTTTATAGTCACCCGATTACGTTGTGACGTTTGGTACACCCAAAGCATTCCTACGGTATCCGGAGTTACACGATCTCACGGTCTAAGGAAGAGATACTTGACATTGGAAAAGCTCTAGCAAAACGAACTACACGATCTTTGTGCTATGCTTAGGATTGTCTTGTCCATCACGCCATTCTCCTAATGACGTGATCGCGTTGTCAATGACATCGATGTCCATAGTCGAAACCATGACTATCGTCGACCAACGAGCTAGTCAACTAGAGGCTCACTAGGGACGTATTGTGGTCTATGTATTCACACGTATCACGATTTCCGTATGATACTGCTTATAGCATGAATAAAAGACAATTATCATGAACAAGGAAATATAATAATAATGCTTTTATTATTGCCTCTAGGGCATATTTCCAACAGTCTCCCACTTGCACTAGAGTCAATAATCTAGTTTACATTGTGATGAATCGAACACCCATAGAGTTCGGTGTTGATCATGTTTTGCCCATGAAAGAGGTTTAGTCAACGGATCTGCGACATTCAGATCCGTATGCACTTTACAAATTTCTATGTCTCCATCCTGAACATTTTCACGGATGGAGTTGAAGCGACGCTGATGTGCTGGTCTTCTTGTGAAACCTGGGCTCCTTGGCAAGTGCAATAGCTCCGGTGTTGTCACGAAGAGTTTGATCGGCCCCGACGCATTGGGTATGACTCTAGGTCGGTGATGAACTCCTTCACCCAAATTGCTTCATGCGCTGCCTCCGAGGCTGCCATGTACTCCGCTTCACATGTAGATCCCGCCACGACGCTCGCTTGCAGCTGCACCAGCCATCGCTCCACCATTCAACATATACGTATCCGGTTTGTGACTTAGAGTCATCAGATCTGTGTCGAAGCTAAGCGCCGACGTAACCTGTTCTGACGAGCTCTTCGTCACCTCCATAAACGAGAAACATGTCCTTTGTCCTTTCGGTACTTCAGGATATTCTTGACCGCTGTCCAAAGTGTTCCTTGCGGGATTACTTTGGTACCTTCCTACCAAACTTACGGCAAGGTTTACATCAGGTCCAGTACACAAGATGGCATACATAATAGATCCTATGGCTGAGGCATAGGGATGGCACTCATCTCTTCTCTATCTTTTGCCGTGGTCGGGCATTGAGCTGAGCTCAATCTCACACCTTGCACTGTGCAAGAACCCTTCTTGGACTGATCCATTTTGAACTTCTTCAAAATCTTGTCAAGGTATGTGCTTTGTGAAAGACCTATGAGGCGCCTCGATCTATCTCTATAGATCTTGATGCCTAATATATAAGCAGCTTCTCCAAGGTCCTTCATTGAAAACACTTATTCAAGTAGGCCTTAATGTTGTCCAAGAATTCTATATCATTTCCCATCAAAAGTATGTCATCTACATATAATATGAGAAATGCTATAGAGCTCCCACTCACTTTCTTGTAAACGCAGGCTTCTCCATAAGTCTCAAGATAAACCCAAACGCTTTGATCATCTCATCAAAGCGTAATGTTCCAACTCGAGATGCTTGCACCAGCCCATAAATGGATCGCTGAAGCTTGCATACTTTGCCAAGATTCTTAGGATCGACAAAACCTTCGGCTGTATCATATACAGCTCTTCCTTAAGATAACCGTTAAGGAACGCTGTTTTGACGTCCATCTCGCCATATCTCATAATCATAGTATGCGGCAATTGCTAACATGATTCGGACGGACTTAAGCTTCGCCACGGGAGAAAAAGTCTCATCGTAGTCAATCCCTTGAACTTGCCGATAACCCTTAGCGACAAGTCGAGCTTTATAAATGGTGACATTACCATCCGCGTCCGCCTTCTTCTTAAAGATCCATTTGTTTTCTATCGTCACGATCATCGGGCAAGTCACCAAAGTCCACACTTTGATTTCATACATGGATTCTATCTCGGATTTCATGGCTTCTAGCCATTTGTTGGAATCTGGGCCCGCCATCGCTTCTTCATAGTTCAAGGTTCACCGTTGTCTAACAACATGATTTGCAGGACAGGGTTGCGTACCACTCACAGTGCGGAACGTGTCCTTGTGGACCCACGAGGTTCAAGAGCAACTTGATCCAAAGTACCTTGATCATCATCATTAATTTCCTCTTCGTTGGTGTAGGCATCACAGAACACTTTCCGAGCTGCACTACTATCCTGTTCAAGAGGTAGTACTTCATCGAAGTTCTACTTTCCTCCCACTTACTTCTTTCGAGAGAAACTCTTTTCCGTAAAGGTTCCGTTCTTGGCAACAAAGATCTTTCCTCGGATCTTAAGTAGAAGGTATACCCAATGGTTTCTTTAGGGTATCCTATGAAGACGATTTTCCGACTTGGGTTCGAGCTTTTCAGGTTGAAGTTTCTTGACATAAGCATCGCATCCCCAAACTTTTAGAAACGACAGCTTAGGTTTCTTCCCAAACCATAATTCATACGGTGTCGCCTCAACGGACTTAGACGGTGCCCTATTTAAAGTGAATGTAGCTGTCTCTAGAGCGTATCCCCAAAATGATAGCGTAAATCGGTAAGAGACATCATAGACCGCACCATATCCAATAGAGTGCGACACGACGCTCGACACACCGTTCTGTTGAGGTTTTCCAGCGGCGTGAGTTCTGAAACGATTCCACATTTTCTTAAGTGTGTACCAAATTCGTGACTTAAATATTCTCCTCCACGATCCGATCGTAATAATTTTATCTTTCGTCACGTTGATTCTCTACTTCATTCTGAAATTCCTTGAACTTTTCAAAGGTCTCAGACTTGTGTTTCATCAAGTAGACATACCCATATCTACTCAAGTCATATGTGAGAGTGAGAACATAATGATATCCTCCATGAGCCTCAACGCCATTGGACCGCACACATCGGTATGTATGATTTCCAACAAGTTGGTTGCTCGCCCATTGTTCCGAGAACGGAGTCTTGGTCATCTTGCCCATGAGGCATGGTTCGCATGTGTCAAATGATTCATAATCTAAAGACTCCAAAAGTCCATCAGCATGGAGCTTCTTCATGTGCTTGACACCAATGTGACCAAGGCGGCAGTGCCACAAGTATGTGGGACTATCGTTATCAACTTTACATCTTTTGGTATTCACGCTATAGACATGTGTAATACTACGCTCGAGATTCATTAAGAATAAATCATTGACCATCGGAGCATGACCATAAAACATATCCCTCATATAAATAGAACAACCATTATTCTCGGATTTAAATGAGTAGCCATCTCGCATTAAACGAGATCCGGATACAATATTCATGCTCAAACTTGGCACCAAATAACAATTATTAAGGTTCATAACTAACCCGTAGGTAAATGAAGAGGTAGCGTGTCGACGGCGATCACATCGACTGGAACCATTCCCGACGCGCATCGTCACCTCGTCCTTTGCCGCCTCCGCTTATTCCGCAGCTCTGCCGTGAGTTACAAATATGAGCAACGACACCGTATCAAATACCCAGGAGTTACTACGAGTAATCGGTAAAGTACACATCAATTACATGTATATCAAATATACCTTTGGTGTTGCCGGCCTTCTTGTCCGCTAAGTATTTGGGGCAGTTCCGCCCAAAGGACCCATCCCCTTGCAATAAAAGCACTCAGTCTCGGGCTTGGGTCCATTCTTTGACTTCTTCCGGCAACTTGCTTACGGGCGCGCAACCTCCTTGCCGTCCTTCTTGAAGTTCTTCTTGCCCTTGCCCTTCTTGAACTTAGTGGTCTTATTGACCATCAACACTTGATGTTCTTTCTTGATCTCAACCTCGGCTGACTTCAAAGATAGAGAACACTTCAGAATGGTCTTTACCATCCCCCGCATGTTGTAGTTCATCACAAAGCTCTTGTAGCTTGGTGGAGCGATCGAGGATTCTGTCAATGACCGCCTCATCGTGGAGGTTAATATTCAGCTGGGTCATACGGTTGTGCAACCTGGACATCTTCGTAATGTGCTCACCGACGTAACTGTTTTCCTCCATCTTACAACTATAGAACTTGTCGGAGATGTCATATCTCTCGACCCGGCGTGAGCTTGGAAAACAAGTTTCAGCACCTCGAACATCTCATATGCTCCGTGATGCTCAAAATGCTTTTGGAGCCCGGTTCTAAGCTGTAAAGCATGCCGCACTCGAACGAGGGAGTAATCATCAGACGAGACTGCCAAGCATTCATAATGTCTTGGTTCTTCGACGGAGCGCCACCTAGCGGTCCTTCTAGGACATATTGTTTCTGGCAGCTATGAGGATGATCTCAAGTTCCGGACCCAGTCCGTATAGTTGCTGCCGTCATCTTTCAGCTTGGTTTTCTAGGAACGCGCTGAAGTTCAAGTTGACATGAGCGTTGGCCATTTGATCTACAAGACATATCATTCAAAAGTTTTAGACTAAGTTCATGATAATTAAGTTCATCTAATCAAATTATTTAAATGAACTCCCACTCAGATTAGACATCCCTCTAGTCATCTAAGTGTTACACGATCCGAGTCGACTAGGCCGTGTCCGATCATCACGTGAGACGGACTAGTCATCATCTGTGAACATTCTCATGTTGATCGTATCTTCTATACGACTCGTGTTCGACCTTTCGGTCTCCGTGTTCGAGGCCATGTCTGTACATGCTAGGCTCGTCAAGTAAACCCTAAGTGTTTTCGCGTGTGTAAATCTGTCTTACACCGTTGTATGTGAGCGTAAGAATCCATCACACCCGATCATCACGTGGTGCTTAGAAGCGACGAACTTTAGCAACGGTGCACGATTAGGGAAACACTTCTTGAAATTGTTGTAAGGGATCATCTTATTTACTACCGTCGTTCTAAGTAAACAAGATGTATAAACATAATAAACATCACATGCAATTATATAGTAGTGACATGATATGGCCAATATCATAAAGCTCCATTGATCTCCATCTTGAGGCTCCATGATCATCTTGTCACCAGCATGACACCATGATCTCCATCATCATGATCTCCATCATTGTGCCTCCATGAAGTTGTCCGCCAACGACTACTTCTACTTCTATGGCTAACGCGTTTAGCAATAAAGTAAAGTAAGTTACATGGCGTTCTTCAATGACACGCAGGTCATACAAAATAAAGACAACTCCTATGGCTCCTGCGGTTGTCATACTCATCGACATGCAAGTCGTGATTCCTATTACAAGAACATGATCTCATACATCACAATATGTCATTCATCATTCATCACAACTTGGCCATATCACATCACATGACAATTGCTGCAAAAACAAGTTAGACGTCCTCTAATTGTTGTTGCATCTTTTACGTGGCTGCAATTGGGTTCTAGCAAGAACGTTTTTTACCTACGAATAACCACAACGTGATCTTGTCAACTTCTATTTACCCTTCATAAGGACCCTTTTCATCAAATCCGCTCCAACTAAAGTAGGAGAGACAGACACCGCCAGCCACCTTATGCAACTAGTGCATGTTAGTCGGTGGAACCGGTCTCACGAAGCGCACGTGTAAGGTTGGTCGGGCCGCTTCATCCCACAATACCGCGGAAGCAAGATAAGACTAGTAGCGGCAAGTAAATTGGCAAGATCCACGCCCACAACTAAATTGTGTTCTACTCGTGCAAAGAGAACTACGCATAGACCTAGCTCATGATGCCTTTGTTGGGGAACGTTGCAGAAAATTAAAATTTTCTACGGTTTCACCAAGATCTATCTATGAGTTCATCTAAGCAACAAGTTACGAGAGAGAGTTTGCATCTACATACCACTTGTAGATCGAGTACGAAGCTGCGTTCGAGGGAGTGGTGATGATGAAGACGTTCCCAACGTGATTCCGATCACCGATGACCAAGTGCTGAACGAACAGCACCTCCGCGTTCAACACACGTACGGGACGACGGCGTCTCCTTCGTCTTGATCCAGCAAGGAGGAAGGAGAGGTTGAGGAAGACAACTCCAATGGCAGCACGACAGCGTGATGCAGATGGAGGGACTGTTCTCCGGCAGGGCTTCGCCAAGCACACGCGGAGGAGGAGAGGTGTTGGGGAGGGGAGGGGCTGCGCCTTCAAAATGGTGTTGCAGCCCTCCCCTCTACCCCTCTATTTATAGGGGAAGGGAGGAGGGGGCCGGCCCCCTCTAGATGCATCTAGAGGGGGGGCGGCGGCCAAGGGGAGGGGGGCTTGCCCCCCAAGCAAGGGGGGCGCCCCCCTTAGGGTTCCCCCTCAACCCTAGGCGCATGGGCCAAGGGGAGGGGGTGCGCCCAGCCCACCAGGGGCTGGCTGCCTCCCACGCAGCCCAAGTGGCCCCCAAAGGGGTGGCCCCTCCCGGTGGTCCTCCGGAACCTTTCCGGTGGACCTCCATAATACCGAATTGACCCAAAATTTTCCGGTGTCCGTTTGCGACTTCCCATATATAAATCTTTACCTCCGGACCATTTGGAACTCCTCGTGACGTCCGGGATCTCATCGGGACTCGAACAACATTCGCAATCACATACAAGTCTTCCTATTAACCCTAAGCGTCACCGAACCTTAAGTGTGTAGACCCTACGGGTTCGGGAGACATGCACATGACCGACGCTCTGGTCAATAACCAACAGCGGGATCTGGATACCCATGTTGGCTCCCACATGCTCCTCGATGATGTCATCGGATGAACCACGATGTCTAGGGTTCAAGCAACCCAGTATTCTATTCCCTTTGTCGACGGTATGTTACTTGCTCGAGACTTCGATCGTCGGTATCCCAATACCTCGCTTAGTCTCGTGTCGGCAAGTCACTTTACTCGCATCGTAATGCATGATCCGTGACCGGACACTTGATCACTTTGAGCTCATTATGATGATGCATTACCGAGTGGGCCCAGTGACACCTCTCCGTCATACGGTGTGACAAATCCTGTCTCGATCCGTGTCAACCCACACACACTTTCGGAGATACCTGTAATGCACCTTTATAGTCACCCGATTCGTTGTGGCGTTTGGTACACCAAAGCATTCCTCGGTATCCGGGAGTTACGATCTCACGGTCTAAGGAAGAGATACTTGACATTGGAAAAGCTCTAGCAAAAGCGAACTACGATCTTTGTGCTATGCTTAGGATTGGGTCTTGTCCATCACGTCATTCTCCTAATGACGTGATCCGTTGTCAATGACATCGATGTCCATAGTCGAAACCATGACTATCTGTTGACCAACGAGCTAGTCAACTAGAGGCTCACTAGGACGATTGTGGTCTATGTATTCACGTGTATCACGATTTCCATATGATATAGCTTATAGCATGAATAAAGACAATTATCATGAACAAGGAAATATAATAATAATGCTTTTATTATTGCCTCTAGGCATATTTCAACAGTGTTGGAAATATGCCCTAGAGGCAATAATAAATTATTATTATTATATTTCCTTGTTCATGATAACCGCTTATTATCCATGCTATAATTGTATTGATAGGAAACTCAAATACATGTGTGGATACATAGACAACACCAAGTCCCTAGTAAGCCTCTAGATGACTAGCTCGTTAATCAATAGATGGTTACGGTTTCCTGACCATGGACATTTGATGTCATTGATAACGGATCACATCATTAGGAGAATGATGTGATGGACAAGACCCAATCCTAAGCCTAGCACAAAGATCGTAGTTCAGATGCTAAAGCTTTTCTAATGTCAAGTATCTTTCCTTAGACCATGAGATTGTGCAACTCCCGGATACCGTAGGAATGCTTTGGTGTACCAAACGTCACAACGAATCGGGTGACTATAAAGGTGCACTACAGGTATCTCCAAAAGTGTCTGTTGGTTGGTACTAATCGAGACTGGATTTGTCACTCCGTAAACGGAGAGGTATCTCTGGGCCCACTCGGTAGGACATCATCATAATGTGCACAATGTGATCAAGGAGTTGATCTCGGGATGATGTGTTACGGAATGAGTAAAGAGACTTGCCGGTAACGAGATTGAACAAGGTATCGGGATACCGACGATCAATCTCGCAAGTATCGCATCACCGGACAAAGGGAATTGTATACGGATCGATTGAGTCCTTGACATCGTGGTTCATCCGATGAGATCATCGTGGAATATGGGAGCCAACATGGGTATCCAGATCCCGCTGTTGGTTATTGACCGGAGAACGCCTCGGTCATGTCTACATGGTTCCCGAACCCGTAGGGTCTACACACTTAAGGTCTGGCGACGCTTAGGGTTATAAAGGAAGTTTGTATGTGGTTACCGAATGTTGTTCGAGTCCCGGATGAGATCCCGAACGTCACGAGGAGTTCCGGAATGGTCCGGAGGTAAAGATTTATATATGGGAAGTTTTATTTTGGTAACCGGAAAAGTTTCGGGGTTAATCGGTAACGCTGGGACCACCGGAGGGTCCTGGGTCCACCAAGTGGGGCCACCAACCCTGTATAGGCTGCGTGGGCCAAGTGTGGGAGGAACCAGCCCCAAGGGGCTGGTGCGCCCCACAAGAGGCCCAAGGCGCAAGGGGGAGTGGGAGGGGGCAAACCCTAGGGCAGATGGGCCCTAAGGCCCATCTAGTGGGCGCCTCCCTCTCCTCTCCCCTCTTGGCCGCCTCCCCCAAAACCCATCTAGGGCTGGCCGCCACCCCTAGGGGGTGGAAACCCTAGAGGGGGCGCAGCCCTCCCCTTCCCCTATATATATGAGGCCTAGGGGGCTGCCCATAACACGAGAGCCTCTCCCTCTCCAGGCGCAGCCCTGCCTCTCCTCCTCCTCCTCTCCCTTGGTGCTTGGCGAAGCCCTGCGGGACTGCCACGCCTCCATCACCACCATGCCGCCAGCTGATGCTGGATGGATTCTTCCTCAACCTCTCCTCTCTCCTTGCTGGATCAAGGCGTGGGAGACGCCACCGGCTGTACGTGTGTTGAACGCGGAGGTGCCGTCCGCTCGCACTAGGATCTCCGGTGACTTGGATCACGACAGTACGACTCCTTCAACCCCGTTCTCATGAACGCTTCCGCTTAGCGATCTACAAGGGTATGTAGATGCACTCTCCTTCCCTCTTGCTAGTTTCTCCATAGATAGATCTTGGTGACTCGAGGAAAATTTTGAATTTCTGCCACGCTCCCCAACAAATGGCATCATGAGCTATGTCTATTGCGAGATTCTTTGCACGAGTAGAACACAAAGTAGTTGTGGGCGTTGATGTTGTTCAATATGCTTACTGTTACTAGTCCAATCCTGTTTCGACGGTATTGTGGGATGAAGCGCCCGGACCGACCTTACACGCATTTCACGTGAGACAGTTCCACCGATCGACATGCACTTGGTGCATAAGGTGGCTAGCGGGTGCCGCCTCCCACTTTAGTCGGAACGGATTCGATGAAAAGGGTCCTTATGAAGGGTAAATAGCAATTGGCATATCACGCTGTGGTTTTGCGTGAGGTAAGAAACGTTTGCTAGAAACCCATAGCAGCCACGTAAAACATGCAAACAACAATTAGAGGACGCCTAACTTGTTTTTGCAGGGTATGCTATGTGATGTGATATGGCCAAGAAGAATGTGATGAATGATATGTGATGTATGAGATTGATCATGTTCTTGTAATAGGATTCACGACTTGCATGTCGATGAGTATGACAACCGCAGGAGCCATAGGAGTTGTCTTTATTTATTGTATGACCTGCGTGTCATTAAACAACGCCATGTAATTACTTTACTTTATTGATAACCGTAGCCATAGTAGTAGAAGTAATAGTTGGCTAGACAACTTCATGAAGACACGATGATGGAGATCATGATGATGGAGATCATGGTGTCATGCCGGTGATAATGATGATCATGGAGCCCCGAAGATGGAGATTAATGGAGCTATATGATATTGGCCATATCATGTCACTACTATATATAATTGCATGTGATGTTTATTATGTTTATGCATCTTGTTTACTTAGAACGACGGTAGTAAATAAGATGATCCTTACAACAATTTCAAGAAGTGTTCTCCCTAATCTGCACCGCTGCTAAAGTTCGTCGCTTCTAAGCACCACGTGATGATCGGGTGTGATGGATTCTTACGTTCACATACAACGGTGTTGACGAGCCTAGCATGTATGCATATGGCCTCGAACACACGCAATACACTTAGGGTTAACTTGACGAGCCTAGCATGTACAGACATGGCCTCGGAACACGAGACCGAAAGGTCGAGCATGAGTCGATAGTAGATACGATCAACATGAAGATGTTCACCGATGATGACTAGTCCGTCTCACGTGATGATCGGACACGGCCTAGTTGACTCGGATCATGTAATCACTTAGATGACCAGAGGGATGTCTATCGAGTGGGAGTTCATAAGATGAACTTAATTATCTTGAACATAGTCAAAAGACCTTTTGCAAATTATGTCGAAGCTCACGCTTTAGTTCCACTGCTTAGATATGTTCCTAGAGAAAATATAGTTGAAAGTTGACAGAGCGATTATGCAGAAAGAGAAAGCTTATGTCCTTAATGCACCGCTCCAGGTGCTGAACCCCAAATGTCGCCTCGTGGATGTTGCGTAACATCGGACATAGACGTTTTGATAACTACGTGATAGTTCAGTTAAACGGTTTAGAGTTGAGGCACCAAAGACGTTTTTCGAAACGTCGCGGAACATATGAGATGTTTCGAGGGCTGAAATTGGGATTTCAGGCTCGTGCCCACATCAAGAGGTATAAGACGTCCGACGATTTTCTTAGCCTGCAAACTAAGGGAGAAAAGCTCAATCGTTGAGCTTGTGCTCAGATTGTCTGAGTACAACAATCACTTGAATCGAGTGGGAGTTGATCTTCCAGATGAGATAGTGATGTTTCTCCAAAGTCATTACCACCAAGCTGCTAGAGCTTCGTGATGAACTATAACATATCAAGGATAGAGATGATGATCCTTGAGGTATTCGCGTTGTTTGACATCGCGAAAGTAAAAATCAAGAAGGAGCATCAATTGTTGATGGTTGGTGAAACCACTAGTTTCAAGAAGGGCAAGGACAAGAAGGACACTTCATGAAACGGCAAATCAGTTGTTGCTCCAAAGTGAAGAAACCCAAGGTTGAACCCAAACCCGAGACTAAGTGCTTCAGAATGAGGAACGGACATCAAGCAGAACTACCCTAGATACTTGGTAGATGAGAAGGCTGGCAAGGTCGATAGAAGTATATTGATATACGTTATGTTAATGTGTACTTTGCTAGTACTCCTAGTAGCACCAGGGTATTAAGATACCGTTCGGTTGCTAAGTGTTAGTAACTAGAAATAAAAGAGCTACGGAATAAACGGAGACTAGCTAAAGGTGAGCTGACGATATGTGTTGAAGTGTTTCCAAGTTTGATGTGATCAAACATCGCACGCTCCTTCTACCATCAAGATTAGTATTAAACCTGAATAATTATCATTTGGTGTTTATGCTGAGCATAGACATGATTGGATTATGTCTATCGCAATACGGTTATTCATTTAAAGAGAATAATGGTTACTCTATTTATTTGAATAATACCTTCGATGGTCTTGCACCTAAATAAATGGTTTATTGAATCTCGATCGTAGTAATACACATTTTCATGCCAAAAATATATGATAGTAATGATAGTACCACTTACTTGTGGCACTGCCATGCAAGTCATATTGGTATAAAACGCATGGAGAAGCTCCATGTTGATGGATCTTTGGACTCACTCATTTTTGAAAAGTTTGAGACATGCGAACCATGTCTATTGGTGTATACGCATGAAGAAACTCCATGCAGATGGATCGTTTGGACTCACTTGATTTTGAATCACTTGAGGTATGCAAATCATACCACATGGGCAAGATGACTGAAAAATTCGGTTTCAGTAAGATGAAACAAGATAACAACTTGTTGGAAGTAACACATTTTGATGTGTGCAGTCCAATGAGTGCTGAGGCATGCAGTGAATATCGTTATGTTCTTACTTCACAGATGATTCGAGTAGATGTTAAGTATATTTACTTGATGAAACTCAAGTCTGAATTATTGAATGGTTCAAGTAATTTCAGAGTGAAGTTGAAGATCATCGTGACAAGAGGATAAAATGTCCATGATATTATCATAGAGATGAGTATCTGAGTTACGAGCTTTGGCACACAATTAAGACATTGTGGAAATTGTTTCACAATTAATACCGCCTGGAACACCATAGTGTGATGGTGTGTCCGAACATCATAGTTGCACTCTATTGGATATGGTGTGTACCATGATATCTCTTATCGAATTATCACTATCGTTCATGGGTTAGGCATTAGAGACAACCGCACTCACTTTAATAGGGCACCACGTTACTCCGTTGAGACGACACCGTATGAACTATGGTTTAGAGAAACCTAAGCTGTCGTTTCTTAAAAGTTTGGGGCTACGACGCTTGTGTGAAAAAGTTTCAGGTTGATAAGCTCGAACCCAAAGCGGATAAAATACATCTTCATAGGACACCCAAAACAGCTGGGTATACCTCCTAATTCAGATCCGAAAGCAATAGGGATTGTTTCTTGAATCGGGTCCTTTCTCGAGGAAATGTTTGTCTCGAAAAGTTGAGTGGGAGGATGGTGGAGACTTGATGAGGTTGTTGAACCGTCACTTCAACTAGTGTGTAGCAGGACACAGGAAGTTGTTCCCGTGGCACCTACACCAATTGAAGTAGAAGCTTATGATAGTAATCATGAAGTTTCGGATCAAGTCACTACCGAACCTCGTAGGACGACAAGGACGCGTGCTGCTTCAGAGTGGTTCGGTGATCCTGTCTTGAAGGTCATGTTGCTAGACAACAATGAACCTACGAGCTATGGAGAAGCGATGGTGGGCCCAAATTCCGACAAATGGTTAGGAGCCATGAAATCCGAGATAGGATCCATGTATCAGAACAAAGCATGCACTTTGGTGGACTTGCCCGATGATCGGCAAGCCATTGAGATAAATGGATCTTTAAGAAGAAGATGGACGTGGACGGTAATGTCACCGTCTATGAAGCTCGACTTGTGGTAAGAGTTTTCACAAGTTCAAGGAGTTGACTACGATGAGATTTTATCATCCGTAGCAATGCTTAAGTCCGTCGGAATCATGTTAGCATTAGCTGCATTTATGAAATTTGGCGATGGATGTCAAAATGAGTTTCCTTACCGTTTTGTAAGGAAAGGTTGTATGTGATGCAATCGAAAGTTTTGTCGATCCTAAGGATGCTAAAGGTATGCTGGCTCCAGCAATCCTTTCTAAGGACCGGAGTAAGCATCTCGGAGTTGGAATATGCACTTTGATAGGATGATCAAAGATTTTGGGTTTATACAAAGTTTATGAGAAACTTGTATTTCCAAAGAAGTGAGTGGGAGCACTATAGAATTTTTGATGAGTATATGTTGTTGACATATTGTTGATCGTAAATGATGTAGAATTTCTCGAAAGCATATAGGGTTATTTGAAAAGTGTTTTCAAGTGAAAACCTGTATTAAGCTACTTGAACATTGAGCATCAAGATCTATAGGATAGATCAAAACCGCTTAATGGTACTTTCAAATGAGCATATACCTTGACATGATCTTGAAGGTGTTCAAGATGGATCACCAAAGAAGGAGTTCTTGCCCGAGTAGTAAGGTATGAAGTTAAGACTTAAAGCTCGACCACGGCAGTATCAGAGAGAAAGGACGAAGGTCGCCCCTATGCCTTAGACGTAGGCTCTACAAAGATGCTATGCCGTGTACCGCACTGAAGTGTGCCTTGCCATGAGTCACTATAGGGTACAAGAATGATCCAGAATGGATCATTGGATAGCGGTCAAAATTGTCCTTGGAGTAAATAAGGACATGTTTTCGATTATGGAGGTGATAAAGAGTTCGGCGTAAAGGGTTACGCCGATGCAAGCTTTAACACCTATCCGAGTGACTCGAGTAGCAAACATGATACGATAGTGGAACAACCATCTGGAATAGCTCCAAGTGGAGCGTGGAAGCAGCATTTATAATATGACCTAGAAATTTGCAAAGCACACACGGATCTGAAAGGTTCGACCGCTGACCAAAACCCGCTGACTAAAACCTCTCTCACAAGCAAAACATGATCAAACCTCGAACTCATTGAGTCTAAATCACATGATGATGTGAACTAGTTTACGACACTAGTAAACTCTTTGGGTGTTGGTCACATGGCGATGTGACCTATCGATGTTAATCACATGACGATGTGAACTAGATTATTGACTCTAGTGCAAGTGGGAGACTGTTGGAAATATGCCCTAGAGGCAATAATAAATTAGTTATTATTATTATATTTCCTTGTTCATGATAATCGCTTATTATCCATGCTATAATTGTATTGATAGGAAACTCAAATACATGTGTGGATACATAGACAACACCAAGTCCCTAGTAAGCCTCTAGATGACTAGCTCGTTAATCAATAGATGGTTACGGTTTCCTTACCATGGACATTTGATGTCATTGATAACGGATCACATCATTAGGAGAATGATGTGATGGACAAGACCCAATCCTAAGCCTAGCACAAAGATCGTAGTTCAGATGCTAAAGCTTTTCTAATGTCAAGTATCTTTTCCTTAGACCATGAGATTGTGCAACTCCGGATACCGTAGGAATGCTTTGGTGTACCAAACGTCACAACGAATCGGGTGACTATAAAGGTGCACTACAGGTATCTCCAAAAGTGTCATTGGTTGGCACTAATCGAGATCTGGATTTGTCACTCCGTAAACGGAGAGGTATCTCCGGCCCACTCGGTAGGACATCATCATATCAGTACAATGTGATCAAGGAGTTGATCACGGATGATGTGTTACGGAACGAGTAAAGAGACTTGCCGTAACGAGATTGAACAAGGTATCGGGATACCGACGATCAAATCTCGGGCAAGTATCGCATCACGGACAAAGGGAATTGTATACGGGATCGATTGAGTCCTTGACATCGTGGTTCATCCGATGAGATCATCGTGGAACATGTGGGAGCCAACATGGGTATCCAGATCCGCTGTTGGTTATTGACCGAGAACGCCTCGGTCATGTCTACATGGTTCCCAACCCGTAGGGTCTACACACTTAAGGTTCGATGACGCTTAGGGTTATAAAGGAAGTTTGTATGTGGTTACCGAATGTTGTTCGAGTCCTGATGAGATCCCTGACGTCACGAGGAGTTCCGGAATGGTCCGGAGGTAAAGATTTATATATGGGAAGTTTTATTTTGGTAACCGAAAAGTTTCGGGTTAATCGGACGCATCGGGACCACCGGAGGGTCCGGGGTCCACCAAGTGGGGCCACCAACCCTGAAGGCTGCGTGGGCCAAGTGTGGGAGGAACCAGCCCCAAGGGGCTGGTGCGCCCCACAAGAGGCCCAAGCGCAGGGGGAGGGAGGGGCAACCCTAGGCAGATGGGCCCCAAGGCCCATCTAGTGGGCGCCCCTCTCCTCTCCCTCTTGGCCGCCTCCCCCAAAACCCATCTATGGCTGGCCGCCACCCCTAGGGGTGGAAACCCTAGAGGGGCGCAGCCTCCCTTCCCTATATATATGAGGCCTAGGGGCTGCCCATAACACGAGAGCCTCTCCTCCAGCGCAGCCCCGCCTCCTCCTCCTCCTCTCCCTTGGTGCTTGGCGGCCTCGGGATTGCCACGCCTCCATCACCACCATGCCGTTGTGCTGATGCTGGATGGAGTCTTCCTCAACCTCTCCCTCTCTCCTTGCTAGATCAAGGCGTGGGAGACGCCACCGGCTGTACGTGTGTTGAACGCGGAGGTGCCGTCTGCTCGCACTAGGATCTCCGGTGATTTGGATCACGACAGTACGACTCCTTCAACCCCGTTCTCATGAACGCTTCGCTTAGCGATCTACAAGGGTATGTAGATGCACTCTCCTTCCCTCGTTGCTAGTTTCTCCATAGATAGATCTTGGTGACTCGTAGGAAAATTTTGAATTTCTGCTACGTTCCCCAACAGCCAGTGCACGCGGTGGCGCCTTGCTCACTGCTCCCCCTTCTTATCCAGTGCGCCACACGGTTGCTTGGCCGGTTGCGAGCGTCAGTGTCGACGTGTCGCATCAACTCCGGCGCCTCCCGCGGTGGCAGAACCGCCCGTGGCGGCCAGCAGGGGCCAGCCCTGTAGTACGGCGCCGCCCAAGACCGCCTGCACCACTCAGGAGCCTCGCGTGGCCGCCCTCTTCTCAGGCACGCTGCAGAACTGCCGCCGTGGCTCGAGAGGCGAGAGCCTCTCTGTCAGCCGACGAGCCCGTGAGCTCCGCTCGTCAAGCCACGGAGCAGGCCAACCGATCAAGCTTAGCTGTTGAATGGAGCTTAGGACCAACCGCAGCTGCCCGACCACTTAAGTCGCCACCGACCACCACCTCGCCAGAATCACTCGCCGGAGAAATCCTGCTCGGCAACCGCCTGGCCGGCTATAAATGGAGGCCCCGAGCTCACCTTCACCCAGCACCACTCCTCCACCTCACCAGAACCGCGCCCAGCCGCTAGGAGGACCTCGAGGAGGTCTTCTTCCCCGACTCCGGCCGCCCCGATCCGCTTCGGGCTCCGACAATATTCTCTCTAGTGAGTGCACCCCCGCTCCCCAAACTGTGCCAGTAGCATCCTAGTGCACCCACTTGCCTGACCCGCGCTTCAATTTGGCATTTGCAGCTCTCTTCGGAGGGATCCATCCTCGACCGAACCACCGTCCACCGGAGTGGAAGCCACCGTCGGCGTGGTGCTCGCTGACGACCAAGTCCACCACCCACCGACGTGGAATTGTCCCGTGAGTGCAACCATACCCTTGCCCTCCTCTGGATCACCGTCGATCGTCGCCGGCGATCATCGTTTGCTTCGGTCGACGGTGAGATTTTAAAACTGACATGCGGGACCCCCTCGTCAGCCTCTCCTCTTTTATTCAAAACGTTTTCTAAAGCCGCCTTTGGTCAAAGTACGTTTTCCCTTTGGGTCAGCGTATTTCTAACCGAAACGTTTTCTGTTTTTTAAATTAGCCCCTGGAAAGTTTCTGTTTCATCACAGATTAGTCCCTGGACTAAAACCTTAATAACATTTAAACAAAATACGATTTTGAGCTGATTCTTTTTTTGTCATCTTTATTTTTCTATATAGTTTTTTATCATATTTATTAGAAAAATATTTGGAACAATTTTTACGCGCGCACGGTATTTACGTTAGTATCTGATTTCTTTTATAACATAGATACCGAAGGAAGTGACGGAGCCGCAAACTTCGCCGAGCTAGACTCCGACTACTCCGAACCAGGCAAGCATGTTTGAACCTTTGATATGATGAGTGTTTTTCATGATTGCTTGAGTGGTTTTATCATGACATGTTTATATAAGCATTTGTGAATGTTGTATTTCATGCAAAGCAAGCTGCAAGTGAGCTTCGAAATTTGATGTGTTCATATGATGGTGAGATAACCTGATCATGTGGTGGCATGATAGGTTGCAAGCTGGTATTGTTGAAGCATGCCGTTTTATGTCAACCGCTTAACTCCAAAGATTAACATGGACCAAGTCTTGTTCCCTGTCGTCCCTTTTTCGTGCCGCCACATGTCTTCTCGCAAAGAATGCGGTTTAGTCAGCTTGCAAACCTCTTTCCTTGTACACACCAAATAGAGGGGCTATGATGAGGGTTCCATGGCCTCGATTAAAGCCCGCCATCCGTCAGGGGCATGGGTGTTTCGGTTGGGACTGAGAGGGGGGCACCCCTTAGAGCGCGCGATATAAATTTGATCCCATGCTATTCGAGGTTGTAGCGTCCCCGTCTTAGAGTTTTTACTGAACGTTGCCTAGGGTGATTCCTGGCCGCAGAATGTGGAATGGGTGTGTACTGGTTAGATGTGTTTCTTCTAAAGATACCGTAAACGGAACTAGTCCTTTGGGACTACTGAAATCCGTTGGCTGTGGTTAAAGAGTACAAACTCGCAGAGTCAAAACCATTCGAGTAACCATGTCCATGGTCAAGGATTTGATCAACATATTAGTGTCAATCTCAGATCGTCTCGATGTCGGCCTCAAAGGCGGTCTCCGAGAATAAGCATGAAACCGAGAGTGGTAAACCTGGCTGAATGTTATTCCTGTGGATGGACTAACCAGTTTATTATCATGTACCGAGTATTCCGTGGAATGATGTTACCTTCATGAGCTACTTGAATTTGAATGATGAGATACAACCCTTTATGTGATTTCGCTCAGACGTCCGATTGTCGCATTCTTGTTATTTACTTTTGATATAAGCCCTTTATGTGATGTCGCTCAGACGTCCGACTGTGGCATTCTTGTTATCTACTTTGATATAAGCCCTTTATGCGATGTCACTCACACGTCCGACTGTGGCTTTCTTGTTATTTACTTTCGATATAAGCCCTTGATGTCGCTCAGACGTCTGACTGTGGCATCCTTGTTATCTACTTTCACTATAAGCCCTTTTAGAGATGTCGCTTAGACGTCCGACTGTGGCACGTACTGTCATTTACGTTTTAATATAAGCCCTTTATGTGGTGTCGCCCTGACGCCCGGCTGCGGCATGTTAATTTATTTTTACCTTTCGAGGCGCCGCTCGCATAATCCGACCGGTCTTCGCTATTTTATTGGGATTTCGGAGGACTACGCTCGACTTCCTTTTTATTTAACATGCAAGGCAAATTTATTATCTTAGTGCGCATTACTAGTCTGCTATGTGCATCATGTTTGCATTTGTTATATCTTATGTCCAAACTGTCTTGCGAGTACATTCAAAGTATTTACCTGGCTTGTTGATTTGGGCAGATGTTGACGAAGGTAATCTTATGGATGAAGAGTACGATAGCGAGTCCGACGCCTAGAGGAGTCCCAGTCAGTCCCGTGCGATCCTGGAGTTGGTCACTTGTATTATATACGCATCCGCTACCCTAATAAAATCATCGAGCCTCACTCCGGCGCTTGATGAGCTGTAAGATTTTGGAGTCATGTCACCCACTTCACTGTGACATATCCACCACCACTTTTATTACGAGTCAGTAGTTATGCCACCATACTCTTTGGGTCATGTCCGCCTTTATGTTTAATATTGGCATGCTTGTAATAAATTGTTGAGCAGCCTCAGCTCAACCTTTTATAATATTTAGTACTTCTGGATTTCTGTATCAAGGATTTGTCTACCAGTAAGGAGGATTTTTCTATTCTGGTCTGATAAAATGGTCAATTTTTCAATAAATATTTTATTGGAAAACCGGTCCTGACAACCTTGGTATCAAAGCCAGGCTGACTGTAGGAAGCCGCTAGGTGCGATCGCTAATCGGTTATTAGCGTAATGAGTGCTATTTTAACATTTTGCAAATGTAGCAATTTTCTGTTAGTCATCATAAATTTATTATTTGACTATTCGGAATTTTTGTCTACCTTTTTAGATGGCTGGCAGCGATCGTGAGTCACTGTGTGTTCGCCAAAGGTACCGAGGGTTTATCAAGCTTCTCGCCTCCATCACCAAGGTCGCGATCGGGCCATCGGCTCGTCCGGAGTTCACACTGCATCAAAGACAAGATCAGCGACAGCGTGTCTATGTACCAGGTCGCTGTGCAATTCAAGGAGGACGCTCGAGTCACGCCGCTTTCGTTTTGTGGGAAGGGCCATGCCTACGGAGAGGCATGCCATGCAGATGGCTGCCCGTGAGGCGATAGCTCGTCTCCGGGATGCCCTCCCTTCGATGAAGGCTCGTCGCTACCGCTACCTCGCATGCCACGTGCCATACACATGTCACTATGCATTCGCTTGCGCTAGGGGGGAGAGAGACGAGGCTATTGAAATGTTGGTTGAGTATCTCAAAGCTCTTGAGGCATCCTTTGATAACCTCGTGGACGACCTTGTGGCTGCTCGTATGGACTTAGTTCAGGGCTATTCCGCCAAAAGGAGGGAGCTCCTCCATACAGCACCACCACTGATTTACGTCTCGTCCTCAACATCCTATACACCTGCAATCTTAGCCACCGCTCGCTGCCTGCCTACCACTAAGGAGTTTGACCAAGTCATTGCTCCTACTCCAGTCAGTGCTGCACCACCTGCCGCTACCGCACCAGCTCCTCAACCCAAGATTGCTACCGAGCCTATTAGTGAGGAGGAGGTTGAGTCTCCAAGATCATTAGAGTCTTACCTCGGCAGGCCGAGGGAAGTTTTTACCATCTCCGATCGAGTGCGCTCGCAGCCGCATCGATGTACTAGCTTGTATGATATGTTTATATGTATATAGGTTTGGTGAGAAGTAGTTTGTGTGCGATCATGTAGGAACTCGGAGAAGTGCACTAGCCTAATAACATGTCAGAATGTGTACGCACATCCCGAGTGATGTATTGTATAATTACAGCTATGCGGTAAGATATGTATCGAGCGGTCCTTCTCCAAGCACAATCAAGTATTTTCATGAAAAATCTTGGAGTTTTTTTAAATAAAATATTCCGCCTTTGCAAAATTATTTATTTTTGCCACTCAGTTTTTCTCATGAATTCTGCAAAAATACCCCAGAGTGGAAAATGCCTCGTCCCTGGACTCGTTCCATGCCTAGTCCGCCGGAAGAAAATTATGGTACCCTGACAAGTAACAATTTCACACGGGGCAGTCAAGTCGCAAGGCAAAGTGAAGCAGCATTTTCTCAAGTATGCCGCCTTTATGAGCAAAGCCAGCAGCAGCATCAAGAAATGATGAACCATGTTATCGATATGGGAAATCACCGTGAACCATATCAGCAGCATTCCAAATTGTCTGAACTACAAAAGACTCGTCCCCCAACGTTCTCTCACACTGATAGACCTCTTGAGGCCGATGATTGGCTTCGAGACATTGAAAGGAAGTTAATTATTGCACAATGTTCGGACCGTGAGAAGGTACTTTATGCACCTCACTACCTCACTGGAGCAGCTGCATCATGGTGGGAAAATTTCCTACACATGCACCCCAATGAAAATAACATCACCTGGGAAGAATTTAAAGAAGGTTTTCATGGGGCGCACATTCCTAGAAGCATTATGAGGATCAAGAAAAGGGAATTTGATGACCTCAAGCAGAGAAGCATGACAGTGATTGAGTACAATAGTCAGTTTACTCAATTATCTCGTTATGCCTACGAAGAGCATATGACTGTAAATAAAAGATGGAAACGTTTCTGGACGGTCTTGCACCAGCACTTAAATGCCAGCTGGTCGTACACACCTTTCCGGATTTCAAAACACTTGTGGACAAAGCTATTACATTGGAAAATGAGCACCGCAGCTTGGAGGATTTTCGCAAGCGCAAAAGGGACAAGACTACTCATTCTCGCAAGAACCGGAACAAGACTGATTTTCAGAAAATTTGAGCGAACAAATCCACAACCATTGTTCCACGCCCAAACAACAAATTTCATGCAACAAACAAGGATTTTACATATCACCCAGGTGTTACTTGCTACGCTTGTGGAGAGGAAGGACACTATGCCAAACAGTGCCCAAAGCCAAGAAACTCGGCCCCCAAGTCGAACAACAATGGGAATAATTCAACACCCAAGCGTAACAACTTCAACCCCAATAACAATCACAAGAAGGGTCACTTGAACCGTGTGACCAAGGTGGAAGCACAGAATGCCCCGGATATCGTGACTCGACACGCTCCTCGTCAACACAAGACTCGCCACGGTTTTGTTTGATTCTGGAGCTTCTCACTCGTTCATTTCAAAGAAATTTGCTTTGCAACATGATTTTTCGATGCTTACCTTGGAAAAATCCCTGACCATCAACTCCCTCGGGATTAAGCAAATCACTTAGAGTTACTGCCAAGGTGTGGTTATTGAGATTAAGGGACTAAAGTTTCAGGAAAACCTCATTGTATTGGAAAATAAGGGACTGGATGTTATCCTAGGAATGGACTGCTTAACCACCAACAAGGGATTTATCGACTGCTTCAATTGGACTGTAATTCTTACTCATCATCACAGGAAGATGATAAAAATTGCAGCTCAAGAAAGACCAATATCACGGCAACCAAGGTTGAACAAGGTGGAAATTTCAGAGTTAAGAAAAGTTCCAGTAGTGTGTGAGTTCCCGACGATTTCAAGAAATACTGCATGCCACTGCATCGGAAATTGAGTTCATCATTGAACTAGCACCTGGAACGACCCCCATTTACAAGAAACCCTATAGAATGGCACCCTCCGAGTGGGTAGAATTAAAGAAGCAAATAAAAGAATTACTGGACAAAGGATTTATACAAGCCAGCTCCTCACCTTAGGGTTCACCAGTATTATTTGCCAAGAAAAAAGGATGGGACAATGAGATTATGTATAGACTATCGAGCACTCAACATGGTAACCATAAAAAACAAATATCCGAAGCCACGGATAAATGATTTATTTGACCAGCTCGCACAAGCCAAGGTTTTCTCGAAAATTGATTTAAGGTCGGGGTATCATCAATTAAAGGTACGGACAGAAGATATCCCTAAGACAACATTCACCTCCAGATACAGATTATATGAATTTACAGTAATGCCATTTGGATTGACAAACGCCCCCGCATATTTTGTCCACCTCATGAACAAAGTGTTTACGAAATTTATGGACAAATTTGTTGTGGTGTTCATTGATGATATTCTGGTATACTCTAAGACACTAGAAAAACATGCTGAACATCTCAGAATTGTACTGGGAGAATTAAGGAAACATCAATTATACGCCAAATTCGGCAAATGTGAACTTTGGTTAAGACAGGTTGGCTTTCTAGGCCACGTATTGACCCAAGAAGGTGTTGCCGTGGACCCAGAAAAAGTCAAGGTTGTACTTGGCTGGAAACCACCAGTCAACGTAACAGATGTACGAAGTTTCCTGGGAATGGTAGGATATTATCGAAGGTTTATTGAAGGGTTCTCCACCATAGCAAAATCAATGACACAGTTACTCAAGAAGGATACGAAATTTGTATGGACTAAAGCTTGCGAGAAAAGTTTCCAAGAACTCAAAAGGAAATTAACAACAGCACCAGTATTGGTTGTACCAGACATACACAAAAGTTTTGAAGTATATTGTGACGCCTCCCTAAGGGCCTCTGATGCGCATTTAATGCAAGAAGGCAAAGTAGTCGACACGCCTGTGCAACTACGAAATCATGAAGAAAATGATCCTACTCATGACTTGGAATTGGCGGCAGCCATTCATGCACTCAAAGAGTGGAGGCACTTTTTTCTTGGAAATCGTTGTGAAATATATGCGGACCATATATTTTCACACAACCAGAACTCAATTTACGACAACGGCGCTGGTTGGAATTAGTGAAAGATTATGATGTTGGCATTCACTACCATCCAGGAAAGGCGAATGTAGTGGCAGATGCTCTTAGTCGAAACCCCAGCTCGGGCAACGATACCATGTCTACAGAACTTGAGGCCTGAATTTCAGCAGGAGTTTGCCAAACTCAACTTGGTGATGGTCACTGAAGTTAATGTGTCAAATTTGGAAATATAGCCCACCCTAATGGAACAGATTAAGAAGGCTCAGCATGGACACCCCAAAGATCGAAGGCATAAAAAGAAAAGTGAATCTGGGCAAGGCTTCGTAATTCATCATAGACGATAAGGGAATATTATGGTACGGAGAGACTTTATGCATCAAATATAGAGGACCTCAAACAGCAAATTCTAGTCAAGGCCACACCGCCCATATTCAATCCACCCGGAGGAACCAAATGTACAAGGGCATTCAGAAAATTTTGGTGGCACGGTATGAAGAGGGATATAGCCACATTCATTGCATGTTGTGATTCATGTCAAGATTAAAGCCGAGCACCAAAACCAGCAGGACTATTACAGCCAAACAGGATACCTGAGTGGAAATGGGACGAAATTGGAATGGATTTCATTGTCGGACTACCTCTGTCACGACACGGAAATGATGCCATATGGGTCATCACAGATAGATTAACTAAGGTGGCACATTTCATCCCAGTAAATACAACCCACACCAATCAGAAGCTTGCCAAACTTTATCTCTCCCGTATAGTTTGTCTGCCAAAAATATTGGAGGGGTCCGAAAGGAGGACCCGTCAGAAAACAATCAAGTTTTTCAAGGTTCAGTGGAGCAATCACACCGAGGATGAAGCAACATGGGAAAGAGAGGATTTTCTTCGGATAGAGTACCCACACCTATTTGAGGATCAACTGAAATCTCGGGGACAATATTTTTCCTAAGGGGGTAGGTGTTGTAACACTCCAAAATTTTCGATTTGGTTTTCATAAAATTCTTTAATTAATTGGAAGGAGTTTATTTTTTTAAAAGACTCTCCTTCTCATTTTTTTTTCTTTTATGACAAGTCTTTTTATGGGTTCTTCCCAACCTTGATTTTTGGTCTTGAAGATTTTTCATCTTGTGTTGGCTCAACACAAATAATTGGAAGGTTTTACAATTCCTTTTTAATAAAAAGGATTCCTAAAATTTATGGATTTATTCTTACTCATTCAAAAATTTCTCTCTTGCCATGACCTATGTTGAAAACTTTCTTCCAAAATCCACCTCCCTACTTTGGGTCAAGTCAAGCATCAAGTCCAGCAAGGTTCAACTTCTCCTCGATTTTTTTCTATTTGTTTGAACCTCAAAATCTTTTTCTGCCATTTATTTGGACCTTAGTGATTTACAAAGGAACTACTAGATTTCCTTTTGAGTTTTGGTTCCAAATAAATTCCTCTGGCTAGTCCTTAGTGCCCTCAACCTAGATCCATCAAGATCTGCTAGTCCACAGTTCAAAATTTTCAAAATTTGCTTGCTGCAAGTTTGGACCAGATTTGCCATTTCTGGTGAATTTCATTCTTTTTCTTTTCCAAAAATTCTGAGATAATTCAGACAGTCTCCAGATGCATCAAGAGATCACCTCGACAAGATTCAGCGCAAGAAATTTTTTCCACATGCTCAAATCATTTCATCGAACAGGTGGCCGACACTGTTCCTGTCAAGTTTCAGAAATTCCGTGTTTCAGTTTCAGTGGCAAAGGCTGCTTTCTTCGTAACCTCGTGTCGATCTCGCCAAAGGCACGGTTGGCGCCTTTGCTCACTGCTTCCCTTGTTATCCAAAGGCGCCGCACGGTTGCTTGACCGGTTATGAAGCGCCGGTGGCGACGTGTCGTGTCAACTCCGCGCCCCACGGTGGCGTAACCGCCTGGCGGCTAGTAGGGTTAGCTCTGCAAAGACGGTGCTGTCCAAAGACCGCTCAAGGAAATATTCCCTAGAGGCAATAATAAAGTTACTATTTATTTCCTTATTTCATGATAAATGTTTATTATTCATGCTAGAATTGTATTAACCGAAAACTTGATACATGTGTGAATACATAGAGAAACAAAGTGTCACTAGTATGCCTCTACTTGACTAGCTCGTTGAATCAGAGATGGTTAAGTTTCCTAGCCATAGACATGAGTTGTCATTTGATTAACGGGATCACATCATTAGGAGAATGATGTGATTGACATGACCCATTCCGTTAGCTTAGCACTTGATCGATTAGTATGTTGCTATTGCTTTCTTCATGACTTATACATGTTCCTACAACTATGAGATTATGCAACTCCTGCATCGGAGGAACACTTTGTGTGCTACCAAACGTCACAACGTGAATCGAGTGATTATAAAGGAGCTCTACAGGTGTCTCCAAATGTACATGTTGAGTTGGCGTATTTCGAGATTAGGTTTTGTCACTCCGATTGTCCGAGAGGTATCTCTGGGCCCTCTCGGTAATGCACATCATTATAAGCCTTGCAAGCAATGTAGCTAATGAGTTAGTTACGGAATGAGGCATTATGTAACGAGTAAAGATACTTGCCGGTAACGAGATTGAACTTGGTATTGAGATACCGATGATCGAATATCGGGCAAGTAACATACCGATGACAAAGGGAACAAACGTATGGTGTTATGTGGTTTGACCGATAAAGATCTTCGTAGAATATGTAGGAGCCAATATGGGCATCCAGGTTCCTCTATTGGTTATTGACCAGAGAAATGTCTCGGTCATGTCTACATAGTTCTTGAACCCGTAGGGTCCGCACACTTAAACGTTCTTTGACAATATAGTATTATATGAGTTATGTATGTTGGTGACCGAATGTTGTTTGGAGTCTCGGATGAGATCACGGACATGAAGAGGAGCTCCGGAATGGTCCGGAGGTAAAGATTCATATATTGGATGATATGGTTAGGCCAAGGGGTTAGGCCCACAGGGCTATAAGTTGGTGCAAAAGGAGTTTTGCAGAGGCCAGGTGGCCAAACGCTGGAGACCCTGGTGTCTGGCCCTGGGCCAGACGCCGAGGCCCATGGAGTCTAGGCCAGACGCCAAGGATTGTGGCGTTTGGTCCTGGAGTCCGAGTGGGACTCTTGCCTTTTGGATAAAACCGACTTTGAGGAGGCTTTTGCTCCAAGTTTCGACCCCAGGGCTCAACATATAAATAGAGGGGCAGGGCTAGCACCAAACACACATCAAGAAACACCAAGTCGTGTGCCGGCAACCCCGTCCCCTCTGGTTTATCCTCCGTCATAGTTTCCGTAGTTCTTAGGCGAAGCCCTTGCGGAGATTGTTCTTCACCAACACCGTCACCACGCCGTCGTGTTGCCGGAACTCATCTACTACTTCGCCTGTCTTGCTGGATCAAGAAGGCGAGGATGTCATCGAGCTGAACGTGTGCAGAACTCGGAGGTGCCGTGCGTTCGGTAGTTGGATGGGTCGGATCGTGAAGACGTACGACTACATCAACCGCGTTGATAAATGCTTCCGCTTAGCGATTTTCAAGGGTATGAAGATACACTCCCCTCTCGCTGCTATGCATCACCATGATCTTTGCGGTGCGTAGGAATTTTTTGAAATTACTACGTTCCCCAACAAAGGGCATCCAAGCCTGGTTTTATGCGAGATGTTATATGCACGAGTAGAACACAAGTGAGTTGTGGGTGATACAAGTCATACTGCTTACTAGCATGTTATACTTTGGTTCGGCGGTATTGTTGGATGAAGCGGCCCGTACCGACATTACGCGTACGCTTACGCAAGACTGGTTCTACCGACGTGCTTTGCACACAGGTGGATGGCAGGTGTATGTTTCTCCAACTTTAGTTGAACCGAGTGTGGCTACGCCCGGTCCTTGTGAAGGTTAAAACATCACTAACTTGAGAACTATCGTTGTGGTTTTGATGCATAGGTAAGAACAGTTCTTGCTCAGCCCGTAGCAGCCACGTAAAATTTGCAACAACAAAGTAGAGGACGTCTAACTTGTTTTTGCAGGGCATGTTGTGATGTGATATGGTCAAGACGTGATGCTATATTTTATTGTATGAGTTGATCATGTTTTGTAACCGGTTATCGGCAATCGGCAGGAGCCATATGGTTGTCGCTTATTGTAGGAAATGCAATGTTCTGTAATTGCTTTACTTTATCACTAAGCTGTAGCGATAGTCGAGAAGCAATAGATGGCATAAACGACAACGATGCTACGATGTAGATCAAGGTGTCGCTACCGGTGACGATGGTGATCACAACGGTGCTTCGAGATGGAGATCACAAGCACAAGATGATGATGGCCATATCATATCACTTATATTGATTGCATGTGATGTTTATCCTTTATGCATCTTATCTTGCTTTGATTGATGGTAGCATTTTAAGATGATCTCTCACTAATTATCAAGAAGTGTTCTCCCGAGTATGCACCGCTATGCGAAAGTTCTTCGTGGCCGAGACACCACATGATGATCGGGTGTGATAGGATCTACGTTCAAATACAATGGGTGCAAAACAGTTGCACACGCAGAATACTCAGGTTAAACTTGACGAGCCTAGCATATACAAATATGGCCTCGGAACACGGAGACCGAAAGGTCGAACGTGAATCATATAATAGATATGATCAACATAGCGATGTTCACAATTGAAAACTACTCCATCTCACGTGATGATCGGACATGGTTTAGTTGATTTGGATCACGTGATCACTTAGATGACTAGAGAGATGTCTGTCTAAGTGGGAGTTCTTAAGTAATATGATTAATTGAACTTTAATTTATCATGAACTTAGTCCTGATAGTATTTTGCAAATAATGTTGTAGATCAATAGCTCGCATTGTTGCTTCCCTATGTTTTATATGTGTTCATAGAGAAAACAAAGTTGAAAATTATAGTAGCAATGATGCGGACTGGGTCCGTGATCTGAGGTTTATCCTCATTGCTGCATAGAAGAATTATGTCCTTGATGCACCACTAGGTGACAGACCTATTGCAGGAGCAGATGCAGACGTTATGAACGTTTGGCTAGCTCGATATGATGACTACTTGATAGTTTAGTGCACCATGCTTAACGGATTAGAATTGGAACTTCAAAGACGTTTTAAACGTCATGGACCATATGAGATGTTCCAGGAGTTGAAGTTAATATTTCAAGCAAATACCCGAGTTGAGAGATATGAAGTCTCCAACAAGTTATATAGCTAAAAGATGGAGGAGAATCGCTCAACTAGTGAGCATGTGCTCAGATTGTCTGGGTACTACAATCGCTTGAATCAAGTGGGAGTTAATCTTCCAGATAAGATAGTGATTGACAGAGTTCTCTAGTCACCATCACCAAGTTAGTAGAACTTTGTGATGAACTATAGTACGCAAGGGATGACGAAAACGATTCCCAAGCTCTTGGTGATGTTGAAATTGACGAAGGTAGAAATCAAAGAAAGAGCATCAAGTGTTGATGGTTGACAAGATCACTAGTTTCAAGAAAAGGGAAAAGGGAAAGAAAGGGAACTTCAAGTAGAATGACAAGCAAGTTTTCACTCCCGCGAAGAAGCCCAAAGCTGAACCAAAGCCTGAAACTAAGTGCTTACACTTCAAAGGAAATGGTCACTGGAAACGGAAATACCCTGAATATTTGGTGGATAAGAAGGATGGCAGAGTGAACAAGGGTATATTTGATATACAGGTTATTGATGTGTACCTTACTAGTGTTTGTAGTAGCCCCTGAGTATTTGATACTTGTTCGGTTGCTAAAAATTAGTAACTCAAAACAGGAGTTACAAAATAAACATAGACTAGTTGAGAGTGAAGTGACGATGTGTGTTGGAAGTGGTTCCAAGATTGATATGATCATCATCGCACACTCCCTATACTTTCGGGATTAGTGTTAAACCTAAATAAATGTTATTTGGCGTTTGCGTTGAGCATGAATATGATTTGATCATGTTTATTGTGATACGATTATTCATTTAAAGTCAGAGAATAATTGTTATTCTGTTTACATGAATAAGACCTTCAATGGTCATACACCCAATGAAAATAGTTTGTTGGATCTCGATCGTAGTGATACACATATTCATAATATTGATGCCAAAAGATGCAAAGTTAATAATGATAGTGCAACTTATTTGTGGCACTGCCGTTTGGGTCATATCCGTGTAAAGCGCATGAAGAAACTCCATAAAGATGGATTTTCGGAATCACTTGGTTATGAATCATTTGATGTTTGCGAACCGTGCCTTTTGGGCAAGATCACTAAAACTCCGTTCTCCGGAACAGTGGAATGAGCTACTGACTTGTTGGAAATAATACATACCGATGTATGCGATCCAATGAGTGTTGATGCTCGTGGCAAATATCGTTATTTTCTAACCTTCAAAGATGATTTGAGCAGAAATGAGTATATCTACTTAATGAAACACAAGTCTGAAACATTTGAAAAGTTCAAAGAATTTCAGAGTGAAGTGGAGAATCATCATAACAAGAAAATAAAGTTTCTACGATCTGATCGTGGAGGAGAATATTTGAGTTACGAGTTTGGCCTTCATATAAAACAATGTGGAATAGTTTCACAGCTCACGCCACCTGGAACACCACAACATTATGGTGTGTCTGAACTTCGTAACCGCACTTTATTGGATATGGTGCGATCTATGATGTATCTTATCGATTTACCACTATCGTTTTGGGGTTATGCTTTAGAGACGGCCGCATTCACGTTAAATAGGGCACCATCAAAATCCGTTGAGACGATTGCTTATGAACTGTGGTTTGGCAAGAAACCAAAGTTGTCATTTCTGAAAGTTTGGGGCCGCGATGCTTATGTGAAGAAACTTCAACCAGATAAGCTCGAACCCAAATCGAAGAAATGTGTCTTCATAGGGTACCCAAAGGAGACTATTGGGTACACCTTCTATCACAGATCCGAGGGCAAGATTTTGTTGTTAATTCGGATCCTTTCTAGAGAAGGAGTTTCTCTCAAAGAAGTGAGTGGGAGGAAAGTAGAACTTGATGAGGTAATCTGTACCTATCCCTTATTGAAAGAAGTTCATCACAAGAACCGTTCCCGTGACAACTACACCAATCAGTGAGGAAGCTAATGATAATGACCATGAAACTTCAGATCAAGTTACTACCGAACCTCAGAGGTCAACCGAGTAAGATCCGCACTGAGTGGTACAAGAATCCTATTCGAAGTCATGTTACTTGACCATGGCGAACTTACGAACTATGAGGAAGCGATGATGAGCCCAGATTCCGCAAAATGGCTTGAGGCCATGAAATCTGAGATGGGATCCATGTATGAGAACAAAGTATGGACTTGGGTTGACTTACCCGATGATCGGCAAGCCATTGAGAATAAATGGACCTTCAAGAAGATGATTGACGCTGATGGTAATGTAACTGTCTACAAAGCTCGACTTGTTGCGAAAGGTTTTCTACAAGTTCAAGGGGTTGACTAGATGAGACTTTCTCACCCATAGCGATGCTTAAGTCTGTCCGAATCATGTTAGCAATTTCCACATTTTATGAAATCTGGCAAAAGGTTGTCAAAATTGCATTCCTTAATGGATTTATTAAAGAAGAGTTGTATATGATGCAACCAGAATGTTTTGTCAATCCTAAAGGTGCTAAAAAATTGTGCAAGCTCCAGCGATCCATCTATGGACTGGTGCAAGCATCTCGGAGTTGGAATATACGCTTTGATGAGTTGATCAAAGCATATGGTTTTATACATACTTTGGAGAAGCCTCAGATTTACAAGAAAGTGAGTGGGAGCTCAGAATAATTCTAAAACTATATGTAGATGACATATTGTTAATTGGAAATGATATAGAAATTTGGATAGCACAAAAGGATACTTGAATAAGAGTTTTCAAAGAAATACCTCGGTGAAGCTGTTATACATTGAGCATCAAGATCTATAGAGATAGATCAAGACGCTTGATAAGATTTTTCAATGAGTACATACCTTGATAAGAAGTAGTTCAAAATAGAACAGTCAAAGAAGGAGTTCTTGCCTGTGTTGCAAGGTGTGAAGTTGAGTAAGACTCAAATCCCGACCACGGTAGAAAATAGAAAGAGAATGAAAAGTCATTCCCTATGCCTCAGCCATAGGTTCTATAAAGTATGCTATGTCAGGTACTGCATCTATTGTATACCTTGCTCTGGGTTTGGCAAGGGAGTACAATTTTGATCTAGGAGTAGATCACTGGACAGCGGTCAAGAATATCCTTAGTGAGGACTAAGGAAATATTTGTCGATTATGGAGGTGATAAAAGGGCTCGTCGTAAAAGTTACATCGATGCAAGCTTTTTACACCGATCCGGATGACTCTAAGTCTCAATCTGGATACATATTGAAAGTGGGAGCAATTAGCTAGAGTAGCTCCGTGCAGAGCTTTGTAGACATATAATATTTGTAAAATATATACGGCTCAATGTGATGTAATCTGCTGACTAAGCTTCTCTCACGAGCAAAACATGATCATACCTTAGTACTCTTTGGGTGTTAATCACATAGCGATGTGAACTCGATTATTGACTCTAGTAAACCTTTTGGGTGTTGGTCACATGACGATGTGAACTATCGAAGTTAATCACATACAGATGTGAATATTGGTGTTAAATCACATGATGACGTGAAATAGATTATTGACTCTAGTGCAAGTGGGAGACTGAAGGAAATATGCCCTAGAGGCAATAATAAAGTTATTATTTATTTCCTTATTTCATGATAAATGTTTATTATTCATGCTAGAATTGTATTAACCGGAAACTTGATACATGTGTGAATACATAGACAAACAAAGTGTCACTAGTATGCCTCTACTTGACTAGCTCGTTGAATCAAAGATGGTTAAGTTTCCTAGCCATAGACATGAGTTGTCATTTGATTAATGGATCACATCATTAGGAGAATGATGTGATTGACATGACCCATTCCGTTAGCTTAGCACTTGATCGCTTAGTATGTTGCTATTGCTTTCTTCATGACTTATACATGTTCCTACAACTATGAGATTATGCAACTCCTGCACATCGGAGGAACACTTTATGTGCTACCAAATGTCACAACGAATCGGGTGATTATAAAGGAGCTCTACAGGTGTCTCCAAAGGTACATGTTGAGTTGGCGTATTTCGAGATTAGGTTTTGTCACTCCGATTGTCGAAGAGGTATCTCTGGGCCCTCTCGGTAATGCACATCACTATAAGCCTTGCAAGCAATGTAGCTAATGAGTTAGTTACGGAATGATGCATTAGGTAACGAGTAAAGAGACTTGCCGGTAACGAGATTGAACTAGGTATTGAGATACCGACGATCGAATCTCGGGCAAGTAACATACCGATGACAAAGGGAACAAACGTATGTTGTTATGCGGTTTGACCGATAAAGATCTTCGTAGAATATGTAGGAGCCAATATGGGCATCCAGGTTCCGCTATTGGTTATTGACCAGAGAAATGTCACGGTCATGTCTACATAGTTCTCAAACCCGTAGGGTCCACACGCTTAAATGTTCGTTGACGATATAGTATTATATGAGTTATGTATGTTGGTGACCGAATGTTGTTCGGAGTCCCGGATGAGATCCCGGACATTACGAGGAGCTCTGTAATGGTCCGGAGGTAAAGATTCATATATTGGATGATATGGTTAGGCCAGGAGGTCAGGTCCATAGGGCTATAAGTTGGTGCAAAAGGAGTTTTATGGAGGTTGGGGCCAAACGCCTGAGACCTCGGCGCTCGCCCCGGGCCGACGCCGAGGCCCATGGCGTTCGGGCCGACGCCAAGGATTGTGGCGCTGGTCCTCGAGTCCGAGTGGGACTGTTGTCTTCGGATAAAACCGACTTTGAGGAGGCTTTTGCTCCAAGTTTCACCCTGTGGCTCAACATATAAATAGAGGGGCAGGGCTAGCACCAAACACACATCAAGAAACACTAAGCCGTGCAGCCGCAACTCCGCCCCTCTAGTTTATCCTCCGTCATAGTTTCAGTAGTGCTTAGGCGAAGCCCCGCGGATATTGTTCTTCACCAACACCGCCACCACGCCGTCGTGCTGCCGAACACATCTACTACTACCGCCTTGCCGGATCGAGAAGGCGAGGACGCCATCAAGCTGAACGGTGCGTAACTCGGAGGTGCCGTATGCTCGATAGTTGGATGGGTCGGATCGTGAAGACCCACGACTAAATCAACGCGCTGATGAACGCTCCGCTTAGCGATCTTCAAGGGTATGAAGATACACTCCTCTCGCTGCTATGCATCACCATGATCTTGCGTGTAGCGTAGGGAATTTTTTGAAATTACACGCTGCCCAACACGCCCACACCACCAGGAGCCTCCGCGGCCTTCCTCTTCTCTGGCGTGTTGCGTAACCGCCGCCGGGCTCGAGAGGCACAGAGCGCGCTCGCCGCTAACGAGCCCGTGAGCTCTGTTCCGCCGGGCCACAGAGCAGGCCAACCGATCAAGCTTAGCTGTTGAATGGAGCCATGGACCAATCCGCAGCTGCCCACCACCTAAGCTGTGTCACGACCACCACCCGCCGAATCACTCGCGGAGAAATCCTGCTTGGCAACCGCCTCGGGCTGGCTATAAATGGATGCCCCGAGCTTGCCTTCGACCCAGCACCACTCCTCCACCTCACCAGAACCGCGCCTAGCCGCTAGGAGGACCTGGAGGAGGCCTTCTTCCCCGACTCTGGCCGCCCCGATCCGCTTCGGGCTCCGGCAAGATTCTCTCTAGTGAGTGCATCCCCGCTCCCCAAACTGTGACAGTAGCGTCCTAGTGCACCCGCTTGCCTGACCCGCGCTTCAATTTGGCGTTTGTAGCTCTCTTCGGAAGGATCCATCCTCGACCGAACCGCCGTCCGCCAGAGTGGAAGCCGCCATCGCTGTGGTGCTCACCGACGACCAAGTCCACCACCCACCGACGCCGAATTGTCCTGCGAGTGCAACCATACCTTGCCCTCCTCGATCGCCACGATCGTCAGCCGCGATCATCATTTGCTTTTGCTGATGGTGAGATTTTAAACTGACATGCGGGAACCCCTCGTCAGCCTCTCCTCTTTTATTCGAAACATTTTCTGAAGGCGCCTTCGGGGAAAGTACGTTTTCCCTTTGGGTCAGCGTATTTCTAACCGAAACGTTTTCTGTTTTTTTAAACTAGCCCCTGGAAAGTTTCTGTTTCATCACAGATTAGTCCCTGGACTAAAACCTTAATAACTTTTAATCAAAAGATGATTCTTTTTCTGTCATCTTTATTTTTCTATCTAGTTTTTTATCATATTTATTTGAAAAATATTTGGAACAATTTTTATGCGCGCACGGTATTTACGTTAGTATCCGATTTCTTTTATAACGTAGATACCGAAGGAAGTGACGGAGCCGCAAACTTCAATCGAGCTAGACTGACTATCCAAACCGTGCAAGCATGTTTGAACCTTTGATATGATGAGTGTTTTTCATGATTGCTTGAGTGGTTTTATCATGACATGTTTATATAAGCATTTGTGAATATTATATTTCATGCAAAGCAAGCTGCAAGTGAGCTTCAAACTTTGATGTGTTCATATGATGGTGAGATAACCTGATCATGTGGTGGCATGATAGGTTGCAAGCTGGTATAGTTGAAGCATGCCCGTTTTATGTCAACTATTTAACTCCAGTATTAACGTGGACCAAGTCTTGTTCCCGCTCGTCCCCTTTTCGTGCCGCCACATGTCTTCTGCAAAGAATGCGGTTTAGTCAGTTGCAAACCTCTTTCCTTGTACACACCGAATAGAGGGGCCGTGATGAAGGTTCCATGGCCTGGATTAAAGCCCGTCATCCGGTCAGGGGGCATGGGTGTTTCTGGTTGGGACTGAGAGGGGGGCACCCCTTAGAGCGCGCGATATAAATTTGATCCCATGCTATTCGAGGTTGTAGCCTCCCCGTTGTCGGTGTACTAGAGTAGGGGTACCCTAGTATCCCGAACTCGTGCAGGGACAGTTGTAGCACCCCGCGGCAGGGCTGGCCTGGTGACCATCAAGATCTTCCACGGCTCCTTTGGAGCCTCTCAAGAACAAAGTAATCAAGGCCCCGGCAAGAGGAGCTTGCCTGGAAGACCACTCAAGGCACGAAGGAAACAAGGCCCCGGCAAGAGGAGCTTGCCGGGAAGGCTTGGTGAGCGATAAGCCCCGAAGGCCGACAAGAACCTTGCCGCGGCAAGGTGCTCGCTGCGGCAAGTGACCTCTTCATCTCCGCCCAGCTCATCCGCCAACGTGTCGCCATGGGGCTCTCCAAGCACGCGGTCGACGGGTCAGGCAGCCAGCGGGAGCAGCGATAAGCGGCGCCGATAAGCTACCATCGTGGCAAACGGAGGGCGACTTGACGGTCCCTCTTATAATCGTTTCAGCGATCGAGACGGGCATTTATGACTCTTGTCCCTTGCCGCCGAGTTAGGTATAGATCATCAGACACCGCATAAAGCGTGTACCAACCTCTGTTTTTACTACCTTACCCTTGTCTACTTGCCACATGTGGTGACCCCTTGAGCCTATAAAAGGAGGCCCAAGTGCAACGTAGAAAGGGTTCGGTTCAGCTCCGGCTTAGTTCATTCTACTCATACGAAGCCACACCCACTCAGGCTAGGTTTTGTAGCTCCCATTGCTCCCTAGCAAGAACACAATATAATCCACAAAGCAGCAGAGGAGTGTTATCTCTCCGGAGAGCTCAAGCTGGGTAAATCTGCTCGTGCATCGCTCGATCCGCTTTGTGCAATCTCCGCCCTCCGAACCACAAGGACCCAGGTCCCATAGGTGTACGTGGGCCACGTTCAGCTTCCCCGACATCTTTGGCGCGCCAGGTAGGGGGCGTCAAGGCTGTGTGAACCTGATCCAGCGGTCACACGAGCAATTTCATCATCATCTTCATCAACATGGCGCCGAAGAAGAAGTCTCGGCAGCAGCAGAGCCGTCTGCTGTTGAACCCACCACCACCGGAGCTGTCGGGTGGTGGGGGAACGCGGCGGAGGGACGGCGTGCCGAGAGAGCCCACAACGCCGCCAGGTCCAAGGACAAGGCAGCGCAGCGCGGCGTCCGAAGTCCGCACCGCGCCCTTCTCAAGAGGCGCTGACCGACAGCGCCATGATGCTCGCGGCACCATACGCCGCTGGATCAAGGCTGCTAGAGGATCCCGAGGTTTCGAGACCCGTGATGCACATCAAGATGCCGCAGACGAAGCGAGTATTTGTCGCCATGGATGCTGCTCCTCCTAACTTGGTTAGAGTCCAGCACATCCTGCTCTCGCCACGCACGCCATTGCCACCCACCACACCAGCAGAAGCCTTGGCAAGAGCTCAGCTACTTTTAGATTACCCTCCAACGGCCGACAAGGTCGATGAATGGAGGGCCACAATCCGAGCCTCATCGGCTTTGCTAACGGCGACGCCCCGCGCAAGCAAGCGTTACCGCAGCCGCTGCAAGGCGACAAGGCACGAGCCGATGGCGACGATATTTGCGGGGTGCAGCCACCGACACTCCCCTTCCCAAAGGCCAAGATCGCCGACTCGCCAGATCCACCTCGACAGCGACTCCACAGCGCCGCCGGATCCGCGAGCTCATGGCACTCAGCGCCAAGTTCTTCGAGAACGGCAAGAAGAAGACGATCAACCCAGACGAGCGCCAAGAGAAGCGTCGTCAATCCGACCAGCGCCGGGCCCACTGCCGATATGCATGCGCGAGGGGAACCAGCGATTTGTCAGACGCGTAGGTTGCTCGCGCTCACCGTGAGCTGCGGCAAGTCCGTGGCCCGACAAGAAAAACTTCAAGCCGATGTGCCGGAGAAGTATGATGGCAGGACACACCCATCGGAGTTCTCAAAGATCTACACCATCGCGTGCAGGCTGCGGGGACGAGACGACAAGATCCTCGCCAACTACTTTCCCCGGTGCTGATCTTGGCTCATGCACTTGCCGGACAGCTCTATTTCTTCTTGGGCGATTTGTGCCACCAGCTTGTCGGCGCCTTCATGTGTGGCCACAAGCCTCATGGCTAAGAGAGTGACCTTCACCGCCGCCTGTAAGGAAGGAGAGTCCTCGCAAATTCATCCAGAGATTCAACGAGTGCACTACAACATCCTGCACATCCACCCTGCCGTGGTGATCGGGCATTTCATCGAATGTGCGAAACCGCAGGATGAGGGAGGAGATGGCGATGTGCAAAGTGAAAGACGCCGCCGAGCTCTACGCCTGGCCGACAAGTGTGCACGCTACTGAAGAAGGAAGAAGACTCCTGTGAGAGAATGTGGGAGCAGAGTCCGATAGGAGGAGACCGCCTGCAAGGAAGAGCCAAGGCTAAACAATAGAAGGAAGAAAACCAAGAAATACTAGTTGTCGAGCAGTCCGCAAGGATGGCGCCGCTAATAAAGCTAAGGCTGGTGGCTCCGCAAGGAGGTTGCCACGACGCCGACCGCTAAGTCGGGCGGCCCGACAAGCCCGACAGCCCAACAAGCAAGATTAGAAGATCCACCGCACTAAGGGCCACGATCTCCAGAGCTGCAAGAAAGTCGAGCAGCTTGTTGAGCTACAGAGAGCTGAATACGAGCGAAGTAGACAAGGAGAAGGCCTGTGAAGGTGCAGTGCAGCTAGTAAGACCCGGTCGGGAGGACGCCATGGCAAGGCCAAGCAGCGGCAAGGAGATGACTCTCCTGCCGCCGCGACAAGGAAGAAGACGAAGATGAAGATGACGAAGACATGGAAGACGATGAAGCTGATGAACAGGAGTTTCGTAAGGCAACAGAGGTCCTTTATGCTGACGGTGGTGCTTTTGCATACTCGCACCGCCAACTCAAGCAATGGATGCGTGAGGTCAATGCAGCAGAACCATCCATAGAGTCGCAAAACCTCAAGTGGTCAAAGACGCCCATCATCTTTGATATTGAGGATCACCCCGACCGCATAATCGCGGTCGGGTGCTTGCCGATGTTGGTCTCACCAACCATCCGCAACCTCAAGGTCACAAAGATGTTGGTTGACGGCGGGCCGCCTGAACCTGATCTCCTCCGCAGTACTCCGTAAGCTTCAAATCCTCGACAATAACTCAAGAGACCGGTACTTTCCAAGGAATCAACCCAGAAGGAGCAAGCCCAAAGGGAAGATCACGCTGTCGGTAACATTTGGCAGCGAGCTCAACTTCGTAACCGAGAGGGTCACGCTTGATGTTGCCGATTTCCCATTGCCCTACAATGGCATACTTGGCCGCCCAGCACTCGCCAAGTTCATGGCCGCCTCATTATGCTTACAACTTACTCAAGATGCCCGACCCGATAAGCGCCATTTCTGTCCATGGCGACAAGAAGGATGCGCTTATCAGGCCGACAAGATTTACCGATGCAGCAGCCGCGACAGATAGCAAACCACTTGTCGCTGAAGCTCCCGGGGAAGAAGAAGACCACCAAGTCCGCAAGAGCTCGATGCCCACTCCGCAAGCGCACCTCTTCGAGTGCTGCGCCACTGCCGAGGACACACCATCGAGCTCCACCAGCAAGTGCAAGAAGACGATGGCAGCTCCGCCAAGACCAAGAAGGTGCCCGCTAAGGAGGACGACACCGGTGGTACCTTCACCATCAAGCCACGCCGACCCTAAATAGGAAGGCGAGCTCGTTGTTTTCTCAAGGGCGAATGTCGATGTGTTTGCATGGCAACCATCCGACATCCCCGTGTTCCTGTGAAAGTAATTGAGCACCACCTAGCTGTCTGTCCTCACGCGCCCGCCAAGCAAAAAGTTAGGAAACAGCAAAGGAGCGCCAAGAGTTCATAGCGGAAGAAATCAAGAAGTTGGAAGCAGCAGCCTTGTCGAGGAGTACTCCATCCACGTGGTTGGCCAATCCGTAGTTGTATCGAAGGCAAATGGGAAATGGAGACTTTGTATTGACTTTACAGATGTTAATAAAGCTTGTCCCAAAGACCCATTTCCCTTGCCACGATCGACCAGATTGTTGACTCCACGGCTGGATGTGATCTGCTTTCATTTCTTGATGCATATTCAGATATCATCGATCTTCATGGCGTAAGAGGATGAAGAGAAACCGCATTCATTACACCATGTGGCACATACTGCTTCATACGGATGCCTTTCGGTTTGAAGAATGCTGGTTCAACCTTTGCAAGAGTAGTCCATGATGCCTTTGAGCCACAAATACATAGAAATGTAGAAGCCTACATGGATGACATAGTGGTCAAGAGCAAGGACAAAGCAACGCTGGTTCAGGATTTGGATGAGACATTTGCAAATCTGCGCAAGATCAACCTCAAGCTCAACCCCGAGAAGTGCGTGTTTGGAGTCCTTCCGCAAGCTTTCGGTTCTTTGTGTCTCAAATGGGAATTGAAGCCAATCCCGACAAGATCAAGGCCATCGAGCAGATTGAAGCACCAAAGCGCCAAGGATGTCGAAGGCTTGCCGGTTATGCGGCTGCTGCTCAAGAGGTTCATCTCTAAGTCTGCTGAGCGCTACCGCCATTTTTCAAAATCTTGAAAAGGCAGGTCCAATGAAATGGACTCGGCGGAGGTTGCGCTGCAGGACTTGAAGAGATACCGTCCTCCGCTCCAATACTTGTCTCACCTAGGCTACAAGAGAAGTTGTGCTATATATAGCGGCAACCAATCAAGTGGTTAGTGCTGCGTTAGTAGCGGAGAGGGAGGCGATGATGAGCCGGCAACCGAGGCAGGTGCATCCAGCGACAAGGGGGCTTCGCCACAAGCTCGGGTCCCGATAAGGACAGATCAGCAGCAGGTTGCAACAAGATACAAAAGGATGGTGCAGCGCCTACTATTTTGTCGGGCCCTTCGCAGGGGCTAGGTCAAGGTACTGTGTGAAGTTGCTTTTCGCCTCCTCATGGCCTCGAGAAAGCTGCGCCATTACTTCCAAGCACACGAGATAACAGCTTGTCACCGCTTCATCAAGAGGATTTTGCAAAATCCGTACAACAAAGCAGAATTGTTGAGTGGGCATCGAGCTGTCAAGCTTTGGTCTCAAGTTTGAAAGCACTTCAACTATCCAAAGCGAGCATTGGCAGAATTCATAGCAGAGTGGACGCCAACGCAAGATGAAGAAATTCCGAGACGCAGCATCCCCGCCAAGGAAGCAAATAAAGAGTGGCTGATGTACTTTGATGGTGCCTTCGCTGCAGCACCGGTGCCGCGTGTTGCTTATCGCACCCACCGGGAGCACCTCAAGTACATAGTCCAGATGCACTTTCCCAAGGAACAAGCAACAAACAATATTGCAGAGTATGAAGGTTTGCTTGCCGGTCTCGTGGATTGCGTAGACCTTGGGATCAAGAAGCTCATTGTCGGGGACTCGCAACTTGTCGTCCGCCAAGTAAATAAAGATTATCGAGTCCGCTGATGGAAGCCTACGCCGATGAAGTGAGGAAGCTAGAAGAGCACTTTGAAGGCCTGCAAATGGAACATATTCCAAGAGCTCGTAATGATATAGCCGATGGCCTCTCCAAATGTGCCGCGCTTAAGTTACCGTGGAACCAGGGATTTTGTGCTCAAGCTGACTCACCAACCGTAACACCATCAACAGTGATGTAACAAGAAGAGAAAATTGGTTTCGGGCGACTACTTTCCGCAGAGCTCCCCGGAGCCGCCGCCAAGAAGGTCCCTAAAATCAATGCAATATCATCGAGGAGCAGTCTGCTCCGACAAACCCCGTGGTTTGTTTCGCTGAAGCACGCCCCGACAAGCTTTGTTCCAAGAAGCTCGCCGGGATCATCAAGTTCCGCAGAACCGCAGGTTCTTGCCATAGAAGCTAATGTTCCCGCAGTGGTATATGAGCCTTTAGTCCTTGTTGTCGAGCCATAGGCTCCAAAGATGGGCACAAGCAAATCGCCCATTTCCTTCAGACAGAGAACTTCCCAAGAGCAAGAAGAAGCGGAAAAGTAGCCCGACAACCAAGTATGTATCAGTTTGTTGACAACATCCTATACGTAAGAAGACTCAACGGAGTGAAATTGAAGTGTATTTGCCGAAGATGGATGAAGCTGCTGGCGAGATACATGGAGGCATATGTGGTCACCACATTACAAGAAGAGCACTTGCCGCAAAGCTTTCCGCAAGGTTTCTTCCGCCGAAGCCCTCCAGATGCAATCGCACAAGTAACCAAGTGTGAAGCGCAAGGCCCATTCCAAACAGATACACCAACCAGCTCAAGCTCTCCAGACGATCCCTTTATCCCGCCCTTTTCGTCCTGGGGCTCGACATCCTCGGCCCCTTCCCCGAGAGCTGGCGGGGCTTTAGTACTTGTACGTCAGAATCGACAAGTTCACAAAGTGGCCGGAAGTGGAACCAGAAGGAAGGTGACAACACAACAAGAACAAGTTCTTTAGGTCAATCGCTTGCCGCTTTGGGATTCCTAACAGATCATCACCGACAACGGCACATAGTTCACGAGCCGCACCTTCGCGGCAAGACGCCCAAGATCTTACGCCAAGATCTGCTTTGCTTCGCTGCTCATCCGAGAAGCAACGGTCAAGAGAGAGAGCAAACCTCGAAGTGCTGCGGGGACTCAAGACCGTAACTTTCGACAGTTGCGCAAGTGCGGAAGACATCGGATCGAGGAGCTGCCGGTAGTTCTTGGTCGATCAGACGACGCCAAATCGAGCCATCGCCGACACCTTTCGCCTAGTTTATGGAGCAGAGGCAGTTCTCCCACGGAACTCAGATACGGGTCACCTCGAGTGCTCGCTATGATGAGCTTGAGCAAGAACAGCTATGACAAGATGACGCGCTGCTCCTCGAGGAGGATCGCCTTCGTGCTGTCAGACGAGCTGCTCGTTATCAAAGACGCTTTATGCCGCTACCATAGCCGCAAAGTCCATGCCGTAAGCTTCGAGGAAGGCAACCTTGTTCTTCGCGCGCTCAATCCGCCAAGAATTCCAACAAGTTGACGCCAAGTGGGAAGGCCTTATCGGGTGAAACGAAGTCACTGTGCCCGCGCTGTCCGCTTTGAGACCAAGATGGCGCTCCGTGAGCAATTCCTGGAATATAGAGCATCTTCGAAGTTTTACCGATATAGCGCGGGTTGCCGGAACCTGCTCCGCAACCACCCTTTTGTACAAGTCTTGCCGCTGTTGCATGTAAGCCTTTGTACAAAGCCGGGCAGCACTTCTGCATCAAGAAGTTTATGTGTTATGCATAACTTGTCGATACATGCTCTCATAATCTTATATGCATGTGTTATCTAACATTTTGTGCAGCATCCACACCCGTAAGTTTATAACGAGCCACTAGGCTCCATAACTTTATTTTCTTCTTCTTCTCAAACAAGAAGAAGGTTCATCCACCACAAGTTAACCGGGGAGGAGAAGATAATGGTGTGGGCCGCCAAGCCGCCGAGGGACTGTCGCTTTGCCGGAAATGGACAACAGAGAAGCTTGTTGCTAAGTTTAAACGACCAGTTTTAAATTTTTAAGTTATCTTCCTCGAACGATAGTACTTTGTATGGAAAAACTGTGCGCTGAGGAACCGACTCATGATTAGCTTGCGCCTTACTTTGTTTCGAGTCCGCCAACAACTTAAGTGTGCTGTAACTAGTTGCACAAGGTTGCTTGTCGGAGGCGGCATCGCCAAAGAAGGCTGAAGTTCCACACTCAGCGCTCACGGCAAAGGTGTTCGCACTGACAAGTTCCTCTAAAAAGCGTAGGGCATAAACATACAAGGGAAAAAATCAAGTAAAGGAAATAACATTGCTTTCGATTACCTAAGATAGTGTATATTACATAATGACTTGTCGCGGATCTAATAGATTTTTCGCCTAAACATGATCTACAGCGACAAGAGAAAGATAAGCTTGGCGGCCTAGTCCACGCGGGTCGCCATCGAGCCTTCTTGACTCCGCCACCCCGTCCACAATGGGTGCGACAAGGGTCTTGAGCGCTCGACATCAGCAGATGGAGGCAGGACTTGAGGACTTTGGTGAAATCGACTGGTTGCGGAAGGCCACTTTCATCAAGACCTTTCGAGAGCCCCGGCGCAAACTTGGCGCGACTCCTCCGCCACCTGCTTTGGGATCTCTCCCGAGCCGCCAAGACCCGCCAAGACGCCTCTTGAAGAATAGGCTGAGCTTGATGTCGGGTTGAGGTTCTCGCCGGTGGAGTACCCAAGATCCACCATCCCCAGCCCATCAGCTCGCTATGGATGCCGGGCGCGGTGTCCACAAGACCTTCGGCCCAAAGGCATTATGCTATCTCCGTGATTATTCTGGCATTCACAGATTCGACAAGCAGTTCTTCATTGGCCTTGATCTTCTCCAAGAGGCCCGCTTCCCGCTTCTTGGCGCCTTCCAACGCCTCCGCTAAGGTGGTCGGGCTTAGCTCCAGATCCGCCTTTGAGTCCTTGGCGCATCGATCTCCTTGATCTTTTCGGGCGGCGATTTTGCAGCTCGCCGAGGGTGTAGGCGGCTCTTCAAGGCCGCTTCAACCCCGGCGACCTCCTCGGCGCTCTTTCCGGAGGGTGGACTCCACTGAGCCACCTCGCCTCCAGCTTCCTTCTTGGCGGCCTCGGCAGCTGCAGCAGCATCCTTGCCTCTCAAGTGGCTGCCAATCGCTTGCTTCGCAAGACGGCAAGATCTTCCTCATAGCTGCCGAGGTTGATCTTCCGCTGCGCCACCACCTTCTCGCTGGAGAGCTTCTCGCCGCAAGCCTCCGCTGCCTCGACCTTGCCCTTTCCAAGATGAAGGTCAGGCGCCTCAAAGAAGCTGCCCGCGCCTCGCTATATCCCGAGAGTTTTTTGTTGGCGGCCGGAGCTCTTCCGCTTTCAAAGTCAGCTCCCCGCCACGACAAGCGCCCCCTCGACTCCAGCTTGGCTTGTCGGGCGCTGTAGAGCGATAGCAACCTCCTTAGCAGCTGCTCCTCCTCAGCTCGCCGCTGCTGCTATCAAGCATCGACCAGCGACAGCCCGACGGAGGCAAGCAGGCCGCGTCAAGGTCTCCTTCGCCGGTGCCCTGAGCTTGATGCCCATGGGAGCTTGATAAAGACACCCTCGCCAGCCTTCGTAGGCGCCAGTCGGGCTCTTCGAGTCCGGTGCGGCATCGGTTATGGAGGATCGGGCGGTCGATGCAGCGCTGGCGCCTCGCGCCTCAGGCCGCTGCGATCGCCAGATTCTCCCTCTCTGGCCAAGAGCCTTGGCGGCTCTCGCCAAGGGGGGCTACGCGGCCAGCCTCCTCCTCCATATTGGCGGCGCCGACATTGTCATCATGAAGCGCCTTCCTCGGCAACCTCGCTTCCATCGGTCTCCGACGGTTGATCTGATGGCCGAAAAAGAAAGAACAAGTCAAGCAAATGTTCAAAGAGAAGAACAGAAGAAAGAGCCCAAGGGAAATTCTCAAACAAGAAGATTACCCGCAATGGGATCTGTTGTCATGGGTCTCCACAACCGGAGGGTCGCTGGCCGCTGCCTTGTCGTGGAAGCTCCCTTGCCTGGAGAGGCCTCCTTGCTGTGAGAGCCGCCTTGGCGGAGAGTTCTCCTTGAGGCGAGTTGAAGCAAGGTAACGCCGGGAGTGACCTCCGCGCTCTCGATGAGGCTGCTCTGCCCTACATGATTCAACAAACCAGATATCAGTGACGGAGAAGCACCTAAGCACACCTAACCACTAGAAGTAAACCAAAACACTTACGCTGGGCCAGCCGGGGCTGCTCATGAAGGGTTGCCGGGTCTCGCAGGAGTTCCAGACGCTCTCTGCCGCCACAGGGAATCATCCGAGACAACAACCACTGGGTCTTGGCCCTCTTCGACGCCTCCGAGCTAACGCCCCAAGAAGGAGAAGGTTTAGAGTGAAGCCACCGATATAAGAAAAGCAATAAATTGAAGGGTTACAAGTAGCAGCGACAAGATCTTACTCTTCCTCTTCTTCCTGAGCTGAGGGCGAGAGATCAATTCAGCTCCCGCGCGACGAATTGGAGGAGAAGACTCTCGAAGCTTGGCGGATGAAGGGCCGCGACCTGAAGACTCGCCCCGCCGCCATGGCGGCATGAGGCGCCCCGCTGCAACAAGGCTTGCCGCGTAGAGCGCTGGGCGGCGAGGCGGTTGTTGGGCCGCCCGCCGCCCGCCACTTCTCCGGTCTTGCGAGGCGCTCCTTGGCGGGCTGCTGGCTCTCCGCGCAAGCTGCTTGACGGCGGAGGGAAGCGCCACCGCCGCTTCTTCCGGATTGACGCCGAGCTCGCCTGCTCTCCTCACCGACAAGTTTTCCCGATCGGCAAGCCTTGCTGCTCGGCTGTTTCCGCCTCGACGGTGAACCTAAACACGCCGGGCGGGCGGCAGCTTCGCCGCCTCCAACCTTGTGGCGCGCGCACCATCTCCGATCGGTGGTGTCGCTGGTGAGCCGCTCGCTCGCCGGGCGCGGATCGCACCTCCGCCAAGGTGTCAAGAACTGCTGCACAACGCCGCCGGGCGGGCTCTCGCTAAGTTGGAACGATTCCATGGGAATCACACAACGACATCATCGCGGATGCTGTCAAGCGACGAGTTGTTGCACAAAGGGCACGACCTCGCAACATGCACCACTCGGGTGATCCGTGATCGCTTGAACAACTCCCGCAGATGCCGCCCAGCCCAAGGTAGTAAAATTCCAGTTCAGACCCGGCGCAGCCTCATGATGTCCACCGCGATCTCGAATTCCCAAGCAGGCCTCCTCCTCTCCCGCAAGGGCGCAATGCGGGCGCGGGAAGTCCGCGCCAACCGCTTCCTACGGTAAGCCCTGCTTGCCGGAGACGCAAAATCCTAGTCACGGCAATCTTCAACTTGTCGCCCTCCAGCCGCCAAGTTGCTCCAATCATTGCCGCCAACTATGGGGGTTTGGCGCAGGCGGTGAAAGGTCGTGGCTCCTCTTCTAAGATCCAACACCAGCCAGCTCTCCACTCCTCCCACTTGCTACGCAACTCTCCATCAAGATACGCTCCTTCTTGCCGATTCTAGAGACCCATGCAATCCCTCCCAAGCGGCTCTCTCTCTACGCTGGGCATGAAGTAATGGCGAAGAGTGCTACATTTGGGTGGACCCCGACAAAGTTCTCACAGAGGTGTGCGAAACGCCAAGGTGAGGACGGCGTTAGGGGTGAAATCAAGGAGGCGGAGGCCATACGTGTTCATGACATCACTGAATAATTAAAAGGCGGGCAGAGCCCGCAGCGGGAAGAAAAGCGCCAAGAAAGGGTACCATGGAAACCTTTCGGATGTGGCGGCGGAGATGACTTCATGCTGGTGCGCCCGGTCTCCGCCGACCGTAAGAGATAGTACAGCCCCGCAGCTCCTTCCCCGCAAGCAGAGGATCAAGAGGGCCCGCCTTCCAGCAGGCCATGAGCCGCTGCGCCCGCCGATTTCACGCCTTTTCCTTGTCGGCCTTCGGAGCCATGGGGAGAGGTAGTGGAGGAGGTCGACGGCGCTGGTGGCACCGTGGCAATGGAGGGGCGGAGCGCCGCTTCTTTGGGCTCGAGAAGAAAGGGGAAGCGACGGGGTTTCGATGTGACAAGAAGGGCTAGTGGGCGCCCCGCCTGCTCCCCCGCTTATAAAGGGAGAGGGACGGCGCTCCAATTTTTCCCATTAAAGAAAGCCCCACGATCTCCCCACGACGCCACGCCCGCCACGTGACGCTCGTGGAGAGGCGGGTGGGTCCAGGCGAGTAATGGCGCATCTGCACTGCTGCGTCTGCAACTGTTTTGGGCCTCGCCCAACAGAGCTCGGCGCCGCAGGTGACCCAGCCCGAGGGCTCCTGTCGGTGTACTAGAGTAGGGGTACCCTAGTATCCCGAACTCGTGCACGGACAGTTGCAGCACCCCGCGGCAGGGCTGGCCTGGTGACCATCAAGATCTTCCACGGCTCCTTTGGAGCCGCTCAAGAACAAAGTAATCAAGGCCCCGGCAAGAGGAGCTTGCAGGAAGACCACTCAAGGCACGGGAAACAAGGCCCCGCAAGAGGAGCTTGCCGGAAGGCTTGGTGAGCGACAAGCTCCCGAAGGCCGACAAGAACCTTGCCGCGGCAAGGTGCTCGCCATGCAAGTGACTCTCTTCATCTCCGCCCAGCTCATCCGCCAACGTGTCGCCATGGGGCTCTCCCAAGCACGCTGCGTGTCGACGGGCTGTGCAGCCAGCTGGGAGCAGCGATAAGCGGTGGCCGACAAGCTACCATCGTGGCAAACGGAGGCGACTTGACGGTCCCTCATATACTGCTCAGCGACCGAGATGGGCATTTATAACTCTTGTCCCTTGCCGTCGAAAGTTAGGTATAGATCATCTGACACCGCATAAAGCGTGTACCAACCTCTGCTTTTTACTACCTTACCCTTGTCTACTTGCCACATGTGGTGACCCCTTGAGCCTATAAAAGGAGGCCCAAGTGCAACATAGAAAGGGTTCGGTTCAGCTCCGGCTTAGTTCATTCTACTCATACGGCCACACCCACTCAAAGCTAGGTTTTGTAGCTCCCATTGCTCCCTAGCAAGAACACAATATAATCCACAAAGCAGCAGAGGAGTGTTATCTCCGAGAGCTCCGGTTGGGTAATCTGCTCGTGTGCATCGCTCGATCCACTCTTTGTGCAATCTCCGCCCCCCTCCGAACCACAAGGGACCCAGGTCCCATAGGTGTTCGTGGGCCACGATCAGCTTCCCCGACACCCATGTTAGAATTTTTCTTGAACGTTGCCTAGGGTGATTCCTCGCCGCGGAATGTGGAATGGTGTGTACTAGTTAGATGTGTTTCTTCTAAAATACCATAAACGGAACTAGTCCTTTGGGACTATCAAACTGCTATTATGGTTAAAGAGTACAAACTCGCAGAGTCAAAACCATTCGAGTAACCATGTCCATGGTCAAGGATTTGATCAACATATTAGTGTCAATCTCAAGATCATTCTCGTGTCACCTCAAAGGATGTCTCCGTGAGAATAAGCATGAAACCGAGAGTGGTAAACTTGGCTGAATGTTATTCCTGTGGATGGACTAACCAGTTTATTATCATGTACCGAGTATTCTGTGGAATGATGTTACCTTCATGAGCTACTTGAATTCGAATGATGAGATACAAGCCCTTTATGTGATGTCGCTCAGACGTCCGACTGTGGCATTCTTGTTATTTACTTTTGATATAAGTCCTTTATGTGATGTCGCTCAGACGTCCGACTGTGGCATTCTTGTTATCTACTTTGATATAAGCCCTTTATGTGATGTCACTCACACGTCCGACTGTGGCATTCTTGTTATTTACTTTTGATATAAGCCCTTTATGTGATGTCGCTCAGATGTCTGACTGTGGCATCCTTGTTATCTACTTTCACTATAAGCCCTTTTCGAGATGTCGCTTAGACGTCCGACTGTGGCACGTACTATCATTTACGTTTTAATATAAGCCCTTTATGTGGTGTCGCCCTAACGCCCGGCTGCGGCATGTTAATTTATTTTACCTTTCGAGGCGTCGCTTCAGACACCCGACCGGTCTTCAGTTATTTTATTGGGATTTTGGGAGGACTACTGCCTGACTTCCTTTTTATTTAACATGCAGTGCAAATTTATTATCTTAGTGCGCATTACTAGTCTGCTCATGTGCATCATGTTTGCATTTGTTATATCTTATGTCCAAACTGTCTTGCGAGCACATTCAAAATACTCACCTGGCTTGTTGATTTGGCCAGATGTTGACGAAGGTGATCTTATGGATGAAGAGTACGATAGCGAGTCCGACGCCTAGAGGAGTCCCAGTCAGTCCTGTGCGATCCTGGAGTTGGTCACTTGTATTATATACGCTTCTGCTGCCCTAATAAAATCATCGAACCTCACTCCGGCGCTTGATGAGCTGTAAGATTTTGGAGTCATGTCACCCACTTCACTGTGACATATCCACCACCACTTTTATTACGAGTCAGTAGTTATGCCACCATACTCTTTGGGTCATGTCCGCCTTTATGTATAATATCGGCATGTTTGTAATAAATTGTTGAGCAGCCTCAGCTCAACCTTGTATAATATTTAGTACTTCTGGATTTCTGTATCAAGGATTTGTCTACCAGTAAGGTGGATTTTCTATACTGGTCTGATAAAATGGTCGATTTTTCAATAAATATTTTATTGGAAAATCGGTCCTGATAGCCGCAGCAGCAACATAGATGTCTCGGCGCGCGACGGAGCCCTCGAACGAGCTCTCACGGGCACGCGATGGCTCTCACAAGCGCATTTGCGGCGTCGGCCATTGCGACGAGCCGGTGTTCCTGAAGTCCTTCAACGTCGACGATGACATTCTCGCTGGCATCACTACACAGCAGGAGTTGGTCGACGGCTTGATGAAGCTGCTCAAGACCAGCGATGCCTCCTTTGACAAGGCGACCGTCCTCGTCGAGCAACTCATGGATGAAAATGCGAAGCTCCTCAAGTTGGTCACCGAGAAGGAGGAGGAGGCCGCCGGCTGGAAGATGCTGCATGAGCAGAGCAGTGCCTTGGAGAAGACGCTGAAAGCGGTCGTCGAGGAACTGATGGGTGGCTTGAGGAAGCTCCGGATCGAGCGCGAGGAGGAGGAGGTGGGGGAATCCGTGGCTGCTTTCAAGCAAAGTCGTGAGGAATTGAAGAAGGAGCTGCAGGATTTCTCCGCGTGGCGATCCATCAACGAGTAGAGACAGTAGCGACCCAGATCGTTGTCTGCAATTTCCTTCTTCTCTTGCCCCCATGTCTTTCGGGCTTTGCCGTATGTGGCAGTTTAAATTATCCGGAATATGTAAGACAATTATTATGTGCGCCATTGTAAATTTGTCATTGTATTATCCGTTGCCATTTTATTTGTGGTCGTATTATCCGTTGCCCTATGTGGCAATTTAAATTAGGGCGGAAAACTAGTTGAAAACACGAACAAAGCAAATGCTGCCATGGGATCACAAGCAAACACCCTCCGTCCAGGTTCTTTAATTAACCCATTAATGGAGAAGTTGTGAGCAAGGCGGCGCGATCGGTGCATGGAGGTCAAAGAGCTCGCCTGTGTGAGCATGGGCGGCCTTGCTGCTCGTGACGTGTCCCGCCGAGCCTCGCAAGGTGGACAGGATGCATGCGCCCTGCCGAGCTCAAGGCGCGCATCGCTCGCACGCTGTCCCGTCGAACCTGCTCGGCGGACTTTTCGCGTCGTCCGCCTAATCAAACAGTTGCATGCACGCCACCGAGTATGGTTAAATTTCGAGACGGTAAATATAATACAACCGCTATTTATATTAACGTGTCAGCTTTTTGTTTCAAAAGGACTTCGTTATTACTAATGTGTGCGCTCTGTTCTCAAACTGGACGATTTTTTACCACGGCATATATAAAGCATTTCATGAAACCATGCCAAGTTTCATGTTTTTGGGTGACTTTTTATTTACTGGGATTTAAAACCGAGATTCTCATTGTTTCGTGACGACGACAAGTTTGTAATTCATTCTCATTCCTTAAACGAGACCTAAGCATGCACCCAATGACACATGTACGATTTCCCACCCATTTTGCTTCACTGGATCATATGGTTGTAGTTCAAATTTGAATTATGGACTACATTAAATGCATAGAAAACTTAGTAATTAGTATATATATATATATATATATATATATATATATATATATATATATATATATATATATATATATACAATGGCCAAATGGACCCTGAATAGTTTCAAATTTCAGCCTGACACTCCTGTTATTCTATGTTGTCTATAGAAAACAAAGTTCAAGGCGAGAAGAGGCATCGATTATCGTTTTGCCCACAAGAGGGGCATGTTTCCCTACCAGAACCATGAGGGTTGCAACAGGCTCCGGTTTGTAAAAGGCTTGTAATATAGCTTCGCCCAAATTGGAAAATTATATATACCATGTAGTGACACCATGCCATGTTTCATGATTTTGTGGTGAGTTCTGGATTTACAGACATTTAAAAACCGAGATTCGCAATGTTTGTGGCCAGGCCAGGACAACGAGACGGTTGAATTCGTTCCCATTCGTTCCATGGGACCTAAACATGCACCCCAAGGAAACATGTACATTTTTTCTAGCCATTTTGGTGCACTAGAGCATGTATTTGTAGTTCGGATTTGAATGATGGACATTAAATGCCTAGAAAACTCAACTAATGACTAAAAAGGTTAAACGAACCCTGAATAATTTCAAAGTTCAGCACGAATCTCTAGTTGTTCCATGTCGCATGTAGAAGAAAATACGAGGCTAGAAGAGGGAGTGATTATCATTTGGCCCACAAGGGGACACGTTTCCCTATCGAAACCACGAGGGTTCTTGCGACATGCTCCAGTTTGTAATAAAGCTTGGCCCAAATTGGCAATGTTTTTACCATGACATATATGTGCCATGAAATGACACCTTGCCACCTTTGATGACTTTCTGGTGAGTTTAGGATTTATGGGGACTTAAAACCCGAGATTTGAAATGTTTGAGGAAGAGCCAGGAAACCGTTACGGTTGTAATTCATTCCCATTCCTGGCATGAGACCTAAACATGCACCCAAGGACACATGTATAGTTTTTCTAGCCATTTTGGTGAACTAGAGCATGTATTTGTAGTTCAGATTTGAATTATGGACATTAAATGCCTAGGAAACTCAATTAGTGTATAAAAAGGCCAAACGAACCATGAATAAGTTTAAATTTCAGCACGTATATCCCGTGGTTCCATGTTGCCCGTGGAAGAAAATACAAGGAGAAAAGAGGCAGTGATTACGTTTCGCCCACAAGGGGAACACGTTTCCCTATCAAAACCACGAGGCATCTTTGAGAGAAGCTCCAGTTTTTGTAAGAGGTTTGTAATAAAGCTTGGCCCAAATTGGACAATGTTTTTACCATGACATATATGTGCCATGACGTGACACCATGCCACCTTTGATGACTTTCTTGTGAGTTTAGGATTTATGGGGACTTAAAAACCAAGATTCGAAATGTTTGAGTACGAGCCATGACACCAGTACGGTTGTAATTCATTTCCATTCCTGGCATGGGACCTAAACATGCACCCAAGGAAACATGTATAATTTTTCTAGCCATTTTGGTGAACTGTAGCATGTATTTGTAGTTCAGATTTGAATTATGGACATTAAATTTCTAGGGAAATCAATTAGTGCGTAAAAAGGCCAAACGAACCCTGAATAAGTTTAAATTTCAGCATGGATATCCCGTGGTTCCATGTTGCCCGGTTTGTAAGAGGCTTGTAATAAAACTTGCGCCACAATGGACAAAAAAATTCCTCGACATATAAGTGCGATGTCGTGACACCATGGCAGGTTTCACGATTTTCATCTTAGTTTTGGATTTACGGGGATTTAAAAACCGAGATACTTCTCAAGAATTTTTTTCAAATAGCACACGGTTCACTCACGAAAGCCGATATTCAATGAAAACTTCGTGGCAACCATATTTTAAAGTTTCATAAAAATCAGAAAAAATCTGGGATGTTAAGAAGGTGATGTTTTATTGCGACACAAAATTTCAAGTTGAAAAACATTACGAGATGTGAGCTATGAAAAAGACAAATTCCGCCCTAAATAGTTACATTACTATTCGACACTATTCAACACTAATTTTGTCTTTTTCATAGCTCACATCTCTTAATGTGTTTCAACTTGAAATTTTGTGTGCCAATAAAACATCATCCTCTTAACATCCTGCACTTTTTTGAAACTTCAAAACATCTTTTTCTCGTGGTTTTCACCGGTTTCCACCGAATGTTGGTTTCCGTATGATATCCCCCCCGGTGCGCGCGCGATCTGAGTCCTGCATTCTGACTGGACAGAACCCAAACCCCATGGATCGTACGTGTGCACCATTGGATGCTCCCAGATCGAATGGCAACCCTGAGCCCTTTCGACAGCACATGCAGTACATAGGTAAGCACTATGAGCATGCGTTGTGTAGCTCACGCTTCCTTATCTACTAGTAGGTTTTCATTCAAAACAGGCTACCGTTTCTCGCCACTCCTCTCATCGGTTTCCCGCCTCTTCTCCCAGATATGCATGATGTTGCTGTTCGTTTACTTCTTATAGTTCATCTCATCCAAAATCAATTAGTTTTGTAAAAAAAACTAATTTAATATTCCTGGAATTGTGCATTGTAAAGGTAAAAACAAAAAGTGAAAATTCATTAAAAAAAGGTTTGGGCAATTAAGATATGGAAGATTCTAGAGAACAAGGAGAAGTGCTTGTGTTTTGAGGTTTGTGCTTTATGCATAAGTTCAACCATGGTGTCTTCTAGATTGTACATGTGGCAGAATCTGGTGGAATGTAGATGATATCCAACGGCCAGTAGTGCTCGGATTTGCCATCTCTGTACCGTCGGATTGGCTTCATCCAACGAGCAACTTCCATAGTTATTCACACACTATATATGTGTATAGATGTATAGATATATATAGATGTGTCCCATGCTAGAGAAAACAAAGTTTGAGCACATGCGTGGGACCCCCCCCCCCCCACTGCCGCCTCGAAGTTGGGAAACTGACAGCATAGGTATTGAACCAGGCTTGGAGTCGGGTACGGTGTTCGGTTTGTAATGTACTTGGCGTGGCCGATCGAAGTTTTGCATTTGGGATTTAAACACATCATACACCATCGTACCCATACATATTTTCGGGCCGCATGAAGTGTATATGGGGTCTTCTGATCGACCACGTCTCCCTTGTGCGGTTTTTTGTGACGACACAGATATCTGTGGGCTCCCCGAGTGTATATATCATCCCTTTGACCGATAATGAGGGGTATGTGTTGGCCATGAATGGATTCCTCCTAGTTCATGTTAGGGCCGGTCACCGTCAAATGTCGGTCAACCAAAGCTCGAGCTCATGCGTTGTCAGGATTCCCTCCCAGATGCTCGGATTGCTGGGTTCGACCTACATCAAACCCTGTGTACGTATCTCGTCCTTAACTACCTTGCCTTCATGGTTGTTGTCTGTATTGAGAGGTAGGCATCACATCTAAATTGTACATTATTCTATATTGAAAACACACATCACCCCTTCTCAACGTACATCATTTTGGGCCGCATGCAAGAGGTGCTGGTTTTCTGGTCCCTCTGGTGCGATGTTTATGATGGTTCAATATATTGGCCCAAGCGGTTTATCAACAACAACAACTGTCATTTGACCAAACGAAAGATTCATTGGTCCGTCTTATGGTGCAACATGCATGTATGACCAAAGTATCGATCATTACGTGCACCCACCCCGCTGACACGAAGTGGGAGGTGGTGGGCCAAGCATTCTAGCTAAGTACGACATTATGTCATTATATATATCCTAGCTAGGTGGTTGTTAGGGTGCTTTTGGGTTTGCGAGGCAGGTGCCACCAAAGTTATGCATTGTGTATTTAAAGTTTTAAACATCCCCAATATTCGTACATATATTTGGCCACTTCTGTGTGGTTCTTGACTTCGCCACTCATGGATCTTCAATGACGCTACCAACCGTGGGCCCGCGGGGTCAAAGTTGTGCATTGGAATTTTGAACATCACATACCACCCTTTTCACTCATATATATTTGGGCCACATGCTGGTGTGGCTGTCTTTTGACCCTCCCTGAAGTTATTTGCTGCAAAGACTCTGATGAGCCTCAACGGACACGGGGTATAATATCTTAATCGTGTGCGATACAAGTGCGATGTGAACCACCACGACCGCGCAAGCGTGAGCAAATTAAGGTGGAGGTACTGGCTCAACCGTGTGCGATGCAAGTGTGCTGAAATGACCACGACTGCACAAGCGCGAGCAAAGGGTGGAGGTACTGGCTTAACTGCAATGCGATGCAAGTGCGCCAGAAACCACCATTGTGGAAGCTAAAGGCGGGTAAGTTTATTTGTAAATTAGGACGAACCGTGTGCGATAGACCAGCTAGCTAGAAATATAAAAAACAAACTACCCGCCTTGAGCGTTGCAAAAATCGGCGGACCCGCGCCACTTTTCCATATTATCATACACGCATATTGTTATTGGACCGTGCGCGATCTTGGGCACTCCTACCAAGATCAATTCCTTTACCCAAATTTTAGTAGCCGCCGTACTTCAACCGTCGCACACACTCCTCCAGCACTGACCTTATAGTAAAATTTTAGCAGCCGAGGCATTTGAACCGTCGCCCTCCCTTGTCCACCACCATCTCCACCGGATGTCTTATAAAAAAATAAAAAATCCTCGCCAAAGATGAAGACCAGGGGGCCCACACCCTGTCCACGAGCGTGGGGGGCGCCCCCCTCTAGGGCGCGCCCCCTACCTCGTGGCCCCCTGGACACCTTCCGATGCCAACTCCAACTCTATATATTGGCTTTCGGGGAGAAAAAAAATCGAATAGAAGAAATCATCACGTTTTACGATACAGAGCCGCCGCCAAGCCCTAAAACCTCTTGGGAGGGCTGATCTGGAGTCCGTTCGAGGCTTCGGAGAGGGGGATTCGTCGCCGTCGTCATCATCAACCATCCTCCATCACCAATTTCATGATTCTCACCGCCGTGCGTGAGTAATTCCATCGTAGGCTTGCTGGACGGTGATGGGTTGGATGAGATTTATCATGTAATCGAGTTAGTTTTGTTAGGGTTTGATCCCAAGTATCCACTATGTTCTAAGATTGATGTTGCTATGACTTTGCTATGCTTAATGCTTGTCACTAGGGCCCGAGTGCCATGATTCCAGATCTGAACCTATTATGTTTTCATGAATATATGTGAGTTCTTGATCCTATCTTGCTAGTCTATAGTCACGTATTATGTGTTATGATCCGACAAGCCCGAAGTGACAATAATCGGGATACTTCTCGGTGATGACCAAGTTTGAGGAGTTCATGCATTCACTATGTGCTAATGCTTTGTTCCGGTTCTCATTAAAAGGAGGCTTTAATATCCCTTAGTTTCCAATAGGACCCCGCTGCCACGGGAGGGTAGGACAAAAGATGTCATGCAAGTTCTTTTTCATAAGCACGTATGACTATATTCGAATACATGCCTACATTATATTGATGAATTGGAGCTAGTTCAGGTCACCCTATGTTATGACTATTACATGACGAACCGCATCCGCATAATTATCCATCATCGATCCGGTGCCTACGAGCTTTCCATATAATCTGGTTCTCGCTATTTACTTTCCGCATTGCCATGTTATAATCACTACAAAATACCAAAACATTACTTTTGCTGTCTTTACTTTTGTTACCGTTACCACCACTATCATATTACTTTGCTACTAAACACTTTGCTGTAGATACTAAGTTTCCAGGTGTGGTTGAATTGACAACTCAGCTGCTAATACTTGAGAATATTATTTGGCTCCCCTTGTGTCGAATCAATAAATTTGGGTTGAATACTCTACCCTCGAAAACTATTGCGATCCCCTATACTTGTGGGTTATCAAGGATCTAAACATACGATCTTCCACCAAGTAAACCAACTAGCATCAACTACAAGGAGTAATCAACACTACTAGCAACCCACAAGTACCAATTTGTGGTTTTGATACAAGATTGGATACAAGAGATGAACTAGGGTTTTGAGAGGACATGGTGCTGGTGAAGATGTTGATGGAGATTGACCCCCTCTCGATGAGAGGATCGTTGGTGATGACGTTGGTGATGATTTCCCCCTCCCGGAGGGAAGTGTCCCCGGCAGAACAGCTCCGCCAGAGCCCTAGATTGATTCCGCCAAGGTTCCGGCTCGTGGCGGCGGAGTTTCGTCCCGTAAGCTTGCCCACGATTTTTTCCAGGGTAAAAGTGATGATATAGCAGAAGATGGACGCTAGAGGCCCACCAGGGGGCCCAGGAGATAGGGGGCCGCGCCCTACAGGGGGGGGGGGCGCCCTCCTGTCTCCTGGACAGGGTGTGGGCCCCCTGGCCTATTTCTTTTGCTCAAAAATTCTTATAAAATCCAAAAAGATATTCCGTGGAGTTTCAGGACTTTTGAGTTGTGCGAATAGGTTTCAACGTTTGCTCCTTTTCCACCTGAATTCCAAATTGCCGCATTCCCCTCTTCATGGTAAACATTGTAAAATAGGAAAGAATAGCCATAAGTATTGAGATATAATGTGTAATAACAGCCCATAATGCAATAAATATTGATATAAAAGCATGATGCAAAATGGACGATCAACTCCCCAAGCTTAGACCTCGCTTGTCCTCAAGCGGAAGCCAAATCGAAAAATATGTCCACATGTTTAGAGATAGAGGTGTCGATAAAAATAAAATACGGACATGAGGGCATCATGATCATTCTAATAACAACAACATATATAGATTTTGTCATATGATTTCCTATGCTCAAGTAATAAGCAATTCACAATGTCAAGTATTGTTCAAAAACTTCATTGGGAACTAACAAACTATAATCTCAGTCATTGAAGCAATTGCAATTTATCGTAACATTAGAAATAGTCAATAATAGAGCTCTTCAGCAAGCTCACATACTCAACTATCTCGTAGTCTCCTATAATTGTTAACACTCATGCAATACTTGTGGTTATAGAGTTTTAGCCGGACACTGAGAAAGATAGGGGCTTATTGTGTTGCCTCCCAACGTATTCACCTTTAGGTGATGTCAACAATAATAGCCTATGCCAACTTACATCCAATTGGTTATATGTATCATGATCTTTCAAACACGAGGAGCTTGCCAAAGGATAAGAATAAAAAGGGAAAGGTGAGCAACACCTTGACTCAAGCATAAAGTAAAAGATAGGCCCTTCGCAGAGGGAAGCAGAGGTTGTCATGCGCATTTAGGGTTGATGCATAAAGTCTTAGTGCAAAAGAATGTCACTTTATATTCCCCTTGTATGTGGACCTTTATTATGCAGTCCGTTACTTTTATTACTTCCACAACAAGTTCGTACAAAGTTTATTTTCTCTGCACTAATAAGTCATACATATTTAGAGAGCAATTTTTATTGCTTGCACCGATGACAACTTACTTGAAGGATCTTATTCAATCCATAGGTAGGTATGGTGGACTCTCATGGCAAAACTGGGTTTAAGGATATTTGGAAGCACAAGTAGTATCTCTACTTGGTGCAAGGAATTTGGCTAGCATGAGGGGGAAAGGCAAGCTCAACATGTTTGGAAGGTCAATGACAATATACTTTAACTGAGATGTCAGAAAACATAAACCATTACGTTTTCTTCCTTGTCCAACATCAAATCTTTTAGCATGTCATACTTAATGAGTGCTTCACAATCATAAAAGATGTCCAAGATAATATATTTATATGTGAACCCCTCTTCCCTTATCACTTCCTATTAATTGCAACGATGACCAAGGCTACGTTCATCAACTCTCAACAATTTTTATGCCTCATACTTTCTATATGTGAAGTTATCACTATCCATAAGATCAATATGAACTCTTTTGTTCTTTCTACCTTCTCAAGATCATAGCAACATAGCAAAGCCCTTGACTCAAAACTAATCTTTATTATAGATAGCACACGGACTCGCTTACATAAAGAGATCACAATGCAAAACTCAAAACTACTTGATATCAAAACTTCAATCTACTAGATAAAGATACTACTAAAAGGATCGAACTAAATAAAGCGGTAAAAATAGGAGTGTGATGGTGATACGATACCGGGGCACCTCCCCCAAGCTTGGCAGTTGCCAAGGGGAGTGCCCATACCCATGTGATTATTTCTTCGGAGGTGGTGAAGTAGGAGTTGTTGATGATGTAGGCTTGTCGTCTGCCTTCAGTGGCATCGGCTCTCCATCATAAAAGGATGACCGAGTCTCCGGATCCTTAAATCTGCAGCCGGACTCATTCGCTTGAATCTATATTCATACTGCAGATTCTGGTTTTGCAGGTCATAGATCCGGGCTTGAGGTGCTCGATTTTCTCTTGAAGTTTAAAGATGGTTTCCCCAATGACTATCGCATCCAGCTTGTGGTTGTTGGTGAACTCCGTGATCATCATCTGGTTGGCGTTGAGTCCACGCTCCACCATCCCTTGACACTTGAAAACTTCTTGCTCCATGGCTTCGAGCTTTGTCTCCACGCCCCTGCACGCGCTTTGGTCCCTCCACATCGCGGATGTGCAGCACCCCCTCACGCACCTCAATGGTTTGAGGATGATGCAGCACCTCCGCGAGATATGGGTTGATAACTCTCTCGAAGAACTTGTCCTTGGGAGCGCTTGGAGACGACATGATGCTCTAGATCTGAAACAGAAACAACTCGAAACAAAAACAGAGGATATTTGCGTGATACGGTGGTCAAAACCTTTGGGAGTATATATAATGAATTTTTACCGACCAAAATACGTAACATACAAGAAAACGGAGTCCCGGAGGCACACGATGTGCCCACGAGCCAGGGGGGCACGCGCTACAGGGGGGATAGGCGCACCCTCCTCTCTCGTGGGAGCCTCGTGTCCCTTTCAGACTACTTCTTTCTTCCTAAAATTCTTAAATAATCCAAAACTGATAAAAATTGCCATTAGAGTTGTTTTGGAGTCGGTTTACTTACAGTACCACGTACCTATGCCTTTTCGGAGTCTGGAACGTTCTGGAAACTGTCTCTTATGTATTCCTCAGGGGTTATGGTTTCAATAATATTAGTTTCAACATTGATAGGATTACCAGGAGTATAATGTTTAATTCTTTGACTGTTTACCTTCCTCGGATTTGTGCCTTCGAAGTTGTTGATTTCTATAGCACCAGAACGATAGACCTCCTCGATAACGTAGGGACCTTCCCATTTTGAGAGAAGTTTTCCTGCAAAAAATCTTAAACGAGAGTTGAACAATAACACATAATCTCCTACATTAAACTCACGCTTTTGTATCCTCTTATCATGCCAGCGTTTGACTTTTTCTTTGAAAATCTTGGCATCTCATATGCTTGGGTTCTCCATTCATCAAGTGAGCTAATATCAAACAACCTCTTCTCACCGGCAAGTTTGAAGTCATAATTGAGCTCTTTAATAGCCCAATATGCTTTATGTTCAAGTTCAAGAGGTAAATGACATGCTTTTCCATAAACCATCTTATATGGAGACATACCCATAGGATTTTGTATGCGTTCTATAGGCCCATAATGCATCATCAAGTTTTTTGGACCAATTCTTTCTAGATCTATTCACAGTCTTTTGCAAAATTGATTTGAGCTCTCTATTGCTCAACTCTACTTGACCACTAGACTGCGGGTGATAAGGAGATGCGATTCTATGATTGACATCATACTTAGCAAGCATCTTACAGAAAGCACCATGAATAAAGTGTAAACCACCATTAGTCATAAGATATCTAGGGACTCCAAACCTCGGAAAAATAACTTCTTTAAGCATTTTAATAGAAGTGTTATGATCATCACTACTAGTTGGAATAGCTTCTACCCACTTAGTAACTAATCAACAGCAACTAAAATATGTGTATAACCATTGGAGGTAGGAAAAGGTCCCATATAATCAAAGCCCCAAACATCAAACGGTTCAATAACAGGAGAATAATTCATAGGCATTTCTTATCGTCTACTAATGTTACCTATTCTTTGACATTCATCACAAGATAAGACAAACTTACGAGCATCTTTGAAAAGAGGCCCAATAAAAACCAGATTGTAGTACCTTGTGTGCAGTTCTATCTCCAGCGTGGTGTCCTCTATAGGATTCAGAGTGACACTTGCGTAGGATTTGTTCCTGTTCATGCTCAGGCACACAACGTCTAATAATACCATCTACTCCTTCTTTATAAAGGTGTGGATCATCCCAAAAGTAATGTCTTAAATCATAAAAGAACTTTTTCTTTTGCTGGTATGTGAAACTAGGCTGTATAGATTTAGCAACAATGTAATTAGCATAATCAGCATAGCAAGGAGCAGTACAAGAAGCATTGACAACCGCTAATTTTTCATCAGGAAAACTATCATTAATAGGCAGTGGGTCATCAAGAACATTCTCTAACCTAGACAAGTTGTCTGCAACAGGGTTCTCAGCCTCCTTTCTATCAATAATATGCAAGTCAAATTCCTGGAGCAAGAGAACCCATCTAATGAGTCTAGGCTTAGCATCTTTCTTTTCCATAAGATATTTAATAGCAGCATGATCAGTGTGAATAGTAACTTTGGAATCAACAATATAAGGTCTAAACTTATCACATGCAAACAGAACTGCTAAGAACTCTTTTTCAGTAGTAGCATAATTTCTCTGGGTAGTATCAAGAGTCTTACTAGCATACTGGATAACATTCAATTTCTTATCGACTCTTTGCCCTAAAACAACACCTACAGCATAATCACTAGCATCGCACATAATTTCAAAAGGTAAATTCCAATCAGGTGGCTGAACAATAGGTGCAGTGATCAAAGCTTCCTTAAGTGTTTCAAATGCTTCTACACAATCATCATCAAAGACAAAAGGAATATCTTTTTGCAATAAATTAGTCAGAGGCCTAGAGATTCTAGAAAAGTCTTTAATGAACCTCCTATAAAAGCCGGCATGACCAAGGAAACTTCTTATACCTTTTATGTCCTTGGGACATGGCATCTTTTCAATAGCATCAACTTTAGCTTTATCAACTTCAATACCTCTATCGGAGATCTTGTGCCCCAAAACAATGCCTTCATTAAACATAAAGTGACACTTTTCCCAATTCAGGACGAGACTAGTATCTTCGCATCTCTGCAAAACTCGATCAAGGTTGCTCAAACAATCATCAAAAGAGGATCCATAGACGGAGAAGTCATCCATGAATACCTCACAAATCTTTTAACAAAAATCAGAGAATATAGCCATCATGCATCTTTGAAAGGTAGCAGGTGCATTACATAAACCAAAAGGCATACGTCTATAAGCAAAAGTACCAAAAGGGCAAGTAAAAGTAGTTTTAGATTGATCCTTCACTGATACAGGTATCTGAGAGAAACCAGAATAACCATCTAGAAAGCAAAAATGTGTGTGTTTGGATAGCCTTTCTAGCATTTGATCTTTCTTAGTAGCTTTATTTAACTTACGGAAATCAATTACCATCCTATAACCTGTAATAATTCTTTGCGGGATCAATTCATCTTTATCATTAGGAACAACGGTAATACCTCCCTTTTTAGGAACACAATGAATAGGGCTTACCCATTCACTATCAGCGACGGGATAAATAATACCTGCCTCAAGGAGCTTTAGTATCTCCTTTCTTACCACTTCCTTCATCTTGGGATTTAATCGTCTTTGAGGATCTCTAACTGGTTTGGCATCTTTCTCCACTAAAATTTTGTGTTGACATAATGTGGGACTAATGCCCTTAAGATCATCCAGAGTATATCCAATAGCAGCTCGGTGCTTCTTCAGAGTTTTCAATAATCTTTCTTCTTCTTTGTCTGAAAGGTTAGCACTAATAATAACATGATATATTTCTTTTTCATCAAGATAAGCCTACTTGAGATTATCAGGTAAGGGTTTGAGTTCGAACACGGGATCACCCTTGGGTGGAGGGGGATCCCCAAGAATTTCAACGGGAAGGTTATGTTTCAGCATAGGTTCATGTTTAAGGAACACTTCATCTATTTCTTCCCTTTCCTTCATAAACATATCATTTTCATGGTCTAGCAAATATTGTTCTAACGGATCATTTGGAGGAACAACAATGGAAGCAAGACCAATAATCTCATCCTTACTAGGTGGTTCCCTTTCACGAGGTTGTCTACTAAACTTAGCGAAATTAAACTCATGAGACATACCATCTATGCCAACAGTGACAATATTCTTTTCACAATTAATCTTAGCACTAGCAGTATTCAAGAAGGGTCTACCAAAAATAATGGGACAAAAATCATCTTGTGGGGAACCAAGAACAAGAAAATCAGCTGGGTATTTAATCTTCCCACACAAGACTTCAACATCTCTAACAGTCCCAATAGGTTTAATGGTATCCCTATTAGCAAGCTTAATAGTAACATCAATGTCTTCTAATTCAACGGGTGCAATGTCGTGCATAATTTCTTTATAAAGATCATAAGGTATCGCACTAGCACTAGCACCCATATCACATAAGCCATGATAACAATGATATCCTATTTTAACAGAAATAACAGGCATGCCTACAACAGGTCTACGTGTCTTAGTATCAGGTCTAGCAATATTAGCAGTCTCACCCAAGAAAGAAATAACATGCCCATCTAAGTCCTCATCCAAGAGATCTTCAACCATAGCAATACTAGGTTCAACATTAATTTTCTCAGGAGGTGTATAAGTCCTAGTATTACTCTTATGAACAACAGTCGAAGCTTTAGCATGATCTTTTATCCTAACAGGAAAAGGAGGGTTTTCAACATAAGCAGTAGGAACAATAGGATCACTATAGGTAATAGTCTTTTCTTTGACTGTAATAGGTGCAACTACTTTCACTTCAACAGGAGGATTATATATAAACCACTCCTCTTTAGGGAGATCAACGTGAGTAGCAAAAGATTCACAAAAAGTTGCTACTATCTCAGAGTCAAGTCCATACTTAGCACTAAATCCACGAAAAGCATCGGTATCCATAAAAGATTTACACAGTCGAACATAGGTGCCATACCTGACTCCTTACCATCGTCGAAACCCCAATCTTCAGATTTGCGTTTAATTCTTTCCAATAAGTCCCATTTGAAATCAATAGCCTTTAGCATATAAGAACCAGCACAGGAAGTATCGAGCAGCTTGCGATTATCAAGAGAAAGCCGATCATAAAAATTCTGAATAATCATTTGCCGAGAGAGCTCATGATTGGGGCATGAATATAACATTAACTTAAGCCTCCCCCAAGCTTGAGCGATGCTTTCTCCTTTGCGAGGCCAGAAATTATATATGTAATTACGATCACGATGAACAAGATGCATAGGATAGAACTTCTGGTGAAATTCCAACTTCAATTGCTTATAATTGCAAGATCCCGTATCATCACATAGCCTATACCATCTCAATGCATCTCCCTTAAAAGATAAAGGGAAGACCTTCCTTTTGACAACATCATCGGGAATACCCGCAAGCTTAAATAATCCACAAACTTTATCCATAAAGATAAGGTGTAAGTCGGGATCCAACGTTCCGTCTCCTGCAAAAGGATTAGCTAGCAGTTTTTCTATCATACCCAAAGGAATCTCAAAGTGAATATTTTCATAAGGTTCGGTAGGTTGAGGGGCATCTCTTTGCTCTTATGGTTGGGGTGAAGATACCCCAAACAAGCCCCTCAAAGGATTAGTTTCCATAGTGACAAGTAACAGAAAATTTCAGCACACTATATAAATGTTTCCTTACCAAGTTCCACTCACCAAAAGCGCTACACTCCCGACAACGGCGCTTTAAAAGAGTCTTGATGACCCACAACTATAGGGGATCTATCGTAGTCCTTTCGATAAATAAGAGTGTCGAACCCAACGAGGAGCGAAGGAAATGATAAGCGGTTTTCAAGAAGGTTTTCTCGCAAGCACTAAATAGTAGGTGATAGATAGTTTTGTGATAAGATAAATAGTAACAAGAAAAAAGTAAATAAAGTAAATAAAGTGCAGCAAGGTGGCCCAATCCTTTATGTAGCAAAGGATAAGCCTGGAAAAATTCTAATAATGAAGAAGGAGCTCCCGAGGACACATTGGGAATTATCGTCAAGCTAGTTTTCATCACGTTCATAAGATTCACGTTCGGTACTTTGATAATTTGATATGTGGGTGGACCGACACTTGGGTACTGTCCTAACTTGGAAAAGCATCCTACTTATGATTAACCCCTATTGCAATCATCCGCAACTACAAAAAGGAGTATTAAGGTAAACCTAACCACAACATTAAACATATGGGTCCATATCAGCCCCTAACGAAGCAACACATAAACTAGGGTTTAAGCTTCTGTCACTCTAGCAACCCATCATCTACTTATTACTTCCCTATGCTCACAACGTCAGTCATAAAATAAAATCTCTGATGCATGCAAGCAGGTTATTTATATGCAACATGAATATGCAATAACAGGTAGTAATAAATGCACCGATCGGGTGTCCGAGCTTACCGAAAGGATAGTAAATAACGAGCGTGCCTCAGTCGGGCGTCTGAGCGACACCACATAAAGGTCTTATAAAGTAAATAAATAATAAGCATGCCACAGTAGGGCGTCTATGCGATACCACATAAAGGGACTATAAGGTAAATAAATAACAAGCATGCCACAGTCGGGCGTCTGAGCGACACCACATAAAGGGCTTATAAAGTAAATAAATAACAAGCATGCCACAGTCGGGCGTCTGTGCGACACCAGATAAAGGGCTTATAAAGTAAATAAATAACAAGCATGCAACAGTCGGGCGTCTGTGCGACAACACATAAAGGGCTTATAAAGCAATTACAGTCATAGTGAATATCCAGGAGGTAGAACCTTCCTAGGGATACTCAATACTTCAAATAATATAAAGGGGTTAGTCCATAATAATAATCATAATCATCATATGTCACACGTCATGATCCATGTTCTGGTTTAGTAGTTTCTCCTCCAAAGACCGACACTAAGACCGACACTTGACCCGTCCCAGACTGTAGTCCTTAACCATGGACACGGCTATTCGAATAGATTTAATCTCTGCAGAGGGTGTACTCTTTACCCACGAGTAACGGATTCCTTTAGTCCATCGGGACTAATTCCGTCTACGGTCTTTTAATTGAAAACACACCTGACTTGCACACACCAGCCTAACTTACCGGTGTCTAGAATCACCCACGACACCTGTCAAGCAAAACTCTAAGTGGGGAGGCTACAACCTCGCGTAGCATGGGATCAAATTTATATCGCGCGCTCTAAGAGGTGCCCCCTCTCGTCCCAACCGAAACACCCATGCCCTGGACCAGGTGGCATGCCTACCGGATGCATCGGTATCTTCCACCATGGCCCCTCCATGACGTGTGTGTGTGCCAAGAAAGGGGTTGACAACTTACTGAACCGTACCCTACCTGCGGCAGGGACAATTGGTAGTACGAAAACAAGTATGGGGGTTACTGGAACAAGACTCGATCTACGGTCGACTCAGGAGGTTTATAAATTCCCTGCATGATACGTGTAACCAATATATATTCCGACTAACAAAATCACCACCCATTATACCTCACCATGCCATACCGGACATAACCGTCCCGACGGAGAACGGAGACAAGCTCACGCCTACCCAAGGCAGAGGCTTTCGCGGGTTTCTTTCTGGCATGCATGCGTGGCATTCGAGGGAGAATATCATCACAAGTATATCTGTTTCCAACAGCAAGGAAATCTCCAATATGAATTCAGGCAAATGATCGTGTCACCACATAAAATAACAAGTTCTCCGAAATAAGGTGGTGTTATAATCGTGTCAACCAACACATCAAAAATATTATGCCAGGGTTCAGGATGCTTGCCTTCAAGTTGTGGAGAGGCAGGGTGTATTCCAAAACCTTTGAAAGTTTGCTTCTCTCTCTCCAAAATCCTATTTTAAATAAATTTGAATTAACACACAATTTCAAAACAGCACAAAAAAGTTGTTTGAAAAATTCTTAAATAATTATGAAAATAAACTAGACAATATTTGGGACACAACAGAAAAAGAATCAAGTCACTCGAAATTATATTTAAAAAGTTATAGCCAGTCAAAGCTGTGTCAAAAAACTGTTTTTTAAATAAGACAGAAAAAAAAGGGAACGATACACGTCGAAGACGTACTCTGGAAATACGTTTCCACTTACGCCTCCGTGGACCGGCGCTGGTCACTGACAATGGGTCCAGGGGGCCCACTGGTCAGGTTTGACCAGTCGACCCTCCCTCCTCTTCCTCTGCCCGAGAGGGGGCGGAACTCCGGCGATGCTCGCCGGCGAACGGCGGCACCGTTCGAGAAACAGAGGTCACCCGCGGGCTCAGGGGGCCGAGGCGGTCCCTCCGGTGGTCGTTATGGTCCCCGGGGTGGACGGAGCTGCCGGCGGCGAGCTCCGCAGCGGACGGTGGCCGTCGGGCAGAGTGGGTTTTCTCCTGCGGCGAGTCCTGATCAAAATTGAGTAGGGGATGTACTCACGAGAGGGAGAGGGAGCTCCTGGTGAAGAGAGAGGAGAGGGGGAGGCCCTGGTGGCGCCGGAGTGATCGAGACAGTGGCGGCGGCTGTGATTGCCGGAGATGAGGAGGACGACCTCTCTGGTCTTCCTACAGCTACGGGCGGATCGGTGAGGGAGTAAGAGAGGTTGCTTGAGGCCTGGACGAGCTCGGGGAGCATCCATGGAGGTTCCGCGGCCGAGGATAAGGTCGCCGGAGAACTGCCGCTCTGTAGCGGTCAGGGCGATGTGGCGGCGACGAGAGCTAGAGGACGCGCTTGTGGATGAGTCTGAGCTGCTCCAGGGGCAGGTGGCGAGCGGGAGAGGCTCGGGCAGCACCGACCTATGCAGAGGCTGTCGGGCGGCCATGGCGGCTAGCTCCTCGCTTGCCGAAGACGTGGCGAGGGGCTGTGTTGCTCGTGGGGTGTACATGTCGAGGCTTGGCCCTACGCTGCGAGCGGCAGAGTGCTTAGATAAGCTTGGGGAATAGGCCAGGGGTGCGGCGGCTCGGGCGCGGCACGTGCAAAACGCGCGCTCTAGGTGCGCCCAGAGCACGCACGGGACGTGCTTTTCAAAATGCAAGGGCATGCTAGAGGTCTTGGGTGAGGTTGGGGTTTAACAGACCTAGGTTAAAGTCATCTAGAGGCTTAGTGGACAAGTTAGTTTTCCCAGAGGTGCAAGGTCTTAGTGCAAAACAAAGATCATGTCAAAAATGATCATGCCCAAAAGGTGTTTGTCATAATGTCAGGGGCACCTAGGTATTTCTTGGAGTGGCCAAATTCTCCAGGCTAGTGTCTCTTTAATTGCAAAAGAGGGTGGTAAGGTCATTTGGGCAAAAGAAGAAACTTGCTAGTGCAAGTTTTGCAAATCTTTAGTTCTGGATAGAAGGTAAATGGCATCAATGCATGGACCAAAAATCTCCCAATGGGTCCAATCTCCTGGACTTAAGGGTTTGGTAAGGTGTGCTACAAGTAGGAGAAAGCTCATGGGTAGAGGAGCAAGTTAGAAGATGGTTGCAGTACCAATCACCAAGTTGCACCAGAATGAAGATGAGGATGATTCACTCAAATCTTTCAAAGAACATCCGTGGATTTTTGCATAAAGTTGAATAATATGCTCCTACTGACATCCCAAAATTTTGGTAGAAGTTTTAAAGAAATATTTAAATAGGTTGTAGTGTAAAATTGCCTACTGGACCAGATTTGAAAATTTGATGTAGAGCTCAAAATATCCAAAGAATGAAATATCTTTTTGCATAAAAGTGATTTAAAAACATAACATGACATCCCCAAATTTTGGTGGGATTTTTAAATGAATTTATAAAAGGGTTGCAGTGCAAATGGAACCCTAAAATTATGAAAACCAATTTAGAGAAATAAAGCTCAGGGAAAATAATTATATAGATAATCCCATTGATAAAAGAATTGTTTTATTAGAGAGGGTAAACATGTCCAATAATAATTGGAAAGTTTTTACTAGGGGTGAAAACTCCACAACTTAGGGGAAAAGAGAGGCTCTGAGATCAAGAATAATTCCAGGAAAATAAAAATTTAATCTCCTGGCAAAATTTTAATTAATAAAACAAGGTTAAAATTTTGGGGTGTCACATATGCCTTCCTCTAGGCCCAAATAATGGTGAAGTGTCATGTAGTCGACGTTCACATAACACCACTAGAGGAAAGACAACATACATCTCATCAAAATATCGAACGAATACCAAATTCACATGACTACTAATAGCAATACTTCACCCATGTCCTCAGGAACAAACGTAACTACTCACAAAGCATATTCATGTTTATAATCAGAGGAGTAATAATATGCATAAAGGATCTGAACATATGATCTTCCACAAAGTAAACCAACTAGCATCAACTACAAGGAGTAATCAACACTACTAGCAACCCACAGGTACCAATTTGTGGTTTTGATACAAGATTGAATACAAGAGATGAACTAGGGTTTTGAGAGGAGATGGTGCTGGTGAAGATGTTGATGGAGATTGACCCCCTCTCGACGAGAGGATCGTTGGTGATGATTTCCCCCTCCCGGAGGGAAGTGTCCCCGGTAGAATAGCTCCGCCAGAGCCCTAGATTGATTCCGCCAAGGTTCCGCCTCGTGGCGGCGGAGTTTCGTCCTGTAAGCTTTCCCACGATTTTTTCCAGGGTAAAAGTGATGATATAGCAGAAGATGGATGCCGGAGGCCCACCAGGGGGCCCAGGAGATAGGGGGCCGCGCCCTACAGGGGGGCGCCCTCCTGTCTCCTGGACAGGGTGTGGGCCCCCTGGCCTATTTGTTTCACTCATAAATTCTTATAAAATCCAAAAAGTTGTTTCGTGGAGTTTCAGGACTTTTGAGTTGTGCGAATAGGTTTCAATGTTTGCTCCTTTTCCACCAGAATTCCAAATTGCAAGATTCCCCTCTTCACGGTAAACCTTGTAAAATAAGAAAGAATAGCCATAAGTATTGAGATATAATGTGTAATAACAGCCCATAATGCAATAAATATTGATATAAAAGCATGATGCAAAATGGACGTATCACCCCCTACCCGAGATCCGACAGTTTTGACACCGACATTGGTGCTTTCATTGATAGTTCTGCTGTGCCGTCGACGACAGGATCAATGACTCGTCTCGTCCATAAAGACAATATGTCCACCGGAGGAGAAATGGCCCCAAGACAAACCCTCTGGCTGGGCGGCTTTACCATGACCGCCCGTTCGGCCGTTAAGCCGACGATGAGACCTCGGGCCATCGAAAATCCCCTTCGTATTGACTCCAAACACTCCAAGCAGATGGATCCGGTGGAGTTTTTGTCTTTAAACGAGCTCCTTGATCGCATCGTCACCCTGGGAATCGCCACAGATTACGATCGGATCAGGCTTAAACCCGACCAAAGAGAAATCAAATCTCCACCGGTCACCCACCAGATAGCGGTAGTCGAGGAGCAAGACGGTGACTCTTCCCCCATACTGAAGACGGACTATGTCCGGATCACCGACCCTGCAGAGCCGGGTACCTACCAGCAAAAGGAGGTGACCGACCTTCCGAACATAGGATCGGACGGCGGGCATAAGCAACAAGAAGATACTCCGGAGCCCGGACTGTTAAATCTAGAAAACCTTCAGACTCCGGATCATCGATCGGGTCAGGGTCCGGATCCAATTCCACCCACCCGCCTCGACATAAGCGCTCTCACGAGCATACAACATCAGTCTCAGGAAACGGTCCACCACATCTGGGCCAGATTCCTCCTTGTCAAGGACAAGGTTAAAGATTGCCGCAACGAGGACGCGATATCAGTGTTCTGCAAAAATTGAACGAACGAAGGAATCTTGAACGCCATTAATCACCACCGCATTACTACACTTCGCTGACTTGGCAACTATCGTACAGAAGTACAGCAGAATGGAAGGCGCCTGGAAAGATGAGGCAGCTTGTTGCGAGCCATCGGTCCCAACTCAACGGCTGGTCCAGGCGAAAAGGGCACATCCTCGTGACACGCCCAGTCCAATAGACAAGAAATATAAACCCATTGCGCGGCCCATGCAAAATACACATAACACCAGACACCGTACCAACCCACAGCCTTAGAGCATTTTGGATACTCTGGCAGGTAGCCAAGAGCGGCATGACATCCTTACCAAAAACACTCCAGAGCAACACCCTCCGGAAGACGACGACCCCATAGTATTGACGGTCTTCGAGACATTCGCTTCAAACAATAAGAGCAAAAGGGCACTCCGCGACCTCGCCGAAGTCTGTCAAATCGCTGCGATAAACCCTTGGAACGACATGGCTATAACCTTTAATGCCGGTGACGAACCAAAATATAGGACAGTCCGAGCACCAGCCGCATTAGTCCTCAGTCCCATCATGGACGGCTTTTGACTCACCAAGGTCCTCATGGACGGCGGTAGCGGACTAAACCTCATCTATGAGGATAAACTCCATAAGATGGAAATAACAGAAGCTGCATCGAGCAAGGCAGCACGACCTTCCGAGGAGTCATCGCCAGTCGGGATGTGCGGTGTGCGGGAAAAATCACACTTGACGTGGTATTTGGCACACCGGAGAATTATCGGTCCGAAGAAATCACCTTCCAAGTGGCTCCTTTCAGCAGCGGATACCACGCCCTGTTGGGGCAAGATGCTTTTACACGCTTCTAAGCTATACCTCATTACGGGTACATGAAGCTCAAAATGCCCGGACAAACGGCATAATCACTCTTGTCAGTGATCCGGACATAGCACTCCGCACCGAAAACAAAAATGCATCCTTGTCCCTTGAGGCATTATCTGAAGCCCTCGCGGCCGAAGAATTACCCGCACTACGCTCCACGATGGAGAGGGACGATGTGATCTTAGACAAACGACCCAAATCCACCTCCTTCAAACCGGCAGAAGAAATAGTCAAATTCCAGGTCCACACAATGGACCCCAAGAAGATAACATCTATTGGAGCACAACTAGACCCAACGGTCGACGCCGCATGTCGGTGGGAAGCGACACCTATGGGATCACGGCAATCCCTACTACGGTTGTCGGGGTGCAGGGTTGTGAGAAGAGCAGGGATAATAGTCAGCACGAGGATCGTTTACCCAGGTTCGGGCCGTGAGGATGTGTAAAACCCTAGCCCTGCTTTGGTGGATGTATTGAGTGTCCTTGAGCTCTCCAACTAGCTATGGTGGTTGTGTAGTTCAAAACAGCCGAATCCCTCTCCAGTACGCCATGGGCCTCCTTTATAGTCGAAAGGGGCTGCCACAGTGGCACACAGGAGGTGAAAAGGCCTACAGTACTACAAGCTTATCGCTCGTATTACAGGACAAGAAGCAATTAATGCGCCGCTAAGGTGTCCCCTACCTTTATCGGGGACGGCAGCGAGGCCCGTCCCGTCTGTCGCCGCTCCTCCTCGCTTCGACACGCGCCCTGGCCAGCAATGCGTGCGGCGCCATGTAGGCAGGCAGGCAGCTGAGGTGGCGCGGTGGTAGGGTCTTCACGAAGATCTGCATGCCACCACGCAGGCGCCTGCCGATCTGGCCTGGAAGCAGCGTGTTGCCACGCAGGTGCCAGCCCAGCTGGTTGGGCTGGCAGCTGCATGCGAATGGATGTGGAAAACTGGGCTGGCGCGGGCCTGGTAGTGGCCCCGCTGATGCCCTCGACAAGGGCCTTGCCGGGGGCCCGGCAAGGGTCTTGCCGTGGCGCGTTGGTGGTCTGGTGGCTTTCCTCGGCAAGGATTTCGCCGAGGGTCGCCGACTTCTGGTCCTCATCTGATCTCATGTGTCCGTGATCTTGACAAAGAACTGCATGCCATCACAGAGGTGCCTCCCGAGCCCTGGTCCAACCGTAGTTAGTTCGGTTGGAACCCGTGGGCTCAAGGGTGGCTCGCTCTGTTGTTGTTTGGGCAAGTTGCCCCGGCAAAGTTCTTTCCGGGGCCGCGGAGGCCTGCCCCGGCAAGGGCCTTGCCGGGGGACTCCACCCCGCCCCTTTGCTGTCTTGTGTTTGTGGTCTTGGAGTTTCCTTGATCGTCTTGTGTTGGGCTTCGGCTTCTCTCCGGCTTCCCTCCTTTGCCCTGCAACGCGTGGCCGCGGCGCGTGGCTCTGACTGCCCGTGCACAAGTAAAGGGGTCGAAATGTCACAACCCTAGTTAGTGCTTGCATTAGAGTGATGCATCATGTTTAAATTTTTCAGAAACTTGAAATGGGGACTGATAATCCCTAGCTGCTAATGAATTCAACTAGGGTCAAAATAAAATATTTTTCAATGAACCCAAAATGCCCTCTGAAAATGTCCATGATTTCTGGTAAAGGTGAAAACCTCTGCCAAAAATGATGCACATATTTTTAGGCCATTCTGAAATTTTGAATTAACTCATATTGTATTTGAATTGGGGCATTTAAATACTATAAATATGTCTAAATGCTCCAACAATTTTGGAATTAGTTGAGGGCCTCTGGAAGGCGCCCTGGCCCCAAGGCGTGTGGTCCCTGGGCGGAACCCGCTCCGTCCGGCGCTAGCGCGGCAAGAGCAGAGCTGCCAGGAGGTCCCTCACCCGCAAGAAGCTGCCCGACTGCTCCCTGCTCTAGCTCGTCGCGACCACGCTCCTGCTCCGGCCCGTCAAGACCCCGCGCTGCTCCCAGCTGCAGCGCATGGGGACCCGCAAGACCAAGCTCTTCGTCACCCAAGGCCTCCCGTGGCCACAGCTGGCTGCCGTGCCTTCACCCCCGAGCTACGCAGCGTCGCGTGGCCCGGCAAGTTCAAGCCGGACCTGCCTCCTCGCTATGACGGTACGGCCGACCCTGCAGAGTTCCTCCAGCTTTACGAGCTGGGCATTGAAGCCGCCAACGGAGACGAGAAGGTCATGGCAAACTGGTTTCCCATGGCGTTCAAGGATGGGGCTCGCACCTGGCTCCTGAACCTGGCCGCAGGCACGATCTCCTCCTAGGACGAGATGCATACCCGCTTCATCGCCAACTTCCAAGGTACTCGTGACCGGCCACCCGCCGTGAGCGACATGCGCCGCATCAAGCAGCAACCAGGAGAGACCCCGCAGAACTACATCCAGCGCTTCAACAACGCACGCCTCAAGATTCCCAAGGTGACCGAGGAGGCCATCATCTCCGCCTTCTCCGACGGTGTGCGCGACGTCAAGATGAAGGAGGAGCTGGCGATGCATGAATACTTGTGCACTTCCTTGGAGCTGTTCAACTTGGCGACCAAGTGCGCCAGGGCTGAGGAAGGGCGTCTCTCCCTCCTCGAGCTGCCTGCCGCAGACCCAGAAGAGAAGAAGTCCAAGGCCAAGGATGTGAAGCGCAAGGGGGCTGCCGTGCTCGCGGCAGAACCGGAACCAAACGGGGCAGAAATCAGCCCGAGTCATCCAAGGGCAGCCGGTACTGCGTGTACTACGACCTCCACACCCACAACACCAGCGAATGACAAGAGCTCCGAGCCGTGCGAGAAGGGAGGATCGGCCGACGTCCCGACCGCAACGACCGGGGCTACGGCCGAGGAGGAGGAAGGAACGCAGGACGCTGGGAAGACTGCGGCCCCCGCCAAGGGTGGCGCGACCAACCTCGCGAGGATCGCTGGCAAGACCCGCCTCGTGAGGGAGGCTGGAGGGATCATCCTCGCGAGGATCGCCCGCAAGGCAACGCAGGCCTCCCTCCTCTGCCACCGCAGCCAAGGAGAAATGAAGACCATCATCAGGATGAGGGTGCTGGGGGCTTCTAGGAGCCGCGCGTGATTGCCTGCATCCTGGGCGGAGCTCAAGCCCCAGCCTCTCAACACATCTTCAAGCAGTTCGCCCGCGAAGTGAATGCAGTCCTCCCCAAGCTCGAAGCCACGCGCCCCCTCAGGTGGTCGGCATGCACCATCACATTCAGCTCAGCGGATCAGCTCAAGTGTGCAGCCACAGCCGTAGTCCTCCCGATGCTCTGTTCCTCAATCATCAGCAACGTGCTAGTCACCAAGACCCTCATCGATGGCGGGGCAGGGCTCAACGTCCTATCCATGGAAACATTCAATAATCTCCAAGTGCCTTACAATCAGCTTCAGCCAACCAAGCCTTTCTCTGGGGTCACCGACGGCTCCATAGTCCCGATCGGGCAGGTTCGCCTCCCTGTCACCTTTGGCGTACGCGAAAACTACCGCACCGAGCTCATCGACTTTGACGTCGCCCACATTCGCCTGCCATACAACACCATCCTCAGGTACCCAGCGCTGGCCAAGTTCATGGTCGTAACCCACCACGGCTACAACGTCCTCAAGATGCCGAAGTGGCGGAGTCATCACGGTGCCTGCGAAGAGAAAGGCGAGTGTGCTCCACAGAGCGAGCCTTTCAGCTGCATCACAGAAGACCCGGATCATGGGCAGGAGGCTTCCAGACCGCCCCAAGAAGAAGAAGACGTCGTCCGGCTCGGCCCCTCGGGAGGCAGGCCCCTCGTGGTCCGTGCTCGCTCGGGGAACCTCCTTCTATTGCATAGGAAAGCGCTGGCGCCCTCCTCGAGCAGGGCTTGGGGCTCCTCACGGAGGGCCTTGACCTTGCTAAGGTCACGAGGAGGCGCTTGGGCACCACTTGAGGCGTGAGCCAAGCATGCTTCCCTCAAGAAGGAGCAAGGCAAGGAGGGCCAAACCCTCGGGAGTTCGTCGTGAGATCGTTCAGGAGCTGCAGGAGTCAAGAGTCATGAGTGGCAGCCGCCGCCTACCTGCCGTGGCTCCCCATCCAGGCGAGGATGGTGGGCTGCGTGTCTGCATCGATATACCAGGGCTCAACCGAGCCACCTCTCAGGAGCGCCTCTGGCCCTCTCGCGTGGGGCGCTGCGAAGGTCCACCCCACGGCTACGTTTTCATGCCTTACGGCCTGCCAAATGCGGCCGCCACGTACCAGTGCCTCATGAGGGACATCCTGGAGGCTCAAGAGGCCAGGCATTCCGCAACCCTGGCAGAGATGGAGATGGTCCATGAGGAGCCACCAGCGCCTCCAGAGCCTCCCGAGGCCCCTGAGCCTGGGGGCTCGTGAGGATCGGCTCCCGCAGCCCACCGAGTCTGCTGCACCAACACCCTTTCGTCTTCAACGCTACTAGGTAACATCTTTCAAGTTTCATTTCCAGCTGGGAGCGGCCCCCAGGGCTGCATTATCCCTAGGCCGCGTGGGTCCATCCCTGCGGCGTGAATCCCTTTTTACTTCATGTTCCTAGCTTATCTTTTTGGGGGCGCCCCTCGGGCTGCATCATCCCCAGGTCGCCCGGGTCCGACCCGGCGATGTTCGTCTTCTTTGCGTTTATCTAAATGGACTTGCTTCTTCGTGATTAACATGCTTGACCTAGTTGCCCACTCAACTGACACTAACTGATGGAGCTGCTCCCTAACGGCACGACGCTTGCGCATGGGTCCGTCCCTGCAACGCCGACAAAACTGAATGGCTGAGCTCTGGCCGCGGCAGCCCCGCATAGCGCTACCTCGACAAGCCTTCAGTGCCTCGTCACCCCTCCGGGGCAACCAACGGCTGACTGTCGGTCGTGACAGTGAAATTTCGTTCTTTCTGTGATGAGCCCGCAGTATCTCTTCAAGGAGCAGCGTCAGGCGAGGCCCCCACGGTGTCTCCTTCACTCTCACCCGCGCGAACCGCTTGCACGTTAAAGGGGGGGGGGTGCCTAAGCATCGCGACTTAGGGCTCCTACTGGCTCTCCAGCCCTCTCTCTCTGGCCTTGTCCACGGCATCGCGACCTGGCATACCAGCGACTGCTGAGACTCGCTCGAGGGCCGGGACCCGAGGACGTAGAGCAGAAAGGGGAGCAAAGGCGAGGGGGGAGGGACACATGAGGACCTCGCCAAGCGACCCCTCGCCTGCCGATGCAAGGACCCGGAAACGCACCAGGAAGCGACTCCTGATTCTCGAGATGAGTTACCCTCCGGAAGCACTAACTAACACGGCACCGTCCCCTCACCAAATGCAATCCCGAGTTAGCAACGTCACTCTCCTTTCTCGCCGAAGATGGCTGCTTGAGCGCTAAGGGGAACCTCCTGAGCATCGCGACTCAGGGGCTCTTACCGGACCCCGGGCCGCTCACCTCCTGGCCTTGACCACGACATCGCGACCTGGCATACCAGCGACGGCTGAAGCTTGCGTTGGGATTGGGACCTGTCGGCGTAGAGCATCAAGCCCTCGCGAGGTTCGAAAGGGAGAACTGAGCTAAGGCAGGATGAGCATCTCGCGCTGTTTCACAACAAGGATCATATTAACAAACAGGCACCTTACAAGCCCCCACGGGGCGTGCTTTTGATTCCTCGTAGGGAGAAGATCCTAAAGAATGCTAACTACATGCGCTCCTGCAAAAGACGCCATCATCAACAGTGGGCCGCTGGGCACCGGCGCCAACCCCATCCAGATCAGGGGCGGCGACGGCCTGCCGAGCCCGCCCTGCTCCGGGAGCGGCGCAGGCTCGGAGGCTCGTAGCTGTCATCGCTCGTCTCCGGAGTCGCGAAGAGCTCGGCGGAGTCGCTAGATCCTCCGACACCTCCACCGCCTGAGGAGCTGCCGAGGGAGCGGCCAGCGAGCCTAGCCCTCGCCGCGGCAGGGCCTCGATCACCTCTCTTGGGGCAGCACTCCAGCCGGCGCCCTTCCGCATCGAAGACCTTGAAGAGCATGACCGAAGCGCCATCGTATTCCAGGTGGATCGCGAGGGCGCCCCTTGTCCCGCAGACCCGGGCGATCTCGTCCCAGCCTCGAGTCATGAAGACCTCGCCCAGGGCAACGACCTCAACCTCTGCCCAGGTTGCAAGGGTGCTGCAGCCGGCGTGCTGCAGCCAGAGCTCCAGGGGTCCTCCCCGCAGAATCGCAGAGGCGAAGAAGGGAGGAAGGCAAATTCAAGACCGAGGAGGCATGGCGGCATGGAGTACGAACTCCCGGGAGGAGCCCTCGGGGTGGACTCCAGGGGGAACGACGCGCACCTTCGTGACCCGCCGGTGCCGACGGCGGCGTCGCCCGTGGCCTTCGGCGTTAACCCCTTCACAGCCCTCGATCTGGGCGTACAAGGGAAGCGGAAACCCTGGTGGTGGCCGCTCGCACTAGGGCCTCGACACCACCTGGTGGGCACCCACATTCCGATAGCAGAGGGTTAGCCGTTTCTTCGGCGGGAGCGGGCCAGGACCCTCTCGAGGAGCCTTTCCCTTCTCTGCCGCGGAGAACCGGTGGATCGAAGCCATTGCAGCAAGACAGAGCAAGAACCGGGAGCACTCATAGTTCCGTACTTAAAGCCAGAGGAGGCCAACCGCCGACCTCCACGATCGCAGGTAATCATGACCCGCTTTGCATGCAGGGACTTGTCAATTCGTGTAGTTGCCGAGGCGTCGTGGGGAAGTGGAGACGCCCACGTCCAATCAACCGCCACGCGGCGCCCAAGGCCGCAGGCTGTTAGGGCCCGCGGCGCTTCGCACTTGCCCCTACGCCTCTCTGCGCAGCCAAGTCCGGCGCGCCTTGGGCGAGGGCTCTTGTCGGCGTTAAGGAGCGAGGGTCCCCAGACTTGCTCGCCTGCGGCCTGCGGCGTGGCTCAAGGGGCCCAACACGGCCCATCTTCATCAACACAAGCTCAAGACCCTCGCGAGGCCAAGCCTCATGAGGCGGATGGCGAGGAGCTTCCTCGAGCACGGCCTCGTTAGGCTGGCTCGAGGAGGCGGAGAGATCAAGGCGGGTACCTCACGAGGTGCCCATGACGCAAGCCATGATGACCAAGGCGCCAGCTGGCGCCACCAGCAGATGTCCTCCTTTCCTCTTTGGTGCAAAGGGAGCAAGCGCAGGCGAGAGCATCAAGCAAAGGCGTCCATTTCGGTGCAACAAGACCAAGACCAGCCCAATGGCAGGAAGGAAGTCATTGTGGAGCCCAAGCCGGCATCACCACCAGAGCCTTTGACAGGCGAGGATCAACTTTAGTCAGGATAAGTGTTGGCGCCCTTCCCGCTCAATATTTGGGAAGAGGCCCAGGGCCTTTGCCTATAAATAGGACTAGCCACCCACAAGGTAGGAGGTCTGGGATAAGTAGCCAGAGGCAACCTGGAATCAGAGAGAGAGAAGGAGACTGAACTCCTCCTAGCAGTTCATCGCCCCGGCCAAGAACAGACCCTCGCGAGGCTGTTCTTCCTTGTATTGTTCATCACCATCAGCCCAAGAGGCAATCCACCACGCCACAAACTAGAGTAGGGTATTACACCACAACGGTGGCCCGAACTAGTATAAACCTTGTGTCTCTTGTGTTGTTCCTTTGGTAGTTTAGATCCTAGCGAGGGGGCGGGGTGCAGGTAGGTAGAGGGCGAGATTCCGCGTGCACCCCAGTGTTCGAATCTCAAGGGTCTGCCGGAACCCGAAATCTGACAGAGGTGGCGCACACGAGTCCACATATTCACCATATCAATACACCACTATGGATCCGCTCCCGTCTTCCTACGAGAATGCCATCCATAGCACTCATGCTTATCTTGTGCATTTTAGAGTATCCACTTTCACTTGTCTATGAACTGTTATAGGCAACCCAGAAGTCCTTTACCGTGGACGCGGCTATTCGAATAGATCATTTATAACCCTGCAGGGGTGTACTTCGTCACACATGTTTCCACCACTTAGCATCTGCACACGACATGTGCTCGACAGACTTCAAGCGAAAGCCGACGTGGGTGTAGACCACGACCTACCAAAACACTCAAGTCTCTAGTCTAGGTTTATCGCCTATCCAGGTTCCATCCGCAGGGACTCTAGCCGAGGTTTCCACATACGACCCCGAACGATGTGAACATGGTTCTGCGACACCAAACGGGCGCCCGACATACACGACCACGTGCCTACCGCATCACAGCCCACCCCTCAGGCCAGCGCTACGCACGGTCGCCAGCATACTACAAACACCAGAAACTACTTGCATCTCCCGGACAGAGGACTAGGGTGGTAATAAGTCGAGCGGGGTCATATTTCAGGGCCCAACGTGTGGTAGTAGTTGTTTCATGGATCACAAACACAGAACTCAGTTCCTAAGGACGGTTTCAATGAGACAACTCACCATGTACTCATACATGGCCTCTCACCGCTACCATTACCAAATCGTGTTCACAAACTTAGCTCACACAAAGTAGGACATGTTCATCACCATTCTAATTCATTCCCGATGAATCAGACCTGACTCAACTCTAAGAAGTAGAAGGCATGACAAACAAGCATGAATGCGTAGGCACATCAGGGCTCAAACAACTCCTACTCATGCTAGTGGGGTTCATCTATTTACTATGGCAATGACAGGTCATGCAGAGGAAAAGGGGTTCAGCTACCGCAGCATGTAACAGTTGAATCGATGTTGTCCTAATGCAGTAAAAGAGAGCAAGAGCGAGAGAGTGGGATTGTATTGGAATGAACAAGGGGGTTTTGCTTGCCTGGCACTTCTGAAGATAGCATTGGGTCTTCATCAGTGTCAACGATCACAACGTTGGAACAACGTCTACCGAGAGGGAACAACACCAGCAAACAGAGAATAAACACGATCGATGCAATGCACAATATGATGCATGAACATGGCATGTATATGTGATGTTTTTTGTGCTAATGCAAACAGCAACAAGTTCAATGGAGCTCATTTGAATCAAGGATTCAAATGCAACTCCAAACTTAAGCATTTTAAATGCCCTTCATGTGTTTTCATCTACACAGCAGGTTTAGGTTGGTTTGTCATGCATGAAACCAGTATAGATGGATAGATTGAATTTCATATATAAATTATTTCATTCTGAGCTACGGTTGATTTTATATGATTTTTTGAAGTTTATACTATTTTCTGGAATTTCCTGGTTTATTTAATCCAAAAAATGTATTATTGCGTCAGCACTATGTCACTGTGACGTCAGCAGGTCAACAGGGCTGCCCCGGATCAAACCTGACAGGTGGGACGCATAGGTCAGTGACACAGCACTGGCTAGAGTCACAGACAGGTGGGCCCGGTCAACGGCCACGTCAGCGTGGTCTAAGCTGACGCGTGGGTCCCGCTGGGTTAGTTGAAAGTAAACAGGAATTTAACTATTGTTAATTAAGGGCGTGGGGCCCGGTTGTCATTGACCCGTGGGGTTAAACTGATCGGTGATTAACGCTATTTAAGCGAGTGCCACATCATCTAATTGCCGACTAATCGCCGGTGGTAAGCAGACGCGGCGGTGCTCCTCGTCCGGCCATCTCTGGCCACGAGAGCTTGCGCGACTGGGTGCGTTCGAGAGCGGCTGCTGCGGCGCTTCGGGTGGTGGCCATAGCAAGTGCTGGGGTGGGCTGTGGCATCAATAGTGGCGAGCGAAGTGGTGGCCGAAGCTCGGCTCCGTGCGAGCGTGACGCTAGAGCAAGCAGGCGAGTGAGTAGAGAGGCTAGGCGGCCTCCTGGAGGCACCAGGAGTGCGATGCGGTGTAAGGGTGCGGGTGGTTCAAGCTCAGGCCACGGCGACAAAACTGTGTGGCGGCGAGCTCTTGGCTCGGTGGCTGGAGCGGTTAGGGGTCGCAAATGACAGGGGGAGAGAGTGAAACGATGGCGGAGCTCACAGAGGGGTCGATGGCAGTCTCAGCGAGCTCGAGGACGACTTCCAACGCATGAATCGATGGCGACCCCGCCGCCGGATCTTGGCGGTGGCGAGCTTCGGCGGCGGCTCGGGCATCACGAGGTGCATTCTTCGTCTTGGAGCTCCACAGCGTTGAGGCGGAGCTATAGGACACGGACGCGTGGCAAGGGGCCGACGGTGGGCGTGGAAAACTTGAACGGCGGCGAAGTTGCTCTCGGGTGGGTGAGGGAGTCCAGGATTAGGGGGTCCTCGGACTGCCGGACTATATACTTTGGCCGGACTATTGGACTATGAAGATACTAGATTGAGGACTTCGTCCCGTGTCCGGGTGGGACTCTCATTTGCGTGGAAGGCAAGCTTGGCAATTCGGATATGTAGATCTCCTCCCTTGTAACCGACTTTGTGTAACCCTAGCCCCCTCCATTGTCTATATAAACCGGAGGGCTTAGTCTGTAGGACAACAACAATGATAATCATAGGCTAGCTTCTAGGGTTTAGCCTCTACGATCTCGTGGTAGATCAACTCTTGTAATACTCATATCATCAAGATCAATCAAGCATGAAGCAGGGTATTACCTCCATCAAGAGGCCTGAACCTGGGTAAACATTGTGTCCCCCACCTCCTGTTACCATCCGCCTTAGACGCACAGTTCGGGACCCCCTACCCGAGATCCACCGGTTTTGACACCGACATTGGTGCTTTCATTTAGAGTTCCACTGTGCCGTCACGATAAAGGCTTGATGGCTCCTTCGATCATCGGCAACTTGATGCGATCGAGGTTATGTTTTTCTCCCGGACAGATCTTCAGATTGGCGGCCGCTGCTTGGGCCAACTAAGCAGCCATCTGGAGCAGATCGAGCTACGCCTCTGGCCATCAGGTCAGGTTTGGAAGCTTAAACTATACTGCCAACATCCGCGGAGACTTGTGAGGGAGTCCTGGATTAGGGGGTCCTCGGACGGCCGGACTATATACTTTAGCCGGACTGTTGGACTATGAAGATACAAGATTGAAAGACTTCGTCACGTGTCCGGATGGGACTCTCCTTGGCATGCAAGGCACGCTTGGCAATATGGATATGTAGATCTCCTCCCTTGTAACCGACTCTGTGTAACCCTAGCCCCCTCCGGTGTCTATATAAACCAGAGGGTTTAGTCCGTAGGAAAACAACAATCATACCATAGGCTAGCTTCTAGGGTTTAGCCTCTACGATCTCGTGGTAGATCAACTCTTGTAATACTCATATTATCAAGATCAATCATGCAGGAAGTAGGGTATTACCTCCATCGAGAGTGCCCGAACCAGGGTAAACATCGTGTCCCCCGCCTCATGTTACCATCCGCCTTAGACGCACAGTTCGGGACCCCCTACCCGAGATCCGCCGGTTTTGACACCAACATTGGTGCTTTCATGAGAGTTCCACTGTGCCATCATAGTAAGGCTTGATGCCTCCTTTAATCATCGGCGATGATGCAATCCAGGGTGAGGTTTTCCTCCCCGGACAGATCTTCCTATTCGGCGGCTTCGTACTGCGGGCTAACTCGCTTGGCCATCTGGAGTAGAGCTACACCCCTGGCCATCAGGTCAAGTTCGGAAACTTGAACTATACTGCCGACATCTACGGAGACTTGATGTTCGACAGATTCGAGCCCATGTCAGGTGCGCCGCACAATCACGACGAGCATGACTTAACTCTGCCGTCGGACAGTGTTCCAGAGATCACACCTGCAACTACCCCGGCCCTCAATCCGGAACAAATTGCGCCATCTGAGGACGGCTGGATAGACCTCGCCATGGAGACCGCACTCTCAGTGGCGATAGAGCCGAATACTGACTTCACCTCCTACGAGAGCCGTGTTGCCGAACTGTTGGATTCTTTCCCGGCCACGGGCTCCGAGCCGCTTGCATCTGTGCCTATCGAATCCGATTGGGCACCGATCATGGAGTTTACCTCCGGGGATATCTTTCAGCACTCGCCTTTTGGCGATGTGCTAAATTCATTATGGTATCTCTCCTTGTCAGGAGAACCTTGGCCGAACTATGTCCGGCTAGAATGGGATGCGGACAGCGAAGAAATTCGCTCCCCACCCACCACCCACTTAATAGCCACTGTCGACGATTTAACCGACATGCTCGACTTCGACTCCGAAGACATCGACGATATGGATGACGATGCAGGAGACGAACAGGAACCACCACCAACAGGGCGCTGGACCGCCACCTCATCATATGATATATAGATGGTGGATACCCCCAAAGAAGGCGATGGCGATAAGACAGCGGAGGATGACCCCTCCAAGAAGCAGCCCAAGCACTGACGTCAGCGGCGCCGCTCTAAGTCCCACCATAGCAAAAGTAGCGATACCGGCACAAGAGACAATAACACTCCGGATAGTGCCAAAGACAACGGCAATCCCCTCCAGCCAGATTTAGAGCGGGAGGATGAACAAGCTAGCCCTCCAGAACAGGCAGCAGACGGAGAAATGGAGGATGACAATTACATGCCTCTCTCCAAAGACGAGGTGAGCCTCGGTGACGAAGAATTTATCGTGCCTGAGGATCCCATCGAGCAGGAGCGCTTCAAGCGCCGGCTTATAGCCACAGAAAATAGCCTGAAGAAAAAGCAACAACAGCTTCGAGCTGATCAAGGTATGCTAGCGGACAGATGGACTGAAGTCCTAGCGGCCGAGGAATACGAAATCGAACGCCCAAGCAAGAGTTACCAAAAACGAAGGTTGCTACCCCAACTCGAGGAGGAAGCATTAAAACCTGCATCACCAGCGTATGATGCGGTGGATCGACTGCCTAGTGGCCAAGACAGAGGGGCATATCAGCCCGAAGTCCAGCCAGCACCCTGTCGCCAGGCAAATAGAAACACTAAGGCACGGGGCAACACGCGGGGCATGTGAGACGTATTAAGGAACAAAGCAGGGCATACAAGATCGATCTACGGATCACGGGGTCGCGCCCCAACACGAGACAGTGATCATCACGCCGGATACACTAAAAGGAAGTCCGGCCGGGCCGAACACAGGAGACAAGACTCGTATGAACTGCGTCGCGACATAGCCCGGCACAGAGGCGCCGCACACCCCCTATGCTTCATCGATGAAGTAATGGATCATACATTCCCAGAAGGATTTAAACGCGTGAATATTGACTCATACGATGGTACTACAGACCCCGCGGTATGGGTAGAAGATTTCTTCCTCGACATTCACATGGCCCGCGGGGACGATCTACATGCCATCAAGTACCTCCCGCTAAAACTCAAAGGGCCGGCTCGGCATTGGCTGAATAGCTTGCCGGCAAACTCCATCAGAAGTTGGGAGAGCCTGGCAGATGCATTCCTGAACAATTTCCAGGGCACTTATGTGCGACCGCCAGATGCTGACAATCTAAGTCACATAACTTAGCAGCCAGGGGAGTCGGCCAGGAAATTCTGGACCCGGTTCCTAACTAAGAAAAACCAAATTGTTGACTGTACGGATGCAGAGGCCTTAGCGGCATTTAAGCATAACATCCGTGACGAGTGGCTTGCCCGGCACCTAAGTCAAGAGAAGCTAAAATCCATGGCAGTCCTCACAACACCTATGACCCGCTTTTGTGCGGGCGAAGATAGCTGGTTGGCTCGTAGTAACAACACAGCAAGAAAACCTGGCTCATCAGAGGCCAGGGATAGCAACGGCAAACCAAGACGCAACAAACACAAGCGCCGCAAATATGGTGAGAACGTCGAAGATACAACAGTTAATAGGGTCAGCGGAAAGGGCCCCTCAAAAATAACAATTTGGGTCCGTCCAGTCTGGACCGCATACTCGATCGTCAATGCCAAATTCATGGCACCCCAGGGACGCCAGCCACCCATACTAACAAAGAATGCTGGGTTTTCAAACAAGCCAGTAGGGCAGGTGCCAAATTCGATAAAGGGGGTATCAAAGCGATGATGGCGACGAAGAGTCCAGATCACCAAACGCAGGAGGGCAAATGAAAATTCCCCCGCAAATCCAGACGGTGAATGTGGTAAACACCACCCAAATTCCCAACCTGGACTGGATATGCACCCCTAGGAATGCCGACCTAACAGAACTAGTCGTCCCACAATATAAACTAGGGCCGGTCACCTTCAACCACACAGATCGTCCGGTTAACGCCAATCAGGGCAATCCAGCCGCACTAGTCCTTGACCCAATAATTAACGGGTTCCGCCTCATACGAGTCCTTATGGACGGAGGCAGCAGTCTAAACCTGCTTTATCAGGACACAGTGTGCAAGATGGGCATCGATCATTCGATGACCAAACCCACTACAACCACTTTAAAAGGCATTATACCAGGTGTAGAAGCCAGGTGTACAGGCTCCATTGCCCTCGAGGTAGTCTTCGGATCACCAGACAATTACCGCACCGAAGAGTTAACCTTCGAAATCGTCCCCTTCCGCAGTGATTATCAGACACTGCTCAGACGAACCACGTTTGCTTGATTTAACGCGGTGCCACATTATGCCTACCGTAAGCTCAAGATGTCTGGTCCATGCGGCGTCATCAATGTTAAGGGCAAGGCTGACCTTTCTTCCGGCAGCAACAAGTACATCGCTGCCTTAACAGCAGAAGGAAGGAGTAGCACCTCGCAGCCGAACCTCGAGTCGACGGCCAGGCTCCCGGATACCGCCAAAGGACTTCGAACTACTTCGCGGCAGCATAGCCCGGCTCGTCCAGAGCTCAATTAGACACTCGGGCGAAGGCTAAGATAGGCCGCATATAGCGGCTCAACCGCTCTCCGGCAAACAAACATTTCTTACATTTCGTTTGCAGGCTCACCTTTGCATTGACCAGGACGGGCAATATGGAGGCAGCCCGAACACGCAAGGGAATCCTTATATGTTACCCGCAATGATTATCGACTATACTTCGGATCCGCACGCAGCTTCGTCTTACCTGGTCTCAGCAGGAGCCACGGTCATATTTCTTTTCCATTATTACCTGTCTTATACGCATCGACGCACTATTTAAATAAAACATGTGGATTTGTATGACACTTTTCTGCTGTCATTTCTTACTAAAACTCTTTTGTCGAGTGGCACCCATACGCCGCGATATGCCTTTGAACGTGCCAGGGGCTTCGTTTTACCCACAGTACGGCAATAAAGTCCAAACATGTAACGCCCCGGATTCGATGCGCCAGGTGTCCGCCAGTTATTCGTCGGTGTTGCCATGTTATCATCTGCATTTCATATCATGTCATCATGTGCATTTCATTTTGCATACGTGTTCGTCTCATGCATCCGAGCATTTTCCCCGTTGTCCGTTTTGCAATCCGGCACTCCTATGTCTCCCGGCGCCCCCTTTTATCTCCTTTCGTGTGCGGGTGTTAAACGGTCTCGGAATGGACCGAGGTTTGTCAAGCGGCCTTGGTATAGCACCGTAGACCGCTGTCAAGTTTCGGTTCATTTGGAGGTCGTTTGGTACTCCAACGGTTAACCGGGTAACCGCAAAAGCCTCTTTTGTTTGCAGCCCAACACCCCTTCCAAAGTGGCCCAAACCCAGCAAACTCCCCTCTATGCTCTCGGTCGTTCGATCACGATCGCGTGGCCGAAAACCGCACCTCATTTGGACTCTCCTAGCTCCCTCTACCTATATATTGCCCTTCCCCTCCAAAAATTCGCGGATGAATCCACCTAACCCTAGTCCTTTCGTCTGAAGCGCGGACATGTCCGCGCCGTCCGGACGCTTCCCGCCGCCGCCTCGCGCCGGTAGCCGCCCGCCCGTGGCGGCGCCGCCGCGCATGGGCCCGCGAGGCCCACGGCGGCCCTCCCGCGCCGCCAACCAGGCGCGCCTCTCCCACCGCCCGGCCAGCGCCTCGCGCGGCGTTCGCGCGTCCTCGCCCGCCGGACTCCCGCCCGACGCCGGCGACGCCGCCGTCCTCCACCCCGTGCCTTCGCTGCCGACCGGCTCCCGCCGCCGCCGACACCGCCGACCGCGCCGGCCGCCGCCTGCCGGCCCGGCCTCCCAGCGCCCGGCTCGCGCCGCCCGGCGAGTTCGCCCGCGCGCCGCTGGCCTCCTCGCGAGCTCCTCGCCGAGCTTCGCGGCGCCGCGCCGTCGCCGGATCTGGTCAGGTGGACCAGATCCACCAGTTCAATCAACCAAACGCCCCTGCCTCGCCCGGATCCCTCCGTCCGCTCCACCTCGTCGGTAGACTTTCCCTCCCAAAATTCCACTAAGTCCCCGAAATTGTTGCATATTTTATTGCATTTTCATCGCATCGTAACTCTGTCATCATTTCTTCGTTTTGCGCGTGTAATATGTCAAAATGTTTGCCTCGAAGAGTAGATCATTTCATCTCATTGCATCAGTTTCATTTGAGCTCATCTTGATGCCTGAAATGCGTTTGCAAGAGTGCTATGTGATGTTAGTTTCTGTTTCTTAACAGAACATGCACTTTTGTCATTTTTGCCATGATTGATGTGTGCATCCTATGAACTTGAGTCCTACATGTGTTTTGTAATATGCCATGCCATATTTCCAGGGGTGTATGCCATGTATTTTTGTGATCTATGTGGGGACTAGCACAAGCATGCAAAGTAGGCTTCCTGATGTTGCTGATTTCAGCTCTGTTTTGCTGATATTTTGATGCCATGTTAACTTGATGCTACCGAGAGATCCATGCATATTTTAAGATACTTCAGTAAGGATGTTTTGTTATACATGTCTTTCTCTATCCATCCATGCCTTTGTTTGCAATTATTGAGTGCCATAGCTTGAGTCAATCGAGCTCTACTTTTGCTATAAAATGTTCCTGGCAGATTGTTTACATGTTATTAAATTTTGCCAAGGTTGTTGTGGTTGATCCTTGCATGCTATGTTGTTGTTCTTGCCATGTATAGCTTGTATGCCATGTCTTATTACTGTTGGTTGCCTTGCCATGCCATGTATTGCTCTGTGGTGAGTGGTTCAAGCTCACCAACATGCCTACTTGTCGTTGTTCCTGCCATGTTTGAATTTGTAATATAACTTGCCATGTTTACGTGGGTGCCATCATATCTTCTGATACTTTTTGGCTTATGGTTAGTAAGGGACTTTTGATCTATGCTTTGAGTAGAATCATGCCATGCCTTTTTTTGCCATGATAAGTTCCTGTAACATGTTGTTTCATAGCTCTAAACATTGCAACCTGATGTTATTTCTGCCAATGCAAGCTGTTATTATTTGCAATCTTGCCATGTCTTTTGAGCATGTTCTAGTGGTTTCGGAGATAGCTCAGTGTTCATGTTTTGTCATGCTTTACCTGTAAATCATGTCCATGCCTTTTGTTATTGCGTTGAGATGCTGCAGCTTGTTGTTTTGATGCTTGCAATATGCCTAGTTGCTGTTTTGGACAGATTGTTGCCATGAGTTGTATAGAGTGTATGTGTTGAACCGTTGCTCCGTTTTGAGTGTGCTATACATGAAACTTGCTTGATTTTGCATGTAGTTTCGTATTATCATGTTGCATCCTTGTTTTGATGTGTTTTTCTTGATGTTTGGGTGCATTTTGCATCAATGCCATGCTTAACTTGTTTTGCTCATATCTTCTAGGCCGTAGCTCCGAATCTAATGAACTTTATATGTAACTTGACTAGAATTTCGTGTAGATCATCGTGCTGCATCTTAACTTGCTGTTTAACAACTTGAACATAAATTTATTCAGATCTGGACCAATTTCGAAATATGCATATGAGGACTTACCGGAATTGTTCTATGTTGTTTCCGGCCTCATTTAAACTTGCTTTGATGTGTTGCTCTTGTTTGCATCATCTCTTGCCATGAGTAGCTTCATATAGAGTTGTCATGCATCATGCTTGTTGTGCATCATGCCGTGTTCATGTGTGGTGTGTTTACCTATGTTCTCTGCTTTTCTTGTTAGTTCCTGTTTCGTTGCGATCGTGAGGATTCGTTCGTCTATGCTTGGTTCGGCTTCATCCGTTCATCTTCTTCATGGACTCATTCTTCTTCCTCGCGGGATTTCAGGCAAGATGACCGCTACCCTGGATCTCACTACTATCATTGCTATGCTAGTTGCTTCGTTCTTTCGCTATGCTGCGCTACCTACTACCTGTTTATCAAGCCATCCCAAATTGCCATGTCAGCCTCTAACCTTTGTCACCCTTCCTAGCAAACCGTTGTTTGGCTATGTTACCGCTTTGCTCAGCCCCTCTTATAGCGTTGTTAGTTGCAGGTGAAGATGAAGTTTGTTCCTTGTTGGAACATGGAGATGTTTTCCTTGTTGGAACATGTTTACTTGTTGGGATATCACAATATATCTTATTTAATTAATGCATCTATATACTTGGTAAAGGGTGGAAGGCTCGGCCTTATGCCTGGTGTTTTGTTCCACTCTTGCCGCCCTAGTTTCTGTCATATCGGTATTATGTTCCCGGATTTTGCGTCCCTAACGCGGTCGGGTGATTTATGGGACCCCTTGACAGTTCGCTTTGAATAAGACTTTTCAGCAAGGCCCAACATTGGTTTTCCATTTGCCTCACCACCACTATATTTCCCTTGGGAGTAATTAACCCAAGGGTCATCTTTATTCAGCCCCGGGCCAATGCTTGTCTAAGTGTTGGTCCAAACTAGAGCACCGTATGGGACCATCCCTTGGCAACATGGGTTACGTCGGTTCTCAGACGCTTCGCTTATCCGGTGTTGCCACGAGAAGGAGATATGTGCAGCTCCTATCGGGATTGTCGGCGCATTAGGCGGCTTTGCTGGTCTTGTTTTATTGCTGTCGAAATGTCTTGTAGCCGGATTCGAGACTGATCGGGTCTTCCGGGAGAAGGAATATCCTTCGTTGATCGCGAGAGCTTATCATGGGCTAAGTTGGGACACCCTGCAGGGTTTGAACTTTCGGGAGCCGTGCTCAGCGGTTATGTGGCAGATGGGAATTTGTTAATATCGGTTGTAGTAAACTTGAAGCAAACTCTTCTAAAATACACCAACCGTGTGCGTAACCGTGAGTGTCTCTTTTCGGGGTTGATCGAGAGGAGAACACGGTTTCTGGGTTATGTCTGACGTAAGTAGGAGTTCAGGATCACTTCTTGATCATTACTAGTTGTCGACCGTTCCTTTGTTTCTCTTCTCGCTCTCATTTGCATATGTTAGCCACCATATATGCTTAGTCGCTGCTGCAACCTCACCACTTTATCCTTTCCTCTCCCATTAAGCTTTGCTAGTCTTGATACCCATGGTAATGGGATTGCTGAGTCCTCGTGGCTCACATATTACTACACCACCAGTTGCAGGTACAGGTTTGCGATGATCATGACGCGAGAGCGATGCTTGCTTGCGTTGAGTTCTTCTTCTACTTCTTCGATCAGGGGATAGGTTCCAGGTCGGCAGCCTGGGCTAGCAGGGTGGATGTCGTTTGAGTGTCTGTTTATGTTTCATCCGTAGTCGGATGTTGATCTTGTATATGATGTTGTTGTATTGTTGTGGCATTTGTGCCTTATGTATGTATCCCCATCTATTATGTAATGTTGATGTAGTGATATCCACCTTGCAAAAGCGTTTTCAATATGCGGGTCTATCCTTGGTGGGACCGTCGAGTTCCTTTTGGATAGGGTCGCATATTGGGCATGACAAGTTGGTATCAGAGCCTCGACCGACCCTAGGAGCCCCCTTGATTGATCGTGTAGTCGGCGTTGTCGAGTCTAGAATAAAACTGTTTTGAGTCTAGTTATATCGAGTAGGAATTCTTTTTACTCCTCAGCCCTTAAATCGCTCGGTGAGGAATCTCGGCGTAGGTGTTTTGAATTACTCCTCTTTCCCTTCAAATCTTTCTTTAGGGTCATGCAGTTGGTTTTCCGATCGTTGGCCCTCAGCTCTTTTCATCCGGTGCATTTCTCGTCAAGTTGACTCGACCATCTTCATCTTTGCCAAGTTCAATCCTCAGTTCTTCCTCCGACGTCGTTGTTTTTCCTTGTCCGAAGTTGTCCTTGTTTTTCCCACCCGCCCTCCCTTCTTCTTCTCGGGCTGGAGTGCGTATTGAGTATCCATCCTACTCGTGAGAAGTCTTTGCTTCCTTTCCTTAATGACTTCCACGGTGTTGCTCTTCAAGATATTAAATCGATTTCCCCTTCCAAGTTTCCTTTGTTTTTCCGCCCTCCACCCTTTTTCTTCCGGAGTTCGAGTCTCTTTCGACCATCAATTCCATTCGTGTGGAGCCTCTTGAGTCTTCCCTCAATTATTTCAACCGGTGGATTCTCGTCTCGTTCATCATTCTTCATCTCTTTCTTTTTCCGGTGGACTCAATTCAAGTTTTTCGGATTGATCACATTCTTTTCCTTGAATCAAGTGTTTTCCCTGCTCGTTCGCCTCTCGCCAGTTTATCCTCCCGGAGTGCTCAAGACATCTCAGGAGATTCGTCTGTGTTCTAATTAATTCGAGGTTGTCACCTCATTAAAATATTTCTATTGTTCTGGTGCATCATCTATCTGTTCAGCATCCCTTTCCAACGGTGTTTTCTTTTAGTGGGCCCTAACCCACAGGTGTTTCCCAGGATCTTACCTGACTCTTCTATTTCCCCGGAGTTATTCTCAATTCTTTTCAAGTGTGACGTAAGGATGAATTTCATCAGTCACATGCCTTCTCCAAGATCGCTTTCTAATTCTTTTCATCTTTGGGTCAACCCTTCCTCTTTTCATTCTCCCGGAGTATCTCAATAATTTTGGTGGTGTTTCTCGTCGTCATTTGAAGATTGAAGAGAATTTTCCTCTAAATCTTGTCCGTTCTCCGGAGATTCTTGGTCCTAGCTCGATGTTATCCTATCTAATTGTTTGAGTCAAGCAAATTCTTTTCATCCATCCGAATATTTCAGGAGTTGTTTTTCCGTCTCGATCATCCGGAGGCCATCTTTTCGGAAGATTTCTCCGTTCCAAGTTTTCAAAGTCGTTCTCCAATTATTCTATATCCGTGCCCCTTCGTTTGTCTCAATATTCTTCCGGTGCTTCATTCAAGTATTCTTCATCGATTCGCGATCTCTTTGTTCTCTTGCTTTTAATTCCCTCAAGTATCTCCGTGCTTTTCTAATTCTTCGGTGATTCATTCTCTTTCGTCGGTCATTTCCAAATTCTTACGGTGGTTCATTCAGATTTTTTTCCTTGATTATCACTTTAATCCATTCGTTCTTTTCAATCCTACCGGTGGTTCATGAAGACTTTCTCAAGTTTTGTGCTATCCCTTCTCAATCTTTTTCAAGAAGAATAAGTAATTTGCAAAATCCATTGCTTGTCATCAATTTAATTTGATGAAGGATAAGCATACAATAAATCTTATTCTTATTTCATCCAAGTGTTTAATCTTTTCTTGAGTTTGTTCGTAATGAATAAATTCTAGTTCCAAGTGTTTTCATCTTTTCTTATCCGGAGTTCAGTTTCCTTGGCCATTTAATCCGGAACCTCCATCGGAATCATCGCAAGGCTTTAGTCTTATTTTTTTCGTCCGTCATTCTATCTAATCATCCTTTCGTTACCGGAGTCTTCGTGGTGGTTCTTCATGATTTAATTCTTTCTTGAAGAGTTCATCAAGATTTTGTTGGAGGAATTCAAGTACCTTTTCTTCTTGCATCTCGAAGTGCAATTAATTCTCCGTATTCTTTTGAAGTGGAGTTTTGCATCTCCTCGTTCTTCTCAGCTATCCAATCATTTCCGCTTGTGGTGGTTATCACCTCATGATCTTGAGATGTTACCTATAAGTCCACAACAAGCTTATTCTTTCGTTGTTGATTTTCTCAGCAACTCCGTTCAATCCTTCCTTCTAAGTTCTTTTCATTCAACTTTTCAATTCTTAGGAGGCATTGTGTTGTTCACCAAGTCAAGTGTCATCCCATCTTGTGAAGCTCATGTTCTTTTCCTTCCATTTTCAACCGGAGTGTTGCCTAAGTCCTTTCAGTCCTATTCGTTTCTTTTCTCATTCTAACCACTCCGGTTAGAACGAGTGGTGTTAGTGTCCATCTTGTTTCCGTGAGCTTTTGATTCTCATCATTCTCGTCGTTCCTCTCTTTTTCTCGAGTGCTCTCGATTCTTTGGTTCTTCTCTTCAGTTCTTGTTTCACCTCATCCATTTTAACTTCCGTCTCGGTCCTAAGATCTCGGGACGAGATATCTTGTTAGTGGAGGAGTGTTGTAACGCCCCGGATTCGATGCGCCAGGTGTCCGCCAGTTATTCGTCGGTGTTGCCATGTCATCATCTGCATTTCATATCATGTCATCATGTGCATTTCATTTTGCATACGTGTTCGTCTCATGCATCCGAGCATTTTCCCCGTTGTCCGTTTTGCAATCCGGCACTCTATGTCTCCCGGCGCCCCTTTTACCTCTTTTAGGTATGCGGGTGTTAAGCGGTCTCGGAATGGACCGAGGTTTGTCAAGCGGCCTTGGTATAGCACCGTGACCGCCTGTCAAGTTTCGGTTCATTTGGAGGTCGTTTGGTACTCCAACAGTTAACCGGGTAACGGCAAAAGCCTCTTTTGTTTGCAGCCCAACACCCCTTCCAAAGTGGCCCAAACCCAGCAAACTCCCCTCTATGCTCTCGGTCGTTCGATCACGATCGCGTGGCCGAAAACCGCACCTCATTTGGACTCTCCTAGCTCCCTCTACCTATATATTGCCCTCCCCCTCTAAAAATTCGCGGATGAATCCACCCTAACCCTAGTCCCTTTCGTCCTGAGCGCGCCGGACATGTCCGCGCCGTCCGGACGCTTCCCCGCCGCCGCCTCGCGCCGGTGGCCGCCCGCCACGTGGCGCGCCGCCGCCACTGCGCCGCTTGCCCCGCCGCGGCCCACGGCCGGCCCTCCGCGCCGCCAAGCGGGGCCGCCTCATCCCGCCCGGCCGCGCCTCCGCCGGCGTTCGCCGCGTCCCGCCCGCCGGACTCCCAGCCGCGCCGGCGACCGCCGCCGTCCTCCACCCAGCGCCGCCGCCGCCCGACCGGCTCCCGCCGCGCCGCCGACACCGCCGACGCGCGGCCGCCGCCGTCGCCTGCCGGCCTCCCAGCGCCCGGCTCGCGCCGCCCGGCCGAGTTCCGCCCGCGCCGCCGCTGGCCTCCTCGCCGGAGCTCTCGCCGAGCTTCGCGGCGCGCCGCCCTCGCCGGATCTGGTCAGGTGGACCAGATCCACCAGTTCAATCAACCAAACGCCCCTGCCTCGCCCGGATCCTCCGTCCGCTCCACCTCGTCGGTAGACTTTCCCTCCCAAAATTCCACTAAGTCCCCGAAATTGTTGCATATTTTATTGCATTTTCATCGCATCGTAACTCTGTCATCATTGCTCCGTTTTGCGCGTGTAATATGTCAAAATGTTCGCCTCGAAGAGTAGATCATTTCATATCATTGCATCATTTTCATTTGAGCTCATCTTGATGCCTGAAATGCGTTTGCAAGAGTGCTATGTGATGTTAGTTTCTGTTTCTTAACAGAACATGCACTTTGTCATTTTGCCATGATTGATGTGTGCATCCTATGAACTTGAGTCCTACATGTGTTTTGTAATATGCCATGCCATATTTCCAGGGGTGTATGGCATGTATTTTTGTGATCTATGTGGGGACTAGCACAAGCATGCAAAGTAGGCTTCCTGATGTTGCTGATTTCAGCTCTGTTTTGCTGATATTTTGATGCCATGTTAACTTGATGCTACCGAGAGATCCATGCATATTTTTCGATACTTCAGTAAGGATGTTTTGTTATACATGTCTTGCTCTATCCATCCATGCCTTTGTTTGCAATTATTGAGTGCCATAGCTTGAGTCAATCGAGCTCTACTTTTGCTATAAAATGTTCCTGGCAGATTGTTTACATGTTATTAAATTTTGCCAAGGTTGTTGTGGTTGATCCTTGCATGCTATGTTGTTGTTCTTGCCATGTATAGCTTGTATGCCATGTATTATTACTGTTGGTTGCCTTGCCATGCCATGTATTGCTCTGTGGTGAGTGGTTCAAGCTCACCAACATGCCTACTTGTCGTTGTTCCTGCCATGTTTGAATCTGTAATATAACTTGCCATGTTTACGTGGGTGCCATCATATCTTCTGATACTTTTTGGCTTATGGTTAGTAAGGGACTTTTGATCTATGCTTTGAGTATAATCATGCCATGCCTTTTTTTGCCATGATAAGTTCCTGTAACATGTTGTTTCATAGCTCTAAACATTGCAACCTGATGTTATTTCTGCCAATGCCTGAAACTGTTATTATTTGCAATCTTGCCATGTCTTTTTGAGCATGTTCTAGTGGTTTCTGGAGATAGCTCAGTGTTCATGTTTTGTCATGCTTTACCTGTAAATCATGTCCATGCCTTTTGTTATTGCGTTGAGATGCTGCAGCTTGTTGTTTTGATGCTTGCAATATGCCTAGTTGCTGTTTTGGACAGATTGTTGCCATGAGTTGTATAGAGTGTATGTGTTGAACCGTTGCTCCGTTTTGAGTGTGCTATACATGAAACTTGCTTGATTTTGCATGTAGTTTCGTATTATCATGTTGCATCCTTGTTTTGATGTGTTTTTCTTGATGTTTGGGTGCATTTTGCATCAATGCCATGCTTAACTTGTTTTGCTCATATCTTCTAGGCCGTAGCTCCGAATCTAATGAACTTTATATGTAACTTGACTAGAATTTCGTGTAGATCATCGTGCTGCATCTTAACTTGCTGTTTAACAACTTGAACATAAATTTATTCAGATCTGGACCAATTTCGAAATATGCATATGAGGACTTACCGGAATTGTTCTATGTTGTTTCCGGCCTCATTTAAACTTGCTTTGATGTGTTGCTCTTGTTTGCATCATCTCTTGCCATGAGTAGCTTCATATAGAGTTGTCATGCATCATGCTTGTTGTGCATCATGCCGTGTTCATGTGTGGTGTGTTTACCTATGTTCTCTGCTTTTCTTGTTAGTTCCTGTTTCGTTGCGATCGTGAGGATTCGTTCGTCTACGCTTGGTTCGGCTTCATCCGTTCATCTTCTTCATGGACTCATTCTTCTTCCTCGCGGGATTTCAGGCAAGATGACCGCTACCCTGGATCTCACTACTATCATTGCTATGCTAGTTGCTTCGTTCTTTCGCTATGCTGCGCTACCTACTACCATTTATCAAGCCATCCCAAATTGCCATGTCGCCTCTAACCTTTGTCACCCTTCCTAGCAAACCGTTGTTTGGCTATGTTACCGCTTTGCTCAGCCCTCTTATAGCGTTGTTAGTTGCGGTGAAGATGAAGTTTGTTCCTTGTTGGAACATGGAGATGTTTTTCCTTGTTGGAACATGTTTACTTGTTGGGATATCACAATATATCTTATTTAATTAATGCATCTATATACTTGGTAAAGGGTGGAAGGCTCGGCCTTATGCCTGGTGTTTTGTTCCACTCTTGCCGCCCTAGTTTCTGTCATATCGGTATTATGTTCCCGGATTTTGCGTCCCTAACGCGGTCGGGTGATTTATGGGACCCCCTTGACAGTTCGCTTTGAATAAGACTTTTCCAGCAAGGCCCAACATTGGTTTTTCCATTTGCCTCACCACCACCTATATTTCCCTTGGTAGTAATTAACCCAAGGGTCATCTTTATTCAGCCCCCCGGGCCAATGCTTGTCTAAGTGTTGGTCCAAACTAGAGCACCGTCTGGGACCATCCCTTGGCAACATGGGTTACGTCGGTTCTCAGACGCTTCGCTTATCCGGTGTTGCCACGAGAAGGAGATATGTAGCTCCTATCGGGATTGTCGGCGCATTAGGCGGCTTTGCTGGTCTTGTTTTATTGCTGTCGAAATGTCTTGTAGCCGGATTCGAGACTGATCGGGTCTTCCGGGAGAAGAATATCCTTCGTTGATCGCGAGAGCTTATCATGGGCTAAGTTGGGACACCCCTGCAGGGTTTGAACTTTCGGGAGCCGTGCCCGCGGTTATGTGGCAGATGGGAATTTGTTAATATCCGGTTGTAGTAAACTTGAAGCAAACTCTTCTAAAATACACCAACCGTGTGCATAACCGTGAGTGTCTCTTTTCGGGGTTGATCGAGAGGAGAACACGGTTTCTGGGTTATGTCTGACGTAAGTAGGAGTTCAGGATCACTTCTTGATCATTACTAGTTGTCGACCGTTCCTTTGTTTCTCTTCTCGCTCTCATTTGCATATGTTAGCCACCATATATGCTTAGTCGCTGCTGCAACCTCACCACTTTATCCTTTCCTCTCCCATTAAGCTTTGCTAGTCTTGATACCCATGGTAATGGGATTCTTTGAGTCCTCGTGGCTCACAGATTACTACACCACCAGTTGCAGGTACAGGTTTGCGATGATCATGGCGAGAGCGATGCTTGCTTGCGTTGAGTTCTTCTTACGCTTCTTCGATCGGGGATAGGTTCGGTCGGCAGCCTGGGCTAGCAGAGGTGGATGTCGTTTGAGTTTCTGTTTATGTTTCATCCGTAGTCGGATGTTGATCTTGTATATGATGTTGTTGTATTGTTGTGGCATTTGTGCCTTATGTATGTATCCCCATCTATTATGTAATGTTGATGTAGTGATATCCACCTTGCAAAAGCGTTTTCAATATGCGGGTCTATCCTTGGTGGGACCGTCGAGTTCCTTTTGGATAGGGTCGCATATTGGGCATGACAAGTTGGTATCAGAGCCTCGACCGACCCTAGGAGCCCCCTTGATTGATCGTGTAGTCTGGCCGTTGTCGAGTCTAGAATAAAACTGTTTTCGGAGTCTAGTTATATCAGAGAGTAGGAATTCTTTTTACTCCTCAGCCCCTTCGTCGCTCTGGTGAGGAATCCTGATGTAGGTGTTTTGAATTACTCCTCTTTCCCCTTCAAATTTTTCTTTAGGGTCATGCAGTTGGTTTTCCGATCGTTGGCCCTCAGCTCTTTTCATCCGGTGCATTTCTCGTCAAGTTGACTCGACCATCTTCATCTTTGCCAAGTTCAATCCTCAGTTCTTCCTCCGACGTCGTTGTTTTTCCTTGTCCGAAGTTGTCCTTGTTTTTCCCACCCGCCCTCCCTTCTTCTTCTCGGAACCGGAGTCTGTATTCGAGTATCCATCCTACTCGTGAGAAGTCTTTGCTTCCTTTCCTTAATGACTTCCACCGGTGTTGCTCTTCAAGATATTCGTCGATTTCCCCTTCCAAGTTGCCTTTGTTTTTCCCGCCCTCCCACCCTTTTTCTTCCCGGAGTTCGAGTCTCTTTCGACCATCAATTCCATTCGTGTGGAGCCTCTTCAGTCTTCCCTCAATTATTTCAACCGGTGGATTCTCGTCTCGTTCATCATTCTTCATCTCTTTCTTTTTCCGGTGGACTCAATTCAAGTTTTTCGGATTGATCACATTCTTTTCCTTGAATCAAGTGTTTTCCCTGCTCGTTCGCCTCTCGCCAGTTTATCCTCCCGGAGTGCTCAAGACATCTCAGGAGATTCGTCTATGTTCTAATTAATTCGAGGTTGTCACCTCATTAAAATATTTCTATTGTTCTGGTGCATCATCTATCTGTTCAGCATCCCTTTCCAACGGTGTTTTCTTTTAGTGGGCCCTAACCCACAGGTGTTTCCCAGGATCTTACCTGACTCTTCTATTTCCCCGGAGTTATTCTCAATTCTTTTCAAGTGTGACGTAAGGATGAATTTCATCAGTCACATGCCTTCTCGAAGATCGCTTTCTAATTCTTTTCATCTTTGGGTCAACCCTTCCTCTTTTCATTCTCCCGGAGTATCTCAATAATTTTGGTGGTGTTTCTCGTCGTCATTTGAAGATTGAAGAGAATTTTCCTCTAAATCTTGTCCGTTCTCCCGGAGATTCTTGGTCCTAGCTCGATGTTATCCTATCTAATTGTTTCGAGTCAAGCAAATTCTTTTCATCCATCCGGAGTATTTCAGGAGTTGTTTTTCCGTCTCGATCATCCGGAGGCCATCTTCTCGGAAGATTTCTCCGTTCCAAGTTTTCAAAGTCGTTCTCCAATTATTCTATATCCGTGCCCCTTCGTTCGTCTCAATATTCTTCCGGTGCTTCATTCAAGTATTCTTCTGTCAGTTCGCGATCTCTTTGTTCTCTTGCTTTTTAATTCCCTCAAGTATCTCCGTGCTTTTCTAATTCTTCCCGGTGATTCATTCTCTTTCGTCAGTCATTTCCAAATTCTTACGGTGGTTCATTCAGATTTTTTTTCCTTGATTATCACTTTAATCCATTCGTTCTTTTCAATCCTACCGGTGGTTCATGAAGACTTTCTCAAGTTTTGTGCTATCCCTTCTCAATCCTTTTTCAAGAAGAATAAGTAATTTGCAAAATCCATTGCTTGTCATCAATTTAATTTGATGAAGGATAAGCATACAATAAATCTTATTCTTATTTCATCCAAGTGTTTAATCTTTTTCTTCGGAGTTTGTTCGTAATGAATAAATTCTAGTTCCAAGTGTTTTCATCTTTTCTTATCCGGAGTTCAGTTTCCTTGGCCATTTCGTCGGAACCTCCATCGGAATCATCGCAAGGCTTTAGTCTTATTTTTTTCGTCCGTCATTCTATCTAATCATCCTTTCGTTACCGGAGTCTTCGTGGTGGTTCTTCATGATTTAATTCTTTCTTGAAGAGTTCATCAAGATTTTGTTGGAGGAATTCAAGTACCTTTTCTTCTTGCATCTCGAAGTGCAATTAATTCTCCGTATTCTTTTGAAGTGGAGTTTTGCATCTCCTCGTTCTTCTCAGCTATCCAATCATTTCCGCTTGTGGTCGGTTATCACCTCATGATCTTGAGATGTTACCTATAAGTCCACAACAAGCTTATTCTTTCGTTGTTGATTTTCTCAGCAACTCCGTTCAATCCTTCCTTCTAAGTTCTTTTCATTCAACTTTTCAATTCTTCCGGAGGCATTGTGTTGTTCACCAAGTCAAGTGTCATCCCATCTTGTGAAGCTCATGTTCTTTTCCTTCCATTTTCAACGGAGTGTTGCCTAAGTCCTTTCAGTCCTATTCGTTTCTTTTCTCATTCTAACCACTCCGGTTAGAGCGAGTGGTGTTAGTGTCCATCTTGTTTCCGTGAGCTTTTGATTCTCATCATTCTCGTCGTTCCTCTCTTTTCTCGAATGCTCTCGATTCTTTGGTTCTTCTCTTCAGTTCTTGTTTCACCTCATCCATTTTAACTTCCGTCTCGGTCCTAAGATCTCGGGGCGAGATATCTTATTAGTGGAGGAGTGTTGTAACGCCCCGGATTCGATGCGCCAGGTGTCCGCCAGTTATTCGTCGGTGTTGCCATGTCATCATCTGCATTTCATATCATGTCATCATGTGCATTTCATTTTGCATACGTGTTCGTCTCATGCATCCGAGCATTTTCCCTGTTGTCCGTTTTGCAATCCGGCACTCTATGTCTCCGGCGCCCCTTTTACCTCTTTTAGGTATGCGGGTGTTAAGCGGTCTCGGAATGGACGAGGTTTGTCAAGCGGCCTTGGTATAGCACCGTGAACCGCTGTCAAGTTTCGGTTCATTTGGAGGTCGTTTGGTACTCAACGGTTAACAGGGTAACCGCAAAAGCCTCTTTGTTTCCAGCCCAACACCCTTCCAAAGTGGCCCAAACCCAGCAAACTCCCTCTATGCTCTCGATGCGTTCGATCACGATCGGCGTGGAAAACCGCACCTCATTTGGACTCTCCTAGCTCCCTCTACCTATATATTGCCTCCCCTCCAAAAATTCGCGGATGAATCCACCTAACCCTAGTCCCTTTCGTCTGAAAGGCCGGACATGTCGCGCCGTCCGGACGCTTCCCGCCGCCGCCTCGCGCCGGTAGCCGCCCACCACGTGGCGCGCCGCCGCGCCTTAGCGCCGCCCGCATACGCGAGGCCCGGCCCGGCCCTCCCGCGCCGCCAGCCGGGCGCGCTGCGCCCACCGCCCGGCCAGCGCCTCGCCGGCGTTCGCGCGTCCCGCCCGCCGGACTCCGGCGGCGCCGGCGACGCCGCCGTCCTCCACCCAGCGCCTTCGCCGCCGACCGGCTCCCGCCGCCCGCCGACACCGCCCGACCGCGCCCGGCCGCCGCCGTCGCCGGCCAGCCTCCCAGCGCCCGGCTCGCGCCGCCCGGCCGAGTTCGCCCGGCGCCGCCGCGGGCCTCCCTCGCCGGAGCTCCTCGCCGAGAGCTCGCCGGCACCGCCGTCCTCGCCGGATCTGGTCAGGTGGACCAGATCCACCAGTTCAATCAACCAAACGCCCGTGCCTCGCCCGGATCCCTCCGTCCCGCTCCACCTCGTCCCGGTAGACTTTCCCCTCCCCAAAATTCCACTAAGTCCCCGAAATTGTTGCATATTTTATTGCATTTTCATCGCATCGTAACTCTGTCATCATTGCTCCGTTTTGCGCGTGTAATATGTCAAAATGTTCGCCTCGAAGAGTAGATCATTTCATATCATTGCATCATTTTCATTTGAGCTCATCTTGATGCCTGAAATGCGTTTGCAAGAGTGCTATGTGATGTTAGTTTCTGTTTCTTAACAGAACATGCACTTTTGTCATTTTTGCCATGATTGATGTGTGCATCCTATGAACTTGAGTCCTACATGTGTTTTGTAATATGCCATGCCATATTTCCAGGGGTGTATGCCATGTATTTTTGTGATCTATGTGGGGACTAGCACAAGCATGCAAAGTAGGCTTCCTGATGTTGCTGATTTCAGCTCTGTTTTGCTGATATTTTGATGCCATGTTAACTTGATGCTACCGAGAGATCCATGCATATTTTGAGATACTTCAGTAAGGATGTTTTGTTATACATGTCTTGCTCTATCCATCCATGCCTTTGTTTGCAATTATTGAGTGCCATAGCTTGAGTCAATCGAGCTCTACTTTTGCTATAAAATGTTCCTGGCAGATTGTTTACATGTTATTAATTTTTGCCAAGGTTGTTGTGGTTGATCCTTGCATGCTATGTTGTTGTTCTTGCCATGTATAGCTTGTATGCCATGTATTATTACTGTTGGTTGCCTTGCCATGCCATGTATTGCTCTGTGGTGAGTGGTTCAAGCTCACCAACATGCCTACTTGTCGTTGTTCTGCCATGTTTGAATCTGTAATATAACTTGCCATGTTTACGTGGGTGCCATCATATCTTCGATACTTTTTGGCTTATGGTTAGTAAGGACTTTTGATCTATGCTTTGAGTAGAATCATGCCATGCCTTTTTTGCCATGATAAGTTCCTGTAACATGTTGTTTCATAGCTCTAAACATTGCAACTTTGATGTTATTTACGCCAATGCACAAGCTGTTATTATTTGCAATCTTGCCATGTCTTTTTGAGCATGTTCTAGTGGTTTCTGGAGATAGCTCAGTGTTCATGTTTTGTCATGCTTTACCTGTAAATCATGTCCATGCCTTTTGTTATTGCGTTGAGATGCTGCAGCTTGTTGTTTTGATGCTTGCAATATGCCTAGTTGCTGTTTTGGACAGATTGTTGCCATGAGTTGTATAGAGTGTATGTGTTGAACCGTTGCTCCGTTTTGAGTGTGCTATACATGAAACTTGCTTGATTTTGCATGTAGTTTCGTATTATCATGTTGCATCCTTGTTTTGATGTGTTTTCTTGATGTTTGGGTGCATTTTGCATCAATGCCATGCTTAACTTGTTTTGCTCATATCTTCTAGGCCGTAGCTCCGAATCTAATGAACTTTATATGTAACTTGACTAGAATTTCGTGTAGATCATCGTGCTGCATCTTAACTTGCTGTTTAACAACTTGAACATAAATTTATTCAGATCTGGACCAATTTCGAAATATGCATATGAGGACTTACCGGAATTGTTCTATGTTGTTTCCGGCCTCATTTAAACTTGCTTTGATGTGTTGCTCTTGTTTGCATCATCTCTTGCCATGAGTAGCTTCATATAGAGTTGTCATGCATCATGCTTGTTGTGCATCATGCCGTGTTCATGTGTGGTGTGTTTACCTATGTTCTCTGCTTTTCTTGTTAGTTCCTGTTTCGTTGCGATCGTGAGGATTCGTTCGTCTACGCTTGGTTCGGCTTCATCCGTTCATCTTCTTCATAGACTCATTCTTCTTCCTCGCGGGATTTCAGGCAAGATGACCGCTACCCTGGATCTCACTACTATCATTGCTATGCTAGTTGCTTCGTTCTTTCGCTATGCTGCGCTACCTACTACCTGTTTATCAAGCCATCCCAAATTGCCATGTCAGCCTCTAACCTTTGTCACCCTTCCTAGCAAACCGTTGTTTGGCTATGTTACCGCTTTGCTCAGCCCCTCTTATAGCGTTGTTAGTTGCAGGTGAAGATGAAGTTTGTTCCTTGTTGGAACATGGAGATGTTTTTCCTTGTTGGAACATGTTTACTTGTTGGGATATCACAATATATCTTATTTAATTAATGCATCTATATACTTGGTAAAGGGTGGAAGGCTCGGCCTTATGCCTGGTGTTTTGTTCCACTCTTGCCGCCTAGTTTCTGTCATATCGGTATTATGTTCCCGGATTTTGCGTCCCTAACGCGGTCGGGTGATTTATGGGACCCCTTGACAGTTCGCTTTGAATAAGACTTTTCGGCAAGGCCCAACATTGGTTTTCCATTTGCCTCACCACCACCTATATTTCCCTTGGGAGTAATTAACCCAAGGGTCATCTTTATTTAGCCCCGGGCCAATGCTTGTCTAAGTGTTGGTCCAAACTAGAGCACCGTCTTGGGACCATCCCTTGGCAACATGGGTTACGTCGGTTCTCAGACGCTTCGCTTATCCGGTGTTGCCCTGAGAAGGAGATATGTGTAGCTCCTATCGGGATTGTCGGCGCATTGGGCGGCTTTGCTGGTCTTGTTTTATTGCTATCGAAATGTCTTGTAGCCGGATTCGAGACTGATCGGGTCTTCCGGGAGAAGAATATCCTTCGTTGATCGCGAGAGCTTATCATGGGCTAAGTTGGGACACCCTGCAGGGTTTGAACTTTCGGAGAGCGTGCAGCGGTTATGTGGCAGATGGGAATTTGTTAATATCCGGTTGTAGTAAACTTGAAGCAAACTCTTCTAAAATACACCAACCGTGTGCATAACCGTGAGTGTCTCTTTTGGGGTTGATCGAGAGGAGAACACGGTTTCGGGTTATGTCGGCGTAAGTAGGAGTTCGGATCACTTCTTGATCATTACTAGTTGTCGACCGTTCCTTTGTTTCTCTTCGGCTCTCATTTGCATATGTTAGCCACCATATATGCTTAGTCGCTGCTGCAACCTCACCACTTTATCCTTTCCTCTCCCATTAAGCTTTGCTAGTCTTGATACCCATGGTAATGGGATTGCTGAGTCCTCGTGGCTCTGATTACTACACCACCAGTTGCAGGTACAGGTTTGCGATGATCATGACGCGAGAGCGATGCTTGCTTGCGTTGAGTTCTTCTTCGCTTCTTCGATCGGGGATAGGTTCGGTCGGCAGCCTGGGCTAGCAGAGGTGGATGTCGTTTGAGTTTTGTTTATGTTTCATCCGTAGTCGGATGTTGATCTTGTATATGATGTTGTTGTATTGTTGTGGCATTTGTGCCTTATGTATGTATCCCCATCTATTATGTAATGTTGATGTAGTGATATCCACCTTGCAAAAGCGTTTTCAATATGCGGGTCTATCCTTGGTGGGACCGTCGAGTTCCTTTGGATAGGGTCGCATATTGGGCATGACAAGTTGGTATCAGAGCCTCGACCGACCCTAGGAGCCCCCTTGATTGATCGTGTAGTCTGGCCGTTGTCGAGTCTAGAATAAAACTGTTTTCGGAGTCTAGTTATATCGAGAGTAGGAATTCTTTTTACTCCTCAGCCCTTCGTCGCTCGGTGAGGAATCTGGCGTAGGTGTTTTGAATTACTCCTCTTTCCCTTCAAATTTTTCTTTAGGGTCATGCAGTTGGTTTTCCGATCGTTGGCCCTCAGCTCTTTTCATCCGGTGCATTTCTCGTCAAGTTGACTCGACCATCTTCATCTTTGCCAAGTTCAATCCTCAGTTCTTCCTCCGACGTCGTTGTTTTTCCTTGTCCGAAGTTGTCCTTGTTTTCCCACCGCCCTCCTTCTTCTTCTCGGAACGGAGTGCGTATTGAGTATCCATCCTACTCGTGAGAAGTCTTTGCTTCCTTTCCTTAATGACTTCCACCGGTGTTGCTCTTCAAGATATTCGTCGATTTCCCCTTCCAAGTTGCCTTTGTTTTTCCCGCCCTCCCACCCTTTTTCTTCCCGGAGTTCGAGTCTCTTTCGACCATCAATTCCATTCGTGTGGAGCCTCTTCAGTCTTCCCTCAATTATTTCAACCGGTGGATTCTCGTCTCGTTCATCATTCTTCATCTCTTTCTTTTTCCGGTGGACTCAATTCAAGTTTTTCGGATTGATCACATTCTTTTCCTTGAATCAAGTGTTTTCCCTGCTCGTTCGCCTCTCGCCAGTTTATCCTCCCGGAGTGCTCAAGACATCTCAGGAGATTCGTCTGTGTTCTAATTAATTCGAGGTTGTCACCTCATTAAAATATTTCTATTGTTCTGGTGCATCATCTATCATTCAGCATCCCTTTCCAGCGGTGTTTTCTTTTAGTGGGCCCTAACCCACTGGTGTTTCCCAGGATCTTACCTGACTCTTCTATTTCCCCGGAGTTATTCTCAATTCTTTTCAAGTGTGACGTAAGGATGAATTTCATCAGTCACATGCCTTCTCCAAGATCGCTTTCTAATTCTTTTCATCTTTGGGTCAACCCTTCCTCTTTTCATTCTCCCGGAGTATCTCAATAATTTTGGTGGTGTTTCTCGTCGTCATTTGAAGATTGAAGAGAATTTTCCTCTAAATCTTGTCCGTTCTCCCGGAGATTCTTGGTCCTAGCTCGATGTTATCCTATCTAATTGTTTCGAGTCAAGCAAATTCTTTTCATCCATCCGGAATATTTCAGGAGTTGTTTTCCGTCTCGATCATCCGGAGGCCATCTTCTCGGAAGATTTCTCCGTTCCAAGTTTTCAAAGTCGTTCTCCAATTATTCTATATCCGTGCCCTTCGTTCGTCTCAATATTCTTCCGGTGCTTCATTCAAGTATTCTTACATCGATTCGCGATCTCTTTGTTCTCTTGCTTTTAATTCCTCAAGTATCTCCGTGCTTTTCTAATTCTTCGGTGATTCATTCTCTTTAAATCATCATTTCCAAATTCTTACGGTGGTTCATTCAGATTTTTTTCCTTGATTATCACTTTAATCCATTCGTTCTTTTCAATCCTACGGTGGTTCATGAAGACTTTCTCAAGTTTTGTGCTATCCCTTCTCAATCCTTTTCAAGAAGAATAAGTAATTTGCAAAATCCATTGCTTGTCATCAATTTAATTTGATGAAGGATAAGCATACAATAAATCTTATTCTTATTTCATCCAAGTGTTTAATCTTTTTCTTCGGAGTTTGTTCGTAATGAATAAATTCTAGTTCCAAGTGTTTTCATCTTTTCTTATCCGGAGTTCAGTTTCCTTGGCCATTTCGTCGGAACCTCCATCGGAATCATCGCAAGGCTTTAGTCTTATTTTTTTCGTCCGTCATTCTATCTAATCATCCTTTCGTTACCGGAGTCTTCGTGGTGGTTCTTCATGATTTAATTCTTTCTTGAAGAGTTCATCAAGATTTTGTTGGAGGAATTCAAGTACCTTTTCTTCTTGCATCTCGAAGTGCAATTAATTCTCCGTATTCTTTTGAAGTGGAGTTTTGCATCTCCTCGTTCTTCTCAGCTATCCAATCATTTCCGCTTGTGGTCGGTTATCACCTCATGATCTTGAGATGTTACCTATAAGTCCACAACAAGCTTATTCTTTCGTTGTTGATTTTCTCAGCAACTCCGTTCAATCCTTCCTTCTAAGTTCTTTTCATTCAACTTTTTCAATTCTTCCGGAGGCATTGTGTTGTTCACCAAGTCAAGTGTCATCCCATCTTGTGAAGCTCATGTTCTTTTCCTTCCATTTTCAACCGGAGTGTTGCCTAAGTCCTTTCAGTCCTATTCGTTTCTTTTCTCATTCTAACCACTCCGGTTAGAACGAGTGGTGTTAGTGTCCATCTTGTTTCCGTGAGCTTTTGATTCTCATCATTCTCGTCGTTCCTCTCTTTTTCTCGAATGCTCTCGATTCTTTGGTTCTTCTCTTCAGTTCTTGTTTCACCTCATCCATTTTAACTTCCGTCTCGGTCCTAAGATCTCGGGACGAGATATCTTGTTAGTGGAGGAGTGTTGTAACGCCCCGGATTCGATGCGCCAGGTGTCCGCCAGTTATTCGTCGGTGTTGCCATGTCATCATCTGCATTTCATATCATGTCATCATGTGCATTTCATTTTGCATACGTGTTCGTCTCATGCATCCGAGCATTTTCCCGTTGTCCGTTTTGCAATCCGGCACTCTATGTCTCCCGGCGCCCCCTTTTACCTCTTTTCGTGTGCGGGTGTTAAACGGTCTCGGAATGGACCGAGGTTTGTCAAGCGGCCTTGGTATAGCACCGGTGAACCGCTGTCAAGTTCGGTTCATTTGGAGGTCGTTGGTACTCAGCAGTTAACAGGGTAACCGCAAAAAGCCTCTTTTATTTGCAGCCCAACACCCTTCCAAAGTGGCCCAAACCCAGCAAACTCCCTCTATGCTCTCGGTCGTTCGATCACGATCGCGTTTTAAAACCGCACCTCATTTGGACTCTCTAGCTCCCTCTACCTATATATTGCCCTCCCCTCCAAAAATTCGCGGATGAATCCACCTAACCCTAGTCCCTTTCGTCTGGCCTTTGGACATGTCGCGCCGTCCGGGCGCTTCGAGCGCCGCCTCGCGCCGGTGGCCGCCCGCCCGTGGCGCGCCGCCGCCGCCAGCGCCGCCCACAGGCATCGCGGCCCGGCAGCCCTCGCGCCGCCAACGGGCGCGCCTGCCCACCGCCCGGCCAGCGCCTCGCCGGCGTTCGCAGCGTCCCCCGCCCGCGGACTCCCGGCCAGCGCGGCGACCGCCGCCGTCCTCCACCCGCGCCGCCGCCGCCGACCGGCTCCCGCCGCCGCCGACACCGCCGCGCCCGGCCGCCGCCGTCGCCGGCCCGGCCTCCCAGCGCCCGGCTCGCGCCGCCCGGCCGAGTTCCGCCGCAGCGCGCCGCTGAGCCTCCCTCGCCGGAGCTCCTCGCCGAGAGCTCGCCGGCGCCGCCGTCCTCGCCGGATCTGGTCAGGTGGACCAGATCCACCAGTTCAATCAACCAAACGCCCCTGCCTCGCCCGGATCCCTCCGTCCCGCTCCACCTCGTCCCGGTAGACTTTCCCCTCCCCAAAATTCCACTAAGTCCCCGAAATTGTTGCATATTTTATTGCATTTTCATCGCACCGTAACTCTGTCATCATTGCTCCGTTTTGCGCGTGTAATATGTCAAAATGTTCGCCTCGAAGAGTAGATCATTTCATCTCATTGCATCATTTTCATTTGAGCTCATCTTGATGCCTGAAATGCGTTTGCAAGAGTGCTATGTGATGTTAGTTTCTGTTTCTTAATAGAACATGCACTTTTGTCATTTTTGCCATGATTGATGTGTGCATCCTATGAACTTGAGTCCTACATGTGTTTTGTAATATGCCATGCCATATTTCCAGGGGTGTATGCCATGTATTTTTGTGATCTATGTGGGGACTAGCACAAGCATGCAAAGTAGGCTTCCTGATGTTGCTGATTTCAGCTCTGTTTTGCTGATATTTTGATGCCATGTTAACTTGATGCTACTGAGAGATCCATGCATATTTTGAGATAGTTCAGTAAGGATGTTTTGTTATACATGTCTTGCTCTATCCATCCATGCCTTTGTTTGCAATTATTGAGTGCCATAGCTTGAGTCAATCGAGCTCTACTTTTGCTATAAAATGTTCCTGGCAGATTGTTTACATGTTATTAAATTTTGCCAAGGTTGTTGTGGTTGATCCTTGCATGCTATGTTGTTTTTCTTGCCATGTATAGCTTGTATGCCATGTCTTATTACTGTTGGTTGCCTTGCCATGCCATGTATTGCTCTGTTGTGAGTGGTTCAAGCTCACCAACATGCCTACTTGTCGTTGTTCCTGCCATGTTTGAATCTGTAATATAACTTGCCATGTTTACGTGGGTGCCATCATATCTTCTGATACTTTTTGGCTTATGGTTAGTAAGGGACTTTTGATCTATGCTTTGAGTAGAATCATGCCATGCCTTTGTTTGCCATAATAAGTTCCTGTAACATGTTGTTTCATAGCTCTAAACATTGCAACTTTGATGTTATTTACGCCAATGCTAAGCTGTTATTATTTGCAATCTTGCCATGTCTTTTTGAGCATGTTCTAGTGGTTTCTGGAGATAGCTCAGTGTTCATGTTTTGTCATGCTTTACCTGTAAATCATGTCCATGCCTTTTGTTATTGCGTTGAGATGCTGCAGCTTGTTGTTTTGATGCTTGCAATATGCCTAGTTGCTGTTTTGGACAGATTGTTGCCATGAGTTGTATAGATTGTATGTGTTGAACCGTTGCTCCGTTTTGAGTGTGCTCTACATGAAACTTGCTTGATTTTGCATGTAGTTTCGTATTATCATGTTGCATCCTTGTTTTGATGTGTTTTTCTTGATGTTTGGGTGCATTTTGCATCAATGCCATGCTTAACTTGTTTTGCTCATATCTTCTAGGCCGTAGCTCCGAATCTAATGAACTTTATATGTAACTGGACTAGAATTTCGTGTAGATCATTGTGGTGCATCTTAACTTGCTGTTTAACAACTTGAACATAAATTTATTCAGATCTGGACCAATTTCGAAATATGCATATGAGGACTTACCGGAATTGTTCTATGTTGTTTCCGGCCTCATTTAAACTTGCTTTGATGTGTTGCTCTTGTTTGCATCATCTCTTGCCATGAGTAGCTTCATATAGAGTTGTCATGCATCATGCTTGTTGTGCATCATGCCGTGTTCATGTGTGGTGTGTTTACCTATGTTGTGTGCTTTTCTTGTTAGTTCCTGTTTCGTTGCGATCGTGAGGATTCGTTCGTCTACGCTTGGTTCGGCTTCATCCGTTCATCTTCTTCATGGACTCATTCTTCTTCCTTGCGGGATTTCAGGCAAGATGACCGCTACCCTGGATCTCACTACTATCATTGCTATGCTAGTTGCTTCGTTCTTTCGCTATGCTGCGCTACCTACTACCTGTTTATCAAGCCATCCCAAATTGCCATGTCGACCTCTAACCTTTGTCACCCTTCCTAGCAAACCGTTGTTTGGCTATGTTACCGCTTTGCTCAGCCCTCTTATAGCGTTGTTAGTTGCAGGTGAAGATGAAGTTTGTTCCTTGTTGGAACATGGAGATGTTTTTCCTTGTTGGAACATGTTTACTTGTTGGGATATCACAATATATCTTATTTAATTAATGCATCTATATACTTGGTAAAGGGTGGAAGGCTCGGCCTTATGCACAGTGTTTTGTTCCACTCTTGCCGCCCTAGTTTCGTCATATCGGTATTATGTTCCCGGATTTTGCGTCCCTAACGCGGTCGGGTGATTTATGGGACCCCTTGACAGTTCGCTTTGAATAAGACTTTTCCGGCAAGGCCCAACATTGGTTTTCCATTTGCCTCACCACCACCTATATTTCCTTGGGAGTAATTAACCCAAGGGTCATCTTTATTCAGCCCCGGGCCAATGCTTGTCTAAGTGTTGGTCCAAACTAGAGCACCGTCTTGGGACCATCCCTTGGCAACATGGGTTCGTCGGTTCTGTATGCTTCGCTTATCCGGTGTTGCCACGAGAAGGAGATATGTGCAGCTCCTATCGGGATTGTCGGCGCATTAGGCGGCTTTGCTGGTCTTGTTTTATTGCTGTCGAAATGTCTTGTAGCCGGATTCGAGACTGATCGGGTCTTCCGGGAGAAGAATATCCTTCGTTGATCGCGAGAGCTTATCATGGGCTAAGTTGGGACACCCTGCAGGGTTTGAACTTTCGAGAGCCGTGCCCGCGGTTATGTGGCAGATGGGAATTTGTTAATATCCGGTTGTAGTAAACTTGAAGCAAACTCTTCTAAAATACACCAACCGTGTGCGTAACCGTGAGTGTCTCTTTTCGCGGTTGATCGAGAGGAGAACACGGTTTCTGGGTTATGTCTGACGTAAGTAGGAGTTCAGGATCACTTCTTGATCATTACTAGTTGTCGACCGTTCCTTTGTTTCTCTTCTCGCTCTCATTTGCGTATGTTAGCCACCATATATGCTTAGTCGCTGCTGCAACCTCACCACTTTATCCTTTCCTCTCCCATTAAGCTTTGCTAGTCTTGATACCCATGGTAATGGGATTGCTGAGTCCTCGTGGCTCACAGATTACTACACCACCGATTGCGGTACAGGTTTGCGATGATCATGGCCGAGAGCGATGCTTGCTTGCGTTGAGTTCTTCTTTCGCTTCTTCGATCGGGGATAGGTTCGGTCGGCAGCTTTGGGCTAGCAGGTGGATGTCGTTTGAGTTTCTGTTTATGTTTCATCCGTAGTCGGATGTTGATCTTGTATATGATGTTGTTGTATTCTTGTGGCATTTGTGCCTTATGTATGTATCCCCATCTATTATGTAATGTTGATGTAATGATATCCACCTAGCAAAAGCGTTTTCAATATGCGGGTCTATCCTTGGTGGGACCGTCGAGTTCCTTTTGGATAGGGTCGCATATTGGGCGTGACAGAACACCTTCGTGAAAGTTCGGCACCCCGAACTTATAGCATTATATGCATCAGCTTCAAATCATGTATTGGGTAAATAGTTGGGTTTGCCCGGCTCCCATGTTTTGGTACCTTACGTTCTGCTATATCGGCTAAGGTAGCACTGGGAGAACTACTACGACTGTGTCCCGGTTCTTCCGGACGAGCACCTCAGTAGAGAAAGCCAAAAACTGACTGTCATGATACGGCGAGAGCTGGTCAGCTATTCGAGAGGTCATAAAATCTTTAAGGATTTCTCCCGCATAATGCCATAACCAATGCAGCGTGCGATGGATCGGTTTTTTCTCCGATCAGGTGCTTATAGAGCCAATAGTATAGTATTCTGAACACCAGGGGCTGCGCCTACCTTACTAAAGCTCCTATGGCTAAGTGAGAGTGATAAAGCCCTTTAGTCCGATTGCCTGGTTCGTTGTGCTGAGCACCTCCTTCGATGGACCCAAAACTGGGATAAAGAGTACTCAGGTTTATCCCGAACACCCCCGTACTTCTTACGTGGGGGCAGAAGCCGACGACTGGCCAACTCTCAGGTTTAGCATATAAAACGACCGCACAGGAGGGTAAACTTTTATATAACAGGAAATAAATAGTATAAATGACCCTGTTCCAACGTTTACGAAGGACAACATGATTCACATTCATCGAAATATAATGTCCTTGGTGCATAGCTCCGTGGCAAGGTAGGATCCTTTAAGGACATTCTCATAATATAATTCGGGCTTGCGGTGCTCCTTCCCCTCTGGCGACCCTTCGGTCATCAGCTTCTCAGCATCCATCTTCCACCAGTGCACCTTTCCGTGGCAGAAGGCCATTCGGGCACCTTCTATGCATATCGACCGCTTGATGACATCAAGTTGGGGGCAAGCGCTTACATGCCGCTTCACGAGCCCGAAGTAGGTGCTTGGAATCGGCTCGGCGGGCCATAACCAGATAATTAAATCCTTCATGGCTAGTTCCGCCGCGTTATGCAATTCGATCAGCTGTTTAAGTTGATCGGCAAAAGGCACCGGATAATTAGGTGCCAAATACTGCGACCAGAAGAGCTTATCCGTAGCGTTTCTTTCTTAGGCCCGGTAGAATTGGGCGGCATCTGCTATACTGCGGGGCAGCTCCGCAAACACCCCTGGGGAAATCTGAATTCAAAATCAGAAACATAATCTTCTCCTCCAAAACTTGCTTTACAAGGAGAAAGCCTTACCCGCTGCGATCTTCCTCGGCTCTTAGATCCCCTGTAGGGCGCTTTGGGTTTCCCCCCAGGCATCGCTCGTGGCCTGATGTGCCTTGGTGAGTTCGGATTCTTTGTCCGTTACACTCTGCTCCAAGGTCTCACATTTTTTCACGGCCTGTTGCAGCTCCTGCTCAGCTTTAATCACCATGGCCTCGTACTTCTCATGGAGGGCCTGCTCTGCGGCTGCCTTTTCCTCGGCCTTGGCCACAACCTTCTTAAGAGCCTCGACTTCGATCATCGTCCCTAGAGAAAATCAGGGAACATATTCTATAATGCTACAAATTTGATCGCACTAAACGCGAACAAGACTTGTGCATACCCTGTTTATCTCCCAACTGCATTTTCAACTACCCAAGTTCTTCTTTGGCCCGCTCCAGACTTTGATTCAGTCCGGATATTTCCACTGTATGGGAGGCAGCAGCCGCTACAGACGCCTGCTTATAACAGAAGAGAAATAGATGTCATTCAATGAGTCTTCCTGCAAACATAAATTTGATCCTCTTTCCGGTTTCTTCTTTCACCGAACAGTGTATCAGGTGCTACTATCCATACTATGACACTCTTCAAAAAACATACCTCAAAACCTTTTATAAGGCTGATACAAGCTCCATTCAGTCCACTCTCAGCAGACTGGATCTTCTCAATCACCGCACCCATAAGGGCACGGTGTTCATCGACGATGGAGGCGTCCTTCAGCGCCACCAACAAAGCATCTGACGCCTCTGGTTGGACAGAGGTCACCGGTGTACCTCCTCCAACGGAGAGAGGCTGCCTGCTTGATTCTGGAGCAGTATTGGTCTCCGGAACGGCATCCGGCTAGGAGCCGAATTCAAGATGGCCCCCGCCGTCAGCTCCCATGGGAATCTGCTCCCCCATGTGTTCAGCCCCCGAAGTTTAACCTCTAGGCGCCGCCTTCACGGTCTTTCCCTCTCCTCCTGGGCCGAGGTCCATCTGGGACGAAGCCTCGGTGGTATTCACCTGTTTGGAGGAAGGGGCCTTCAGGGGCGTCCCGCTTTCCATAGCATCCGAGCTCTGCGAATCCTCTGATGAGGATTGTTCGGTACGAGACCTCGCCGGACTACAAAAACATATGGCTCAGGTTAAAAAATGACGCCATGATAAGTCTGGACGCGTAAGCATGGTCGAACTGTATATACTCACGGGTTCACGAGGCTAGACCACAGGGTCCCACACCAGCCCTTGTCGGTGGCGGCGAGACTCCTCGGAAGAGCTTTTCCCCTTTTGGGCGACTCGGCCTCCAAGTGTGTGGAGGCCGTCCTTTTCATTCTTTCCCCTGCAGGGGATTCATCTTCCTCCTCCTCCCCGTCCTCTTCGGAGTCGGAACGGGCATCAGAGCCTTCGGATATTGTGTCCGAAGTGCCGCGGTGACGAAGGCCGCCCTAGGTCTTTTTGGCCTCCTTCTCGGCCGTCTTCTTCGGCACCTTGTAAGGCGTCGGGACCAGCATCTTCGTCAGAAGAGTGAAGGCCAGTTCTTCGGGCAGCGGGGCCGGACAATGGATCCGCTCCGCCTTCTTCATCCAGCCCTAGGAGAATCATGGAAAGCACATTAAGTGCTTCCCCTGGGTTATGCGGGCAAAAAATACTATTACTCACTGAACTTGCAGGGAGCGACAGTTGGTACCCACGGTCTTCGGCGGAGTCCGCCCATGATTTGCTGGATTTGAAAAGCACCTTCCAGATGTCCTTGTGCGAGGAGACGAAAAGCTCCGGCAAGGTTTGGTGCTTGGTCGGACCGAATTCCCATAGATTGCAAGTCCGGTGTTGACAAGGCAAGATCCGGCGAACTAACATCACCTGGACCACATTGAAAAGTTCAATGTTCTTGTCTCCCATATCTCTAACATGCATCTGGAGCATCGACAATTCGTTGGACGAGGACCAGTTTAGGCCCTTCTTGACCCAAGATGTGAGCCGCAGGGGGGCACCGGATCGAAACTCGGGAGTAGCGGCCCATTATGTGCCGCACGGCTCGGTGATGTGAAACCACTGTTGTTGCCACTCCTTGACGGAATCGTTAGAGGGGCCAGTTGGCCATATAACATTGGGAATCTTGCTCACCATAGCGCCCCCGCACTCTGCATGCTCGCCGCCCACTACCTTGGGCTTCACATTAAAAATCTTCAGCCACAGGCCAAAATGTGGTGAGATGCGGAGAAAGGCCTCACACATAACAATGAATGTCGAGATGTTGAGAAAGAATTAGGGGACAGATCGTGCAGATCGATCCCATAATAATACATGATGCCGCGAACGAACGGGTGGAGGGGAAACCCTAGCCCATGGACAAAGTGAGGAAGGAATACAACCCTCTCGTGGGGTTCTGGGGCAGGGACGATCTGTCCCGCCGTCGGGAAATGATGGCTGATTTTCCTGGCTAAGTACCCGGCCTCACGAAGCTTTTTGATATCCTTCTCCCGGACGGTAGAGGCCATCCATTTGCCTCCTGCTCCGGATCCAGACATTTTTGAAAGGCCTTTGAGGGAAGAGAAGATGAACGCTTGGGCACTGGAGCTTGAGCGGTGGGGAATGGATCGGGATGGAGAAAGCGTGGGTGCGAAAGGGAGTCCTTATCCCCTTATAAAGGCAGCAGGGATCCTGCGCCTCCCCACTTGCCTAGTAAAACTGCTTATTCCCCAAGCACCAAATTGATGGTGCGGTTGGGTTACCCACACCAGTATTGATGAGAATCCCGTGATAAGGGGACACGATCTCTGCTTCCACAAGACGTACTTATGAAACCGCCTCGCAATGTGTGCAGTCGCTGGTTGGGAAAAACAGTTCGAATAATGACCAGGCCGTGGTATGATGTCATTCTGCCGAATGTGTCAGCAGATTAGATTTGTGGAAATATTATTCTCTCTATGGTGGTATGTGGAATTTGTTTTGCAGAGCCGGACACTATCCTTGTGTTCAAAATCTTCTACGAAGTATTCGGAGGAGGAACTCGCCTTGCAATGCCGAAGACAATCTGCGCGCCGGACATATCGTCGTTGAAGCCTGGTTCAGGGGCTACTGAGGGAGTCCAGGATTAGGGGGTCCTCGGATGGCCGGACTATATACTTTAGCCGGACTATTGGACTATGAAGATACAAGATTGAAAGACTTCGTCCCATGTCCGGATGGGACTCTCCTTGGCGTGGAAGGCAAGCTTGGCAATACGGATATGTAGATCTCCTCCCTTGTAACCGACTCTGTGTAACCCTAGTCCCCTCCGGTGTCTATATAAACCGGAGGGTTTAGTCCGTAGGACAACAACATTCATACCATAGGCTAGCTTCTAGGGTTTAGCCTCTACGATCTCGTGGTAGATCAACTCTTGTAATACTCATATCATCAAGATTAATCAAGCAGGAAGTAGGGTATTACGTCCATCGAGAGGGCTCGAACCTGGGTAAACATCGTGTCCCCCGCCTCCTGTTACCATCCGCCTTAGACGCACAGTTCGGGACACCCTACCCGAGATCCGCCGGTTTTGACACCGACAACTTGATCTTCGACGGATTCGGGCCCATGTCAGGTGCGCCGCACCGTCACGACGAGCATGACTTGGCTCTGCTATCGGACAGTGTTCGGGAGATCACACATGTGCCTACTCCGGCCATCAATCCAGAGCAGATCGTGCCGTCCGAGGACGGGTGGATGGACCCTGCCACGGAGGTCGCACACTCAATGGCGTTAGAGCCGAATACTGACTTCACCTCTTACAAGACCTGTGTTGCCGAACCCTTGGATTTGTCCCCGGCCACAAGCTCCGAACCGCTTGCGTCCGTGCCTATCAAATCTGATTGGGCACCGATCATGGAGTTTACCTCCGCGGATATTTTCTAGCACTCGCCCTTGGGCAACGTGCTAGACTCATTAAGGTGGCTCTCCTTGTCAGGAGACCCTCGGCCGAACTATGTCCGACTCGAGTGGGAAGCGGACGACGAAGAAATTCGTTCCCCGCCCACCACCCACTTAATAGTCATTGTCGATGATTTAACCGACATGCTTGATTTCGACTCCGAAGACATCGACGGTATGGACGACGGTGCAGGAGAGGAACAGGAACCACCGCCCACAGGGCGCTGGACAGCCACTTCATCACACGATATATACATGGTGGATAGACTCAAAGAAAACAATGATGAGGAACGGAAGGATGCAGCGAAGGATAATCCCCTCAAGAAACAACCAAAGCGACGACGTAGGCGCCGCTCCAAATCCCGCCTCGGCAAAAACAACGATAACAGCGTAATAAAGAATAATACCCCGGTCGACTCCAACGGAAACGACGACCACATGGACCCAGCGACAGAACAGGATGAGCCAGCGCACGGCGAAAATAGTACGGAGCCGCTGTCCGATCACGGCGACACCGAGGGTAAAGCTAATCAACCTGTCTCCGGAGAGGACAACAGTTTGGACGATGATGCACACATCATCCCGGAAAGGCACTTGGAACAAGAGAACCTCCATAGAAGGCTTATGTCGGCGTTCTGGGAATGGGGTTCCCCAGACTTTCCTGCCTGCGGCCTGCGGCGTGGCTCAAAAGGGGGCCCATCACGACCCATCTTCATCAACACAAGCTCAAGAACCTCGCGAGGGGCCAAGCCTTGCGGTGCGGACGACAGGAAGCTTCCTCAGGCACGGCCTCATCAGGCTGGCTCACGAGGAGGCGGAGAGATCAAGGTGGGGTACCTCACAAGGTGCCCATGACGCAAGCCATGACGACCAAGGGCGCCGGTGAGCGCCCGACCCAGCTTGTGTCCTCCTTTCCTCTTTGGTGCAAAGGGAGCAAGCGCGGCGAGAGCATCAAGCAAAGGCATCCATTTCGGTGCAACAAGACCAAGACCAGCCCAACGACAGGAAGGGAGTCATTGTGGAGCCCAAGCCGGCATCACCACCAGATCCTTTGACAGGCGAGGACCAACTTTAGTCAGGATAAGTGTACCAGATGTTCCCCTTCAAAATGGCCAATTGTTGGCGCCATTCCCGCATAATATTTGGGAAGAGGCCCAGGGGCTTCGCCTATAAATAGGACTAGCTGCGCACAGAGCTAGAGGCATCTGAGAGAGAGAGAGAGAGAGAGAGAGAGAGAGAGAGAGAAGGAGAGGAGCGACTGAACTCCTCCTAGAAGTTCATCGCCCGGCCAAGAACAGACCCTCGCGAGGCTGTTCTTCCTTGTATTGTTCATCACCATCAGCCCAAGAGGCAATCCACCACACCACAAACTAGAGTAGGGTATTACACCACAATGGTGGCCCGAACTAGTATAAACCATGTGTCTCTTGTGTTGTTCCTTTCGTAGTTTAGATCGAAGCGAGGCGGCGGGGTGCAGGTAGGTAGAGGGCGAGATCTCGCGCGCCCAGTGTTGAACCTCAAGGGTCTGCGGAACCGAAATCCGACATTTAGCGCGCCGGTAGGGTGTGCGGAGTTTTCCTTCGCCACCGCCGTGACCGCCTCGCGATGAGCAACGCGGCGCCCGCTCCGGCCGCCAGCGCCGGTCGCGAGGCCAGGGGCTCGAGCCTGGCCCCGCCTTGCAACGGTGCGGTGGCGGACAAGTTCAAGCGGCAGCGCGCCCGCGCTGGCGGCGCGACCGATCCGCCTGGCCTTCCTCTTTGGCGTCACGAGAGGCCGTCCTCGAAGCTGGAGGTGACGACGGTGGTCATAGCCAACAGCTTCCCATGGCCCTCACGGCGCCCAGCATGGCTGCTCCACTGCGGCGGCCTCGTAGCCTCTTGGGAAGAGCTGCGCGACCTCTTCCTCACCCGCCACGCTGCGCTTGGCGCCCGGTCGTCGCGACCCTCTGGGCGGCTTCATGGCGCCGCCTTCAAGTCACCATGTCAAGCCATTCGTCCGCCGGGTCGGCGCCACCTCCACGCGGTAGGTAGCCCCCCCGGACCGGCCGGCCCCAAGGCCAGTTTAACCTTCAGCTCGGAGGACCACCCCTCCAACTCAGCCTGCTCAGTGCGCTCCCCATCTGTGCACCCCACCATCTGCCAGTGGCCATCACGAGAGACTCATCGACGGCGGCGCGGGCCTCAACATGCTCTCAGTTGAGGCCTTCAACCTCCTCTGCATACCCCGGGAGCGGCTGCAGCCCAGTCGGCCCTTCTCGGGCGTCGGGGGCGGGTCATCCAGCTCCTTGGGACAGATCCGGCTCCCGTAACTTTCGGCACCTCACGACAACTTCCGCGCGGGCTGGTCGATTTCGACATCGCCCCCATCAGCCTCCCCTACAACGCCATCCTCGGCTACACAGCACTGGCCCAACTCATGGCCGCGACTCACCCAGCGTACAACTTCATGAAGATGCCCGGGAGCAACGGTGTCCTCACCGTTCCCGGGGACACCGGAGATGCTCTGCGAGTGCTCAAGCTCGCCTTCAGGACGGCGGCGCCAGCACAGCCCGCCGACGCGGAGACCCCTGAGCCCAAGGGGTCTGCACCAACCAAGAAGAAACAGTTGTTCACCCAAGACAAGGCAGAGACCAAGCAAATACCCGTCGGCGGGGCGGGTCCCCGACACCACTTTCACCATAGGCGCCAACCTCGAGCCCGAGCAGGAGGAGGCCTGGTCAAGTTCCCTGACGCATAAACAAGAAGGTATTCGCACGGGAGCCTGATCGGTTGGCGGGGATCCCTAGGGGCGTGTCGAGCATCACCTCCACGTATGCCCCGCGTCGCCCGTGAAGGTAAAGCGCGGCGGAAGTCACGAAAAGCAAGCCCTCATCGTCCGGAGACCCGCAAACTAAAGCCGTTGGGGTCATTCGCGAGGTCAATATCCGGATTGGTTGGCCAACCCGATCGTTGTGCCAAAGAAGGGAGGAAGGAGCGATGTGTGTCGACTTCACCAACCTCAACAAGGCATGCCCGCAAGATCCGTTCCGCTCCTCAAGATCGACCAGATCGTCGATTCCACCGCCGAAAGTGCGACCTTTTATGCTTCTTGGATGCCTTCTCCGGGTATCACCAGATCAAGATGGCGGTAGAAGGCGTGGAAAAACGGCCTTCGACCCGTGTGGGGTGTCTGCTACGTGCATGCCATTGGGCTGCGCAGCGCGAGGCGACCTTCCAGTGCCTGATGCTCATCACCTTGGGTCCGCAGCTCGGGAAGAATGTTGAGGCTTCGTCGATGACATTGTGGTGAAGTCTCGGGAGGCCAGGACCCTGATACAAGACCTGGAGGAAACCTTCACGAGCCTCAACACAGTGAACCTACGGCTTAACCCAAAGAAGTGTGTGTTTGGAGTCCCCTCGGGCAAGCTCTTGAGCTTCCTCGTATCCCACCAAGGCATCGAGGCTAACCCAGAAAAGGTCAAGGCGGTCGAGGACATGAGCCCGCCAAAGACCCTCGGAAATGAGAAGCTCACTGGGGCGTGACTGCGCTAGGCGCTTCATCTCCAAGTTGGGGAACGAAGCTGCCTTTCTTCCGGCTAATGAAGAAAAGGGACCCTTTGAATGGACTGAAGAGGCCGACAAGGCGTTTCAAGATCTCAAGAGGTACCTAACCAGCCCTCCGGTCATGGTGGCCCCACGCCCGAGAACCCCAGTGCTCTACTCGCCGCCACTCCCTACTCCATGGCCAGCAGCGGTGGCGGTTAGGGAAGAGCGTCAAACCAAAACCACAGCAGCAGCCAGTGTCAAGGCAAAGCAGGAACAAGGAAGACCCCAGAAACCACTACCACGGTGAGAAGGATCAACGCGCAGGGAGCGCCTTGGGAATGGAAGAGGTCCCTCCCCGGACTACCAGCCTGGAGGCTCCATCGCCTCGAGGCGCCACGGTCCCCAGAGGGCGCCATCGACACTGGCGCTCCAAACCTCATTGAGCACCCAGTGTACTTTGTCAGCACGGTGTTGCGGGACGCGAGGGCACGGTACCCATGGCCTTAGAAACTCCTCCTCGCGCTACTGGTGGCCTCGCGCAAGCTGCGGCACTATTTTCAGGCTCACCCCATCAAGGTCGTCTCAGCATACCCCTTGGAAAGGGTGCTTAGGAGCCCCAACTCAGCCGGAAGGGTCGCTGATTGGAACATTGAGCTGCATGCGTTTCAGCTCGAATTCAGCACGACCAGAGTCATCAAGGGGGCCACATTAGCGGATTTTGTGGCGGAATGGACGGAGGCACCGGGAAGCGAAGCGCCAGAAGGCTGGGTCATGTACTTCGATGGGGCATTCTCTAGGCATGGCGCTGGGGCTGGGGCGGTGCTCATATCTCCCACTCAGGACAAGCTCTACTACGCTACGAAGCTCTGTTTCCAGCAAGGTGAAAAGGTCTCCAACAACATAGCGGACTACAAAGGTCTAATAGCTGGCTTGAAGGCCGCAGCTGCCCTAGGGGTGAAGCGCCTTACTATCAAGGGTGATTCGCAGCTCCTCGTCAATTTCTCCAACAAGGTGTACGAGCCAAAATATGAGCACATGGAAGCCTACCTTGCAGAGGTCCGTAGGATGGAGAAGCAGTTCTGGGGGTTGGAGTTGCAGCATGTGCCCGCGACACCAATCAGGAGGCCGACGACATCGCCAAACGAGCATCCATGCGGTTACCTCAGGAGCCTGGCATTTTCGAGGAGCGGCTTTTCAAGCCCTCAGCCATGCCATCACTATCAAACACGGCGCAGCCTCGGGTGGAGCTCCCCCAGCCACCTGCCTCAGGAGCCCCGGTCTGTGGCCCGGCCTCAGGAGCGCGCCTGCTCCTGACGATGGAGCCTCAGGAGGGGTGCTGGATCACAGAGCTCCGGAGCTACTTAGCGCAAGGGACCCTGCCGGAGAAGGAGGAGGAAGCGGAGCATGTGGCAGTAATCCACAGTGTACTGCATCAGGGATGGAGAGCTCTATCGGAAGCGACCAAATGATGTGTCCCTACGCTGCATCTCCAGGGAGCAAGGGAAAGAACTGCTGGTGGATATACATGGTGGAGACTGTGGGCATCACTCATCATCACGAACCCTCGTGGTCAAGGCATTCCGGAGCGGTTTCTATTGGCCTACTGTGCTCAACGACGCCGTCGAACTAGTGAAGGCTTGCGAGGCCTGCCAGTTCCATGCCAAGCAGATCCATCAGCTGGCAGGAGGTGTGCAAACTATACCCCTCTCGTGGCCATTCGCGATGCGGGGCTGGATATCCTGGCCCGCTTCTCGAAGCGCCAGGGGCTATCGCTACCTCTACGTCTTCGTGGACTAGTTCACCAAGTGGGCTGAAGTGGAAGTCGTCCGCACCATCCCCGCAGGTTTTGCGATCAGGTTCGTCAAGGGCATCGTGAGCCGGTTCGGGGTGCCGAACCGCATCATCACCGACAACGGTTCGCAGTTCACAAGTAACCTCTTCAAAACATAATGTGCTAACCTGGGAACGCAGATATGCTATGCTTCGGTGGCGCACCCCCGAAGCAACGGGCAGGCCGAGCGGGCCAAGGCAGAGGTCCTGAGGGGCCTCAAAACCAGGACATTCAAGAAAAAACTGGAGGCCTGCGGCATAGGTTGGTACGACGAGCTTCAGTCCGTGCTATGGTCCATCCGCACGACCACGACCAAGCCAACTGGAGAGACCCAGTTCTTCCTGGTTTACGGAGCCAAAGCGGTCCTCCCTCACGAGGTTAGACGTTGCTCCGCACGGGTCCTGGCGTTCGACGAGGCGCAGCAGGACGCCATGCGGGGGACGGACCTCGTCGGGGAGGAGCGCCATCGAAGCTGCGCTATGAAGCGGCGAGGTACCAACAAGCACTGCGACGATACCACTGCTGCAACATCCACCCCAGAACTCTTGAGGTAGGGTACCTCGTGCTTAGGCGGGTTCTCTCCAGGGAGGGACTGCATAAGCTCTCTCCCATGTGGGAGGGCCCATTAAAGGTTGTTCATGTTTCCAGGCCCGGCTCCGCGCGCTTGGAGACTCGGGAGGGGGTGCCAGTCCAGTACGCGTGGAACATCTAGCACCTCCGGAGGTTTTACCCCTAAAAAGGCCCAGAGCCTGTGAAGCTGTCGCATTTTGGAAAAGGCCCAGAGCCTGTGAAGAAGGCGAATGCCTGTGAAGCTTATCTTTTTGGAAAAGCCCCAGAGCCTGTGAAGAAGGCGAATGCCTGTGAAGCTGTCGCGTTTTGGAAAAGGCCCAGAGCCTGTGAAGAAGGTGAATGCCTGTGAAGCTGTCGCGTTTTGGAAAAGGCCCAGAGCCTGTGAAGAAGGCGAATGCCTGTGAAGCTTATCTTTTTGGAAATGGCCCAGAGCCTGCGAAGAAGGCGGATGCCTGTGAAGCTGTCGCGTTTTGGAAAAGGCCCAGAGCCTGTGAAGAAGGCGAATGCCTGTGAAGCTTATCTTTTTGGAAAAGGCCCAGAGCCTGCGAAGAAGGCGAATGCCTGTGAAGCTGTCGCGTTTTGGAAAAGGCCCAGAGCCTATGAAGAGGGCCAATGCCCGTGAAGCTTGCTTCCCCCAAGAAAGGCCCGGAGCCTGTGAAGAAGGCCAACGCATGTGAAGCTCGCCGCCCGTGACACTCTCACGTAATAATGAGTTGGGGCTGTACACGCCCGGCATCGGGCGCCGGCCTCAGCCCCGGGCTCCTCCCACGCCAGTGGCAGCACTTAGCTCTGCGCTAGTGAGAAGACGTCGAAGACTAGATTAGGTGCTGGACGCGGCTTTTTCATTTGCTTTCTGTAGTTGGCTTGTCCATTCTCATTCGAAGTTTTATCGAAGTTGTTGTCGTTTTTTTGATTTGTGGCTCTTCGACCTTTCGCCCTCCTACCTCGATTTCTCTCGCGCAAGGTCTCGTGAGGGGGCAGCCTGAGCGGCCTCGCGAGTGTTTTCTGCCCTTATCGTTCAAGGTTTCCCAACCTGGGTCCACCACAGAGCGCCCAATTGTGCCTCACGGGCACCGCGACACTAAAACAGGACTGGGTCGGTCGCCTCACCGCCGAGGCTGGGAACTACCAACTCGCAGCGTAGCCCAAGACACGACACCAAATAGCGAAACAGACGATGATTAACGGCGAAGTCAAAACACGCCCCACGGGCCCCACACTACCTTGTCTTTCACGCAGGAAAAAAGAAAAAGGAAGAACAAATCAGCGCGGCTCGCCCGACACCAGCCCGCAGGGAAGACTCGAGCCGCCCGGGGCTCAGCGGACTCCCTCTCGCTTCACCGAGGCGCGACGGGCGGCGGACCGCTACCACCTCCAAGCAGGCACGACGGCGTGGGGGCTGATCGCGCGGTCGGAGGAGCCGCTGTTCAAGAAGAATCGATGAAGCTCGAGGAGCCAGCGCCCGCCGACCACGTTGCGCTGTCCTCTCCGTCATCGCCGGGGATGGGCCCCCGGCCGCGGTCGTCGTCCTCAAGGCAGCACCCAGTGCGGCGACCATCCTCCCCGAACACCCTCACGTAAAGGGTGGCATCGCCGTCGAACTTGAAGTGCAGGGTGCACCGACGGCTCAGGCCACGCGCGCCGACAAATGTCTGCCAGCCGCGAGTCAGGGCCAGGCTCCCGGCCGCGGAGACCTCCAACGAAGCCCAGGAGGCCCGACTGCAGCAGCCGCTCGCTCGAGCAGAGGCCGCCTGGGCGCCACCGGAGCTCACCTAGGAGGAAGCGAGGAAGCTGAAGCCGGGAGCAAGTCGGCTCCCCCGACCACACAACGAACTCCGGCAACACCTCCGCAGCGCGGAAGCACGGCCTAGGGGGCCGAACGGCCGAAGCGTGCCCCCCGGCCGTGGCCAGCCGTCCATCACCACGCGAGAGATCACCTCCGCGGCCGCAGGGAGTCGCCGTGGGAGCCACAGGATGTTTGCGAGGGCGGCCTCGACCGCGCTTGGGCGGGGGAGAGGCAGGCTCATCCTGGCGGGCCTTCCCCTTCTCTGCGGCCGAGAAGTTCCTCGACGGAGCCATCAAGAAGGAGGAGAAGCAAGAGGGGACAGACTGGAAGGGCACGCGCCGTTCCGTACTTAAAGCCAGAGGAGCCCAACCGCCGGCCTCCACAATCGCAGGTAATCATGACCTGCTTTGCGTGCAGGGACTTGTCAATTCGTGAAGTTGCCGAGGCGTCGTGGGACAGTGGAGACGCCCACGTCCAATCAACCGCTACGTGGCGCCCAGGCCGCGAGCTGTTAGGGAGCCAGGCGCGCCAGACTTGTCCTTCGCCTCTGCTGCCAAGACCAGGCGCGCTTTGGGCCCGGGGGCTACTGTCGGTGTTCTGGGAACGGGGGTCCCCAGACTTGCCTGCCTGCGGCTTGCGGCGTGGCTCAAAAGGGGGCCCATCACGCCCATCTTCATCAACACAAGCTCAAGACCCTCGCGAGGGGCCAAGCCTTGCGGGGCGGACGACAGGGAGCTTACTCAGGCACGGCCTCATCAGGCTGGCTCGCGAGGAGGCAGAGAGATCAAGGTGGGGTACCTCACGAGGTGCCCATGACGCAAGCCATGACGACCAAGGGCGCCAGCCGGGCGCCAGCCTGCGCAGTGTCCTCCTTTCCTCTTTGGTGCAAAGGGAGCAAGCGCAGGCGAGAGCATCAAGCAAAGACATCCATTTTTGTGCAACAAGACCAAGACCAGCCCAACGGCAGGAAGGGAGTCATTGTGGAGCCCAAGCCAAGGCCACCACCAAGTGCCTTTGACAAAGCGAGGACCAACTTTAGTCAGGATAAGTGTACCAGATGTTCCCCTTCAAAATGGCCAATTGTTGGCGCCCTTCCCGCACAATATTTGGGAAGAGGCCCAGGGCCTTCTCCTATAAATAGGACTAGCCGCGCACAGAGCTAGAGGCATCTAAGAGAGAGAGAGAGAGAGAGAGAGAGAGAGAGAGAGAAGGAGAGGAGCGACTGAACTCCTCCTAGCAGTTCATCGCCCGGCCAAGAACAGACCCTCGCGAGGCTGTTCTTCCTTGTATTGTTCATCACCATCAGCCCAAGAGGCAATCCACCACACCACAAACTAGAGTAGGGTATTACACCACAATGGTGGCCCGAACTAGTATAAACCCTGTGTCTCTTGTGTTGTTCCTTTCGTAGTTTAGATCCAAGCGAGGCGGCGGGTGCAGGTAGGTAGAGGGCGAGATCTCCGCACGCACCCCAGTGTTCGAACCTCAAGGGTCTGCCGGAACCCGAAATCCGACAGCTTTTTTCCACCGTGAGGAGTTTAAAGAAGCAGAAGCAAAGGCTTAAGGCCACACAAAACACACTCAACAGTAGATGGAACAAAGTGCTCGACAGTGAAGAAAAGTACGGTGGCAGTCGCCACACAAAGAGCTATCCAAAGCACAAGCTGCTGCCTGAATTCGATGACGAGGCTTTAGAGCCTATACAGCTGAAAAATAAAACGGCCGATCAGCCGGATCGACCACCCCGTGGCCGCGATAGGGCAGCTAACGATGTCGCACATAAGTCAGCACACGATTTATGTGAGGACTTGCACCAAAAAGCCGGTATAACCAGGTCCATCTACGGATCTGGGAAGCGCGCTCCGGCATAGAATCAAAACCGAACACTACAACCGTCAGAATGCCGTGACACATCCAAATACAGGGGTGCCGCCGACCCCCTATGCTTCACCGATGAGGTGCTGGATCATGAATTTCCAGAGGCATTCAAACCCGTGAACATAGAGGCATACGACGGAACGACAGACCCTGGGGTCTGGATTGAGGACTTTGTCCTTCATATCCACATGGCTCGCGGAGATGACCTCCACGCCGTCAAATACTTGCCCCTCAAGTTGAAGGGACCAGCTCGGCACTGGCTGAAGAGCCTACCCGAAAACTCAATTAGAAGTTGGGAAGAGCTTGAGGATGCTTTTAGGGCTAATTTTCAAGGGACCTATGTCCGACCTCCGAATGCAGACGATTTAAGTCAGATAATTCAACAGCCCGGAGAGTCAGCCCGAAAGCTTTGGAACAGATTCCTCACTAAGAAGAATCAAATTGTTGACTGCCCAGACCCCGAAGCCTTAGCGGCTTTCAAACACAGTGTCCGGGACGAATGGCTCGCCAGACACGTCAGCCAGGAAAAACCGAGGATAATGGCAGCCCTAACAAGCCTTATGACCCGCTTTTGTGCGAGCAAAGATAGTTGGCTGGCCCGTAGAGGCACCAGCGACCCAGGAACATCTGAAGTCAGGGATGGCAATGGAAAACCATGAAGCAATAAAAGCAAGCGTCGAAACAATGAAGACAGCCCAGACAACACGGCGGTAAACGCCGGATTCAGGGGCTCTCGACCCGGTCAACGAAAAAAACCATTCAAAGGCATCAGAGATGGACCGTCCAGCCTAAACAAGATTCTAGACAAATTATGTCAGATTCATGGCACCTCCAATAAACCTGCAAATCACACCAACAGAGAATGCTGGGTCTTCGAGCAGGCCGGCAAGCTAAAGGCCGAACACAAGGGAAGGGAGACACCAAGTGAAGACGAGGATGAGCCTCGCCAGCAAAACACTGGGGGACAGAAAAAATTCCCACCAGAGGTTAAAACAGTGAACATGATTCACGTAACGAAGAGGAGGAGCAAACGCGCACTCCGAGACGTATGCGCCATGGAACCTGTCACCCCCAAGTTCAACCCTTGGTCGGCCTGCCCGATCACTTTTGATCGCAGGGATCACCTGACTAGTATCCGGCACGGAGGATCGGCTGCCTTGGTACTAGACCCAATAATTGACGGATACCATCTCACCCGAGTCCTTATGGACGGCGGCAGTAGTCTTAATCTGATATATCAGGACACAATCCGCAAAATGGGGATAGACCCGACAAGAATCAGCCAAAGCAATACTAACTTTAAAGGAGTAATACCAGGCCCAGAGGCCGGCTGCACGGGCTCTCTAGTACTTGAGGTTGTATTCGGTTCTCCCGACAACTTCCGAAGTGAAAAGTTAACCTTCGACATCGCTCCATTCCGAAGTAGCTATCAAGCAATACTCGGAAGAACGGCATTTGCTCGTTTTAATGCAGTACTGCATTACGCTTACCTTAAGCTTAAGATGCCCGGTCCACGTGGCATCATCATAGTTAGCAGAAACACAGAGCGTTCCTTACGTGGGGAAGAATGTGTGGAGGCTTTAGCAGCCGAACACTGAATGACCCCTCCAACTAGAATAAATGATCGGTCATCAAGACCGCAGACACGGTTAGACGAGTCCGGCGCACCACTAGCTGTAATAGCTCAGATAAACCTGAGATTGGGTCGATGCATATACCCCCATAGGTGGTGCTAGGGGCTTCCCGCATGTAAAAAGGACTACAGTTCGGCTTGACCTTACTTAGATTGAATTTTAATGGTTTATTAAGAATAACCAGTTTTTCGCACGAAAACTCTCACCTGGGTTTTTCTCTCTTACAGATGATCATCGTGCTACACCCTTCCAGGATACGGCACAACGGAGACACAGGCGCAGACGTGCAGCATGGCCCCGTTCAAAGGTTTCTTTTTAGATTAAGACCCTGCGTAAGCCTTTCTTACTGTCTCTTGTTGCTTCACATCCTCCGGATACTCAACACAACCGAGAGGGATGCTGGCATTATTGGCATTTCACCACGTCAGACTAATGCATGTACCTGGAAATTCAGGGTTCATTATCAAGGGCGTTACTCAGCCCGGTATATGTTGTAAATTCCGAATACCTTAGGGAGTGTTCGGCATCGCGAGTTTGGCCTTATATGCATTAGCTCCGAATCATGTCTTTGGTCAATAGTTGGGTTTGCCCGGCTCCCGTGTTTTGCTACCTTACGTTTCGCTCTATTGGCTAAGGTGGCACCGGGAGAACTACTGCGATTGTGCCCTGGTTCATCTAGATGAGAACCTAAGTAGAGAAAGCCGAAAACTGACTGTCATGATAAAGCGCGAGACTGGTCAACCACTCGAGGACTCAGCGGAATCTTCGCGATTCCTCCGCATTAACGAAGGACCGGCTTCCTGGTCATGTATGTACGCGCACCGTATTCGGATGAGCGCGGAAGTACCAGGGGCTATATAGCAGCCTCACCGTCAAACTCCTATGGCTAAGTGAAAGTGTTAAAGCAATATAGTCTGATTGCCTTGTTCACCGCACTATCACCTCCTTAATGGACCAAGACGTTGGATCAAGTGTGAATACGCGCTTATCCAAACACACCCACATTATATGCGTGGGGGCTGAAGCCGACGACTGCAAACTTTCAGGTTATATACATACATAAACGACCGCACAGGAGGCATCATAATACTTTCAGCCAAAAGTATAAACACAACCTTTATAATCCAAATAGCATCGTTTTTACAATTGGGATACATGTCAATCGAACATGATACTCTTCGAGCACTGAGCCTCTATTAAGCGGGTGCCTTCTAGCACTTCTTCAAAATAGTGCTCGGCCGAGACCTGGCCTACGGCCAGACCCCGGGTGGCAATAGCCATGGCCTCCATCTCTGCCCAGTATGTCTTAACACGGGCAAGAGCCATCCGCGAACCCTCTATGCACGCCAACCTCTTTACAACATCGATATGCGGCACAACACCAAGGAATCGTTGCACTAAACCAAAATAACTATTCGGCCTTGGTCCTTCCGGCCAAAGATGATCCACGACAGACCTCATGGCAAGCCCGGACAACCTATGGAGCTCAGCCCAATCGGCCATTTGCTCATTTAACAACAGCGGACGAGTTGGAGCACTGAACTGCGACCAGAACAACTTTTCCACTTCGTGATCTTTTTGATCTTTGAAAAACTCAGTCGCATCACCAGCACTCGTTACCACGTCCAAGTACGCGTCTACACCACTCCATAATTGATCCAGAGGGGCATACTTCGGATCTCCAAGCTTCGTCCGCAACAAAAAGGGCTTCCCAGTCGTGATATCTCCGGCTTGACGAAGCTCCTCCTTCGCCGCTTTGATATTAGAGCGGGTTTCCTTGGCTGCTACCATGGCTTTGTTCAGGTCCGCCGTTTTCGCTTGGCTTTCCTTTTCAGCAAGCTCATACCTGTCGGTGGCATCCTTCAGCTCAATAGCCATCTTGGCTATTTTATCTTCGCTCTGGCGATGAGCAGCTTGTTCGGCTCTTAACTCCTCGGCCGCCTTTAGGGCGGCCGCATCACTTCTCCTGGCTTGTTCCTTGGCTCAGGCAAGCTCCGCCCAAAGGGTCTCCACGCCGGCAGCTCCATCTGCAGTCACAACATATTATAGATACTAGCATCATGCTCCTCTTAATATTTGTTGACCACCGGAGAATACATACCCTGTGCCTCGTCAAGCCGCTTATTTACAAGCACGATGTCGGCATCTGCCGATCAAGTTGCCGCCTCAGTTCGGCAAACTCACCAGTCCGGCCAGCCACCGGACCCTCAACCGCCTGCACAGGAAAGAAGCATGATCATTACCTGGGACTATGAAGTCAGGACCCCGATTCCAAGTCACATCGATCTAGCCGGTAACACCTCATATCACTTTGCGGCATCACGCACGGTATTCCCACGGGTGTCGCCCTACCATGGCCCGGGACCGTTTGTGCTTTGGCTCACGTATATGATAGTGTCGCTAGCATCCATATGACAGAGAACCCGGGCCGACATGACTAGTCATGAACCCAAAGTGGCACTAACTTACGGGGACAGGCATACATGAATCAACATCGAGCATGTCGGTTAGCAGCGTGCGAATCCGGGCTGTAGCACTGGGCTAACAACACTCTGGTCAGCCGGGCTGTAGCAGGCTAGGCAGGACTCCGGATGTCACCGCGTGACATTTCCCCGAAGGGAAAGACACATGAACGAAGTGAATCACATGTCGGCCAGTCAAGTGTTCCGGAGCAATAGTGTTGGGCTAGCAGGACTCCGGTGAACCGGGCTGTAGCGGACTACTATGGCTCATGGAAGCACAAGACTACATTTCCCCATAAGAGAGGCTACCAAAGATAAACAACTAGGTTGTCGGATCCCACACATACCAAGCATTTCAATCATACACACAATATGCTCGATATGTGTAAATACAACATGGCATCACAACAAAACTCTACGACTCAAAGTATTTATTCATTAGGCTCCGAGGAGCCAAGTATTACAAACATGGGTCTCATGACCCCAACATACAGAGCATACAAACAACAACCACATGCGGAAGCTTAACTTGTCTGAGTACAGACAACTACAAATGAAGAAGGCTATGAAGCCTGACTATCTACAAGACCCTGCCGAGGGCACAATATCGTAGCTGAGGTAACAAGCTAAACGTGAAGTCCATGCGGTACTACTTGCGAGACTGACGTCTCTCTGCAAAAACATAAAATAGGCAAACGTGAGTACAAATGTACCAAGCAAGACTTACATCAGAACTAACTACATATGCATCGGTATCAACAAAGGGGGTAGTGGAGTTTAACTGCAGCAAGCTAGCTTTGACTCAGTGGCTAACCTGAACTACGGCTGCAAGCAACTCTTTTGAGGTGGCGCACACGAGTCCACATATTCACCAATCAATACACCACTATGGATCCGCTCCCGTCTACCTACGAGAACGCCATCCATAGCACTCACGCTTATCTTGCGCATTTCATAGTATCCACTTCAAGTTATCTATGAACTGTTATAGGCAAGCCAGAAGTCCATTACCGCGGACGCGGCTATTCGAATAGATCATTTATAACCCTGCAGGGGTGTACTTCTTCACACATGTTTCCACCACTTAGCGTCTGCACACGACATGTGCTCGGCAGACTTCAAGCGAAAGCCGACGTGGGTGTAGACCATGACCTACCTAAACACTCAAGTGTCTAGTCAAGGTTTATCGCCTATCCAGGTTCCATCCGCAGGGAGTCCAGCCGAGGTTTCCACATATGGCCCCGAACGATGTGTGCAGGGTTCCCGAGACACCAAACGGGCGCCCGGTACACCGTGCCACGTGCCTACCGAATCACAGCCACCCCTCAGGTCAGCACTGCGCACGGCCTCCAGCATACTACAAACACCAAAAACTACTTGCAACTCCTAGATAGAGGACTAGGGTGGTTAAGAAGTCGAGCGGGGTCATATTTCAGGGCCCATCGTGTGGTAGTAGCTGTTACATGGATCACAAAGACAGAACTCAGTTCCTGAGGACGGCTTCAATGAGACAACCCACCATGTACTCCTACATGGCCTCTCACCGCTCCCTTTACCAAATCGTGTTCACACACTTAGCTCACACACAGTAGGACATGTTCATCACCATTCCAATTCATTGTAGCGACCAGACCTCAAACAGTCTGATCTCCGTGCTTTAGTGTCATCCCTGGATCAGTAATGCTGACACACACAGTACTTGAAGGATTTATAACAGAGTAGCAATCACACACTTATTACATCGAATGTCTCAAAAGTGAACTTATTACAATAAATATGGCTTAAGGCCATCTAATAACAGGGGAAGGCTTGGAAGATAAGCGAGTCCATCAACTCCAACGGCATCACTGAGTATAGAACCATGACTTAAGGCACCTTACTCGTCGTCTGAAAAATCAGCAACATGAACATTTGTCACGCCCAAGATGCGACCCTATCCTAAAGTAACTCGAAGGTCCCACCAAGGATAGAAGCGCATCTTGAAGACGCTTTTGCAAGGTGGATATCATTACATCAACATTACATAATAGTGGGGATACATACATAAGGCACAAACGCCCCAAGAATACATCAACATCATACAAGAGATCAACATCCGACTACGGATGAAACATGAACAGAAACTCAAACGACATCCACCCTGCTATCCCAGGCTGCCGACCTGGAACCTATCCCCTGATCGAAGAAGAAGCAGAAGAAGAACTCCAAAACAAGCAAACATCGCTCTCGCGTCATGACCATCGCAGAACCTGTACCTGCAACTGGTGGTGTAGTAATCTGTGAGCCACGAGGACTCAGCAATCCCATTACCATGGGTATCAAGACTAGCAAAGCTTAAAAGGGGTAGGAAAGGGGTAAAGTGGTGAGGTTGCAGCAGCGACTAAGCATGTATGGTGGCTAACATACGCAAATGAGAGCGAGAAGAGAAACAAAGGAATGGTCGTCAACTAGTAATGATCAAGAAGTGATCCTGAACTCCTACTTACGTCTGACATAACCCAGAAACCGTGTTCTCTTCTAGATCAACCCCGAAAAGAGACACTCACGGTTACACACATGATTGGTGTATTTTAGAAGAGTTTACTTCAAGTTTACTACAACCGGATATTAACAAATTCCCATCTGCCACATAACCGCGGGCACAACTCTCGAAAGTTTATACCCTGCAGGGGTGTCCCAACTTAGCCCATGATAAGCTCTCGCGATCAACGAAGGATATTCCTTCTCCCCGGGAAGACCCAATCAGTCTCGGAATCCCGGCTACAAGACATTTCGACAGTAATAAAACAAGACCAGCAAAGCCGCCCGGATGTGCCGACAAATCCCGATAGGAGCTGCACATATCTCGTTCTCAGGGCACACCGGATGAGCACTCCGTACAACTCAAACCAGGCCTCAAGTTTCCCCGAGGTGGCGCTGCAAAGGACTCTAGTTTGGACCAGCACTCGAAGAAGAACTGGCCCGGGGGGCTAAAATAAAGATGACCCTCGGGCTCCGGAAACCCAAGGGAAATAAAAGGGCATAGGTGAGGCAAATGGTAAAACCAATGTTGGGCCTTGCTGGAGGAGTCTTATTCAAAGCGAACTGTCAAGGGGGTCCCATAAATCACCCAACCGCGTTAGGGACGCAAAATCCGGGAACATAATACTGATATGACGAAAACTAGGGCGGCAAGAGTGGAACAAAACACCAGGCATAAGGCCGAGCCTTCCATCCTTTACCAAGTATATAGATGCATTAATTAAATAAGAGATATTGTGATATCCCAACAAAAACATAATCCAACGTGGAGCAAACTTCATCTTCACCTGCAACTAGCAACGCTATAAGAGGGGCTGACCAAAATCGGTAACATAGCCACACAACGGTTTGCTAGGAAGGGTGACAAAGGTTAGAGGGTCATGGCAATTTGGGAGGCTTGATAAGCAAGTGATAGGTAACGCAACGTAGCGATAGAACGAAGCAACTAGCATAGCAATGATAGTAATGAGATCCAAGGTGACGGTCATCTTGCCTGAAATCCCGCAAGGAAGAAGAACGAGTCCATGAAGAAGATGAAGCCACGAAGACAGAACCAAGCGTGAGCGAACGAATCCTCACGATCGCAACGAAACGGGAACTATCGAGAAGAAGCACACAACATGGTAAACACACCACACATAGACAAGACATGATGCACACCCAAGTATGATGCATGACAAGACTACATGAAGCTACTCATGGCAAGAGATGATGCAAACAAGAACAACACATCAAAGCAAGTTGAAATGAGGCCGGAAACAACATATAACAAATCGGGTAAGTCCTCATATGCAAATTTCAAAATTGGTCCAGATCGGAATAAACCTTATGTTCAAGTTGTTAAACAGCAAGTTAAGATGCAGCAAGATGATCTACACGAGATTCTAGTCAAGTTACATATAAATTTCATTAGATTTGGAACTACGGCCTAGAAGATATGAGCAAAACAAGTTAAACATGGCATTGATGCAAAATGCATTCAAACATCAAGCAAACACTCTCAAAACATGTATGCAACAAGATAATATGAAACTACATGCAGAATCAAGCAAGTTTCATATAGAGCACACTCAAAACGGAGCAACGGATCAACACATACACTCTATACAAGTTTAAAGGACAAACTGTCCAAAACAACAACTAGGCATCTTACAAGCATCAAAACAACATGCTACATCACCTCAAAGTGAAAACAAAAGGCATGGGCATTAATTACAGGTAAAGCATGACAAAACATGAACACTGAACTATCTCCAGAAAGCACTAGAAGATGCTCAAAAGCACATGGCAAGATTGCAAATAATAACAGTTTCAGACTTAGCAGAAAATAACATCAGGTTAAAATGTTTAGAGCTATCAAACAGTATGTTACAGGAACTTACCATCGCAAAAAAAGGCATGGAATGAATCTACTAAATGCATAGAACAAAAGTCCTTTACTGACCATGAGCCAAAAAGGATCAGAAGATATTATGACACCCATGTAAACATAGCAAGTTATATTACAGATTCATACATGGCAGGAACAACAATAAGTAGGCATGTTTACGAGCTCGATGCACTCACTACGAGGCATTGCACGACAAACTAAGCATACACCCAGAAACTAGACATGACATGTAAGCTATACATGGAAAGAACAACAACATAGTATGCACGGATCAGCAACAACAAGCTAGGCAAAATTGCTAAACATGTTAACAATCTGCCAAGAAAATTTTATAGCAAAAGTAGAGCTAGATTAAGACATGATAGATCACTCTATAATTGCAACCAGAGGCATAAATGGATATATCATAACCATATGTTCAAAACATACTTACTGAAGTATCTCAAAATATGCATGGATCTCTCGGTAGCATCAAGTTTACATGGCATAAAAATAACAGCAGAACAGGGACTGAAATCAGCAACATCACGAAGCCTAGTTTGCATGCTTGTTCTAGTCACCACATAGATCACAAAAATACATGGCATACACCCCTGGAAAGATGGCATGCATAGTTTAAAACACATGTAGAGCTCATGCTCATAGGATGCACACATCAAATGCAACAAAAATGACAAATCATCAAGTTATAACAGTTTCAGCAGGTTAACATCATATAGCACTCTTGCAACGATGATTCGGGCGTCAACAACAGCTCAAATGAACATGATGCAATGGAATGAAATGAATAGCATCTCACATCGAACATTTTGATATATTACACGCACATAACGGAGCTACATGCACAGAGATATGATGCAATGAACATGGCAATAGAATGTAGAGATCTCAGGGACTTGGGATATTTTCGGGGTCAACCTCGTGGAAACTGGATCTGCACAGATTCCGAGGCGGCGGCGGATCTCGCCGGATCTCCACCGGAGAAGAGGCGACGGTGGACGGAGTTGGCCGGATCCGGTGGATCCCGACGGCGGAGGGCGGTAGGGAGACGCGGAGGCCCGCGGGCAGCTCCGGTCGGTGAAGGCGAAGGGGCGGCCGGCGCGGAGGAGCTCGGCTCAAGGGGGCGCCGAGGCGGCGGGCGGACTTCATGGGCGGCGGCCGACGGCGAGGCGGGCTCTTGGGACGCCAGCGGCGGGCGGGCAGGCTCGGGGATCGCGCCATGAGGCGGGGTACCAAGGCTGTGTGGGCTTCGCGGCGTGTGTGGAGAGAGAGAGGGAGGCACGGGCTGAGGGACACGTGCCGGGGGAGGATTGGTTGCGGGAGGCGGTGGACATGTCCATCGGCGGCGGGGAGATGTCCGGCGGCGCGAGAGGAAGAAGGCTAGGGTTTCATCCGCGAAAAATGGAAGGGGAGGGCATATTTATAGGTAGAGGGAGCTAGGAGAGTCCAAATGAGGTGCGGTTTACGGCCACGCGATCGTGATCGAACGGCGGAGAGGATGGAGGGGGTTAGGATGGCTTTTGGGCCACTTTGGAAGGGGTGTTGGGCTGCAAATAAAAGAGGCTTTTGCGGTTACCCGGTTAACCGTTGGAGTATCAAACGACCTCCAAATGGCATGAAACTTGACAGGCGGTCTACCGGTGGTATAGCATGGCCGCTTGGCAAACCTCGGGCCATTCCGAGAAAGTTTAACATCCGCACACGAAAAGAGGCAAAAGGGGGCGCCGGGGGACATAGGAGTGCCGGATTGCAAAACGGACAACGGGGAAAATGCTCGGATGCATGAAACGAACACGTATGCACAATGAGATGCACATGATGACATCGTAAAAATGCAGATGATGACATGGCAAAGAGAGACATGCAAGCACATGACATGGCAATGACGGCAAATAACTGACGGACACCTGGCGCATCGAATCCGGGGCGTTACAACATTGCGGCCCAAAAACGGGTCAGCACATGGAATATGCTGGCAATGTAACACATAGAGAGTAATGAACAGAAATAGGCTATACTACATGCATATATGGCTGGTGGAAAGCTCTATGGTTACAATTTTGTGCAAATCCAATTTTTCCCTACTGCAAAGAAATAAATTTTATTTAACTATCCTGGTGGTTGTTAAACATTGGGAGTGTAGACACCCTCTCAATCCCAATTAAGCATCATCATTAAAAGCCAACAAAATTAATTAAAGTAACATGATGAGATTCACATGATAATCCAGGTACTAGATACTCAAGATGTCCATAACCGGGGACACGGCTAACCATGATTAGTTTATACACTCTGCAGAGGTTTGCGCACTTTTCCCCACAAGACTCGATCTCCTCCATTGGGATTCTCGCACTACATGGTGTTTGAGAAACGGATGATCGAGGGATAGTCTTTCAGAAGCGCTAGCACCTTATGATCGGATAGACAGTTACACCTACTTTCCCCTACATCTGCTAGTCTACCACTGTAAGAGTTCGCATGACTTAATCAACTATGCTAGAGCCCATAGTAGCTTGTGGCTGCACACGGAAGTTTCTAGCATGAATAATCTCAAGATCCCCTTGAGACTGGGTGGCGGTCCATAAAGAAAAACAACAGGTAATCGCTGGAATACCCAGGTGCCTCAATCCACCCAGATGTGTGTTAAAGTTGCCACCTTATGTAAACCATTAAATAACAATCTCACATTTGTCATGGATACACTCACCCAATCCACGTCCACTAGCGTAGCATGGCATAAGCAAACGTAGAAGTAACTCCCAAGGGTTTGATAATAAAACAGGTAATAGGTACTACCTCATCTACTTCCCAAAATCCACATATTAATCAGATCCTAATCATGCAATTGTTTGAGGATTGATCTAATGCAATAAAATTGGGTAGTAAAGAGGTATGATCAAAGTGTTACTTGCCTTGCTCATGATCCGTGAAACCTAGAGATTCGAAGTAGCAAGCGGCGCACTCCAGGTACTCTATCGCGAACAAACAAGCATACAATAAGCACTCATCCAATGCACATGTAAAACTCAAATAAGAGAACTAACCAGAAAGTTCAACTAAGAACTCCGGTTTCCAAAAAGAATCAAGTCAAACGAAGCAACGAAAGTCAAACGGCAAAAGAAACAAGCTTCATTTACTAATCTGGACCTAAATAAATTTTACAGAAGCAAAAACTGGTTTGAGTTGGTTAAACGGAAAGAGGGTTTCGAGTCGAAACTCTAGGCGCTTGAATCGCCTGATTCCGATAAACGAGCGAAAAGTTATACTAAAACGAAAATCGGATCAGAAATCACGATCGAAAATAATCGCGGAAAATCCGAGAAAAGAAAAAGATTTAACGAACAGCTAACGAATCGAACGTTCGCTGTCTCATGACTAAACAACAAAAACCGTTCAGAAGAACGTGCAGATTTAACGTCCGCTAAATAAACTAAACCAGGAGAAAAAAATAAACCGGTCTAAAAAAATAAACCGGGATCCTAAAAAAAATAAACCGACAGTTTTCTCTCGAAAACCGAGGGGGCGACGGGGTCTATTTCTGGCGGGTTAACGGCGGCGGCGGGGCGGGTGGCTCCGGCGGCGGCGGGGTCCGCGGTGGCGATTGTTCGGCGACAGTGGGTCGGCAACAAGTGAACGGCAGGCGGCGGAGGCGGCGGTGCGGATTGCGGGCGGCGGCGACGACTGGCTAGGGCGGCGACGGGGCTAGGGTTTGGGGTGGGCTGGGGTGGGCTCGGGCACTATATAAAGGGGGGCAGGCCAGGGGAGTCGTGGCCGAATACGGCCCGAGGTCGGTTCTCGTTTAAAAAAACATTACGCGTAGAAAAACAAAAAAATACTAAACTGACTCCAAAAATCCCGAAATAAATTTTGCCCGACTTCTAAAATCAAGCCGGACAAGATGAACATTTATTTGGGTCCTAAATGCAATTTTTAAAAACACGCATTTTTCCTAAATTCAAATAAAATAGCAATAAACTCCAAAATAAAATCTTATTTGATTTCATTATTAAATCCTCAATATTTCTTTATTTTGGGAAAGTCATTTTATTCCCTCTCTCAAATTTTTATAATAGAAATAATTGAAGATAAAATAATTAAAATCAAATGATCCTATTTTCAAAATTTGAGAAGACTCAAATATGAAAATAACGAAATCCCCAACTCTCTCCGTGGGTCCTTGAGTTGCGTAGAATTTCTGGATCAGGCCAAAAGCAATAAAATATGATATGCAATGATGATCTAGTGTATAACATTCCAAATTGAAAATTTGGGATGTTACAAACTGACCCCCCTTAAGATGAATCTCGCCCTCGAGATTCGGGTTCGGTAGAAAATAGATGAGGGTGGTCCATCAGCAGATCTTCCTCTCGCTCCCAGGTGGCTTCATCCTCGGTGTGGTGGCTCCACTGAACTTTACAGAACTTGATAACCTTGCTGCGAGTGACTCGTCTGGCATATTTGAGAATCTTGACTAGTTTCTCCTCATAGGTCAAATCACTATCTAACAGAATTTCTTCCAGCGGCACTGTATCTCTTAGCGGTATATCATCCATCTCTGCGTGGCACTTCTTCAACTGGCAAACATGGAACACATCGTGAACTCCTGACAATCCTTCGGGCAATTCCAATTTGTAAGCAACTTCTCCAATGCGTTCCAAAACTTTGCATGGTCCCACAAAACGTGGTGCTAACTTTCCCTTAACTCCAAAGCGCTTAACTCCTCGAAGTGGAGATACACAAAGATAAACTCTATCTCCGACTTCATAAACTGTCTCCTTACGTTTAGAATCTGCATAGCTCTTCTGCCTGGACTGGGCTACCTTGAGCCTATCGCGAATCAACTTCACCTTCTGTTCAGACTCCTTAATCAAATCTGGTCCAAACAACTGGCGGTCTCCAACTTCATCCCACAACAACGGTGTCCTGCACCTCCTTCCGTACAGAGCTTCGAAAGGGGCCATCTTCAAACTGGACTGATAACTGTTGTTGTAAGAGAACTCCGCATATGGCAAATGGTCGTCCCAACTAGATCCATAATCTAGCGCACAAGCTCTTAGCATGTCCTCCAGAATCTGGTTTACTCTCTCGTCTCGTCCATCTGCTCGGATGAAAAGTCAGATCAACTCTAGTCTGGTACCTAAAGTTTCGTGCAACTGATTCCAGAACTTTGAGGTAAACTGGGTTCCTCTATCTTATACAATGCTCATCGGAACTCCATGCAGACATATGATCCTGGTCATGTATATATTTGCTAACTTAGCACTGGTGTAAGTGGTCTTCAGTGGGATGAAATGAGCTACTTTCGTCAAATGATCGACTACAACCCATATCGAGTCATAGCCTGAACGGGTCCTGGGCAATCCCGTGATAAAATCCATGCCTAGCTTATCCCACTTCCATTTGGGTATCGGCAATGTCTGTAGCAATCCTGCTGGCTTCTGATGCTCTGCCTTCACTCTCTGACATACATCACATACTGCTACATACTCCGCAATATCCTTCTTCATTCCGGTCCACCAGAAAGTGTCTTTCAAATCCAAATACATCTTGGTATTCCCTGGGTGAATTGAGTACGACGAATCATGGGCCTCTTGCAAAATCAACTTCCTGATCTCCGGATCATTAGGCACATAAACGCGGTCCTCAAACCATAAGGTATCGTGTTCATCCCCACGAAATCCTTTAGCATTTCCTTTGCTCATCTTCTCCTTTATAGAGGCAATCTCCTTGTCATTCTTCTGAGCTTCTCAGATCTTATCCATCAAAGTAGACAGAATCTCCAATGCTGCTACATAGCCTCTCGGAACTATCTCCAAACATAGCTCTCGAAGATCCTCGGCTAACACCTTTGGTAACTCTTCGGTCAAGAGTGTGTTGACATGGCTCTTGCGGCTCAACGCGTCAGCTACTACGTTAGCCTTTCCGGGATGATAATGCAATCTCATATCATAATCCTTGATGAGCCCCAACCATCTCGTTTGTCTGAGATTCAACTCGTTCTGCGTGAAGATGTACTTCAAACTCTTGTGATCCGTGTACACCTCACAATGGTTTCCGATGAGAAAATGTCTCCACGTCTTCAATGCGTGCACAACGGCTGATAACTCCAAATCATGTGTAGCATAATTGAACTCATGGGGCTTAAGCTTTCGTGAGGCATACGAAACAACTTTTCCCTCCTGCATAAGCACTGCTCCAAGTCCTCGACGTGAAGCGTCGCAATACACCTCATAATCCTTGCGCTGATCTGGCAGAATCAACACTGGTGATGTAACCAAACGTTTTTTCAACTCCTGGAAACTAGCCTCACATTCTTTAGTCCATTTGAACTTGGTATCCTTCTTGAACAACTCCGTCATAGGTTTTGCAATCTTCGAGAAATTCTCAACGAATCTCCGGTAGTATCCTGCAAGTCCAAGAAAACCCCGGATCTCTCCAACTGTTGTTGGTGTTACCCAATTTGTCATAGTGACAACCTTGGTGGGATCTACTGCTATTCCTTCTCCGGATATAACATGTCCGAGGAATCCAACTTCCTTCAGCCAAAACTCACATTTGCTGAACTTGGCGTAAAACTGATGTTCTCTGAGCTTCTCAAGTACTAAACGCAAATGCTCCTTATGCTCTTCTTCATTCTTTGACTAGACCAAAATATTGTCAATGAACACCACGACGAACTTATCTAGAAACTCCATAAACACCTTGTTCATCATGTTCATGAAATATGCAGGTGCGTTAGTCAGACCAAATGACATAACGGTATACGCATACAGCCCGTACCTGGTGGTAAAAGCCGTCTTAGGTATATCCTACTCTCTAATCTTCAACTGATGGTATCCTGATCGCAAATCCATCTTGGAAAATACCTTAGCTCCTTGCAACTGGTCAAACAAATCGTTGCTCATTGGCAGTGGGTACTTGTTCTTGATTGTCACTTCATTCAATCCTCGATAATCAACAACCATCCTCAACGATCCATCTTTCTTCTCCACTAGAAGTACTGGCGATCCCCAAGGTGAAGTACTTGGGCAAATAAAGCCTTTATCCAGTAACTCCTTAATCTGCTTCTTAATTTCCTCCAAATCTTGTGCGGGCATCCGGTACGGTCTCTTATATATCGGCCCTGTGCCTGGCAAGAGCTCAATCAAAAACTCAATGTCTCTATTCGGTGGCATTCCTGGCAACTCCTCTGGAAATACATCAGGGTAATCCTTCACCACTGGTACTTCCTCCTGCACAACTCCTGATAAGGAATTTACTTGTATCCTCTTCGGCTCATGTCTTGATACATACTTGATTCATCTCCCTTCCGGGGTGGTAAGCAAAATCGACTTACTAACGCAATCGATGTTTCCTCCATACATCGATAGCCAATCCATACCCAGAATCACATCCAAACCTTGCGATTCCACAATGATTAAATCCGAGGGGAAAACATGCCTACCTATACTCAATGGCACTTGAAAACATCCTCGATTGGCCATATACTCTGCTCCTGGTGAGCTTACTAACGTAGGTGTTCTAAGAACCTTGGTGGGCAGTTTATACTTATCCACAAATCCCCTTGATATGTAGGAATGCGATGCATCAGTATCGAAAAGAACGATTGCAGTAAATGACTTAACCAAAAACTTACCTATTACTGCATCTGGCTGGGCTTCAACCTCCTCCACGTTAACATGGTTCACCTATCCCCTCTTGAAAGGGTTCGGCTTCTTCCCAGAGCTTCCATTGCCATTTCCATTCTGGGCTTCAGGACATTCATTGAAATAATGTCCATTCTTCTGACACTTATAGCAAGTGACTTGGCTCAGGTCTCTCTTGGCTGGGGTTGATGGGTTGGTATGGTTCTGACCATTGCTTCCCCCATTCCCATTACCATTCTTGGGGCCATTATGATTATGCGAACTCCCTCCTCCATGGGTATGCTGAAAATGTCCTCCCGATTTCGGGGTAAAACGTGGCTTCTGCTGAGCTCCAGAATTGTACTTCCCTTGTCCATACTTCCTCTTGCGGTTCTCAATCTGCTGCTGCTTCCCTTCAATCATAAGAGCACGATCTACCAATTCCTGGTAGTTGTTGAAAGTTTCTACCGTCAACTGCATGCTCAGCTCATCATTCAGTCCTTCCAGAAACTTCTCCTGCTTAGCTGCATCCGTAGCAATGTCATGTGGGGCATAATATGCTAACTTACTAATGTCATCCACATACTGGCCAACTGTCCGTCCTCCTTGGCGCAAGTTACGAAACTCACGCTTCTTCATGGCCATAGCTCCTACTGAAACATGGGCAGTATGGAAAGCCCGCTGAAACTGATCCCATGTGACAGTGTGGATAGGATAAGTGGCTGTGAAATTCTCCCACCATGATGCTGCGTGTCCTTCAAGCTGATGTGTGGCAAAATGCACCTTTTCCGCATCTGTGCATCCTGAAGTTGTCAACTCCCTTCCTGTCTTGCAGCGCCAATCATCTGCAACTATTGGCTCGGTGCTACTGGAGAACACCGGCGGATTCAGTCTAAGAAAACGGGTTAAGTGATCAACAGGTGGTGGCGGTGGTGGGTTGTTGTTGTTGTTGTTGTTGTTGTTTTTTTTGTTGTTGTTGTTGTTGTTGTTGTTGTTGTTGTTGTTGTTGTTGTTGTTGTTGTTCCCCTGATTCTGATTCCGGACTAGCAACTGCATCAACGCATTCTGCTGCTGGATCGACTGAGTGAGCTCCGGTGGGAAAGCAAATCCATTGTCACGTCTCGGAGGCATCTGTGGGTTTAGAAAAGATGAGAAAATAGAAAAGAATGAGGTCTAGAGAGAAAACACTACCCATATGCACATGAGGCAAATGCAAACAAAATCACTTCATTCAATTCAAACAAGGGCATACAATGGTCTAACTATCGTTATAAAAGTGCTCGGACTATACTAGCTACATGGGGGAATACTACTATTGTTATGGTGGTCGACTAGAAAAATTGCTCCGATGAAGACTCCATGATATCCGCTCCAGCTTCATCAACATAGTCATCATCGCTGTCGTCTGGGTCCGAGTCGGTGTCGTCGATGATGATGTAGTTCTCCCGGCAAGTGGAATTGTCATCTTCTCCTCCTGGCGCGGGGTCTCCCATGAAAACTCCTAGCTTCCTGGTCAGGTCGTCATTCTTCTCCACTAATACTTCGATTTCCTCCATATAATCTTCGCATGTAGCCTTGAGTTCTTCCTCCAGCTCCGTGATCCTTGTGATCGCCTTCTTCAGATCTATCATGCCTGCGCACATCTGGTTCTCCTGGTGTCGAATGTGCTGGTTTAACTCCTGGATAAAAGCTGCGATTGATCTATCCTTCCTGGTGCTGATCATCTCCCATTGAACATCTCGGCGCCCACAAATCTGGTAGATAGTGTCCTTGAGATCATTGTGGTAAACTTCTCCAATGCGTCCAATGGTGATGTGGTCTACCATACTCTTTCCTAGATGGGCTCAGTGACTGGCCCGAATGTCCTTCCTGGAACTTGAACTTGAATCATCCAGCGCTCCTCATCAGGTAAAGTGGCGTTGTAGGTCCCGGTGAAGCTTGGTACTCCGATGTTCATGTATCTAGTGACTTCCTTCAAGTAGAGTCCAAAGGGTGTATCTTCATCCGGTTGCGTGAACTTCTTCCTTGCATCCGCCATCCTAAAAGAGTAGAAAAGATGAGGAGTCAGAAATGAGAAGAGTGAGTAGTGATCTAGGGCTTTTAGCTTAGTGGTTGTGTCCTACAGTCAGCGTGTGCTCCGATACCATCTTGTAGCGACCAGACCTCAAACTGTCTGATCTCTGTGCTTTAGTGTCATCCCTGGATCAGTAATGCTGACACGCACAGTAATTGAAGGATTTATAGTAGAGTAGGAATCACACACTTATTACATCTAATGTCTCAAAAGAGAACTTATTACAATAAATATGGCTTATGGCCATCTAATAACAATAACAACGGAAGGCTTGGAAGATAAGCGAGTCCATCAACTCCAACGGGATCACTGAGTATAGAACCACGACCTAAGGCACCTTACTCGTCGTCTGAAAAATCTGCAACATGAACGTTGCAGCCCGAAAACGGGCCAGCACATGGAATATGCTGGCAATGTAACACATAGAGAGTAATGAATAGAATTAAGCTATACTACATGCATATATGGCTGGTGGAAAGCTCTATGGTTACAGTTTTGCGTAAAGCCAATTTTTCCCTACTGCAAAGAAATACATTTTATTTAACTATCATGGTGGTTATTAAACATTGAGAGTGTAGACACCCTTTCAATCCCAATTAAACATCATCATTAAAACCCAACAAAATTAATTAAAGTAACCTGTTGAGATTCACATGATAATCCAAGTACTAGATACTCAAGATATCCATAACCGGGGACACGGCTAACCATGATTAGTTTATACACTCTACAGAGGTTTGCGCACTTTTCCCCACAAGACTCAATCTCCTCTGTTGGGATTCTCGCACTACATGGTGTTTGAGAAACGGATGACCGAGACATAGTCTTTCAGAAGCGCTAGCACCTTATGATCGGGTATACAGTTACACTTACTTTCCCCTACATCTGCTAGTCTACCACTGTAAGAGTTCGCATGACTTAATCAACTATGCTAGAGCCCATAGTAGCTTGTGGCTGCACACAGAAGTTTCTATCATGAATAATCTCATGATCCCCTTGAGCCTGGGTGTCGGTCCATAAAGAAAAACAACATGCAATTGCTGGAATACCCAGGTGCCTCAATCCACCCAGATGTGTGTTAAAGTAGCCACCTTAAGTAAACCATTAAATAACAATCTCACTTCTGTCATGGATACACTCACCCAATCCACATCTACTAGCGTAGCATGGCATAAGCAAACGTAGAAGTAACTCCCAAGGGTTTGATAACAAAACAGGTAATAGGGACTACCTCATCTACTTCCCAAAACCCACATATTAATCAGATCCTAATCATGCAATTGTTTGAGGATCGATCTAATGCAATAAAACTGGGTAGTAAAGAGTTATGATCAAAGTGTTCATTGCTTTGCTGATGATCCGTGAAACCTAGAGATTCGAAGTAGCAAGAGGCGCACTCTGGGTACTCTATCGCAAACAAACAAGCATACAATAAGCACTCATCCAATGCATAGGTAAAACTCAAATAAGAGAACTAACCATAAAGTTCAACTTAAGAACTCCGATTTGCAAAAAGAATCAAATCAAACGAAGCAACGAAAGTCAAACGGCGAAAGAAACAAGCTTCGTTTACTAATCTGGACCTAACTAAAATTTTACAGAAGCAAAAACTTGTTTGAGTTGGTTAAACAAAAAGAGGGTTTCGAGACGAAACTCTAGGCGCTTGAATCGCCTGATTCCGGTAAACGATTGAAAAGTTATACTAAAACGAAAATCGGATGAGAAATCGCGATCGAAAATAATCACGGAAAATCCGAGAAAAAGAAAAACGGACGAACAGGCTAACGAACGAACGTTCGCTGTCTGCGGCTAAACAACGAAAACCGTTCGTTAAAACGAACATACGGACAAACGTCCGCTAAATAAACTAAACCAGGAGAAAAAAATAAACCGATCTAAAAAAATAAATCGGGTTCCTAAAAAAACCGACATTTTCTCTCGAAAACCGCGTCGGCGACGGGGTCTACCTCCGGCTGGTCTACGGCGGCGGCTGCGGGTCAACGGGCGGTGGCGGCGGTCGGCTCGGGGGTGGGTATTCGGCGGCGCGGCGGAATGGGCGGCGGCAATGATGGCAAGCGGCAAGCAGCGGCAACCGGCGGCGGATCACGGCAGCGGTGGCGGCTGGCTAGGGCGGCGGGGCTAGGGTTTGGGGTGGGCTGGGGTGGGCTCGGGCGCTATATAAAGGGGGCAGGCCAGGGGAGTCCTTCCCGAATACGGCCCGAGGTCGGTTGGCGTTTTTTTTTAAAACATTACACGAAAAAAAAAATACTAAACGGTCTCCAAAAATCCCGAAATAAATTTCCCCGACTTCTAAAATCAAGCCGGACAAGATGAACATTTATTTGGGGCCTAAATGCAATTTTGAAAAAACACGCATTTTTTCTAAATTCAAATAAAATAGCAATAAACTCCAAAATAAAATCTTATTTGATTTTATTATTAAATCCTCAATATTTCTTTATTTTGGGAAAGTCATTTTATTCCCTCTTTCATATTTTTATAATAGAAATAATTGAAGATAAAATAATTAAAATCAAATGATCCTATTTTCAAAATTTGAGAAGAGTCAAATATGAAAATAACGAAATCCCCAACTCTCTCCGTGGGTCCTTGAGTTGCGTAGAATTTCTGGATCAGGACAAAAGCAATAAAATATGATATGCAATGATGATCTAGTGTATAACATTCCAAATTGAAAATTTGGGATGTTACATTCATCCCCGATGAATCAGACCTAACTCAACTCTAAGCAGTAGCAGGCATGACAAACAAGCATGAATGAGTAGGCACATCAGGGCTCAAACAACTCCTACTCATGCTAGTGGGTTTCATCTATTTACTGTGGCAATGATAGGTCATGCAGAGGAGAAGGGGTTCAACTACCGCAGCAATTAACAGATGAATCGTTGTTGTCCTAATGCAGTAAAATAGAGCAAGAGCGAGAGAGTGGGATTGTATCGGAATGAACAAGGGGGTTTTGCTTGCCTGGCACTTCCGAAGATGATATAATTCTTCATCGGTGTCATCGAACTCATCATCGGAACACGTCTATCGAGAGGGAACAACCACCGGCAAACACAAGAGCAACCACAATCAATGCAATGCACATTCATATGAATGATATGTCATATTAAGGTACTGAATTTACCTAGTGCAACAGTTAGTCATATTCATTGAAGTGGAATTCAAACCTATAGCAATTTCCAACTCCAAAACTAATTACTATTTATTTCATAATCATGAATTGTCCTATTAAGTGAGGTTAACTTGTTCAAACATGCATGAAAATGCCATATTCAGATTCTTTTGATTTTTCTGATCATTTTTCATATATAATTTTTTTCATTCTGAGCTATAGTTTATTTTCTATGAATTTTAGAAGTTTTGGACATTTTATGGAATTTTCTGAATTATTTTAAATCCAGAAAATGGTTTATAGTGTCGGCATGACATCAATGTGCAATCAGCATGTCAACACGCCAGGTCCAGGTCAAACCTGACCAATGGGTCCCACTGGTCAGTCTCACAGCGATTGCTAGACTCACAGACATGTGGGCCCAGTCAAAGGCCACGTCAGCACGGTCAATGCTGATGGGTGGGTCCCGCGGTGTTATAAATAAACCTAAACAGAAATAAAACCCAGGTTAATTAGGCGTCGGGCCCATTTTTCAGTGACTAATGGGGATGGTTAATTAGGCCTAATGATGTGTTTAGCCGGCGGCTAATCGCCGGCGACCACAGGCCGCGGCGGAGGGGTCGGGATTGCTCCTCCGGCGACCAAACGAGTGGCGGAGGGGCTCTGCGTCCTGTCCGTGGAAACATTCAACAATCTCCAAGTGCCTTACAATCAGCTTCAGCCAAACAAGCCTTTCTCTAGGGTCATCGACGGCTCCACAGTCCCGATCGGGCAGGTTCGCCTCCCTGTCACCTTCGGCGCACGCGACAACTACCGCACCGAGCTCATCGACTTCGACATCGCCCACATTCGCCTGCCATACAACGCCATCCTCGGGTACCCAGCGCTGGCCAAGTTCATGGTCAGAACCCACCACGGCATAACGCCCTCAAGATGCCGTGAAGTGGCGGAGTCATCACGGTGCCCTGCGAAGAGAAAGACGCAGTGTGCTCCCTAGAGCGAGCCTTTCAAGCCGCATCACAGGAAGACCCGGATCGCGGAAGCAGGAGGCTTCCCGAGACCGCGCCCAAGAAGAAGAAGATGTCGTCCGGCCCGGCCCCTCAGGATGCAGGCCCCTCAGGGTCCACGCCTGCTCAGGGGGAACCTCCTTCTATCGCATAGGAAAGCACGCCCGGCGCCCTCCTCAGGCAGGGCTCGGGGGCTCCTCCCTGGAGGGCCACCCGACCTTGCTAAAGTCACAAGGAAGGCGCTTGGGCACCACTTGGAGGCGTGTTTCGAAGCACGCTTCCCTCAAGTAGGAGCAAGGCAAGGAGGGCCAAACCCTCAGGAGTTCATCAGCGAGATCGTTCAGGAGCTGCAGGAGTCAAGAGTCACGAGTGGCAGCCGCCGCCTACCTGCCGTGGCTCCCCATCCAGGCGATGACGGTGGGCTGCGCGTCTGCATCGATATACCAGGGCTCAACCGAGCCGCCTCTCAGGAGCGCCTCTGGTCCTCTCGCGTGGGGCGCTGCAAAGGTCCACCCCACAGCTACGTTTGCATGCCTTGCGGCCTGCCAAACGCGGCCGCCACGTACCAGCGCCTCATGAGGGACATCCTGGAGGCTCAAGAGGCCAGGCGTTCCGCAGCCCTGGCGGAGATGGAGATGGTCCACGAGGAGCCACCAGCGCCTCCGGAGCATCCCGAGGCCCCTGAGCCTTGGGGCTCGTGAGGATCGGCTCCCGCAGCCCACCAAGTCTGCTGCACCAACACCCTTTCGTCTTCAACGCTACCAGGTGACATCTTTCAATTTTCATTTCCAGCAAGGAGCGCCCCCCAGGGCTGCATTATTTCTAGGCCGCGTGGGTCCGTCCCTGCGGCGTGTATCCCTTTTACTTCATGTTCCTAGCTTACCTTGTTGGGGGCGCCCTTCGGGCTGCATCATCCCCAAGTCGCTCGGGCCAGACCCGGCGGCATGTATCCCTCTTGCGTTTATTTCGGGTCATGCGTTCGACCCATCATGCTTGTTATTTGATGCCAATCCATGGCACCTTCTCTTCGTTCATGTCGACCGCTTGCACGTTAAAGGGGGGTACCTGAGCATCGCGACTCAGGGCTCCTACTGGCTCTCCAGCCCTCACCCTCTGGCCTTGTCCACGGCATCGCGACCAGCATACCAAGCGATGGTGAGACCAGCTCGAGGGCAGGACCCAGGGACGAGAGCGCGGCATCTAACCAAATCTGCAGGAACACATCACAAGATAAGGCCCAGTGCCAGGCGCAACCCGCCTTGAGGTAGGGCCCCGTGAGTCCCGTGCTGGCTCACGGGTGCCCAGATACACCTCGTCAGGCCCTACCATGCCAGCCACGTGTTAGGGCGGGGCTGTACACGCCCCAGGGCCTCCTCCCGGAGGGGAGCCCCCTCCCACGCACCAGTGGAAGCACCATGCTCCTCGCTGGCTGGCGACACTGCCGAGGAGCGGCTATGCCCGACACAAACAGGCGCTATGCTCCAAGGCTGGTGATAAACAAGCGAGGGTGACCCTGTGGCTGCATCAACCTCGGGGAGCCCAGAGCTCGGTGTCCGCCCCATCGCAACGCCTCCCCTCGGGAGTGCAGCGAGGGGCTGGGCACGGGGGCTGCGCCTGGGTCACGCCCAGACGCACGCCACCCAGCCAGGCGCCTCGGGCCTGGTTCGTCGCGCGTCCCTCCCCGAGCGGAGCCAAGGTATGAAGGCCGTTTGAGCGTCAAGGGGGACTCCTGAGCATCGTGACTCAGGAGCCTAACTGGTCACGTAGCCCCTCACTCCTTAGTTCCGAAAGGCTAACGGCGGTTAAGGTATGCGTGGGGCCGGGCTCTACAGATGTAGAACGGTAGATCCACCCACATCTCACCTCCCTACTTGTTGTTCGTGCGCCAAGGGGGACTCCTGAGCATCGCGACTCAGGAGCCTAACTTGTCACATAGCCCCTCACTCCTTTGTCCCGTCCTAGTTTCCGGTCGGGGCTAACGGTGGTTGAGGTATGCGCGGGGCCGGGCTCTGCCGGCGTAGAACATGAGCAAGTAGGAAGCACAAATTTCAAGGAATTCAAAAGCAAAATATTACAGTCTATAACTGTTATCACAACGCCAAATGCAAGTTTAAACGCCTCCCCGAGGCATGATACATGTGCAGGAATCGAAAGCAGAACAGGAGCCGCAACGGAGTCACTTGTCGGCGGTGGAGCTGCGCGGAGCGGGTTCGCTTGGTGGAGCCGCAGGGTTGGCAGCGCCCCGCTTCAGCTTGGTGCTGAAGGCCCAAAACTTCCCCAGCAGAGCCTCTGCACGACCCTTCACGGCTCAAAGAGCGGCAGCGCAAGCTCACCGCTCGCTGGCTCCAAAGAGGTTGTCGAGGTCGGCGTTGGGATCGCGAAGGTAGACGTGGGTGAGGACCAGCGCCCGCGCTGCAGAAGACAAGACACGCGCCTCGGCCTCAGCTGTAGGGCCAAGGCCAAGGGCGACATCTTCAAGAGCGCGAACCAGGAAGGGAAGCAGCTTGGCGGGGCCGTCCTCTACGCCGGCCAGCGGGCTCTCCAGGACGCTATCATAAAGCTCCCTCAACAAGGTGTGAGCCTTCACCTCCATATCTGTGAAGGCCACGCGATCCTCGGCAAGGACCCGTGCCTTGCCGTCCAGCTCGACCTTCCTCGCCTCCAACTCTTGCTCCAGCACGCCTAGGCGTTCGCGGCTCTTCTTGAGCTTGGCGTCCCGATCCTTGACGGCCACCTCGCGAGCTTTCATGCCTTCCTCCTGCTCTTGGCGAAGGCGGGCCTCCTTGGCGAGCTGGTCCTGCAGGCCCTGCAGATCGCTCTCCAGCGCCTTGCAGCGACCTCGGACGTTGGCTACCTCCCCCAAAGCGGCATCGAGAGCAGCTTTCGCCCCAAGGACGTCCTCCTTCTCCTCGTCGCAAGCCGTCGAGGCCTGGACCAGCACCGCCCGGATTGAAGCGTCGGAGCGAATCCAGCCTGAAGCAAACTCCAAGCACCCGGCCACCAGACGAGGATCGGCGCCCAGAAGATCCTGGCGCAGCCGGTCCAGTTCGGTAGCATCATGATCCAGAACGGTAGGAGGAGTCGGAGAGAAACCAGCCGGTGGGGTAGGAGGAGAAGTTGGCAGTGTAACCACGGTGTCCTGAGGCGGGACCTGCTGCGCCCCAACAGCTGTGGCGGTGGCATCAGGCAGAGACACCTCAGGAGTCGCTTGGGACATGGGGGCTGAGCTCGCCCCAGCCGGCTTCACCAGGCCTCAGGAGGATGACCGGGCAGGAGAGGCCCGTGCATCACAGTCACCTTCTTTCATGGGCGGAGGCGCTGCCCCAGACGGAACCTCAGGAGATCCCCTCGGCTTCTTTGCCGCGGGCGCCAGCCTAGCCAAGAAATACGGACGTCAAGCCTCAACGACAAAACAATAAATAAGACAGGAATCGAGCACTTACTGGTCGTCGCTCACGAGCTCGAGCAACCTCCGGCCATACTTGAAGCCCGAGAGCTGGCTACAAGGATCAGCCTCAAGGAGGTCGGGAGCAGGAGGCGCGCCTGCGGATCGCCTCGATGCCGGGGCAGACCCGCGGGGGACCAGCCCGGTCCTGTCCTTCTTCGGGATCGGAGGCAAGCTTCCGCCGCCCCGCTTGTCATCATCCTCGTCGTCGTCGTCGCTCGGTGAGAGGCGTAGAACGTGGGACTTGCGCCGAGGGAGGGGAGCCCTCGACTCTCCGTCGGTCGCCTCGGAGTCGACCCTCCTTCCCGCTCCCCTTCTCCCTTCTCCTCGCTGGAGTCGCCGGAGGACACATCCACCGGTTCCTCAGGAGCCTTCGCGGGCACGGGCCCGTCCCCGTTGAAGACAGGCATGGACTACACTACCTGCTCCGAGTCGTCGTGGAGGAACAGGGGCGTAGGTGCACCCTCCAACCTCGCCACGTCGCCCCCAACCAAAGATTGGAGAACCGCAGCCAGGTCTTCGTCGGCCAAGACCGCAGGGCTCGGGTGGGGCCTCCACATCGGAAGTGGGTACTGACGAAGCGGAGCCAGCTGGTGCTCCAGGAATTCCCTCAGCAGCGACGCGCCGGTCAGCTTCGCCGCCATGCTGGCCGGCCTCAGATCCATGTCCATCCTCTCCAACACCGGCCTCGCGCGGGGATCCACGAGCTCCACTCGAGACCAGTCGTCGAAGTGTATGGGGTGCTCCGTGGGCAAGATTAGCCGAGGGTGGATGCGCCCAACATCTACCAAGACCCACTTGCTCCTGAAGCCCTCAATCCTCTTCCCGGGGTTCGAAATGGCGATGGAGCTACCGTATGCGACGAAGCTCGCACACGCAGAGAAGGAACCACGAGAGGTCCGGAGGGAAAAATAGTGGCGCAGCAGGGCCACTGAGGGCTGCACCCCGACGTGAGCCTCACAATAGTAGGCGAAGATCGCCAGGAGGAGAACAGAGTTGGGGTGGAGATGCAGAGCTTGTAGCTTGTAATGGCGGAGGACAGAGAAGAAGAACTCGGAAAAGGGAGGCATCAGACCGGCAACAATGACACTTACAAAGAGCAGATAGAAGGTGCTCCCTTGGCCCTCCGGGAGGGCGGAGCCGGCCTTGAACACCTTCGCCTCGTCGATGCCCTGTGCCGCTGCCATCTGGCGCACCCGGGCAAGGCTCACCTCCGACAAGTACGGCGAGTCCAGGGCAGGCGCGTACCAAGCTCTGGCTGGGGTCTGGCGAAGCGCCATGCCTTGATAGGGCGTGCAGTCGAAGTGGATCTGAAGATTTCGGAGGCAGGAAGGAGAAGCGCAAGAAAGGGGATCTGAGCAGTAACCAGAGAAAGCAAGGGAAGCAAGGCCTAGGCAGACGCCGCTCCTTTATCGACTCGCGCGGTTGCTGAGGTGCCCACGTCCAATCAACCGCCACGCGGCGCCCAACACCGCAGGCTGTTAGGGCCCGTGGCGCTTCGCACTTGCCCCTTCGCCTCTCTGCTCAGCCAAGTCCGGTGCGCCTTGGGCCGGGGCTCTGTCGGTGTCGGGAGCGAGGGTCCCAGACTTGCTCGCTGCCTGCCTGCTGGCGTGGCTCAAAGGGGGCCCATCACGCCCATCAGCATCAACACAAGCTCAAGACCCTCGCGAGGGGCCAAGCTTCATGGGCGAACGATGTGGAGCTTCCTCGAGCACGACCTCGTCAGGTGGCTCGAGGAGGCGGAGAGATCAAGGCGGGGTACCTCACGAGGTGCCCATGATGCAAGCCATGCGACCAAGGGCGCCAGGCGGCGCCAGCCCAGCATGTCCTCCTTTCCTCTTTGGTGCAAAGGGAGCAAGCGCAGGCGAGAGCATCAAGAAAAGGCGTCCATTTCGGTGCAACAAGACCAAGACCAGCCCAACGGCAGGAAGGAAGTCATTGTGGAGCCCAAGTCGGCGTCACCACCAGAGCCTTTGACATGCGAGGACCAACTTTAGTCAGGATAATTGTACCAGATGTTCCCCTTCAAAATGGCCAATTGTTGGCGCCCTTCCCGCTCAATTTTTGGGAAGAGGCCCGGGGCCTTTGCATATAAATAGGACTAGCCACCCACAAGGTAGGGGGTCTGGAAGAAGTAGCCAGAGGCAATCTGGAATCAGAGAGAGAGAAGGCGACTGAACTCCTCCTACCAGTTCATCGCCCCAGCCAAGAACAGACCCTCACGAGGCTGTTCTTCCTTGTATTGTTCATCACCATCAGCCCAAGAGGCAATCCACCACGCCACAAACTAGAGTAGGGTATTACACCACAACGGTGGCCCAAACTAGTATAAACCGTGTGTCTCTTGTGTTGTTCCTTTCGTAGTTTAGATCCTAGCGAGGCGGCGGGGTGCAGGTAGGTAGGGGCGAGATTCCGCGCGCACCCCAGTGTTCGAACCTCAAGGGTCTGCCGGAACCCGAAATCCGACACACACAAAAAGATATACCCTAACATGAACTAAGTCAGACAAGCTTTTATCTTCCAACTATCCAAGTTGTTGTTTGTCTTAACCAACTAGCTCAGGGGTATCCAACACAGACTCTTGGAGGGATAGTGGTTTATTGGAAAACCAACTTGATCACGAACTCAACATATCGGCCTGGTGACCACCTGGTAACACTTCCGAGAAGATATCCGGAAAATCATGAACCACCGATATGTCCCTAAGCTCGAGAACAATCTTGCTTTCGAAGGCAAGACGAGATGATCATAAGAGCAAGGGATTCAATCCTAATTCAAAGATCGAAGAGTGCACCAGAAATAAGGACAAGGTAGCACGATCAATCCTTGTATAGTGATTCGATAACCAACACGCTAAGAATGATATTAATGTCCCTTAACTACCAAGCAACACTGTTGCTAGAAGTATTGATTTCACACATCATGGTTCACTTGTCGGCATTCCGGTTGCGACAACAGGGAACCTAGGAATGAAAAATGCTGGCAAGAAGTATCATTGCATCATGATTTTATGAGAGATGGTGCAATTCTCATGACAATCCTGACATAAAGGGGGTAATACCCGAGGTAGAACAGAGCAAAAGCTGGATTGGCATTTTGATTTGCGAAATACAACTACTTTGACCAGTCCAAGAAATGGATGAGGTGCTGGAGTTTGTTTCTCCTAGTCATTCCGGAATAGAATGGCTTGTCGGACCACAGGAATAATAGGCATCGATAACACGAATGCACGATTACTCCTAACTGCAAATTGATAGTCGGAGGTCAGAAAACAACTAATGAGGGACAACTCAAAGAACATATGATTTTCTGAGTTGGATGCATGGATTAGCATGTCGAAGGAGTTCAACATATTTCTTCCGGATAACCCATGCAGAAAGGTTGAACTGGCAAAGTCACAATATAGAATGGAGAACTCATCGAGAGCACTCCTGTTGTGATATTTTGGTTCAAAGAACTTCTGCCTTAATGGTTCATCGTATTTGGAAGAAGGAAATACCACGGACCTCGAGGACTGTCGCAAGGTTACTAATATCCTAAAGGAACGACCAACACTATCTACACGAGTTAAGTAGAGTGAATCTTGGGTTCAAGAACCCAGAAATAGAATGCCTACTAACTAAATGGCATCACGGGATGCTTTCGAGAATAATGGCCAGAATCATCACACTGGGAATACAATGCATTGCTAGATTACTAGATGACTCCCTAAGACACCTAGGGTCATAATAATAGCTCCAACATATATGTTGAGGCAATAGAGTACCTCAATTCACCGACTTGTGTGGTTGAACTGGCCCAAAGGGACATCGGGAACGGGAAGAAGGGATTTGCAAATGCATCTGACTATTTAGAAACCTGGGATGACTCGGACAACATAACAGCTGTAAATGCTCAAAATGATTTGAGACAACCTGCAAAATGGTGGCATAACCACTTAACATCACACTATCAAAGTTCTGAGATCAACTGTCAACACCCAGAAGTAGTAGGAACGGAACTCGGGCTTAAATCCATCATTCCTATAAGTCTACGCATTAGTAACATGTGATCCTGATAGAAAGAAGAGAAGGCCTAGTTCTTAACCCCGTAGAGAAGAAGAGGGTGACTCAGATCAGAAGGACATAAGTGTAACGCCCCGGATTCGATGCACCAGGTGTCTGCCAGTTATTCGCCGTCTTTTCCATGTCATTTGCTTGCGTGTTGCACTTTGCCATGTCATCATCTGCATTTTTATCATGTCATCATGTGCATTTTATTTTGCATACGTGTTCGTCTCATGCATCCTAGCATTTTCCCCGTTGTCCGTTTTGCAATCCGGCACTCCTATGTCTCCCGGCGCCCCCCTTTTACCTCTTTTTGTGTGCGGGTGTTTAACGGTCTCGGAATGGACCGAGGTTTGCCAAACGGCCTTGGTATAGCACCGGTAGACCGCCTGTCAAGTTTCGTGCCATTTGGAGTTCGTTTGATACTCCAACGGTTAACCGGGTAACCGCAAAAGCCCTCTTTGAGTTGCAGCCCAACACCCCCTCCAAAGTGGCCCAAAACCCAGCAAACTCCCCTCCATGCTCTCGGTCGTTCGATCACGATCGCGTGGCCGAAAACCGCACCTCATTTGGACTCTCCTAGCTCCCTCTACATATAAATACACCTCCCCCGTCCAAATCCGGGTCCGAAACCCTAAAATCTTCCCTCTCGCGGCGGACATGTCCGTCCGCGCCGGACGTTCTCCGCCGCCGCCCGCGCCCAACGGGGCTGCCACGTGTCCTCCGTCGCCCTGGCTCTCCGCGCGCCCGCCAGCCCGTCGGGGCCGTGGCAGCCCGCCCGGCCCGATCTGGGCGCGCCCGCCCGCTCAGCGCCGCGGCCGCCCGCCTCTGCCGCCGCCGGGCAACCGCCGCCCGCCGCCGCCGCCCGCCTCGCAGCGTCTTCGCCGTGCCGCCTCGGCCGGAGCGCGTCGCCCAGCCCGTTGCGCGCCGCGCCCGTACCCTCGTCATCTTCGCGCGCCGCCTTGAGCGGGCGCGCGTCGCCCGGCCATGGCGCCGCCGCCTCCGCGCCCTCCGGTTGCCGGACCCGCTTCGCCAGCGAGCTTCGGCTGCGCCGCGCCGCCCGTGCCCTCCGGTGCGCCCGCCGTCGCCCGTGGTCGCCGCCGCCCGGGACAGCGCGCGCCGGATCGGCGAATCCGGCGGATCCGCCCCTCCGACCGTCGTCCCCTCCTTCTCCGGCGAGATGCCGGCGAACCTCGGAAACCGTGCAGCCCCGAGGTTGACTTCCCCCCCCTCTGAAAATCCACTAAGTCCCGAGCGTTTTCTTCATTTTCGTGGATTTTCATCATGCCATAACTCTGCATCCGTATGTCCGTTTTGTGCATATAATATGTCAAATTGTTCGCCTCGATGAGTAGATAATTTCATCTCATTGCATCATTTTCATTTGAGCTCATCTGGATGCCCGAAATGCTGTTAGAAGAGGGCTATGTGATGTTAGTTTCAGATTCTTATCAGAACATGCACTTTTGTCATTTTTGCCATGATTGATGTGTGCACCCTACGAACTTGAGTCCTACATGTTTTTTGTACTATGCCATGCCATCTTTACAGGGGTGTATGCCATGTATTTTTGTGATCTATGTGGTGACTAGCACAAGCATGCAAACTAGGCTTCATGATGTTGCTGATTTCAGCCCTGCTTTCTTGATATTTTTATGCCATGTTAACTTGATGCTACTGAGAGAGATCCATGCTTATTTTGAGATACTTCACTAAGGATGTTTTGTTCTAAATGTCTTGCTCTATCCATCCATGCCCTTGTTTGCAATTATGGAGTGCCATAGCTTGAGTCAATCGAGCTCTACTTTTGCTATAAAATGTTCCTGGCAGATTGTTTACATGTTATTCAATTTTGCCAAGGTTGTTGTAGTTGATCCTTGCATGCTATGATGTTGTTCTTGCCATGTATAGCTTCTATGCCATGTCTTCTTACTGTTAGTTGCCTTGCCATGCCATGTATTGCTCTGTAGTGAGTGGTTCAAGCTCACCAACATGCCTACTTATTGTTGTTCCTGCCATGTTTAAATCTGTAATATAACTTGCCATGTTTACATGGGTGCCATCATATTTTCTGATCCTTTTTGGCTTATGGTCAGTAAGGGACATTTGTTACATGCTTTGAGTAGATTCATGCCATGCCTTTGTTTGCCATGTTAAGTTCCTGTAGCATGTTGTTTTCTTGCTCTGAACATTGCAACTTGATGTTAATTTCTGCTAAGTCTGAACTGTTATTATTTGCAATCTTGCCATGTGTGTTTGAGCAGGTTCTAGTGATTTCTGGAGATAGCTCAGTGTTCATGTTTTGTCATGCTTTACCTGTAAATCATGCCCATGCCTTTTTTTATCATGTTGAGATACTGTAGCATGTTGTTTTGATGCTTGCAATACGCCTACTTGCTGTTTTGGACAGATTGTTGCTATAACTTGTATTGTGTGTATGTGTTGAACCGTTGCTCCGTTTTGAGTGTGCTCTACATGAAACTTGCTTGTTTTTGCATGTAGCTTCATATTATCATGTTGCATCCATGTTTTGAGGTGTTTGCTTGATGTTTGTATGCATTTTGCATCAATGCCATGTTTAACTTGTTTTGCTCATATCTTCTAAGCCGTAGCTCCGAATTAAATGAACTTTATATGTAACTTGACTAGAATTTCGTGTAGATCATCGTGGTGCATTTTAACTTGCTGTTTAACAACTTGAACATAAGGTTTATTCAGATCTGGAACAATTTAGAAATTTGCATATGAGGACTTACCGGAATTGTTATATGTTGTTTCCGGCCTCATTTAAACTTGTCTTGATGTGTTGCTCTTGTTTGCATCATCTTTTGACATGAGTAGCTCCATGTAGCTTTGTCATGCATCATGCTTATTGTGCATCATGTCTTGTTCATGTGTGGTGTGTTTACCATGTTGTGTGCTTCTTCTTGTTTGTTCCTGTTTCGTTGCGATCATGAGGATTCGTTCATCTACGCTTGGTTCGGCTTCATCCGTTCGTCTTCTTCATGGACTCGTTCTTCTTCCTTGCGGGATTTCAGGCAAGATGACCGCTACCCTGGATCTCACTACTATCATTGCTATGCTAGTTGCTTCGTTCTATCGCTATGCTGCGCCTACCTATCTTTTGCTCCTCAAGCCTTCCAAATTGCCATGAACCTCTAACCTTTGATACCCTTCCTAGCAAACCATTGTTTGGCTATGTTACCGCTTTGCTCAGCCCCTCTTATAGCGTTGTTAGTTGTAGGTGAAGATGAAGTTTGTTCCTTGTTGGAACATGGAGATGTTGTTCCTTGTTGGAACATGTTTACTTGTTGGGATTATCACAATATATCTTATTTAATTAATGCATCTATATACTTGGTAAAGGGTGGAAGGCTCGGCCTTATGCAGTGTTTTGTTCCACTCTTGCCGCCTAGTTTCCATCATATCGGTATTATGTTCCCGGATTTTGCGTCCCTAACGCGGTCGGGTGATTTATGTGACCCCTTGACAGTTCGCTTTGAATAAGACTCCTCCAAAGAAGGCCCAACATTGCTTTTACCATTTGCCTCACCTATGCCCTTTTTCCCTTGGGTTTCGGGCCCGAGGGTCATCTTTATCTTAGCCCCGGGCGGTGCTCCTTGAGTGTTGTTCGAACCGAAAGCGGATGCGGGCCCACCACGGGCAACTCGAGGCTTGCTTTTACTCGTAGGCTGACTTATCCGGTGTGCCACGAGAGCGAGTGCGTCGACTCCTATCGGGATTTGTCGCACATCGAGCGGCTTTGCTGGTCTTGTTTTATTCTTTGTCGAAATGTCTTGTAGCCGGATTCCGAGACTGATCGGGTCTTCCGGGAGAAGGAATATCCTTCGTTGATCGCGAGAGCTTATCATGGGCTAAGTTGGGACACCCTGCAGGGTATAAACTTTCGAGAGCCGTGCCAGCGGTTATGTGGCAGATGGGAATTTGTTAATGTCCGGTTGTAGAAAACCCGAAGTTGATCTTAATTAAAATACACCAACCGTGTGCGTAACCGTGAGTGTCTCTTTTCGGGGTTAATCGAGAGGAGAACACGGTTTCTGGGTTATGTCTGACGTAAGTAGGAGTTCAGGATCACTTCTTGATCATTACTAGTTGGCGACTGTTCCTTTGTTTCTCTTCTCGCTCTCATTTGCGTATGTTAGCCACCATATATGCTTAGCCGCTGCTGCAACCTCACCACTTTACCCCTTCCTTTCCCATTTAAGCTTTGCTAGTCTTCATACCCATGGTAATGGGATTGTTGAGTCCTCGTGGCTCACAGTTTACTACACCAACAGTTGCAGGTACAGGTTTCACGATGATCATGACGTGAGAGCGATGTTTGCTTGTGTTGGAGTTCTTCTTCTGCTTCTTCGATCAGGGGATAGGTTCCAGGTCGGCAGCCTGGGCTAGCAGGGTGGATGTCGTTTGAGTTTCTATTTATGTTTCATCCGTAGTCGCATGTTGATCTCTTGTAAATGATGTTGATGTATTCTTGTGGCATTTGTGCCTTTTGTATGTATCCCCATCTATTATGTAATGTTGATGTAATGATATCCACCTTGCAAAAGCGTTCCAATATGCGGGTCTATCCTTGGTGGGACCGTCGAGTTCCTTTTGGATAGGGTCGCATATTGGGCATGACAATAAGGTAAAGGAGTAAAAAGATCCTTACGTTCCCTTCGCCAATCAATTCCCTTATATAACTAAAGCATTTCTAGACTCAACTTCGAACAGTTTGGCTTGGTAATCCTACAGGCAGTCAGGCTATGATACCAAAGCTGTCAGGACCCCGATTCCAACTCACATCGATGTAGCCGGTAACACCTCATATCACTTTGCGGCCTCACGCATGGTATTCCCACGGGTGTCACCTTACCATGGCCCAGGACCGTTTGCGCCTTTTGGCTCACGTATATGATAGTGTCGCTAGCATCCATATGACAGTGAACCTTCGGCGACATGACTAGTCGTGAACCCCAAGTGGAACTAACTTACGGGGACAGGCATACATGAATCAACATCGAGCATGTCGGTCAGCAGCGTGCGAATCAAGGCTGTAGCACTAGGCTAACAGGACTCCGGTGAACCGGGCTGTAGCAGGCTAGGAAGGACTCCGGATGTCACCGCGTGACATTTCCCCGAAGGGATAGACACAGGAACGAAGTGAATCACATGTCGCCCAGTCATGTGTTCCAGAGCAGTAGTGCTGGGCTAGCAGGACTCCGATGACTCGGGCTGTAACGGACTGCTATGGCGCATGGAAGCACAAGACTACATTTCCCCATAAGAGAGGCTACCAAGGATAAACAACTAGGTTGTCGGATCCCACACATATCAAGCATTTCAATCATACACACAATATGCTCGATATGTGTAAATACAACATGGCATCACAACATAACTCTACGAGTCAAGGAATTATTCAATAGGCTCCGAGGAGCGAGATATTACAAACATGGGTCTCATGACCCAACATTCAGATCATACAAGTCAAAGCACATACGAAAGCTTAACATGTCTGAGTACATACAACTACAAATGAAAAAGGCTGAGAAGCCTAACTATCTACCAGATCCTGCCGGGGGCACAAGATCGTAGCTGAGGTATCAAGCTAAACGTTGAAGTCCACGCGGAACTACTAGTGAGATTGAAGTCTCTCTGCAGAAACATAAATAAAGCAAACGTGAGTACAAATGTACTCAGCAAGACTTACATCAGAACTAACTACATATGCATCGGTATCAACAAAGGGGGTGGTGGAGTTTAACTGCAGCAAGCCAGCTTTGACTCGGTGGCTATCCTAAACTACGACTGCTAGTAACTGTTTTGAGGTGGCGCACACGAGTCCACATATTCACCATATCAATACACTGCTATGGATCCACTCCCGTCTTCCTACGAGAACGCAATCCATAGCACTCACGCTTATCTTGCACATTTTAGATTATCCACTTTCACTTGTCTATGAACTGTTATAGGCAACCCAGAAGTCCTTTACCGTGGACGCGGCTATTCAAATAGATGATTTATAACCCTACAAGGGTGTACTTCATCGCACATGTTTCCACCACTTAGCTCTACACACGACATGTGCTCGGTAGACTTCAAGCGAAAGCCAACGTGGGTGTAGACCTCGACCTACCTAAACACTCAAGTATCTAGTCCAGGTTTATCGCCTATCGAGTTTCCATCCGCAGGGAGTTCGGCCGAGGTTTCCACATATGGCCCCGAACGATGTGTACAGGGTTCCGCGACACCAAACGGGCGCCCGGCATACCCGGCCACGTGCCTACCGCATCACAGCCCACCCCTCGGGTCAGCGCTATGCACGACCTCCAGCATACTACAAACACCAGAAACTACTTGCAACTCCTGGACAAAGGAGTAGGGTGGCTAAGAAGTCGAGCGGGGTCATATTTCAGGGCCCAACGTGTGGTAGTAGATGTTTCTGAAGGAAATATGCCATAGAGGCAATAATAAAGTTATTATTTATTTCCTTATATCATGATAAATGTTTATTATTCATGCTAGAATTGTATTAACCGGAAACATAATACATGTGTGAATACATAGACAAACAGAGTGTCACTAGTATGCCTCTACTTGACTAGCTCGTTAATCGAAGATGGTTATGTTTCCTAACCATAGACATGAGTTGTCATTTGATTAACGGGATCACATCATTAGCAGAATGATCTGATTGACTTGACCCATTCCGTTAGCCTAGCACTTGATCGTTTAGTATGTTGCTATTGCTTTCTTCATGACTTATACATGTTCCCGTAACTATGAGATTATGCAACTCCGTTTACCGGAGGAACACTTTGGTGCTACCAAGCGTCACAACGTAATCGGGTGATTATAAAGGAGTACTACAGGTGTCTCCAAAGGTACATGTTGGGTTGGCGTATTTGAGATTAGGTTTTGTCACTCCGATTGTCGGAGAGGTATCTCTGGGCCCTCTCGGTAATGCACATCATTATAAGCCTTGCAAGCAATGTGACCAATGAGTTGGTTACGGATGATGCATTACTGAGCGAGTAAAGAGACTTGCCGATGACGAGATTGAACTAGGTATTGGATACCGACGATCGAATCTCGGGCAAGTAACATACCGATGACAAAGGGAACAATGTATGTTGTTATGCGGTTTGACCGATAAAGATCTTCGTAGAATATGTAGGAGCCAATATGGGCATCCAGGTCCGCTATTGGTTATTGACCAAGAATAGTTCTAGGTCATGTCTACATAGTTCTCGAACCCGTAGGGTCCGTGACGCTTAAGGTTTCGATGGCGGTTATATTATGAGTTTATGAGTTTTGATGTACCGAAGGAGTTCGAGTCCCGGATGAGATCGGGACATGACGAGGAGTCTCGAAATGGTCGAGACGTAAAGATCGATATATTGGACGACTATATTCGGAGTTCGGAAGGTTCCGAGTGATTCGGTATTTTTGAGTACCGGGAGTTCTTGGAATACGGGAAGAGTATTGGGCCTTAATGGGCCTTAGTGGGAAGGAGCCAGAGGAGGTGGCGCGCCTCCCAAGCCCAGTCCGAATTGGACAAGGGTTTGGGGCGCAGCCCTCTCTCCTTCCTTCTCCACTTCCCCTTTCCCCCTTCTCCTAGTTGGACTAGGAAGAAGGAGTCCTACTCCGGTGGGAGTAGGACTCCCCTGGCGCGCCTCCTCCTAGGGCCGGCCTCCTCCTCCCTCCCTCCTTTATATAGACGGGCAGGGGGCACCCCATGACACACAAGTTGATCTACGGATCGTTCCTTATCCGTGTCGGTGCCCCCTCCACCATATTCCACTTCGGTCATATCGTCATGAGCTTAGGCGAAGCCTGCGCGGAGAAGTCATATCGTCGCGGAGCTTAGGCGAAGCCCTGCGTCGGTGGAGCATCATCATCGCCACCACGCCGTCGTCTTGACAGAACTCATCCCGACACTTTGCTGGATCGAGTCCGGGATCGCCATCGAGCTGAACGTGTGCAGAACTCGGAGGTGCCGTGACGTTCGGTGCTTGGATCGGTCGGATCGTGAAGACGCACGACTACATCAACCGTGTTGTTATAACGCTTCGCTTCGGTCTCACGAGGGTGCGTGAGACAAAACTCTCCCTCTCGTTGCTATGCATCACCATGATCTTGCGTGTGCGTAGGAAATTTTTGAAATTACTACGTTCCCCAACAAAGGGTATCGAGCCAGGTTTTATGGTTTGATGTTTTGCACGAGTAGAACACAAGTGAGTTGTGGGCGATACAAGTCATACTGCCTACCAGCATGTCATACTTTGGTTCAGCGGTATTGTGAGATGAAGCGGCCGGGCCGACATTACAGCGACGCTTACGCGAGACTGGTTTCACCGCTACGAGCACTCGTGCTTAAAGGTGGCTGGCGGGTGTCTGTCTCTCTCACTTTAGTTGAACCGAGTGTGGCTACGCCGGTCCTTGAGAAGGTTAAAACGAGTCTATTTGACAAAGTATCGCTGTGGTCTTGATGCGTAGGTGAGATTGGTTCTTGCTTAAGCCCGTAGCAGCCACGTAAAATTTGCAACAACAAAGTAGAGGACATCTAACTTGTTTTTGCAGGGCATGTTGTGATGTGATATGGTCAAGACGTGATGCTATATTTTATTGTATGAGATGATCATGTTTTGTAACGAAGTTATCGGCAATCGGCTGGAGCCATATGGTTGTCGCTTTATTGTATGAAATGCAACGCCACTGTAATTGCTTTACTTTATCACTAAGCGGTAGCGATAGTCGAGAAGCAATAGATGGCGTAACGACAACGATGCTACGATGGAGATCAAGGTGTCGCGCCGGTGACAATGGTGATCACGACGGTGCTTCGGAGATGGAGATCACAAGCACAAGATGATGATGGCCATATCATATCACTTATATTGATTGCATGTGATGTTTATCCTTTATGCATCTTATTTTGCTTTGATTGACGGTAGCATTTTAAGATTATCTCTCACTAAAATTATCAAGTAGTGTTCTCCCTGAGTATGCACCGTTGCCAAAGTTCTTCGTGCTGAGACACCACGTGATGATCGGGTGTGATAGGCTCTACGTTCAAATACAACGGGTGCAAAACAGTTGCACACGCGGAATACTCAGGTTAAACTTGACGAGCCTAGCATATAACAGATATGGCCTCGGAACACGGAGACCGAAAGGTCGAACGTGAATCATATAGTAGATATGATCAACATAGTGATGTTCACCATTGAAACTACTCCATCTCACGTGATGATCGGACATGGTTTAGTTAATTTGGATCACGTAATCACTTAGATAACTAGAGAGATGTCTATCTAAGTGGGAGTTCTTTAGTAATATGATTAATTGAACTTTAATTTATCATGAACTTAGTCCTGGTAGTATTTTGCAAATTATGTTGTAGATCAATAGCTCGCGTTGTTGCTTCCCTATGCTTTTATATGTTTGTTTTGATATGTTCCTAGAGAAAATTATGTTGAAAAATGTTAGTAGCAATGATGCGGATTGGATCCGTGATCCGAGGTTTATCCTCATTGCTGCCTGTAAGAATTATGTCCTTAATGCACTGCTAGGTGACAAACCTATTGCAGGAGCAGATGAGGCGTTATGAACGTTTGGCTAGCTCAATATGATGACTACTTGATAGTTTAGTGCACCATGCTTAAAGGCTTAGAATCGGGACTTCAAAGACGTTTTGAATGTCATGGACCATATGAGATGTTCCAGGAGTTGAAGTTAATATTTCAAGCAAATACCGAGTTGAGAGATATGAAGTCTCCAACAAGTTCTATAGCTAAAAGATGGAGGAGAATCGCTCAACTAGTGAGCATGTGCTCAGATTGTGCAGGTACTTCAATCGCTTGAATCAAGTGGGAGTTAATCTTCGAGATAAGATAGTGATTGACAGAATTCTCTAGTCACCATCACCAAGTTAGTAGAACTTCGTGATGAACTATAATATGCAAGGGATGACAAAAGTAATTCCCAAGCTCTTCGTGATGCTGAAATCGACGAAGGTAGAAATCAAGAAAAGAGCATCAAGTGTTGATGATTGACAAGACCACTAGTTTCAAGGAAAAGGGCAAAGTGAAGAAGGGCAAAGGGAAGAAGGGGAACTTCAAGAAGAACGGCAAGCAAGTTGCTGTTCGAGTGAAGAAGCCCAAGTCTGGACCTAAGCCTGAGACTAAGTGCTTTTGCTGCAATGGAACTGGTCACTGGAAGCGGAACTACCCCAAGTATTTGGTAGATAAGAAGGATGGCAAAGTGAACAAGGGTATATTTGATATATAGGTTATTGATGTGTGCTTTACTAGTGTTTATAGTAGCCCCTGAGTATTTGATACTTGTTCGGTTGCTAAGATTAGTAACTCAAACAGGAGTTCTGAATAAGCAGAGACTAGTTGAAGGGAAGTGACGATGAGTGTTGGAAGTAGTTCCAAGATTGATATGATCATCATCGCACACTCCCTATACTATTGAGATTACTGTTTATAGTAGCCCCTGAGTATTTGATACTTGTTAGGTTGCTAAGATTAGTAACTCAAACAGGAGTTACGAATAAATGAAACTAGTTGAAGGGCGATACGATGAGTGTTGGAAGTAGTTCCAAGATTGATATGATCATCATCGCACACTCCCTATACTATCGGGATTAGTGTTGAACCTAAATAAATGTTATTTGGCGTTTATGTTGAGCATGGATATGATTTGATCATGTTTATTGCAATACGTTATTCATGTAAGTTAGAGAATAATTATTGTTACATTTACATGAATAAAACCTTCTATGGTCATACACCCAATGAAAATGGTTTGTTGGATCTCGATCGTGTGATACACATATTCATAATATTGAAACCAAAAGATGTAAAGTTAATAATGATAGTGCAATTTATATGTGGCACTGCCGTTTGGGGTCATATCGGTGTAAAGCGCATGAAGAAACTCCATAAAGATGGATTTTCGAAATCACTTGGTTATGAATCGTTTGATGCTTGCGAACCGTGCCTTTTGGGCAAGATGACTGAAACTCCGTTGTTCGGAACAATGGAATGAGCAACAAACTTGTTGGAAATAATACATACCGATGTATGCGATCCAATGAGTGTTGATGCTCGTGGCAAGTATCGTTATTTTATGACCTTCACAAGATGATTTGAGCAGATATGGGTATATCTACTTGATGAAACATAAGTCTGAAATAGTTGAAAGGTTCAAAGAATTTCAGAGTGAAGTGGAAAATCATCGTAACAAGAAAATAAAGTTTCTGCGATCTGATCGTGGAGATGAATATTTGAGTTACTGAGTTTGGTCTTCAATTAAAACAAAGTGGAATAGTTTCACAGCTCACGCCACATGGAACACCACAACATAATGGTGTGTCCGAACGTCAGAAACCGCACTTTATTGGATATGGTGCGATCTATGATGTATCTTACCGATTTACCACTATCATTTTGGGTTATGCATTAGAGACAGCTGCATTCACGTTTAATAGGGCACCATCTAAATCCGTTGAGATGACACCGTATGAACTATGGTTTAGCGATAAACCTAAGTATCGTTTCTTAAAGTTTGAGTTGTGATGCTTATGTGAAAAGTTTTCACCGATAAGCTTGAACCCAAATCGGAGAAGTGCGTCTTCATAGAATACCCAAAGGTAACTATTGGGTACACCTTCTAACACAGATCCGAAAGCAAGATATTTGTTGCTAAGATGGATCCTTTCTAGAGAAGAAGTTTCTCTCGAAAGAAGTGAGTGGGAGGAAAGTAGAACTTGATGAGGTAATTGTACCTTCTCCCTTATTGGAGAGTAGTTCATCACGAAATCAGTTCAAGTGATTCCTACAACCAATTAGTGAGGAAGTTAATGATGATGATCATAAAACTTCAGATCAAGTTGCTACCAAACCTCGTAGGTCTTCAGAGTAAGATCCGCACCAAAGTGGTACGGTAATCCTATTCTAGAAGTCATGTTACTAGACCATGATGAACCTGCGAACTATGAGGAAGCGATGATGAGCCCAGATTCATGAAATGGCTGGAAGCCATGAAATCTGAGATGGGATCCATGTATGAGAACAAAGTATGGACTTTGGTTGACTTGCTCGATGATCGGCAAGCCATTGAGAATAAATGGATCTTCAAGAGGAAGACGGACACCGATAGTAGTGTTACTATCTACAAAGCTCGACTTGTCACAAAAGGTTTTGACAAGTTCAAGGTGTTGACTACAATGAGATTTTCTCAAGCTGTAGCGATGCTTAAGTCTGTCCGAATCATGTTAGCAATTGCCACATTTTATGAAATCGGCAAATGAATGTCAAAACTGCATTCCTTAATGGTTTTCTTAAAGAAGAGTTGTATATGATGCAACCAGAAGGTTTTGTCAATCCTAAAGGTGCTGACAAAATGTGTAAGCTCCAATGATCCATCTATGGACTGGTGCAAGCATCTCGAGTTGGAATACACACTTTGATAAGTTGATCAAAGCATATAGTTTTATACAGACTTGCGGTGAAGCCTGTATTTACAAGAAAGTGAGTGGGAGCACTACAACATTTCTGATAAGTATATGTGAATGACATATTGTTGATCGGAAATGATGTAGAATTATTCTGCAAAGCATAAAGGAGTGTTTGAAAGGAGTTTTTCAAAGAAGGACCTCGGTGAAGCTGCTTACATATTGAGCATCAAGATCTATAGAAATAGATCAAGACGCTAGATAAGTTTTTCAATGAATACATACCTTGACAAGATTTTGAAGTAGTTCAAAATGGAACAGTCAAAGAAAGAGTTCTTGCCTGTGTTACAAGGTGTGAGATTGAGTAAGACTCAAAACCCGACCACGGCAGAAGATAGAAAGAGAATGAAAGTCATTCCATATGCATCAGCCATAGGTTCTATAAAGTATGTCATGTTGTGTACGGATCTATTGCATACCCTACCACTAAGCTTGGCAAGGAGTGCAATAGTGATCTAGGAGTAGATCAATGGACAGCGGTCAAAATTATCCTTAGTAGAATAAGGATATGTTTCTCGATTATGGAAGTGAAAAAGGTTCGTAAAGGGTTACGCCGATGCAAGTTTTAACACTAATCTAGATGACTCGAGTCTCAATCTGGATACATATTAAAAGTGGGAGCAATTAGCTAGAGTAGCTCCGTGCGAGCATTGTAGACATAGAAATTTGCAAAATACTTACGGCTCGAATGTGACAGACCGTTGACTAAAATTATCTCACAAGCAAAACATGATCACACCTTAGTACTCTTTGGGTGTTAATCACATAGCGATGTGAACTAGATTACTGACTCTAGTAAACCCTTTGGGTGTTGGTCACATGTCGATGTGAACTATGGGTGTTAACCACATATAGATGTGAACTATTGATGTTAAATCACATGGCGATGTGAACTAGATTATTGACTCTAGTGCAAGTGGGAGACTGAAGGAAATATGCCATAGAGGCAATAATAAAGTTATTATTTATTTCCTTATATCATGATAAATGTTTATTATTCATGCTAGAATTGTATTAGCCGGAAACATAATACATGTGTGAATACATAGACAAACAGAGTGTCACTAGTATGCCTCTACTTGACTAGCTCGTTAATCGAAGATGGTTATGTTTCCTAACCATAGACATGAGTTGTCATTTGATTAACGGGATCACATCATTAGGAGAATGATCTGATTGACTTGACCCATTCCGTTAGCCTAGCACTTGATCGTTTAGTATGTTGCTATTGCTTTCTTCATGACTTATACATGTTCCTGTAACTATGAGATTATGCAACTCCGTTTACGGAGGAACACTTTGGTGCTACCAAACGTCACAACGAATCGGGTGATTATAAAGGAGTACTACAGGTGTCTCCAAAGGTACATGTTGGGTTGGCGTATTTGAGATTAGGTTTTGTCACTCCGATTGTCGGAGAGGTATCTCTGGGCCCTCTCGGTAATGCACATCATTATAAGCCTTGCAAGCAATGTGACCAATGAGTTGGTTACGGGATGATGCATTACGAAGCGAGTAAAGAGACTTGCCGATGACGAGATTGAACTAGGTATTGGATACCGACGATCGAATCTCGGGCAAGTAACATACCGATGACAAAGGAACAATGTATGTTGTTATGCGGTTTGACCGATAAAGATCTTCGTAGAATATGTAGGAGCCAATATGGGCATCCAGGTCCCGCTATTGGTTATTGACCAAGAATAGTTCTAGGTCATGTCTACATAGTTCTCGAACCCGTAGGGTCCGCACGCTTAAGGTTTCGATGCGGTTATATTATGAGTTTATGAGTTTTGATGTACCGAAGGAGTTCGAGTCCCGGATGAGATCGGGGACATGACGAGGAGTCTCGAAATGGTCGAGGCGTAAAGATCGATATATTGGACGACTATATTCGGAGTTCGGAAAGGTTCGAGTGATTCGGTATTTTTGAGTACCGGGAGTTACGGGAATACGGGGAAGAGTATTGGGCCTTAATGGGCCTTAGTGGGAAGGAGCCAGGAGGTGCGCGCGCCCTCCCAAGCCCAGTCCGAATTGGACAAGGGGTTTGGGCGCAGCCCTCTCTCCTTCCTTCTCCACTTCCCCTTTCCCCCTTCTCCTAGTTGGACTAGGAAGAAGGAGTCCTACTCCGGTGGGAGTAGGACTCCCTGGCGCGCCCTCCTCCTAGGGCCGGCCTCCTCCTCCCTCCCTCCTTTATATACGGGGCAGGGGGCACCCCATGACACACAAGTTGATCTACGGATCGTTCCTTATCCGTGCGGTGCCCCCTCCACCATATTCCACTTCGGTCATATCGTCGCGGAGCTTAAGCGAAGCCTGCGCCGGAGAAGTCATATCGTCGCGGAGCTTAGGCGAAGCCCTGCGTCGGTGGAGCATCATCATCGTCACCACGCCGTCAGGCTGACAGAACTCATCCCGACACTTTGCTGGATCGAGTCCGGGATCGCCATCGAGCTGAACGTGTGCAGAACTCGGAGGTGCCGTACGTTCGGTGCTTGGATCGGTCGGATCGTGAAGACGTACGACTACATCAACCGTGTTGTTATAACGCTTCCGCTTTCGGTCTACGAGGGTACGTAGACAAAACTCTCCCCTCTCGTTGCTATGCATCACCATGATCTTGCGTGTGCGTAGGAAAATTTTTTGAAATTACTACGTTCCCCAACAGTTTCATGGATCACAAACACAGAACTCAGTTCCTAAGGACGATTTCAATGAGAGAACCCACCATGTACTCCTACATGGCTGCTCACCGCTACCTTTACCAAATCATCTTCACACACTTAGCTCACACACAGTAGGACATGTTCATCACCATTCTAATTCATTCCCGATGAATCTGACCTGACTCAACTCTAAGCAGTAGCAGGCATGACAAAAAAGCATGAATGAGTACGCACATCAGGGCTCAAACAACTCCTACTCATGCTAGTGGGTTTCATCTATTTATTGTGGCAATGACAGGTCATGCAGAGGAAAAGGGGTTCAGCTACCGCAGAATGTAACAACTGAATTGATGTTGTCCTAATGTAGTAAAAGAGAGCAAGAGCGAGAGAGTGGGATTGTATCGGAAGGAACAAGGGGGTTTTGCTTGCCTGGCACTTCTGAAGATAGCATTGGGTCTTCATCAGTGTCAACGATCACAACGTCGGAACAACGTCTACCGAGGGGGAACAACACCGACAAATAGAGAATAAACACAATCAATGCGATGCACAATATGATGCATGAACATGGCATGTATGTGTGATGTTTTTTGTGCTAATGCAAACAGCAACAAATTCAATGGAGCTCATTTGAATCAAGGATTCAAATGCAACTCCAAACTTAAGCATTTTAAGTGCCCTTTATGTGTTTTCATATATACAGCAGGTTTAGGTTGGTTTGTCATGCATGAAACTAGTACAGATGGATAGATTGAAATTTTCTGATAACTTTTTGACATATAAATTATTTCATTCTGAGCTACGGTTGATTTTATATGATTCTTAGAAGTTTATACTATTTTATGGAATTTCCTGGTTTATTTTAATCCAGAAAATGTTTTATTGTGTCAAGACACTACGCCATCGCGGACGTCCGCAGGTCAAACAGGTTGCCCGGTCAAACTCGACGGTGGGACCCAGAGGCGGTGACACAGCGCTGGCTAGAGTCACAGACAGGCGGGCCCGGTGAACGGCCACATCAGCATGGTCAAAGCTAACGCATGGGTCCTGCTGGGTTAGTTGAAACTAAACAGGAATTTAACTATTGTTAATTAAGGGCGTGGGGCCCGGTTGTCATTGTCCCGTGGGGTTAAACCGATTCATGATTAGCGTTATTTAAGCGAGTGCCACGTCATCTAATCGCCGACTAATCACTGGCGGTAAGCAGACGCGGCGGCGCTCCTCGTCCGGCCATCTCCGGCCATGACAGCTTGTGCGGTTCGGTGCGTTTGAGAGCGGCTGCTGCGGGGCTTCGGGTGGTGGCCATAGCAAGTGCTTGGGTGGGCTACGGCATCGATGGCGGCGAGCGAAGCGGTGGCCGGAGCTCGGCTACGTGCGAGCGTGACGCTAGAGCAAGCAGGCGAGCAAGTAGAGAGGCTAGGCGGCCTCCTGGAGGCACCAGGAGTGCGATGCAGTATAAGGGCACGGGTGGTTCGAGCTCAGGCCACGGCGACAAAACCGTGCGGCGGCGAGCTCTCTGCTCGGTGGCTGGAGCGGTTAGGGGTCGCAAATGACAGGGGGAGAGTGAAACGACGGCGGAGCTCACAGAGGGGTCGATGGCAGTCTCAGCGGGCTCATGGACGACTTCCAGTGCACGAGTCGATGGCGACTCCCGGCGGCCAGATTCGGAGGTGACGAGCTTGAGGGCGACGGCTCCAGGCATCTGAGGGCACATTCTTCGTCTTGGAGCTCCACGGCGTCGAGGCGGAGCTATAGGACACGACCATGGGGCAAGGGGACGACGGTGGGTGCAGAAAACATGAACGGCGGCGAAGTTGCTCTCGGGTGGGCACGAGAGAGAGGGTTAGAGGAGGGGGCGTGAGTAGAGAGTAACGGGGAGAGGCAGAGAGGGGTCCAAGGCGGCAACGAGGGAAGGATCGGGGCTCCCAGGTGGAAGTAGGAGGTGGCCGAAGCCGCACGCGCGTGCACCACGCCTCTCCTCTGCCTACTGGCTGAAGGAAGAAGACGAGCATGCCCCTGTGGGTTGGGCCAACAGTGCTGGGCCTGGGGGGCTATGCCAGGTGAGCACACTCTCTCTCTCCTTTATTATTTGTTTCAGTTTTCTAATTTTTTTCTTTGTTCTGATTTAGTTTAGGAACTAAATCATTTTAGATAATTCTAAAAACTATTTTGGAGGTTTACTGAATTATTTCAGAGCTCCAAAAATAACTTCAGAATATTTGGACCGTTCAAAAATATATAGAGCATTTAAACAGCTCCAACTCAACTACTTTGTGTTAATTCAAAAATCCAACAATGACCTAGAAATCTATTCATCATTTTGGCAGAGGTTTTCACCTTAACCAGAAATCATGAAATTTTCTTAGGGACATTTTGGGTTTATTGAAAAAGATTTTATTCAAGCGTGGATGGATTGATTTAGTGCTAGGATTTGAACAATCCCCATTTCAAGTTTAAAAGAAATTTAGACATGATGCAACAACCAAGCTAGTCCAAATGCATAGCAAGGCTAGGGATGTTACAAAAATCCAATCTCCATCTGTACCATTTTCATGCATGTTGGAGTAACTTATAGATGTTGTATTGGACAAAACAAATAAAGGGCATTTAAACCTTCACATATGGAGTTTGAATTTTAAACTAGGGTTCAAACCAACTTCATTTAAACCATTGTTAGTTGCATTATCTCAATCAACAGCATATCGCCATGTCACATTCATGCTTCATATTGTTGCATTGCATTGATTGTGTTCTTTCTTGTTTGCTGGTATTTGTCCCCTCTCCGTAGGCGTATCCCGACGATGAGTTCGATGACACCGATGAAGAGCTATAATATCTTCAGAAGTGCCAGGCAAGCAAAACCCCCTTGTTCATTCCAATACAATCCCACTCTCTTGCTCCTCTTTTACTGCATTAGGACAACAACGATTCAACTGTTACATGTTGCGGTAGTTGAACCCCTTTCCTCTGCATGACCTGTCATTGCCACAGCAAATAGATGAAACCCACTAGCATGAGTAGGAGTTGTTTGAGCCCTGATGTGCCTACTCATTCATGCTTGTTTTTCATGCCTGCTACTGCTTAGAGTTGAGTCAGGTCCGATTCATCGCGGATGAATCTGAGGTGTGTGAACATGTCCTACTGTTGAGAGCTAAGTGTGTGAACACGATTTGGTATAGGTAGCGGTGAGAGGCCATGTAGGAGTACATGGTGGGTTGTCTCATTGCAGCCGTCCTCACGAACTGAGTTCTGTGTTTGTGATCCATGAATAGCTACTACCACACATTGGGTTCTGGTAACTCGGCCCCTCTCGACTTATTAGTCAACCTGATCTTTGTCCAGGAGTTGCAACTAGTTTCTGGTGTTTGTAGGTAGTGTTAGTAGTCTACCAAGTGGCACCCGGTACAGGTGGGCTTGGGACAGACTAGGCACAGTGGCACGGTGTACCAAGTGGCACACGGATGGTGGGCTTGGGAACCCTGCTCACATCGTTTGGGGCTGTGAGCGACACCCCGGCCGGATCTCCTTGAGGATGGAACCCGAATAGGCAATAAACCTGGACTAGAGACTTGTGTGGTTAGTCAGGTCGTGGCCGACTCCCTCGCCAGGCTTCCGCTTGAAGGTTGCCGAGATACACGACGTGTACATGGTGGTAAGTGGCGAGAGCGTGTGTGAAGAAGTACACCCCTGCAGGGTTAACATCATCTATTCGAATAGCCGTGTCCACGATAATGGACTTCTGGTTTGCCTGTACAGTTCATAGACAAGTGAAAGTGGATACTCTAAAATGCGCAAGATAAGCGTGAGTGCTATGGATGGCGTTCTCGTAGGGAGACGTGAGCGGATCCATAGTGGTGTATTGATATGGTGAATATGTGGACTCATGTGCGCCACCTCAAAAGAGTTACTTGCAGTCGTAGTTTAGGATAGCCACCGAGTCAAAGCTGGCTTGCTGCAGTTAAACTCCACCACCCCCTTTGTTGATACCGATGCATATGTAGTTAGTTCTGATGTAAGTCTTGCTGGGTACATTTGTACTCACGTTTGCTTAATTTATGTTTTTCAGAGAGACTTCAGTCTCGCTAGTAGTTCCGCGTGGACCTCGACGTTAGCTTGTTACCTCAGCTACAATCTTGTGCCCTCGGCAGGGTCTTGTAGATAGTCAGGCTTCTCAGCCTTTTTCATTTGTAGTTGTCTGTTCTCAGACAAGTTAAGCTTCCGCATGTGCTCATTGCTTGTATGACTTGAATGCTGGGTCATCAGACTCATGTTTGTAATATCTGGCTCTCCGGAGCCTAATGAATATTGAGTCATAGAGTTATGTTGTGATGCCATGTTGTATTTGCACATATCGAGCATATTGTGTGTATGTTATTGAAATGCTTGGTATGTGTGGGATCTGACAACCTAGTTGTATATCCTTGGTAGCCTCTCTTATGGGGAAAAGTAGTCTGGTGCTTCCACTGAGCCATGGTAGTCTGCTACAGCCCGGTTTACCGGAGTCCTGTTAGCCCAGTTGCTACTGCTCCGTAACACTTAGACTGGCCGGCATATGTCCTTCTTCGATCCTGTGTCTGTCCCTGCGGGGAAATGCCACGCGGTGTCTTTCGGAGTCCTGTTAGCCTCCTACAGCCTGGATTCCCGGAGTCCTGCTAGCCCAGTTGTGACAGCCCGAATTCACTCGCTGATAACCGACACGTTCGTTGCTGCGTCATGTATGCCTGTCCCTGTAAGTTAGTGCCACTTTGGGTTTACGACTAGTCATGTCGGCCCGGGTTCTGTGTCATATGGATGCTAGCAACACTATCATATACGTGAGCCAAAAGGCACAAACGGTCCCGGGCCAGGTAAGGCGACACCCGTGGGAATACCGTGCGTGAGGCCGCAAAGTGATATGAGGTGTTACATGCTAGATCGGTGTGACTTAGGATCGGGGTCCTGAAACGAAAGGAGAGCCCCTACTTTTGTACACCGACAGGAGCCCCCGGACCTGGGCCACACATAAGCGCGACACGTTATTGGGCCAGGCCCAAAACGGTGCACGGGCAGGCGGGGCGGATTTTACCGCAATAATTTTTCTTCTGCTGTGCTTCCCCACGACCCGCGTTGAATGTGCAACGTGGGGCGTGTGTGACGTGGGCGGCATGCGTGGGGCGGTTCCCGCATGCATGCGTCACGTCGCAGTTAATGGGAAAGGAGGCAACCCGCGCCTTCCCCGTAAAAAGGAATAACTGCGGGTGCGCTACTCACTTTACCCCCTCCCATGCGTCTTCTCCAATCTCAGAGCACCTTTCTTCCTCCTTCTCGGTTCTTGCCTTCGCTCGCCGCCGCTTCGTCTCTATCGTCCTCTGTCTCTTGCTCCCCCCAGCCGCCATGGCGCCCAAATACACCAAGGGCAAGGGAGTGGCCAAGGACGCCGGAGCATCGGAGCCGCCGGAGAGTGCGTTGGCGGCTCAGCGGACGCAACTCGCATACTTCCCCTTGACGGTCGACGCGATCGAACTGTGGGATTACTTCAAGCCTCTATGGGGGGTGAAGACAGGGGGAGAGACGACGAGGCATCCGGCCACGCGCGCCATCCCCGCCAACTGCGCCGAGGCCGCCCCAAATCTGTACCCTTTCTTTGTCGACTACTTCTCCTGCGGGCTCTGTCCCCCCCTTCCATCTTATGGACTTTACTCCAAATGACGTGGCGTGCATGGATCTTTTCGCGCACCTCTGCGAGGGCTTCATCGGGGTGCATCCCAACACGGCGCTCTTCCGCCACTACTTTTCCCCTCGGATCCAACCGGGGGGCGCCATTTCCGGTTGCGTCACCTGGATCCCAAGGTCCAAGGGAGCGTACCCAGAGGGCGCCATGAAGGAGAGGTGGGAAGAATGGCGGAGGGTGGTGCTGGATTGAGGAGAAGGACCCGCCGGACTTTTGCCGGGTCCGCAAGGCGCCGCCGTCCTGCAGAAGCGACTGGAGCGATGTCGATGCTGACAACGCGAAGCTTACGGTCGCCACCACCAGGATTCTCCGCCTCACCGAGGCCGGGCTTACCCTTGAGATAATTGGGGCGGATTTCATCCGCTGCCGAATCTCTCCGCTGCATAACAAGGGGAGGCCGGCCTGGCTCTTCACGAACACCGCCGACATCATGAGGCTCCGCCCCGGCCTCGACCACAACCTCATGGTGATGAGGCACGCCCATCTCTGCCAGCGGCTCTTCCAGCTCGACATGAACCGTGACGGCGAGGTCGAGCAGACCGGCAAGGCCATCAGGGCCTCTGTGAAGGCCGGCAAGGTCGCCAAGGGGCCTCTGTTCAGGTTCCCGGCGGGAGTGGTCCAGCTGAGCAACAACTGTCGCCGGACCGACATCATCGCCATGATGCCGGATTGCAATGCGCATAGCCTTGACCTGAACTGGGTCAAGCCGGAGGACATCCAAGTGTAGGAGTTCTTCGACACCTTGCACGAGGGGTACGTCACCGCCGAGCCGCGGCTCATCCAGGACAACTCCTAGGTGGAGTTGGACTACATCGCCGCTAGGGCAGCGGAGGCGAAGCTCGCCGAGGAGGCCGGCAGCGCTTTCGCTGTGGAGGACAAGGCCGTGGCAGAGGCAGAGGAGAAGGAGTTCGCCCAGTGGGCCGAGACCGCCAGGGAGGCCAGCAGCGCCGGCACCATGGCTCCTCTCATCGAAGACATGGTCGATGAGTCGTCGGAGGAAGAGGAGGCCGTGTGTCACGCCCAATATGCGACCCTATCCAAAAGGAACTCGAAGGTCCCACCAAGGATAGACCCGCATATTGGAAACGCTTTTGCAAGGTGGATATCATTACATCAACATTACATAATACATAGGTATACATACATAAGGCACAACTGCCACAAGAATACATCAACATCATATACAAGAGAACAACATCCGACTACGGATGAAACATAAACAGAAGCTCAAACGACATCCACCCTGCTAGCCCAGGCTGCCGACCTGGAACCTATCCCCTGATCGAAGAAGAAGAAGAAGAAGAAGAAGAACTCCAACACAAGCAAACATCGCTCTCACGTCATGATCATCGCAAACCTGTACCTGCAACTGGTGGTGTAGTAATCTGTGAGCCACGAGGACTCAGCAATCCCATTACCATGGGTATCAAGACTAGCAAAGCTTAAAGGGGAAGGAAGGGGTAAAGTGGTGAGGTTGCAGCAGCGACTAAGCATTTATGGTGGCTAACCAACGCAAAAGAGAGCGAGAAGAGAAACAAAGGAACGGTCGTCAACTAGTAATGATCAAGAAGTGATCCTGAACTCCTACTTACGTCAAACATAACCCAGAAACCGTGTTCTCCTCTCGATCAACCCCGAAAAGAGACACTCACGGTTACGCACACGGTTGGTGTATTTTAATTGAGATCCACTTCGAGTTTTCTACAACCGGACATTAACAAATTCCCATCTGCCACATAACCGCGGGCACGGCTTTCGAAAGTTCAAAACCCTGCAGGGGTGTCCCAACTTAGCCCATGATAAGCTCTCGCGATCAACGAAGGAATAGACCTTCTCCCGGAAGCCCGATCAGTCTCGGAATCCGGCCACAAGACATTTCACAAGAATAAAACAAGACCAGCAAGACCTCCCGGCGTGCCGACACCACGGTAGTAGCCGCAGTATCTCGCCCCTGTGCCACGACCGGATGAGCAGTCCGTATAACTAAAACCAGCCCTCAAGTTTCCTTGAGGTGGCGCCAAAGCACTCTAGTTTGGACCAACACTTAGACAAGCATTGGCCCGGGGGGCTGAATAAAGATGACCCTCGAGAGAGCGACTCCCAAAGGAAAAGTAGGTGGTGGTGAGGCAAATGGTAAAACCAATGTTGGGCCTTGCTGGAAAAGTCTTATTCAAAGCGAACTGTCAAGGGGTCCCATAAATCACCCGACCGCGTTAGGGACGCAAAATCCGGGAACATAATACCGATATGACGGAAACTAGGCGGCAAGAGTGGAACAAAACACCAGGCATAAGGCCGAGCCTTCCACCCTTTACCAAGTATATAGATGCATTAATTAAATAAGATATATTGTGATATCCCAACAAGTAAACATGTTCCAACAAGGAACAACATCTCCATGTTCCAACAAGGAACAAACTTCATCTTCACCTGCAACTAACAACGCTATAAGAGGGGCTGAGCAAAGCGGTAACATAGCCAAACAACGGTTTGCTAGGAAGGGAGCAAAAGGGTTAGAGGCTGACATGGCAATTAGGTAGGCTTGAGCAACAGGTAATAGGTAGCGCAGCATAGCGATAGAACGAAGCAACTAGCATAGCAATGATAGTAGTGAGATCCAGGGTAGCGGTCATCTTGCCTGAAATCCCGCAAGGAAGAAGAACGAGTCCATGAAGAAGATGAACGAGTCCATGAAGAAGATGAACGGATGAAGCCGAACCAAGCGTAGACGCACGAATCCTCACGATCGCAACGAAACAGGAACTAACAAGAAGAAGCACACAACATAGTAAACACATCACACATGAACAAGACATGTTGCACAACCAAGCATGATGCATGACAAGGCTACATGAAGCTACTCATGGCAAGGGATGATGCAAACAAGAACAACACATCAAGGCCAGTTTAAATGAGGCCGGAAACAACATATAACAATTCCGGTAAGTCCTCATATGCAAATTTCGAAATTGGTCCAGATCTGAATAACTTTATGTTCAAGTTGTTAAACAGCAAGTTAAAATGCACCACGATGATCTACACGAAATTCTAGTCAAGTTACATATAAAGTTCATTTAATTCGGAGCTACGGTCTAGAAGATATGGGCAAAACAAGATAAGCATGGCATTGATGCAAAATGCATACAAACATCAAGCAAAACACCTCAAAACAAGGATCCAACATGATAATATGAAACTACATGCAAAATCAAGCAAGTTTCATATAGAGCACACTCAAATCGGAGCAACGGTTCAACACATACACACAATACAAGTTTAAAGGACAAGCTGTCCAAAACAGCAACTAAGCATATTGCAAGCATCAAAATAACATGCTACAGGACCTCAACATAAAAACAAAAGGCATGGGCATGATCTACAGGTAAAGCATTACAAAACATGAGCACTGAGCTATCTCCAGAAATGACTAGAACATGCTCAAAATGACATGGCAAGATTGCAACTAATAACAGTTTCAGACTTAGCAGAAAATAACATCAGGTTGCAATGTTTAAAGCTATGAAACAACATGTTACAGGAACTTATCATGGAAAACAAAGGCATGGCATGAATCTACTCAAAGCATAGAACAAAAGTCCTTTAGTGACCATAAGCCAAAAAGGATCAGAAAATATAGTAACACTCATGTCAATATCGAAAGTTTCGTTAACAGATTCAGCAACATGGCATGTCAAAAACTGATAACAAGTAGGCATGTTTACAAGCTCAATGCACTCACTACAGAGCCTTATATGATAAACTAAGAATACATACATCAAGAAGACATGGCATAGAAGACATACATAGCAAGAACAATAACATAGCATACATCGATCAACCACAACAACCTAGGCAAAATTGAACAACCTGTAAACAATCTGCCAGGAAACATTTGATAGCAAAAGTAGAGCTCGATTGACTCAAGCTATGGTACTCCATAATTGCAAACAAGGGAATGGATGGATAGAGCAAGACAAGCTTTACAAAACATCCTTACTGAAGTAACTCAAAATATGCATGGAACTCTTGGTATCATCAAGTAAACATGGCATCAAAATATCAGCAAAATAGGGCTGAAAACAGCAACAACAAGACACCTAGTTTGCATGCTTGTGCTAGTCACCACATAGATCATAAAAATACATAGCAAGCACCACTGGAAAGAAGACATGGCATATTTCAAAACACATGTAGGACTCAAGTCCATAGGATGCACACATCAATCATGGAAAAAATGACAAAAGTGCAAGTTCTGATAAAAATCAGAAACTAACATCACATAGCACTCTTGCAACAGCATTTCGGGCATCAAGATGAGCTCAAATGAAAATGATGCAATGAGATGAAATGATCTACTCTTCGAGGCGAACATTTTGACATATTACACGCGCAAAACGGAGCTACATGCATGGAGATACGGTGCGATGAAAATGCCACAAAATTACTGCAGATTTCGGGACTTAGTGGATTTTACCCTCCGAAAAGTCAACGGGACGGGAATGTGCGGGATGGCGAGATCCGGGACGGAGGCAGGCGCGTTTGGTTGGATGAACCGGTGGATCTGGTCCACCCGGACCGGATCTGGCCGGAGCTCGAGGTTGGCCGGAGACGGGGCGGCGGCTCGCCGGAGTTGGACGGGGAGAAGGCCGGGGAGGTCGAGGGAGCTCGGGAGGAGGCGGATCCGCCGCCGGGCGAAGCTCCTCCGCCGGGATCGGGCGCGAGCGCTTGACGGCGCAGGCGGCGCCGCGAACGGGCGTCGGGCAGCGAGAGGAGGTGGCGGGCGGGGCGAAGCGGCGCTGTGGTGCAGCAGGGGGACGAGGTGCCGGCGTCTGGGAGGCGCGCACTCGAGCGCTGGGCGGATCGAGGAGGCGGCGGGCGCGGGAGCTGCGGCGGCTCGGTAGGTGCGCTGGCCGCGAGGAGGCGGCGACGGCGGGATAGCTGCTGGCGGCGGCGAAGGGCGGCCGGCGCCGGCGAGATCCGGCGACGGAGACGGCGCGACGGGCGGCGGAGGACGCTAAGGGGACGGGCGGTGCCGGATGGGCTCGGCGGGCCCGCCTGCCGAAAGCAGCAGGGCGGCGGCGGACGCGGGCGCCAGCGCGGGCGGCGCGCCATCGGGCGCGGGCGGCGGCGGATGGCGGAATGGACATGTCCGCCGTCGGCGGACATGTCGGCGGCGCGGAGGGATCTTTTAGGGTTCGGGGAAATGATCCGCGAATTCAAGGGGAAGGTGTATTTATAGGTAGAGGGAGCTAGGAGAGTCCAAATGAGGTGCGGTTTTCGCCACGCGATCGTGATCGAACGACCGTGAGCATGGAGGGAAGTTAGGTGGGTTTTGGGCCACTTAGAAAGGGTGTTGGGCTGCAAACAAAGAGGCTTTTGCGGTTACCGGTTAACTGTTGAGTACCAAACGACCTCCAAATGATCGAAACTTGACAAGCGGTTCACGGTGCTATACCAAGGCCGCTTGACAAACCTCGGGCCATTCCGAGACCGTTTAACACCCGCACACGAAAAGAGGTAAAAGGGGGCGCCGGGAGACATAGGAGTGCCGGATTGCAAAACGGACAACGGGGAAAATGCTCGGATGCATGAGACGAACACGTATGCAAATGCGATGAACATGATGACATGATATAAAATGCAGATGATGACATGATATGAAATGCAGAAGATGACATGGCAAAGAGAGACACGCAAGCACATGACATGGCAAAGACAGCGAATAACTGACGGACACCTGGCGCATCGAATCCGGGGCGTTACAACACTCCTCCACTAACAAGAGATCTCGTCCCGAGATCTTAGGACCGAGACGGAAGGGAAAAGGGATGAGGTGAAACAAGAACTGAAGAGAAGAAGCAAAGAATCGAGAGCACTCGAGAAGAAGAGAGGAACGACGAGAATGACGAGAATCAAATTCTCATGGAAACAAGATAGACACTGAAACAACTCCCGTTAGAACGAGATAACAAACGAATAAGACTGAAAGGATTTAGGCAGCACACCGGTTGAACAAGGAAAAACTAGAACATGAGCTTGAGAGGATGGAATGATACTTGATGAAGACATGACACAAAACCTCCGGAAAGAATTAAAAGAATGAAATGAAAAGGACTTAGAAGGAAGGGTTGACTGGAGTTGTTGAGAAGATCAACAACGAAAAGAATAAGCTTTATGTGGACTTATGGATAACATCTCAAAATTATGAGGTGAACGCCGACCACAAACGGAAAGGATTGGATAACTTAGAAGAATGAAGAAATGCAAAACTCCACTTCAAAACAATATGGAGAATTAATTGCGCTTCGAGAAGCAAGAAGGAAAGATATTTGAGCTCCACCAACAAAATCTTGATGAACTCTTGAAGAAATGAATTAGATCATGAAGAACCACCATGAAGAACTCCGGTAACAAAAGGATGACGAGATAAAATGAAGGATGAAAAGAATAAGATGAGCCTGTGATGAATTAGATGGAGGATTCCGACGAGATGGACGAGGGAAATTTGAACTCCGGAAAAGAAAAGATGAAAAGACTTGGAACTAGAATTTATTCCTCACGAACAAACTCCAAAGGAAGGGAGTAATCACTTGGATGCAATAAGAATAAGATTTATTGTATGCTTATCCTTCATCAAATTAAATTGATGACCAACAATGGATTTGGCATACTACTTATTCTTCTTGAAAAAGAATTGAGAAGTGACAGCACAAAAACTTGAGAAAGTCTTCATGAACCACCGGTAGAATTGAAAAGAAACGAACGAATGGATTAAAATGATAATCAGTGAAAAGAATCTGAAAGAACCACCGTAAGAATTTGGAAATGACTGATGCAAGAGAATGAATCACCGGGAAGAATTAGAAGAACCAATAAGCTAGAGGGGATTTAGATGCAAAAGAACAAAGAGATCATGAGCTGATAGAAGAATACTTGAACGAAGCACCGGAAAAATATTGAGACGAACGAAGGGGCACGGATATAGAATAATTGGGGAATGAATCTGAAAACTTAGAACGAAGAAATCTTCCGAAAAGATGGCCTCCGGATGATCGAGACGGAAAACAACTCCTGAAATACTTCGGATGGATGAAAAGAATTGCACAACTAGAAACAACTAGATAGGGTAACATCGAGCTAGCACCATGAATCTCCGAGGGAACAGACAAGATTTAGAGGAAAGACTCTTCTTCGGTCTTCAAATGACGATAATAAACACCACCAAAATTACTGAGATACTCCGGAAGAATGAAAAGCGAAGAGGTTGAGCCAACAATGAAATGATTTGAAATCGATCTTGGAGAAGGCATGTGACTGATGGAATTCATACTTACGTCAAACTCCGAAAAGAATTGAGAATACCTCCGGGGAAATTAGAAGAGTCAGGTAAGATCCTGGGAAAAGACCTGTGGGTTAGGGCCCACTAAAAGAAAAACACCGTTGGAAAGGGATGTTGAACAGATAGATGATGCACCGGAAGAACTGAGATATATGAATGAGGAGACAACCTCGAATTAATTCAAACATAGACGAATCTCCTGAGATGTCTTCGGAACTCCGGAATGATAAACTGGCGAGAGGCGAACGAGCAAGGAAAACACTTCGAGGAAAAGAATATGATCAACCTCAAAACTTGAATTGAGTCCACCGGAAAAAGAAAGGGATGAAGAATGACGAACGAGACGAGAATTCACCAGTTAAAATAATTGAGGAAAGACTGAAGAGGCTCCACACAAATGAAATTGATGGTCGAAACAGACTCAAACTCCAGGAATAAGAGGGTGGGAGGGCGGAAAACAAAGGCAACTTGGAAGGGGAAACCGACGAATATCTTGACAAGAAAACCCCAGTTGAAATCATGGAGGAAAGAAGGCAAAGACTTCACACGAGTAGGATGGATACTCGATTACGGACTCCGGTTCCGAGAGGAAGAAGGGAGGGCGGGTGGGAAAAAAACAAGGACAACTTCGGACAAGGAAAACAACGACGTCGGAGGAAGAACTGAGGATTGAACTCAAAGATGAAGATGGTCGAGTCAACTTGACGAGAAATGCACCGGACAAAAGAGCAGAGGAACAACGATCGAAAAACCAACTGCGTGATCCTAAAGAAAAATTTGGAGGGGAAGAAGAGTAATTCAAAACACCTACGCCAAGATTCCTGACCAGAGCGACGAAGGGGCAGAGGAGTAAAAAGAATTCCTACTCTCCGATATAACTAGACTCCGAAAACAGTTTTATTCTAGACTCAACAACGGCCAAACTACACGATCAATCAAGGGGGCTCCTAAGGTCGGTCGAGGCTCGATACCAACTTGAACACGCCTAATATGCGACCCTATCCAAAAGGAACTCAAGGTCCCACCAAGGATAGACCCGATATTGGAAACGCTTTTGCAAGGTGGATATCATTACATCAACATTACATAATACATAGGTATACATACATAAGGCACAACTGCCACAAGAATACATCAACATCATATACAAGAGAACAACATCCGACTACGGATGAAACATAAACAGAAGCTCAAACGACATCCACCCTGCTAGCCCAGGCTGCCGACCTGGAACCTATCCCCTGATCGAAGAAGAAGAAGAAGAAGAAGAACTCCAACACAAGCAAACATCGCCTCACGCCATGATCATCGCAAACCTGTACCGCAATCGGTGGTGTAGTAATCTGTGAGCCACGAGGACTCAACAATCCCATTACCATGGGTATCAAGACTAGCAAAGCTTAAAGGGGAAGGAAGGGGTAAAGTGGTGAGGTTGCAGCAGCGACTAAGCATTTATGGTGGCTAACCAACGCAAAAGAGAGCGAGAAGAGAAACAAAGGAACGGTCGTCAACTAGTAATGATCAAGAAGTGATCCTGAACTCCTACTTACGTCAAACATAACCCAGAAACCGTGTTCTCCTCTCGATCAACCCCAAAAGAGACACTCACGGTTACGCATTACGGTTGGTGTATTTTAATTGAGATCCACTTCGAAGTTTTCTACAACCGACATTAACAAATTCCCATCTGCCACATAACCGCTGGCACGGCTTTCGAAAGTTCAAAACCCTGCAGGGTGTCCCAACTTAGCCCATGATAAGCTCTCGCGATCAACGGCGAATAGACCTTCTCCCGGAAGCCCGATCAGTCTCGAATCCGGCTACAAGACATTTCACAGAATAAAACAAGACCAGAAGACCTCCGGCGTGCCGACACCTCGGTAGTAGCAGCAGATCTCGCCCCTGTGCCACGACCGGATGAGCAGTCCGTACAACTAAAACCAGCCCTCAAGTTTCCTTGAGGTGGCGCTGCAAAGCACTCTAGTTTGGACCAACACTTAGACAAGCATTGGCCCGGGGGGCTGAATAAAGATGACCCTCGAGAGAGCGACTCCCAAGGGAAAAGTAGGTGGTGGTGAGGCAAATGGTAAAACCAATGTTGGGCCTTGCTGGAAAAGTCTTATTCAAAGCGAACTGTCAAGGGGGTCCCATAAATCACCCGACCGCGTTAGGGACGCAAAATCCGGGAACATAATACCGATATGACGGAAACTAGGGCGGCAAGAGTGGAACAAAACACCAGGCATAAGGCCGAGCCTTCCACCCTTTACCAAGTATATAGATGCATTAATTAAATAAGATATATTGTGATATCCCAACAAGTAAACATGTTCCAACAAGGAACAACATCTCCATGTTCCAACAAGGAACAAACTTCATCTTCACCTGCAACTAACAACGCTATAAGAGGGGCTGAGCAAAGCGGTAACATAGCCAAACAACGGTTTGCTAGGAAGGAGCAAAAGGTTAGAGGCTGACATGGCAATTAGGTAGGCTTGAGCAATGTAATAGGTAGCGCAGCATAGCGATAGAACGAAGCAACTAGCATAGCAATGATAGTAGTGAGATCCAGGGTAGCGGTCATCTTGCCTGAAATCCCGCAAGGAAGAAGAACGAGTCCATGAAGAAGATGAACGAGTCCATGAAGAAGATGAACGGATGAAGCCGAACCAAGCGTGAGACGCATACGAATCCTCACGATCGCAACGAAACAGAACTAACAAGAAGAAGCACACAACATAGTAAACACATCACACATGAACAAGACATGTTGCACAACCAAGCATGATGCATGACAAGGCTACATGAAGCTACTCATGGCAAGGGATGATGCAAACAAGAACAACACATCAAGGCAAGTTTAAATGAGGCCGAAACAACATATAACAATTCGGTAAGTCCTCATATGCAAATTTCGAAATTGGTCCAGATCTGAATAACTTTATGTTCAAGTTGTTAAACAGCAAGTTAAAATGCACCACGATGATCTACACGAAATTCTAGTCAAGTTACATATAAAGTTCATTTAATTCGGAGCTACGGTCTAGAAGATATGGGCAAAACAAGATAAGCATGGCATTGATGCAAAATGCATACAAACATCAAGCAAAACACCTCAAAACAAGGATCCAACATGATAATATGAAACTACATGCAAAATCAAGCAAGTTTCATATAGAGCACACTCAAATCGGAGCAACGGTTCAACACATACACACAATACAAGTTTAAAGGACAAGCTGTCCAAAACAGCAACTAAGCATATTGCAAGCATCAAAACAACATGCTACAGGACCTCAACATAAAAACAAAAGGCATGGGCATGATCTACAGGTAAAGCATTACAAAACATGAGCACTGAGCTATCTCCAGAAATGACTAGAACATGCTCAAAATGACATGGCAAGATTGCAACTAATAACAGTTTCAGACTTAGCAGAAAATAACATCAGGTTGCAATGTTTAAAGCTATGAAACAACATGTTACAGGAACTTATCATGGCAAACAAAGGCATGGCATGAATCTACTCAAAGCATAGAACAAAAGTCCTTTAGTGACCATAAGCCAAAAAGGATCAGAAAATATAGTAACACTCATGTCAATATCGAAAGTTTCGTTAACAGATTCAGCAACATGGCATGTCAAAAACTGATAACAAGTAGGCATGTTTACAAGCTCAATGCACTCACTACAGAGCCTTATATGATAAACTAATAATACATACATCAAGAAGACATGTCATAGAAGACATACATGGCAAGAACAATAACATAGCATACATCGATCAACCACAACAACCTAGGCAAAATTGAACAACCTGTAAACAATCTGCCATGAAACATTTGATAGCAAAAGTAGAGCTCGATTGACTCAAGCTATGGTACTCCATAATTGCAAACAAGGGAATGGATGGATAGAGCAAGACAAGCTTTACAAAACATCCTTACTGAAGTAACTCAAAATATGCATGGAACTCTTGGTATCATCAAGTAAACATGGCATCAAAATATCAGCAAAACAGGGCTGAAAACAGCAACAACAAGACACCTAGTTTGCATGCTTGTGCTAGTCACCACATAGATCATAAAAATACATAGCAAGCCCCACTGGAAAGAAGACATGGCATATTTCAAAACACATGTAGGACTCAAGTCCATAGGATGCACACATCAATCATGGCAAAAATGACAAAAGTGCAAGTTCTGATAAAAATCAGAAACTAACATCACATAGCACTCTTGCAACAGCATTTCGGGCATCAAGATGAGCTCAAATGAAAATGATGCAATGAGATGAAATGATCTACTCTTCGAGGCGAACATTTTGACATATTACACGCGCAAAACGGAGCTACATGCATGGAGATACGGTGCGATGAAAATGGCACAAAATTACTGCAGATTTCGGGACTTAGTGGATTTTACCCTCCGAAAAGTCAACGGACGGAATGTGCGGGATGGCGAGATCCGGACGGAGGCAGGCGCGTTTGGTTGGATGAACCGTGGATCTGGTCCACCCGGACCGGATCTGGCCGGAGCTCGAGGTTGGCCGGAGACGGGCGGCGGCTCGCCGGAGTTGGACGGGAGAAGGCCGGGAGGTCGAGGGAGCGGGAGGAGGCGGATCCGCCGGCCGGGCGAAGCCCGCCGGGATCGGGCGCGAGCGCGGACGGCGCAGGCGGCGCCGCGAACGGGCGCCGGGCAGCGAGGGGAGGTGGCGGGCGGCGGCGAAGCGGCGCCTGTGGCGCAGCGGCGGGACGAGGTGCCGGGCAGACGGGGACGGGAGGCGCGCGAAAGCGCGGGCGGATCGAGGAGGCGGCCGGGCGCGGGAGCTGCGGCGGCGCCGGAGGCGCAAGGCGATGGGCGAGGAGGCGGCGATCATGATATAAAATGCGGGATAGCGAAGATGCATGGCGGCGGCGAAGCGACGGCGCGCCGGCGCTGGCGAGATCCGGCGACGGAGACGGCGCCGGCGCGGGCGGCAGCCCGCCTGGTATATCAAGGGCGCCGCCGGTGGTGTTGAGCAGCCCGGACAGTAGCCCCCGACGCAGCCCCCAGCGTGAGTTCATCACTCGCCCCTCGTCGACATGTGTTAGGGGTATGATACTTTGGTGCTGACCTTGCCGTGTATGCAAGAGGAGAGCAGCAGCAGGAGGAGTCACAAAGGGCTACTCTTAGCAAGCCACCCCCATCAACCACGTCGCCCCGAGGGGCGTCCCCCGCAAGGGCGCCAAGTACCGATCCCACACACATGAAGGAGGAGGACGAGAACTTGGGCACCGGTGGCTTCGCCTCGGTGCCAAATGTTGGCAGGGAGGGGACCTCTGCTTCCCAGCCGGTGCTGGTAAGTTTCCGGCCTTTCGTCTCTACTCTTTTTCTTTTCTTGTTGATTCTTGACCTTGGCTTTATCGCATTCCCTTCCTGGTGTCCAGATCGTCCGTCTGTGGACTAGGAGGATATAGACGCTATCATCGAGGACGTCGCCAAGGACGCCACGGCAGAAGTCGACAAGGTCGCCGCCGAGGAGTCCGACAAGGGCGCTGCCGAAAACGCCACCGAGGGGCCTGCCGGGGAGCCCGGCAGGGGGCCTGCCGGAGGGCCCGGCAAGGCCACCACCGAGGAGGAGGTGGTCGATTACCGGCCTTCCTCCTCTACTGCCTCCGGCTCCGGCAGGTATTTGAGGGTGACTGACGACCTCTTCTTCCACCTCCCAGGGGCGTCCAGCTCTAGGCCGCCCGTCGAGGGAGAGGTGTTTGACGAAGAGGTGCTTTCCGCCACCGGGCTCGAGGTTGTCGACGAGCCGAGCACTGGTGGCGATGGCTCTCAGGAGGAGCGGCTTCTCCAGGCCATGGGCGCCCACTTCCGGAAGCTCCAAGCGCTCCACCGCGCCCGCCTGGACAAGGCCAAGTCCAGGATGGCAACGGTGGACCAAGCGGAGGTGGACCTCAAGGTGCGCGTTGCTGAGGCGTAGGCTTGGTTCCGCCAAGCTAGCGAAGAGCTGAAGACCGCCCAGGGCGAGCTGGCCAAGGGCGACGTGGAGCTCACCATGAAGCTGGCCGACATCGAGAAGGCCTAGGAGACAGCGGAGGGCTTGGCCGCGGCAGCCAAGGCCGCCCGGACCAGCACCAGGCCGTGCTGAACTCCCAGGAGGAGGACCTCGCCAAGCGCGAGGCGGACCTCGACGCCAATCTCCGCGCCAAGGACAAGGAGGTGGAGAAGCTTGCCGCGTAGCAGACCCAAGAGCTGGAGCAGAGGCACAAAGGGACACTCGATGCCCAGGCTCTGGTTCACGCCGGCAAGGTAAAGGAGCTGGAGTTGGAGCGGGACGGGCTAAAGGAGCAGGTGCTGAAGCTGTCCCAGGAGAAGGACATGCTCAACAGCGCCCTGACGGAGGCACAGGGCGTGGCGCCGCCAAGAGGGCCGTGGAGCCTCCGAGGCCAACAACTCCATCAAAGACCTCAAGCTGAAGCTGGAGGGTCTCGAGCAAGATGCTCAAAGGCCGTGGCCCGGGAGGGACCCCGACCAAAAATGGGTTTGTATCATCTGCAAAAGACATCCGGACAATTTAGGAAATTTAAGTAGATAAGCGATTTTTTTCTGAAATAATTAATTAATGGAAATCCTTTATTAAAAGTTAGAAAACGATAAAAATAATATTGAAAATTATATTCCTGATTTCAATGAAAGGATGTTGCACAGACGGCAATCACCCCAAAATTTGCAATACCGACCTTGCATTCCGTCTCTTTCAGTGTTGGGGTACTCTTGTTGGAAACCATGTAACAATTTTAAAGAGAAGTATTTCTAGGATTGAGATCGGTATGCCATTAAGAATTAAAGAAGTTAAGAATAGATTCCCCTGTACCAAAAATGTTAGAAACACAAGTTTAATACCACCTTGGAAAAATATATTCCCAAAAGGTTAAGAAGAGAAGGAAAACAGCATTTTTCGCTGAAATCGAAATTAGTAAAAAGGATAATAATAATTTCTCTTAAAACAATGAATTCTTTGAAATTTTAAAAGAATGAAACAATTAAGGAATTTAACTAAATCAAATTCCTTAATCATATTTAAGAAAAGGAAACATTTTAAAAAACTTTGTTTTAAATGCCAGGTAGGCAATTTAATACTTTTGAAAGAACCTGGATAAAAATTGGATCATTTGAAAGAATGGTAAATTTTAGATTAATCAGATATTAAAAGATTTGTCTATACCATTATAGTTAATTAAATCAAGATTTATTTTAAAAATCTTGTTAAAAATTTATTATTTCTTCAATAAACTTATTTAAATTTTTTAATATTAAAGTTTTAAAATTTAAGATATTAAAAGTATTTAAATTCTTTTAAAATCTACTGATAAGCTTATGAGACATATACCTTTCAAATAGTGTTAAAATTGTACCAAGATAATAATCATATCAAGTACAATAGTTCATATTTCCATAACAATTTATACACCAATTACATTTCATCAATAGCTATGATGATTAACACATCTGTATTAGAATCAATGATACAATGTGAATAAATTAGGAGCAAATCATACTTGTTACATAAGAGAATGTTTCATTTAGGTCACTAGGCTGTATATTAGATCTTATCACATGCATTCACATTAACAGCTTATGAACATCTTAATGCTGAAAGATGCGATGCATGACTCACTCCAAATCTGCTGTCAATGGATATGATTCAGCCCCTTGTATACGATTGCGATAGAGTCAGCTTATCTGTATGTAATCTTCATGGCAATCTAACCTATGTTCAAGTCCAAGTATGTAGCCATTATCATGTTATGTAATCTCGATTCTTCGTAATTGATATTAGAATGTCATGGAAAAAACATTTATTAGAGGAGTGTAAGTGGTAGAACTATCACTATTGAGACTACACTAAGCAATGATGGATAGAAATTAATGTGTAGATTGATGATTAGGATGTAGCATATACTTGGCATGTATGAATATCTAGTCTATAATCTGCGATGTGAAAGCATGACTAACATGAAATTAATATGTTAGCTTTGATCGCTGATCAAGTCATGTTCAACTGTATATAGAAATTAACATGTATATGATAATAGTATGCAACTTGACAATCAATAGGTACTACTACAGTAAGTATAAATAGATGAACTCAGGTAGAATATGAGTTGAACCTCAAATCATGAAGAAAATTACATATCATATATGAATACTATGTACCAGTTATTAAAAGTTCTTGTAGACTATACTAGATGTGATGTCAAATACATTGAATTAGTAGCTGAGAATTAAGAAAAAGTTATAGTTCATTAAACTATATGAACTGCTGCATAATCTAACTTACAGCTTGTAATGTGAGTTCAGAAGCAAGTGGATCATAAAGTGAGAATATAGCCATGGTTAGATTACAAGCATAATAAAGCAACTCCTATATGCATCTAGTTACAATACAGATTGCAAAAAGATGTAAATAGTGAACTTTTCAGTATCAAAATGATCTCAATAGCCTCTATTTATTGTTTGAAAGAAGGGAACATGCATACAGTGATTAAACTGATTAATAGCTTATTGTGCAGATGATAAGATGCATGCTTTGTGAGCAGCTTTCTTGCGGATTCAGGAACGAGCATAGTGCTATTCATTACACAAGAGAAGCATGTAGTAGTTGTTAGAGGATTTTCCGAAGGATTAACAAACGATTTGGATTGTATGTATTCAGTTATTGTATTGGTTCAAGAATGAACTCTGCACACGATATCATACGATGACAATAGCTGTCAGTTTTGGAGTTGGTGTGGCTTTGGCGTGATAGCCAGATTTTGTGGATAAGTATGGTGTTATACTTTAGTGGTGGGGACTGGAGGTAGGACTGGGGCAGCTACTGGAATGTAGAGTGACCAGTCTCGTGGATGGGCAGTGCGCAGCGGGACCGGCGCGCGTGCGGTGAGTGCGGCATGGTGAGTAGAGAGGGCGAGCGGGGCGAGCGAGCCAGCGCTGAGGCAGCAGTGGTGGCGAGAGGCAGTAGTGTCCGCGTATGTCACATACTCCAATTGGGTTATGTATTTCGATGGCTCCAAAATGCTGGCAGGACTAGGAGCGGGCGTCGTGTTAACGTCTCCTACAGGAGACGTCGTTCAGTACATACTCCAAATACTATACACAGACTCCAACAACGCAGCCGAATACGAGGCCTTTTTGCATGGTCTTCGGATGGCTGTCCATGGGCATACAACGCCTAGAGGTGCGCGGGGACTCAAACCAAGCAATATCTAAAATAAATGGATATTTCGATGCCAAAGACCCAAAGATGGAGGCTTATCATAATTCCGTCCTAAAAATGTCGGCTCGATTCGAGGGGTTCGAGTTCCATCATGTGGCCCATGAAAGTAATCAAGCAGCGGGCGTTCTCGCTCGTATTGCCGCCAAGCGTGACCCCGTCCCACCTAATATATTTCTGGAAATGCTTTTTAAGCCATCCGTGGTGTGGCAGGGGGGAAAGCGGCAACACTAGTCCGGATCCGAGCACAACCCCAAATGTTGAACACACAGATATCATCGGTGGCTCATCCACCGAAATAACACCGTCGGCCCATCTCATTATGGCAGTCATTGCCCCATGGGGCGAACCTTTCGTGGCCTACCTTAATAGGAAAGAACTTCCTGAGGATCAGAATGAGGCCCGCCGCATCGTCCGGCGTTCGAAGGCCTACAAGGTTCATGATGGAGAGCTCTATAATAAAAGCCCTACCGGAGTCCTTCAAAGGTGTATCTCCGAGGAGGAGGGGCGGCAGCTCCTGGCTGAGATTCATGCCGGCCTCAGCGGGCACCACGCCGCAGCTCGGGCCCTTGTTAGCAAGGCCTTCCGTACAGTATTCTATTTGCCGACGACCCGAGCAGATGCATAGGACCTTGTCCAACGTTGCGTCGGATGCCAACTCTTCGCCAACCAAAGCCACATGCCCCCAACTGCCCTACAAACAATCCCCATCACTTGGCCTTTTGCAGTCTGGGGACTGGATATGGTTGGACCCCTTAAAGGAGGAAGCCATAAGAAAAAATATCTGCTGATCATGGTGGATAAATTCACCAAGTGGATAGAAGCCAAACCAGTTAAAACGGCCGAGTCCGGGCCGGTGATAGAATTCATATCCAGCTCGTACACCGTTATGGTGTTCCGCATAGCATCATCACCGATAACGGCTCCAAATTCACAGCCGACGAGGTGAAAACCTGGTGTGCTAATCTGGGCATCAAGCTCGATTACGCCTTTGTCTATCATCCACATACAAATGGTCAAGTTGAAAGAGCCAATGGTCTTATTATGAGCAGCATTAAGCCTAGACTAGTGCGGTCTTTGAAAGAATCAAACAAGCACTGGGTTGAGGAGCTCGACTCCGTACTCTAGGGGCTGCGAACCATGCCCAATCGAACTACCGGATACACACCTTTATTCATGGTGTATGGTGCAGAGGCATTGCTACCCTGCGACATTATTCATGACTCACCTCGAGTGCGCATGTACGAAGAGAGAGAGAGGCCGAGCTCAATCGGCAGGACAGCCTAGATGCCTTCGAGGAGGATCGTGACATCACTAAAGCCTGTTCCGCATTTTATCAACAGCAGGCTCGAAGTATCAAAGCAAAAAAGTGTGGGCCAAAACTTATAACGTCGGCGAACTCGTTTTACGCCTGCCGGAGAAGAAAAAGGACAAACTCAAGCCCAAATGGGAGGGTCCCTTCATCATCGACGAAGTTCTCACTGGAGGTGCATACCGTTTGCGTGATGCGTCAGACAACCCACTAGAGCCGAACCCCTGGAACGCGGCCAGACTCCGAAGATTCTATGCCTAGCGCCGGACCCTTTGTTCGTTTCCTCTCCCCTATTGTTGCCATCATTTTTTCTCTCTTTTCGTTTTTTCTCTTTAGCCTCAAAAGCTTTCGTGCGGTTAGACCGTACACCCCCGACGCATACATCTTCAAGTTTGTACGTCTATTATACCTGGGGGCTTCTTGGACAGAAGCTTGCTATTATTATTTTCCGAGCATCAAGCTCGTCACATATGCGTTTTCTCCCATATGTACCTTTTCTTCGCCATTATATGCATCGATATGACTTAAGTTTTGGCCAAGCTGGGTTGCCTGGCTCCTGTGCTTATGCCCTACGTTCCCATTAGTTCGGCTAGGGCATAAAGGGAGCACCTCTGTCATTGTTACTGCCGGGTCATCCGAATGTGTACCTTAGACTGGGTGAAGCCGAAAGCTAGCGTTCTTAAGGGAATATTCGGTCGGTGAACTAAAGGTGTTTTCGAATTCATTCCATCATGAACCCCTAGAAGCTATACATTGTGATTTCTTCATCACAGTCCGGACATGCACATCGATGCATGCACACCCAGGGAAAGGAACCCTTAATAGAACTATTCTCTCTGGAAGATGTTTCTTACAATTTTAATGTAATATAACATAATTAGCCAGATACAACTTGTCTGTTCAAGCAACTATGACCCGTACGCCTGGTTTTCACGCATACCCCGGTTTATTTTGCCGCTCAGGTATTCGGAAAACACTCCGCACCTTCTGGTCGAGAGGTCACAGCGAAAAGGTCGGCCATGACAATCATTTTACAATCTAGCTAGAAGGAAAGTACATAGTCACTTAGGACTTAAAAACTTCCTCCTTTATACCGTCCAACAGGCGGTCTAACTTACAATCTTGTTGGGAATATCTAGCGGCCACCTCTACTTGGTCATATACTAAACTAACGGGAATTTCTTCCCCATTTGACCCTAGCGGTCCGACCCGGGCCATGTGATTTGTATCCAGTTGGTATACCGTGTTTTTACCATGGCCCAGGCCTCTCGCGCACCCTCTCGGCAGGCTGATATCTTCCATAGTTGGACACGCGGCCGCGCTCCTTTGAACAGCTCTACAAGCTTCTCCATACTCCCTGGAGGGGAGGCGGATGGCCATAAGGCCTTGGCTACACTCTGCATTGCCTGCCGAGCTTGCTTGTGCAACCGCGACAACCCTTGCAGAAGATCACTTGATGATCCGGACACCTCCTCTTCGGGACGGCCCGTCAAAATAGCTACAATCATAGATATATCAGTTAATTTTACCTCCAAACTGTTATAAGATAAATTCGGCCACATACTGAATATGCCGCCTCATAGCTTTTTGTTCTCCTTCACGGAGTCGGCTAGCTGGGCTCGCACATCTTTCAGTTCTTCGCCCAGTTTGGTGCTTGAATCCTGGAGTTTGTTTTTCTCCTCTCTGACATGGGTCAGAACGTGCTCGCGTGTGGCATGTTGTCTCTTCGCCTCTTTTTCGCTCGTTTGAGCGGCCTTCAGTTCCTCTTCCAGTTGGTCTGATGACCCTATTATGAGACAAGTAGCAGTTTCAATACAGCTGGCATATCATTTTTTGTTTCTCGATGGAGAGAAATATTACCAGAGGACGCCTTCTTGAACTTTTCCAGTTCGGTGGTAGCAGCATTTAGCTGTGTCCGACACTGCTCCACCTCTTGGGCTAGCATGTCGTTCTTCTCCGTAAGAACCTGGCTATACAGCGATCTTTGAAACATTTGTCCCAACTGCTTCAAGTCTCCGGGGCTATGGGCACATTGCTATCAAATTCGGACAAGGTAAACTTACCTGCACATCTTTAAAATGTTGCTCGGTGGCTCTGTTAAGCCCATCTCGAGCAGCTCGGATGTATGCATCAGCCGAGCTGAAGTGTCGGTGTACAAAAGTAGGGGATCTTCTTTTGACCCCTTTACTTGTGCATGGGCAGTCAGAGCCGCACGCCACGGCCACACTTAGCAGGGCAGAGGAGGGAAGCCAGAGAGAAGCCGAAGCCCAGGACAAAGAAGACAACGCCAAGACCCAGAACCCAAAGAGTAGAGGGGCGAAGCAGGTTCCCACGGAAAGACCCTTGCCGGGGCAGCCTCAGCAGCCCCGACAAGAGCCTTGACGGGGCACCTCGCCCAACACCAGCGGAGCGAGCCACCCTTTAGCCCAGGGGTTCCAAACGCCTCCAACGACTACGTTGGAACCAAGGTTCGGGAGGCACCTCTCTGGTGGCATGCAGATCTTTTTCAAGATCATAAGCACACGAGATCAGATGAGGACCAGAAGACGGCGACCCTCGGCAGGATCCTAGCCGAGGAGATCCACAAGACCCCCAGCAAGCGCCTTGCCGGGGACAACTGCGATGCCACGCTTTCCGAAGGCGCTAGCAGGGCCACTGCCAGACACGTGCCAGCCAAGGCTCCACTACCATTCGCATGCAGCTGCCAGCCCAACCAGCTGGGCAGGCACCTACGTGGCAACACACGGCTTCCAGACCGACTCAGCAAGCACCTGCGTGGTGGCATGCAGATCTTCATGAAGACCCTGCCACCGCGCCACCTCAGCAGCCTGCCTGCCTACATGGCACCGCACGCATCGCTGGTCTGGGCGCGTGTCGAAGCAAGACGGAGCGGCGACGGATGGGACGGACCTCGTTCCCATCCCCGATAAAGCTAATGGACACCTAAGTAGCTCATTTAATGCACTTTGTCCCGTAACTCCGGGCGATAAGCTCGCGCGCTGTACACCTTTCCACCTCCTGTGTGCCACTGTGGCAACCCTTTTTGCCTATAAAAGGAGGACCGAGGCGACCAGGAGAAGGATTCAGCTCTTTTGGGCAAGTTATACCCCGTAGCTAGCTCAAGAACACAAGACCACTCAATACATCCACCAAAGCAGGACTAGGGTATTACCCATCCTCGCGCCCCGAACTTGGGTAAACGATCTGTGTGCTTCCTGTCAGACCTGCTCTTTCCGCAACCTCGCGCCCGCCAACCGGAGAAGGGATTCCAGTGATCCCAAAGGTGTTATTTCGCACCGACATCTTTGGCGCGCCAGGTAGGGGGCGCAGTCGTGAGAATATGGTCTAGCAGTTAGCCTAGCAGTTCTTCGTCACCATGGCTCCCAAGAAGAAGATGATCACGGCGATCGGCTCGTCGGGGGCCGAGCGGCCCGTGCCAGTGCGGGCGAGCAACGGACCGGTCGCGAACAGAACCCGAGCCGCGGCCCGCGAGCACCAGCATCGCCCCGGTAGTAAGGGCCTGGCGAGCGGCGTCATTCGTGCGCCAGACGACGAGGCGCACGCCGCCTGATCCAAAGACGGGGCTGGGCCCCCCGCAAGCGATGTGGGGCCCTCCAGGGGCATCGCTGTGCCCAATACAGGCGGCGCAGCGACCTCCAAGACACCCACCCTGGCGCCCACAGTGCGCTCATCCCATGGTGTGCGCGACGTGCAGCGTCACCACGCCGGTGACCCTGGACACCGCCGTGGGAAGAGCCCTGTGCATCATTCGCGGGACAAAGGAGTCCAGCATGCCAGCCGAAGTGGTGGAGAAAATGGCACGCAGCCGTTGGGCCGTGATAGAGCTCCTTCTAACGTGGTTAGAAGTCGAAGCGCGCCACGGTCCATGCAGCTGTCGCCACCACCCACACCAGCAGAAGCTACGGTGCGCGAGCAGCTGCTCCTCGACTTCCCTCCTGCTGCGGAGAAGCTCGACGAGTGGAGAGCCACCATCCGGAGACTCGTCGCCGTTGCCAATAAAGATGATCCGCGACCGGCGCGGCCCTCGGGCCGGCGCTCCATCGAGCCACCACATGTCAGTGGTGGGAGGACCGGGGGAGCTGCAGCCACATTACACTCTCCTCCCCTGCACCAGCTACCGCCGGTGTTGATCCATCGTGACGACGCATGTGATAACATTTCCATAGCATCGTCCAACCCACAAACCCACCGCGACCAGCGCCAAGTTCTTCGAGAACGAGCCCACGAAGATGCTTGAACCACTATTGAGCGCCAGCGCGATACACGCCACCAGTCGGATAAGCGGGCGGGACCCGCTATGGTCCACCCAGCACCGGGGGGCTCCATCGGCCTACCTTACGAGGTGGGTTGCCCAGCCTTTACCCGTGAGGTGCGGCAGTTCCAGTGTCCGTCCCACCGCACGTTCAAGCCCGACGTCGGTGAAAAGTACAATGACAAGACCCATCCGTCAGAGTTCCTCAGCATCTACACCATCGCGATGCAAGCTGCCGGAGCTCGGGACGACAAGGTGCTTGCCAATTACTTCCCGTTGGAACTGAAGGCCAACGTCATGTCTTGGTTGATGCACTTGCCGGCGGAATCCATTTCTTCTTGGTCGGATCTGTGCCATGAGTTCGTTGGTGCCTTCACCGGAGGCCACGAAGCTCATGGCCAGGCCAGTGATTTGCATATCATTCCCCAGAAGGAAGGGGAAACCCTGCGCAAGTACATCTGGAGGTTCAGCCGGTGCAGTACAACATCCCCGATGTTTATCCCGCCACTGTGATTAGCGTGTTCCATCAGAACATGCGCAACTGCAAGATGCACGAAGAGCTGGCGATGAAAAAGGTTAAGGATGTGGCTGAACTTTATGTTCTGGCAGATAGGTGAGCCCAGGCTCAAGAGGGAAGGAAGTACCCCGGCGAGGACGCCGGCCTGGAAACCGACTCTACTGATGAAGACACCGCCGCCCCGACGAAGAAGGGCCGGCGATGCAACAGGAAACGCAAGGGCAGGACCGTGCTTGCCATCGAGGGATCCGGCAGCATCGGCGCCACCAAGAAGGCCAAGGCAGACGACCACGGCAAGGAAATTGCCGGGTGCGCCACTTGCTGGGCCTTGGCGGCTGCCGACAAGCCGGGGGGCTCCGAGAAGCAGTATTGCAAGATCGACCGCACCAAGGGACACGACCTCCAGAACTGCTGGCAAGTCGAGCTGCTTGCTGACAAGCAAAAAGCTGAGTATGAGAGGCGGGACAAGGAGAAGGGCCAAGATGGTGCCGAGGGATCCGGCAAGAAGCGTGGCGGCCAAGGAGGTCGCCGCGGCAAGGATAACCAGCAAGAGAGGACCGCTCTGGGCCGCGACAAGAAGCAGTAAGACAATGATCATGATGAAGACGACGAGTACGGTGAGCATGAGTTCTAGAAGGCTACAATTGCCATGTGCCTTAATGCTGGGGCCTCGTTGCATACCTCTCACCGCCAGCTCAAGTAGTGGGCGCGTGAGATCACAGCAGCGGAGCCATCATTCGACGCTCAGAAGTCACTGAAGTGGTCCAGCACGCCTATCATCTTTGACATCCGAGGACCACCCTGATCGCACAACTGCGGTTGGGTGCTTGTCGTTGTTGGTTTCACCAATGATAGGCAACCTCAAGGTGAACAAGATGTTAGTCGATGGCGGGGCCGGTCTGAACTTGATCTCGCCTGTTGTGATCAAGAGGCTGCAAATTCCTGATGGAGACCTCGAGGAAACGGGCACCTTTCAAGGGGTCAATCCGGGAAGGAGTCAGCCGAAGGGGGCGAGTTGAACTATAGGATGGAGAGGATCGTCTTCGACGTAGCCGAGATCCCCTTGCTCTACAACCGGATTCTCGGCCGCTCGGCACTAGCCAAGTTCATGGCGGCGTCACATTACGCCTACAACACGCTGAAGATGCCTGGGCCGATGACCATCATCACCGTTCCTTGTGACAAGAGGGATGCGCTGATCTGCCCTGACCTACTCTACCGGGAAGCGGTTGCAGCAACTGCCGCCAAGGCACTTCCTCCTGCCACTGAAGCCCCGGGAGGGAAGAAGAAGACTGGCAGGACCTCTGTAACGCCCCAAGACCGACGCTTCAGATGCCTTCCATGTTTTCGTTGTTGCCATGAGTATTATTTGTTTGTTGCATTTCATCATCACATCATCCGCATTGCATCGGCACTTCGTTGCCGTCATTTTTCAAAACTAGCATCCCCTCGTAGTTGTTGTGTCCCCCCTTGCTTTCGCTGACCATTTCAAGATCAACCTTGTTCTTCGTTTTCCCTCTTGCCTAAACCGGAATCTCTTTGCTCAATGCACAGACCCCTCGCGCATGTCCGAGACTTCCCCAAACCCGACCCGAGTTGTCGTTACCAATGGATCCGGATCATCCCCAAACATCCCTATAACATCTGCGTTTATTTGTTGGACTCCACTAAGCCATTTATCTTCGACTGTCCGATTTCGATCGGAGGAACGGATAGCCCCTAACCTAATCCCACCTGCTATATAAGTAGCCTAACCCTAGACTAGGCAGTCCCATCAATCATTTCCTCCCCGCCGCCGCAAAATCCTCCACCTTGTCTCCTCTTCGTTTCCCCTCGAGATCCTCCCAGATCCATCTCCCTCCAACCAGCGCCCGAGGCCGTGCCTCCTCTTCCCTCCTCTGCTCGATCCCGAATGGATCGTGAGCACCGAGCACCTCCCTGTCGCCTTGCCCGTCCACGCCGCGGGTGACAACATCAGTAGCCCCCGCGTTCTTGAGCACCTCTCCTCTCGCATGCCCGTGCTCGCTTGCCTCCTCGAGCCGAAGCTTGCAGCCGCTGGCGACAGCATCAGCAGCATCGTCGTCGCCCTCCTCTTCGCCTCCCGAGCGCGCCCGTCCTCGCAGCCCTGCGTCAGAAGCTCCTTCCCCACGCCGTCGTCGTCCTTCTTCCCCGTAGCCTCCCTGCTCTCCTCGTTGACGCAGGGAGACGAGCTCCTCCCGAAGACCAGCAAGATGACCGCCACCTTGACTCCAGGTCCGGCTGCCGCCGGCAGCAACGACCAACAGATGAGCGCCAAGCCCCTGCTCTTTCCCTCTCAGTCTTCTTTTCCCTTCTCATGTATCTCTCTCTCAAACTCTCTCTGTCCAGGAACCCAGGACCGCCATGGATGCCCATGCTCTGCCCCGAGTCAACCCTCGCCGTCGTTTCGCGCCAGATCCGGCCGGGGGCCGCCGAATCTCGCCGCCTTCGCCGCTGCCTTGCTCCTGCATCGAGCCGCTCCAAGCCGCCGCTGCATCCCCTGTTTCGAGCGACAGAGCACAATGGGTCATGCCTGCATTGACCAGTCGCCTCGCTCATCCAGCGCCTCGTCCCGCTCCTCGCTCGTCGACCGCGACCACGCCTGGGCCGCATCTCGCGCAAGGCCCAGCCGATCCAGCCCAGCAGATCCGGTCCTAAAGCCCATGGGTGAGCAACCCGAGCCCCCCTGTGCACTGTTGGGCTAGCCGGATTTGGCCCAGTGTAGTTTTTTTCCCCGTCTGCGATTTTGCCTAATTATTCCAGAGACTGCAGTTTTACAGAAAAGCCCTTCATGTTCATGCATTTAATAACTAAATAACCATGCATCATATTAAAATGTTTTCAACATGTAAATGCTTAGAATTTCATCTAGTTTCATAATATTCCACTTTCATCCATGGTTAAATGCTTAAACTTGTTGTTTGCATTAATTTGCATAAATGGCATGTTAAAATGATTTATTTCATAACTAAATAACCGTAGCTCGGATTTAAATAAATTATATATGTAAATGGGGTAGAAAAATGCATAGATTAACATGGTAGCATTACTTTGCATGTTTAACAACTCTAAAATATGTTTTAGGACAGAACAGTACCAAATCAAAAATATGCATATGGGGATTTTCCGAAATTGTTGTTTGTTGTTCCGGCCTCATTTAAATTTGCCTAGATAGGTAGTTTTTATTATGATTCACCCCTTGCCATGCTTAATAACAATTAATATTGTTGGGTACATAACCAAGAGTGAACTAAATAACTCGAATCTGGTGTTTCGTCAATATGCAACTCGTTGCATATTGGGCTCCATTTAACTTGTAGTTTTGTTTGTGCATATTGCCATGCCATGCTATTTAAACCGGACATGCATCATACTTGGTTGTGCATCATGCCATGTTTGTTCTTGTTGGTTTACCATGTTGTTTGTTTGTTTCCGGGTTGCTTCTCTCGTTAGCTTCGGTTTCGTTCCGAAGTTGTGAGGATTCGTTCGACTTCGTCCGTTTGACTTCTTCATGGACTCGTTCTTCTTCCTTGCGGGATTTCAGGCAAGATGACCATACCCTCGAAATCACTTCCATCTTTGCTTGCTAGTTGCTCGCTCTTTTGTGATGCCTATGCTACGACGCATACCAGTTGCTATATCATGCCTCCTATGTTGCCATGTCAAGCCTCTAACCATTCTTTCCTAGCAAACCGTTGTTTGGCTATGTTACCGCTTTGCTCAGCCCCTCTTATAGCGTTGCTAGTTGCTGGTGAAGTTGAATATTGCTCCATGTTGGAACATGATTATTTTTGGGATATCACAATATCTCTTATTTAATTAATGCATTTATATACTTGGTAAAGGGTGGAAGGCTCGGCCTTATGCCTGGTGTTTTGTTCCACTCTTGCCGCCCTAGTTTCCGTTATACCGGTGTTATGTTCCTTGATTTTGCGTTCCTTACACGGTTGGGTGATTTATGGGACCCCCTTGACAGCTCGCTTTGAATAAGACTCCTCCAGCAAGGCCCAACCTTGGTTTTACCATTTCCCACCTAAGCCTTTTTCCCTTGGGTTCTGCAGACTCAAGGGTCATCTTTATTTTAACCCGGGCGGTGCTCCTCGAGTGTTGGTCCAAACTAGAGCACCGTGCGGGACCGTCCCTTGGAAACTTGGGTTACGTTGGTACCTGTAAGCTTCGCTTATCCGGTGTGCCCTGAGAATGAGATATGTGCACCTCCTATCGGGATTTGTCGGCACATCGGGCGGCTTTGCTGGTCTTGTTTTACCATTGTCAAAATGTCTTGTAAACGGGATTCGAGACTGATCGGGTCTTCCAGAGAAGGAATATCCTTCGTTGACCGTGAGAGCTTATAATGGGCTAAGTTGGGACACCCCTGCAGGGTATTATCTTTCGAAAGCCATGCCCACGGTTATGAGGCAGATGGGAATTTGTTAATGTCCGGTTGTAGAAAACCCGAAGTTGATCTTAATTAAAATACATCAACCGCGTGTGTAACCGTGATGGTCTCTTCTCGGTGGAGTCGAGGAAGTGAACACGGTGTTGGAGTTATGCTTAGCGAGGTTGTTCGGGATCACTTCTTGATCATAGTTATTCGACCCTGCTTTTGCCTCCTCTTCTCGCTCTCTTTTGCGTATGGTAGCCACCATATATGCTAGTCGCTTGCTGCAGCTCCACCTCATACCTTTACCCTTCCCATAAGCTTAAATAGTCTTGATCTCGCGGGTGTGAGATTGCTGAGTCCCGTGACTCACGAGATACTTCAAAACCAGTTTGCGGTGCCGATGAAACCGTGCAGTTGACGCATCCGAGCTCAAGGAGGAGCTCGATGAAGATCCTGTTCATTGTGTTGTTTCGTTTCAGTTGATCAGTAGTGGAGCCCAGTTGGGACGATTGGGGATCTGTGTAGCATTTGGGGTAGCCTTCTTTGATTTTGGTTCCGTAGTCGGACCTTGATTGTATCTGTATGATGTAATGCTTTACTCATGTATTTCGTGAAGTGGCGATTGTAAGCCAACTATGTATCTCTTTCCCTTATGAATTACATGGGTTGTGTGAAGATTACCTCGCTTGCGACATTGCTTTAAATGCGGTTATGCCTCTAAGTCGTGCTTCAACACATGGGAGATATAGCCGCATCAAGGGCGTTACAATCTCTCGCACCCACTCCGGCAAGCGCACCTCTTCGGAGTGTTGTGCTACCATCGAGGACATGTCGGAGAGCTCCACCGGCAAGAGCAAGAAATCCAGAGCTGCACCACCAGAGACCAAGCACTACTGGAATCTGGCACTTTGCCATCTGCCATGGAAGATGGCAAAGGCATGGTCGGCGGATGGCAAAGGCTTTGACATCTGCCAGCAGATGGCAAACAGTTTGTCTGAAACCCTGCCTGTAAAGGCTTCTTTGCCGACTGCTGGCTGATGGCAAAGAGCATGTGCCTTTGCCATCAGCTGGCAGATGGCAAAGAGCCCAAATAGGCCAGCCCAAATTTTACATGTATATGACACGTGGCCTCTTTGCCATCTGCCGGTGATGGCAAAGCTCTTCTCATCTGCCGGTGATGGCAAAGCTCTTGCCATCTGCCGTGAGATGGCAAAGTGACTATATTGCCCCATTTAATTTTGTTTTTTCTTATATCAGTTCATTTTCACAGAAAATCAAACACAAATATATTTATATGACCAATATAGCATATTCAACACATATTACCAATAGTCATGAACACATATATATCCAACACATGTTACCAATAGTAGCAAGTTTCATCCGTACATATACATAGTTTCATCAATATTACACAGTTTCATCCACAGGTAGCAAGTTTCACAATGTCAAAACAAAAACTAAATACAAGCAGTCCATCAACCCAAGCTTCCGTGATCTTAAGCAAATCTGTAAAATGGGAAAGAAGAAAGTTAGAAGAAGAAGACTAGAAGAGGAAGATTATTATGATGCGGAAATATGCATGGATTGTCAAAACTTGCATTATCCTACTATCACTAGTACAACAAAGCTGCAGGTTGGCATAGTTCATGAACCATGTACATCATGACAAATACAATATCATCCACTGCTCGACTATGAACAAAATTGTGCATTTTCTTTTTCAGCATGAGACACAATAAAATGTCTAGAAAATCTATTGAATGGCATCAGTCCCAAATTTTATCTGGTGTGCTAGTAAATCTGGACGATCGATGAACATCAAACATATCAAGAAAAACAGTACACAAGGCATCAACCTAATTTCAGCAAGCAAATTAACTCAATTTAAAGAGATAGATGACAGCAAGCAAATTAACTCAATTTGCAATCAACCCTGAATAGTAAGTAGAGTAGATTTCAGAAATCTGGAACTAAACTAACCTAATTAATCATAACAAGGTGGTATGCATAGAAATCTGGAACTAAACTAAGAACTTCGAATTAAAAGAGGAGAAGCAAAGGTTCAGGAATTAGTTGCTCCCTATTTGGCGCATTGGTTGTCGAGGTTGAGGAGGTTGTGTCCATGGCCGCACCATCGACTGAGCTGCAACCCAGCATCCACCGCAGACCCGTCTTTGCGCTCGAAAGAGACGACCGCTTCAGACCCCTCCTAGCTCCCCTCCGACGGTGGTCTCCTCCTTGTTCATCCGCCTTGCTATGGCTTCAGGGTGGCAGGCCAGGCCGTCCCTTGTCACTGGGCGTCGTCGTCCATGGCCAGATCTAGCCACTCCATGGCGTCCGGGCAAGGGAGGAAGTGGCCATCCTGTCCATGGCGTCCCGGTGCTCGAGCGACGACGGATCAGAGAGTTAGAGGGGACGTGGTAAAGAAGATAAGGAAGGAGGGATGTGGCAAGGGAAGAGAGGGGATCTGACTCACCGGAGCAACGCTGGAGCCACACCAGCTACGCGGTAGCCAAACCCTAGTGAATTGGTGTTTTTTAATGTTACTCATCCCTTGGCAGAATATTGCTATCATATTCACAACGGAAGAGTTCCTGTCTAGCTGACAATGCAGATGATGGAGATGCTGATAAGTAGATCAGCAGTATTCTGCATTTTTTTACCTGGCTCGTATCAATTCATGTTAATTGCATTCAGCTAGAAAGTAGAGTACAATCCTGATAATTACATTCAGCTACTGAAATAAGGTAAGACAATATTCTCGCCAATCATCACCCTTTGTAGCGATGATCTCAACAAGGTAAGACTGCAGACAATGACCTCAAAGAGATGTATGTAACTAGCAGCTGTGCACTCACCTGCCATTCCATGAATAACCTGCAACTACTCTCACCCACAGAATAGTTGAAAATATCTAATGTTTACCATTTAAACAAAAGACTTGGTTGGAGTGTCTTAAGATAGCTCTTATGTATAGGTAACAGTATCTGTTGTGCCACTAGATGAATTTAACACGAAGAATAAGTTAGAATTTTCCATAGATACTAAAACATGCTGAAATTAGAATGCTAGCATTGCCAAGCTACTGAATAGTCCAACTCTCCTCTGGCTGACAAAAATTGTAACAGAGATTTCACAAACCAGATGGAATCCAACAAACAGAGGGAAAGCAGAGCAAGCTATACTTGCGGCATGGTAGAGATGAAGATTAGAGCAAGGGAAAAGAGCATCTACTAGCATCAGCCTGAATTGTACGTGTACAACACAACATCTTGTTACAATACAGAGATAGATTAAGTGTAATTTTCTTTCAACAACACACAATCTGCGCGTCTTTATATTTTTTCGAAAGATAGGGGAAAACAAATGCATACAGTAGAAATTAAAATCTCATCTAATAGCATGTACTTCTGAATGAAAGAGAAGTTAGCCGACCTCTTAATGCTCTTCGTTGGCAGGAGGATGACCACCTGCGATCAAGTGCGCTATTGTGGCATATATCTTCCTTTTTGCCAAAGAAGCATGGTAGAATTATAAAGAGAGTATGTTTCCATAGGCATTTAAAAAAAGAGATTTGTGTATACTCATTATAGTGTAATTACCATAGATTATTCAGATTAGAAGTTCTTGTCTCTACCAACAATTTATATTTTCTATACATACTAATATCTATATCGCATTGACAATCATGTATTTATATGAGCTCTTTGTGGTGCATGATACAACCAGATTCCTTTTGTTATTGCATCAATTTATAAGTATTTAAATATATTTTAATAGCTAGTTTCTTCTGTGTTATAAAGACAAAATAAGACATGCATAGACTTGCAAATACGTATTAGAAATCTGCTACTCCAAAGTATCATGTGAATCAATGTAAGTCACGAATGGTGTGCATATCACATAAAGCAGTTTTTTGTAAGAACAATACATAATACTAATCGGACAGTGCAGATGATTCAACACATATGCATCAAGAAACCACTACCTTGCACATGGTGATATAAGATGGAGTTGAATCGATCACCTCCTTTTACAACTTAATCGAGTAATGTGTCTGCTCATAAATAGGCATGTATATAGTAATTTTCTTTTGATCAAGCGCTTGGTATATTAATGATCACATTATACATTTATGTAACATTTCTTACTTACGAAATCTTTTACAAATTGGAATATAGGAATATTATTAATACCGGAAGAAATACTACTATTAGGAAAATATAATAACTGGTACTATACTTATTTTTTCTAATATTGGTACTATACTTAATTGGACCAAAAGGTACACATATTTTATTAGTTCAATTTTTTCTACAGATTTATCGGTAGCCATTATTTCTCTATGGTTGAAATGTATATAAACTCACTGTCTGTATATATTGATCGCATTTAGACAAATATCATGGACAAACACACATCTTTATTTAACACGTGTAGTTGTAAAGGTAGAACACTGATTTCTAGTATTAAGAATATTTATAACATCTTAATACGATGTATATGGAGTGAGCATGAGAGAAATAACCAAGTGTTGTGCAAGGATCATTCTGACTATCCAGTGGCGAGAATAGAAATAGGATGCTAAGCCGGGAGAATACTTATGTCCTATAAACACTGCAAATCTGAAGCATGCATTCACCATATATTAGAATTCCAAATTTTATAGTTTGTTTGCATGTTGGAAATAAGCTTTGCCCCTTGTGATATGGATTATCACATAGAATGAAAGAGGAGAAAAAATTATGGCTTAGCAGAATCAAGGAGGAAAAGCACTACATGTGAAGTATGAAAACATTGTGATAGCACGAACCCCACCAGATTTGAACTCGTGCTCTTAGTGTGACATGGAAAGAGGGGCTACTCTCCAATTGAAGTGAAAATAGTCTGTTTGCTTTACAACATATCCACCTAAACCAAACTCCTAAATTACTACATGTAGAGCTCAAAAATATCAGATATCAGATATAGAGTATAGTGAGATATAACCTTTCATAGTTCAATCTAAAATTAAATGAACATGTTCTATATTGTCTAATTATTATTGAGCTTTTGCTAGGGAGCAACCAAACATCATATGTGAGTAGTAAAGTGAATTCAATAAAGTATGCTCTTTGTGGTTTATTAAGTGGCATGATATAAGCATTCTGAGCATGTATTGCTTCCTGCACAGCTGATTCTGAGCATGATATAAGCATTCTAAGCATGTATTCTGAGCAACCAAGCATATGCCTCTAGTTCAGTATATATCAAGAGGAAGGAGATAGGACTGACCTTTTCTCCTCACAGGAAGGAGATGGGGCAAAGCTGGTGCAGTCAGGGAGGACCGGCCTCCTCCTGTGTTCATCACCCCACTTTGTGCGTGTGTGTGTGTCGAAAGAATGGAAGAAAGCTACTTGCGCGCATCATTGGAAGCACAAGAACGTCACAGGTGTACAACCTGAATCCAAGATTTTAAGTAGTTTTTGTGTGAGGGATTAGAGCTTAATTAACCGAGAAAGCAGAGATAAATCAACACACTGGATATGTAGTTTGGTGCTGCTGGTGGTGGTGGTACCTTGAAGGACTTGCTGCCGGACATGGAGAGGCGGAGGCCGGCGGAGGTGGGCGTCTGGGTGGTGGGCATGAGCGCGCCGGGGCCCCTGGCGCTGCCGGGGTCGGCGGTGGGGGTGGTGTTGGCGCTGGTGGCGTGGGTGGAGGAGGAGGAGGCCCGGCGAGGCAGCCGCATGGTGGAGGAGCCTGTGGAGGCGGGGCGGCGTCCAGGTCGTCCAGCGTCCGCTGCACGTAAACGACTGAGTTGAGCCCAGCGACAGGCGGGGAGCGATGGGGCGGCGGCAGGGTGGCGGGGAGGGCAGCGGACAGGCGGGGAGTTAGGCGGCGGGCAGGCGGGGAGCGGCAGGGTGGCGGCGGGCGAGCCTAGAGCGCCATCGGCAGGCTATTCGGGGTGTGTGGATGAGATCACGAACCTGTGTTTTTTACTGGATGGGTGGGGAGAGAGGAGGATAACCCCACAAATTTTTTACTGGAAAAAAATAACCCCATCTCTTTGCCATCTGCGGCAGATGGCAAAGAATCTTACCGTCTGTTGGCGGATGGCAAAGAGGTGGGCTAATGCGCCGTTAGCCTCTTGGCGGCCACATGATTTTCCAACCTCTTTGCCATCTGCTGGAACATGGCAAAGATTATTTGCCATCCGCTAGCAGATGGCAAATAATTGGCTGATGGCAACCATGTTCTTTGCCGTCTGTCAGTTCTTTGCCATCTGTTTTTTATAGGCAGATGGCAAAGACGTTCTTTGCCATCAGCTGGCAGATGGCAAAGAGCTGGCTGATGGCAAATTCCCCGTTTCTAGTAGTGAAGAAGGTGTCCGTCAAGGAGGATGGCAAAGGAGGGGCTTTCACCATAAGCTCTGCCCTTGACAGCAAATAGGAAAGCGCGCTCGTCACTTTCCTGCGGGCGAATGTCGATGTGTTTGCATGGCAAGCATCTGACATCCCCGGCGTTCCCAAGGAAGTGATTGAGCACCATCTTGTTGTCTGCGACCCGTCAAGCAAAAGGTCAGGAAGCAAGCTTTGGAACGGCAGGAGTTCATCACAAAGGAGATCTGTAAGTTGGAAGCAACAGGCTTGGTGAGGGGAGTGCTCCATCCGACGTGGTTGGCCAATCCGGTGGTGGTGCGCAAGGCAAACGGGAAGTGGAGGCTGTGTATTGATGTAGGATCGAAAGTATGTCTAGAGGGGGGATGATTAGACTACTTGACCAAATAAAAACTTATCCTTTTCCCAATTTTAGTCTTTGGCAGATTTTAGCTATCTTAGCACAAGTCAAGCAATCCTAACACAATTCAAGCAAGCATGCAAAGAGTATATGAGCAGCGGAAAGTAAAGCATGCAACTTGCAAGAATGTAAAGGGGAAGGATATGGAAAATTCAAACGCAATTGGAGACACGGATGTTTTTGTCGTGGTTCCGATAGGTGGTGCTATCGTACATCCACGTTGATGGAGACTTCAACCCACGAAGGAGTAGCAGGCTTGCTGAGTCCATGGAGGGCTCCACCCACGAAGGGTCCACGAAGAAGCAACCTTGTCTATCCCACCATGGCCGTCGCCCACGAAGGACTTGCCTCACTAGCGGTAGATCTTCACGAAGTAGGCGATCTCCTTGCCCTTACAAACTCCTTGGTTCAACTCCACAATCTTGTTGGAGGCTCCCAAGTGAAACCTAGACAATCTAGGAGACACCACTCTCCAAGAAGTAACAAATGGTGTGTTGATGATGAACTCCTTGCTCTTGTGCTTCAAATGATAGTCTCCCCAACACTCAACTCTCTCTCACAGGATTTGGATTTGGTGGAAAGAAGATTTGAGTGGAAAGCAACTTGGGGAAGGCTAGAGATCAAGATTCATATGGTAGGAATGGAATATCTCGGCCTCAACATATGAGTAGGTGGTTCCTTCTCAGAAACAACAAGTTGGAAGTGTAGGTTTGTTCTGATGGCTCTCTCCATGAATGAAGAGGAGGTGGAGGGGTATTTATAGCCTCCACACAAAATCTAACCGCTAAACACAACTTGCCAAACTCGGTGGGACCGAATTGATAAACTCGCTCGGACCGATTAAGCAAATCTAGTGACCGTCAGGATTTTCGGTGGGACCGACATGCAACTCGGTAGGACCGATGTGGTTAGGGTTAGGGCAGAACGTAATCTTGGTGAGACCGATTACACAAACTCGGTGAGACCGATTTTCGTAATAAGCTAACCAGAGAGTTGGTCAGTTAAACTCGGTGGGACCGATTCGCTCTTTTCGATGAGACCGAAATGTTACGAAAGGGAAACAGAGAGTTTATATTGCAATCTCGGTGGGACCAATCGCTCATCTTGGTGGTACCGAAACGTTACGAAGGGAAACAGAGAGATTACAATCCCATCTCGGGTAGACCGAGATGTGACGCCCCAAGACCGGAGCTTCAGTTGCCTTCCAGGGTTTCCGAGTTTTGTCGTGTGATTTGTTTTGTTTGTGCATTCATCATGTCATCTCTTGCATTGCATCATGTCATCATGCCATCATATCATTATTTTTAAAACTCAACTAAATAAATTGCATGGATTTCTCGATCCATTTAAATCGAGGGAAGGGTGACTTCTCTTTATAACATATCCTCCTAATATTTATGGAGCTATATAAAATATTCCATTGTTTTGGAATCACCATAACACACTTGCAAAATAAATCCCATGCCTTTTCTGCTCCGAGTTGACCTCAAAACCTTGCCAATATTATTTCATCATTTTCCGAAGCTCCACCAAAAATCCGAACATTTTTGGACCTTCCCAAACCCTCACTTCCATTCAAATCATTTGAATTTAAATTCAAATGAATTTGAATTCAAATCTTCAATCATGGCCTTTCTATTTTTCTTGGAACGAGCATATTTTTTTGCGAGTCCGGAAAAATTACCCTCATACCCTAATTCTTGTCCACTCATTTCTTTTCTCCCCCTTTCTTTCTTTGCGTTTCTGTTTTTTTTGTAGAGTTTAAAGAGAGAGAGAGAAGAGAGCCAGCCCAGCCGGCCTCTGGCCACTTCCTTCTCTACCGGGCCGGCTTCCAAGGCCCACCCGGCCCCTGCCCTTAACCCTAGCCCCGACCCCCTCCTCTCATCCTCTCCCTCTCGTCCTCCCACGCCGCCGCTACACTCGCACGCAGAGGGGCAGTGCCCCACGCCCGTTTCCCTCGACCGCTACCTTGGCCGACCATGGCGACCGCGCCGGCGACCCTGGTGGCGCTGCTCCGCGCCATCTCCGCTTCCTCGTCCTCTGCCCATCCGCCTCGTCCTCGCGTCTCCCCTTCCTCGTCCCTCACCCGAGCTCCTGAGCCCGAGCCGTCCCAGCAGCGCCCCGCCCGATCTTCTTCAAGCGCGCCCGCCAAGTCCCTCTTCCCCTCCTCGCCATCGCGCGCCCCCTCCTTCCCTCCTGCCTCGTCCTTGTTCCCGCGCCTCCCTGCGCCAAGTCCGGCCGCCGTGCCCCTCGATCCCGTCGCTCCTCATCGTCGCTCAGGCCCCGCCGCGGCGCTCTGCGTCGCCGGAGCCCTGCGCCAAGATCTCCCGCAAGCTGCCATGTCCCGCATCACCTCCTGCCCGTGCTCCGCCGCCCTCCGTCAGCGGCCCCTGTCTTCTCCTCGTGCCCGCCGCCGCCTTCGTCCGGCCCTGCCATGGCCGCGCCTCCCTGCTGCTGAGGTCCCGCCGCCAAGTCCCGGCCTCCTTTGCTTCGTGGTGACCACCATGGCCGCGGCTACCATCAGCCAACAGCAGCAGCTCGCCCGCTTGTCCTCGTGGACTCGATTCATTCAAATGCCAGGTCCACGGGTCGGCCTCCCGTTCGTTGACCACCGAGACCTGAGGCCCTTTTGTATTTCTTCGCCATGGATGCGCCAAGATCCTCTCCAACAAACGCACGACTACATCGTGACACGTCAAGTACCCTGCTGCCGTCTCCGAAATCGCCAAGTACCACTACGGTTCCTCAAGACCGCCAAGTTCGACTACACGGTGGCGCGCCAAGTACCCCTCGTTTCATCAATACCGGCAAGTTCAGAAGATCCCAAGTACCACTACGACTCGTGTACCACGAGCGAACATGTACGGCTACATGACGACCCGGCGACCACCGAACCGAAGCGCCAAGTACCCCTACGCGCGAAGACGCCAAGTCCGTTTCGGGATTCGTCAAGTACCGCTATCGATGACTCGAACATCCACGAAACGTGTACCACTACCATCGCGAGACCGCAAGTACCACGACAACCCCGAAGGGATTCGGACCCGTCAAGTACCTCTTCGAAAACGAACGTGAAACACTACCTCCACTACCGTCGCCGTGAACCACTACTCTCGACCCTCGAAGACCCCGTGGACCCCGAACATCCACGGGACATGAACGACTACTTCCCCTACACCGTGTACGACTACTTCCCTCGGCGATCATCGCGAGAACGTCTACTTCCCTCTGCGAAACGCGAACCGTCCCGTTTGAACGCTCCGGAGGTATAACCCGTGACGACCGCCGTGATCGAATCATCCTTGCGATGCCCCTCTTTTGCCATGCCACCGTTCCGTGGGAACCCGGTAATCGGGATCACCCCACCATCTTGCATGACTCGCTCACGTCCACACTTTCCTTTGCACCGATATCTCAATCGAGTTATAGGAACCGGAATGTTGCCGTGGCACCATTTCGTTAATCGTTGTCGTGGCACCTTTTTCGCTTCCGCCACGACGACTAATGCTTCTTAATGCTCTTGTCAACAATTTCATAATATTGCATAAAACTTGCTCATGACATCCGCATCATGATAACAACATTTAAATGTTTATAATTGTTGTTTGCATTAATTTGCTTAAATGCCATGCTAAAATGATTTATTTCATAACTAAATAACCGTAACTTCAGTTTAAATAAATTATATATGTAAATGGGGTAGAAAATGCCTAGTTTAACATGGTATACTTTATTTTGCTGTTTAACAACATTAAAATTGTGTTTAGGGCAGATCAGTACCATATTCGAATATAGCTTATGGGGATTTCCGGAATTGTTGTTTGTTGCTTCCGGCCTCATTTAAACTTGCCTAGTAGGTAGTTTTGTTGTGCTTCACCTCTTGCCATGTTAACAACATTTAATATTGTTGAGTACCTAGCGAGAGAGAACTAAATAATTGATATGGTGTTTTGTCAATATGCAACTCGTTGCATATTGAGCTCCATTAATTTGTAGTGTTGTTTGTTGCATTTTGCCATGCCATGCTATTTAAACGGACATGCATCATACTCGTTTGTGCATCATGCCATGTTTATGATTGTGTGTTTACTATGTTGTTGCTTGTTTCCGGGTTGCTTCTCTTGTTATCTTCGGTTTCGTTCCGGAGTTGTGAGGATTCGTTCGGCTACGTCCGTTTGTCTTCTTCATGGACTCGTTCTTCTTCCTTGCGGGATTTCAGGCAAGATGACCATACCCTCGAAATCACTTCTATCTTTGCTTGCTAGTTGCTCGCTCTTTTGCTATGCCTATTCTACGATGCCTACCAATTGCTTTATCATGCCACCCATATTGCCATGTCAGCCCCTAACCATCCTTTCCTAGCAAACCGTTGTTTGGCTATGTTACCGCTTTGCTCAGCCCCTCTTATAGCGTTGTTAGTTGCAGGTGAAGATGAAGTTTGTTCCTTGTTGGAACATGGAGATGTTGTTCCTTGTTGGAACATGTTTTCTTGTTGGGATATCACAATATATCTTATTTAATTAATGCATCTATATACTTGGTAAAGGGTGGAAGGCTCGGCCTTATGCAGTGTTTTGTTCCACTCTTGCCGCCCTAGTTTCCGTCATACGGTGTTATGTTCCCGGATTTTGCGTTCCTTACGGTTGGGTGATTTATGGGACCCCTTGACAGTTCGCTTTGAATAAGACTCCTCCAAAGCAAGGCCCAACATTGGTTTTACCATTTGCCACCTAAGCCTTTTTCCCTTGGGTTCTGCAGACTCAAGGGTCATCTTTATTTTAACCCCGGGCGGTGCTCCTTCGAGTGTTGGTCCAAACTAAACCACTTGCGGTGCCGCCCCAAGGCAACTTGGGGTATCGCCGGTATCGGACGTAGTGTTCATCCGGTGTGCCACGAGACCGAGATATGTGCAGCTCCTATCAGGATTTGTCGGCACATCCGGGCGGCTTTGCTGGTCTTGTTTTATTCTTTGTCGAAATGTCTTGTAGTCCGGGATTCGAGACGATCGGGTCTTCGGTAGAAGGAATATCCTTCGTTGACCGTGAGAGCTTATAATGGGCTAAGTTGGGACACCCTGCAGGGTATTATCTTTCAAAGCCGTGCCCGCGGTTATGAGGCAGATGGGAATTTGTTAATGTCGGTTGTAGAAAACCGAAGTTGATCTTAATTAAAAAACACCAACGCGGGTGTAACCGTGATGGTCTCTTCTCGTGAGTCCGGGAAGTGAACACGATGTTGGAGTTATGTTTGGCGTAAGTAGTTCTAGGATCACTTCTTGATCATAGTTGTTCGACCGTGCTTTTGCCTTCTCTTCTCGCTCTCTTTTGCGATTGTAGCCACCATATATGCTAGTCGCTTGCTGCAGCTCCACCTCACTACCATGTCCTACCTTTAAGCTTAAATAGTCTTGATCTCGCGGGTGTGAGATTGCTGAGTCCCGTGACTCACAGATACTTCAAAACCAGTTTGCGGTGTCGATGAAACCGTGCAGGTGGCCCCGAGCTCAAGGAGGAGCTTGATGAAGATCTTGTTCATTGTGTTATTTCTTTTCAGTTGATCGATAGTGGAGCCAGTTGGGACGATCGGGGATCTGTGTAGCATTTGGGGTAGTCTTCTTTTATTTTGGTTCCGTAGTCGGACCTTGATTGTATCTGTATGATGTAATGTTTTACTCATGTATTGTGTGAAGTGGCGATTGTAAGCCAACTATGTATCTCTTTCCTTATGTATTACATGGGTTGTGTGAAGATTACCTCACTTGCGACATTGCTTTCAATGCGGTTATGCCTCTAAGTCGTGCTTCGACACGTGGGAGATATAGCCGCATCGAGGCGCTACAAGTTGGTAATCGAGCCTTCCCGACTTAGGAGCCCCCTACTTGATTGTTTGTTTGGCGTTGTTGAGTCTAGAATGGAAAATGTTTTGAGTCTTAGGATTATATATATCGGAGAGTAGGATTCTTTTTACTCCTCGGTCCTTAAATCGCTCTGGTGAGGTATCTGGCGTAGAAGTTTTGACTCTCCTCTCCTCAAATTTCACTAAATTTTTTTAGGATCACGCTGGTATCTTGGAATCATTCCGATGGTTTTGTGGCGAGAACATTGTTCTTGGTGCCTCGACATTTAGGGGTTGTGGCGGTCCCGGGAGTTGAGCTCCGAGGTGTTGTCGTCACAATTTTATCGTTGCAGATTCGGAATACCTGAGTTTTGCCGACATCGAAATCTCTTTTGTGCAGTTGTTGGTGAGATAACCCGATAGCCCGATCGAGGCGAAAAGGGAGTATTGCCATGACTTGTATAACGGATGCTTTTGAAGGTCGAGGTAAGCGATTTCGAAGGTTTCTTGGTTATGTGTTGAAGGATGGATACAAGCTGGATCTAGGTATTGTTAGTTTGGGTGATATATTTTGTGTCCCCCTGTATCCCCAACACCAGATTGCATAACCAGAAAGTTTCGGGAGTTTATAGGTGGGAATTCTAGTAGTAGATATTCTTTCTCATATGTATGATTTGAGATCTAGTGGTCCGCCCATTCACGGTCGATCTCTGATGCTTAAAGAATCCTTGCTATGCTGATTGGGATTGCGGTAAATCTCTATGGGCGAAATCTCTATCATGTGTTTGTTCCGGCTCATTCTTGAAGCCAATCCTTTGTTTTTGTTTTGTTTTGTGGTATTCGAGTTGCTTCGAAGTCAAGTGTTGATTCCATACCTTTCCTAAACGGTGTTCTCATATTGCTATGTGAATACTAATCCTTCTTGATCATCGAGGTCGTCATGTTAATTCTTTTGCCAACCGTGTGATTCTCTCCAAGTGAATCCGATCATTGCAACATTCGCAAGATCAATTCTAAGTTTTTTCTCAATGGTGTTCGTTTCATCCGACCCAAGTTGTCTTTGTTTTCCCGCCCTCCCACCCCTTTTTCTTCAAGGACTCAGATTTCTTAATCAAGTATCCATTTTATTGAGTGAAGTTTCTTCATTCTTTTCCTTTAATGTTTTATCCGGTGATTTCTCATGAAGACACTAAAGGAAGCTTCAAGTTTATCATTGTTCATTCTAATTTTCTTCTCCGGTGGATTCAATTCAAGCTTTGTTGATCATATCTTTCCTCATTTCAAATGCTTTCTCATGCGGTGCCCCTAATCATTCACCTCTCGTTATTCATTTGTTCGAAGTGTTGAAGATATCTCGGAAGATTCAAGTTTCCATTCTCAATTCACTCAAGTTCTTTTGAGGATGCTATCTCATTCAACCCATTTAATTCTACGGTGCAATATCTCTTTTCAAGAAATTGTTCAACGGTGGTTCTTTTGAGTGGGCCCTAACCCACAGGTCTTTTCGAGGATCTTACCTGACTCTTCTAATTTTCCCGGAGCTATTCCCAAATTCTTTTCTAAATTTGACGTAAGAATGAATTATCATCAGTCATATGTCTTTCTCCAAGAATTTTCAAATTCTTTTCATCTTGTGGTTCAACCTTTCTAATTTTCATTCCGGAGTGCCTCAACAATTCATGGTGGTGTTTCTCGTCGTCATTCTCGAATTTTGAAGACTGAAGAAGAGTTTCTCTTTAATCTTGCTCCATTCTCTTCAAGATTCATGGTTCTAGCTTGATGCCATCCTCATAATTGTTTTGATTGTGAGAATTCTTTTCATCCACCGGAGCAATTCAGAGTCTTTTCAGTTTGATTCTTCCGAGCCCATCATCTCGAATTATTCATTCCAGCTTTCAGCTCTCGTTCTCCAAATCTTACGGTGCATCATTCAAGTATCCTCTAATCAGTTCATGATCTCTCCATTCTCATGTATCTAAATTCTCTCAAGTATCTTCGTTCATTTCTAATTCTTCCCGTGATTCGTTCTCTTTTCTTCAATTGTTTTCAATTCTTACGGTGGTTCGTTCAAGATTTCACTTCCTTCATTATCATATCAATTCATTTGTTGTTTCCAAATCCCACGGTGGTTCCATTAATACCTTCTCAAGTTTGCGCTATATCTATCTTAATCCTTTTTCAATGAGAATAAGTAGTATGCCAAATCCATTGCTTCATCAATTTAATTGGTGAAGGATGAGCATAATGTAATTTTATTCTTGTTTCATCGAGTAAGTTCAATTCCTTATTCCGGAGGATTGTCAAAATTCTTGATTTCATTTGTTCATCTTTCTTTCCGGAGTTCAAAGTTTTCTCAGTTAGATCATTTTAAAGCTTCATCTTATCACTTCAAGGTTTCACCTTGTATTGGCAACTTCTCTTTCTTTTATCATCCTTTTCTCACCGGAGTTCTTCATGGAGGCTCTACATGATGGTTCGTCAAGGATTCTTTTCATTTCTCCAATTGTTCATCAAGATTTCTCGCGGAGTTATGATCCGTCAAGCTATACTCTAAAATAAACATGGTGCTCAACACATGTTTTGTTTTGAGGAGCTCAAATATTCTTCTTCTTGCATTGCAAAGTGCAATTCGTTCTACTTTATCATTTGAGGTGGTGTTATGTCATTCTCGACAATTTGAGTTCGTGTTCCATGATTCACTTGTTGTCAAGAATGAGATATTTAAATCCATCAATCTCTTCATTGGAGTTATCTTGGGCTATATTTCACCTAAAGCTTTCCCTAAGGATTGTTGCTAATTATGGTGCTTATAAATGACCCAAGTTCTTTATTTGTCCTCTCGGTGAAATAAGTTTTCATCTCCGTGTTGCTCTCAATCCAATCAATTGTTTCCGTTGGTGGCAGAAGCTCACCTCATAATTTTGAGATGTTTTCCTAAGCCCACTACAAGTTTATTCTTACCGTTGTTGTTTTTTTCAAACAACTCCGTTCTAGCTTTCCTCGTAAGGATGTTTCTTTCAAATTCATTTGTGGTAGAAGTTGACATTTTTCTTCTTCATTCTGTTATTCCAAAGATCTATCTTCTATTCTTTCGTTCCGAAGGCATTATGATGTTGCTCTCTTCGACCCATCGTCTCGTTTTGTCAAGATCATGTTCTTTTTCTTGCATTATCCATTTAACCGGAGTGTTGTGTCATCCATTCAAGTTTTCTCATCTTATCAAGTTTTGCCTGCTTCCTCAACCGGAGAGCTGTCTGAAATCTTTCTTACCCCTTGTGCCATTCTTTCATTAGTTTCGGAGGTAGTGTCTTGTTGATCTCATCAAGTATCCTCTCATCTTGCCAAGTTCATGTTCAATTTCTTCCTTTTTCAGTCGGAGTGCTGTCAAAATTATATCATTCTTATCTCGTTTCAACCAGAGTGGTTTCAATTCCTTCTTGTCCATTGTGCTCGTCAACCATGTCTTTGCAACCTTCAAGTTCTCGTAATGTTCCTTGTTCCTCTTTTCTAACAGAGTGTTTTTAACTTGGTTCATCTTCGCTGTTTTCTTTCTTTCATTTTGTTCAACATCTCAAGGTTCTTTGGTTTCACTCGTTTGTCAAAGAAGCAACTTAGTTTTACCTCTTTCTTCTTTCGTTTTTCTATCCGGTGCCATCCTAGATCTCGGGACGAGATCCTCTCGTAGTGGTGGAGTGTTGTGACGCCCCAAGACCGGAGCTTCAGTTGCCTTCCAGGGTTTCCGAGTTTTGTCGTGTGATTTGTTTTGTTTGTGCATTCATCATGTCATCTCTTGCATTGCATCATGTCATCATGCCATCATATCATTATTTTTAAAACTCAACTAAATAAATTGCATGGATTTCTCGATCCATTTAAATCGAGGGAAGGGTGACTTCTCTTTATAACATATCCTCCTAATATTTATGGAGCTATATAAAATATTCCATTGTTTTGGAATCACCATAACACACTTGCAAAATAAATCCCATGCCTTTTCTGCTCCGAGTTGACCTCAAAACCTTGCCAATATTATTTCATCATTTTCCGGAGCTCCACCAAAAATCCGAACATTTTTGGACCTTCCCAAACCCTCACTTCCATTCAAATCATTTGAATTTAAATTCAAATGAATTTGAATTCAAATCTTCAATCATGGCCTTTCTATTTTTCTTGGAACGAGCATATTTTTTTGCGAGTCCGGAAAAATTACCCTCATACCCTAATTCTTGTCCACTCATTTCTTTTCTCCCCCTTTCTTTCTTTGCGTTTCTGTTTTTTTTAGAGTTTAAAGAGAGAGAGAGAAGAGAGCCAGCCCAGCCGGCCTCTGGCCACTTCCTTCTCTACCGGGCCGGCTTCCAAGGCCCAGCCGGCCCCTGCCCTTAACCCTAGCCCCGACCCCCTCCTCTCATCCTCTCCCTCTCGTCCTCCCACGCCGCCGCTACACTCGCACGCAGAGGGGCAGTGCCCCACGCCCGTTTCCCTCGACCGCTACCTTGGCCGACCATGGCGACCGCGCCGGCGACCCTGGTGGCCGCTGCTCCGCGCCATCTCCGCTTCCTCGTCCTCTGCCCATCCGCCTCGTCCTCGCGTCTCCCCTTCCTCGTCCCTCACCCGAGCTCCTGGAGCCCGAGCCGTCCCCGACGCGCCCGCGCCCGATCTTCTTCAAGCAGCGCCCCGCCAAGTCCCTCTTCCTCCTCGCCATCGCGCCCCTCCTTCCCTCCTGCCTCGTCCTTGTTCCGCGCCTCCTGCGCCAAGTCCGCCGCCGTGCCCCTCGATCCGTCGCTCCTCATCGTCGCCAGGCCCCGCCCCTGGCGCATCTGCGTCGCCGGAGCCTGCGCCATGATCTCCATAAGCTGCCATGTCCCGCATCACCTCCTGCCGTGCTCGCGCCGCCCTCCGTCGGCCCCTGTCTTCTCCTCGTGCCGCCGCCGCCTTCGTCCGGCCCTGCCATGGCGCGCGTCCCTGCTGCTGAGGTCCGCCGCCAAGTCCCGGCCTCCTTTGCTTCGTGGTGACCACCATGGCCGCGGCTACCATCAGCCAACAGCAGCAGCTCGCCCGCTTGTCCTCGTGGACTCGATTCATTCAAATGCCAGGTCCACGGGTCGGCCTCCCGTTCGTTGACCACCGAGACCTGAGGCCCTTTTGTATTTCTTCGCCATGGATGCGCCAAGATCCTCTCCAACAAACGCACGACTACATCGTGACACGTCAAGTACCCTGCTGCCGTCTCCGAAATCGCCAAGTACCACTACGGTTCCTCAAGACCGCCAAGTTCGACTACACGGTGACGCGCCAAGTACCCCCTCGTTTCGTCAATACCGGCAAGTTCAGAAGATCCCAAGTACCACTACGACTCGTGTACCACGACGAACATGTACGGCTACATGACAACCCGACGACCACCGAACCGGAAACGCCAAGTACCCCTACGCGCGAAGACGCCAAGTCCGTTTCGGGATTCGTCAAGTACCGCTATCGATGACTCGAACATCCACGAAACGTGTACCACTACCATCGCGAGACCGCAAGTACCACGACAACCCCGAAGGGATTCGGACCCGTCAAGTACCTCTTCGAAAACGAACGTGAAACACTACTTCCACTACCGTCGCCGTGAACCACTACTCTCGACCCTCGAAGACCCCGTGGACCCCGAACATCCACGGGACATGAACGACTACTTCCCCTACGCCGTGTACGACTACTTCCCTCGGCGATCATCGCGAGAACGTCTACTTCCCTCTGCGAAACGCGAACCGTCCCATTTGAGCGCCCGGAGGTATAACCCGTGGCGACCGCCGTGATCGAATCATCCTTGCGATGCCCTCTTTTGCCATGCCACCGTTCCGTGGGAACCCGTAATCGGGATCACCCACCATCTTGCATGACTCGCTCCGCCCACACTTTCCTTTGCACCGATATCTCAATCGAGTTATAGGAACCGGAATGTTGCCGTGGCACCATTTCGTTAATCGTTGTCGTGGCACCCTTTTCGCTTCCGCCACGACGACTAATGCTTCTTAATGCTCTTGTCAACAATTTCATAATATTGCATAAAACTTGCTCATGACATCCGCATCATGATAACAACATTTAAATGTTTATAATTGTTGTTTGCATTAATTTGCTTAAATGCCATGCTAAAATGATTTATTTCATAACTAAATAACCGTAACTTCGGATTTAAATAAATTATATATGTAAATGGGGTAGAAAATGCCTAGTTTAACATGGTATACTTTATTTTGCTGTTTAACAACATTAAAATTGTGTTTAGGGCAGATCAGTACCATATTCGAATATTGCTTATGGGGATTTCGGAATTGTTGTTTGTTGCTTCGGCCTCATTTAAACTTGCCTAGATAGGTAGTTTCTTCATGCTTCACCTCTTGCCATGTTAACAACATTTAATATTGTTGGGTACCTATTCGGAGAGAACTAAATAATTGATGTGGTGTTTTGTCAATATGCAACTCGTTGCATATTGAGCTCCATTAATTTGTAGTGTTGTTTGTTGCATTTTGCCATGCCATGCTATTTAAACCGGACATGCATCATACTCGTTTGTGCATCATGCCATGTTCATGTGATGGTTGTTTTACTATGTTGTTTGCTTCTTTCGGGTTGCTTCTCTCGTTAGCCGGTTCCGTTCGGAGTTGTGAGGATTCGTTCGACCACGTCCGTTTGTCTTCTTCATGGACTCGTTCTTCTTCCTTGCGGGATTTCAGGCAAGATGACCATACCCTCGAAATCACTTCTATCTTTGCTTGCTAGATGCTCGCTCTTTTGCTATGCCTATGCTACGATGCCTACCACTTGCTATATCATGCCACCCACATTGCCATGTCAAGCCCCTAACCATCCTTTCCTAGCAAACCGTTGTTTGGCTATGTTACCGCTTTGCTCAGCCCTCTTATAGCGTTGTTAGTTGCGGTGAAGATGAAGTTTGTTCCTTGTTGGAACATGGAGATGTTGTTCCTTGTTGGAACATGTTTACTTGTTGGGATATCACAATATATCTTATTTAATTAATGCATCTATATACTTGGTAAAGGGTGGAAGGCTCGGCCTTATGCCCAGTGTTTTGTTCCACTCTTGCCGCCCTAGTTTCCGTCATACGGTGTTATGTTCCCGGATTTTGCGTTCCTTACGGTTGGGTGATTTATGGGACCCCTTGACAGTTCGCTTTGAATAAGACTCCTCCAAAGAAGGCCCAACATTGGTTTTACCATTTGCCACCTAAGCCTTTTTCCCTTGGGTTCTGCAGACTCAAGGGTCATCTTTATTTTAACCCCGGGCCGGTGCTCCTCCGAGTGTTGGTCCAAACTAAACCACTTGCGGTGCCGCCGAGGCAACTTGGGGCTCGCCTATCGGAAGTTAGTGACAATCCGGTGTGCCACGAGACCGAGATATGTGCAGCTCCTATCAGGATTTGTCGGCACATTCGGGCGGCTTTGCTGGTCTTGTTTTATTCTGTCGAAATGTCTTGTAGTCCGGGATTCGAGACTGATCGGGTCTTCGGTAGAAGGAATATCCTTCGTTGACCGTGAGAGCTTATAATGGGCTAAGTTGGGACACCCTGCGCAGGTATTATCTTTCAAAGCCGTGCCCGCGGTTATGAGGCAGATGGGAATTTGTTAATGTCGGTTGTAGAAAACCGAAGTTGATCTTGTTTAAAATACACCAACGCGGGTGTAACCGTGATGGTCTCTTCTCGTGAGTCCGGAAGTGAACACGGTGTTGGAGTTATGTTTGGCGTAGGTTGTTCTAGGATCACTTCTTGATCATAGTTGATCGACCGTGCTTTTGCCTTCTCTTCTCGCTCTCTTTTGCGATTGTAGCCACCATATATGCTAGTCGCTTGCTGCAGCTCCACCTCACTACCCTGTCCTACCTTTAAGCTTAAATAGTCTTGATCTCGCGGGTGTGAGATTGCTGAGTCCCGTGACTCACAGATACTTCAAAACCAGTTTGCGGTGTCGATGAAACCGTGCAGGTGGCCACCCGAGCTCAAGGAGGAGCTTGATGAAGATCTTGTTCATTGTGTTATTTCTTTTCAGTTGATCATAGTGGAGCCAGTTGGGACGATCGGGATCTGTGTAGCATTTGGGGTAGTCTTCTTTTATTTTGGTTCCGTAGTCGGACCTTGATTGTATCTGTATGATGTAATGTTTTACTCATATATTGTGTGAAGTGGCGATTGTAAGCCAACTATGTATCTCTTTCCTTATGTATTACATGGGTTGTGTGAAGATTACCTCACTTGCGACATTGCTTTCAATGCGGTTATAAGTCCTCTAAGTCGTGGGAGATATAGACATCGTGGGAGATATAATCCGCCTTCGAGACTTAGGAACATTTAGGGGTTGTGGCGGTGTCCGGGAGTTGAGCTCCGAGGTGTTGTCGTCACAATTTTATCGTTGCGATTCTGGAATACGAGTTTTGCCGACATCGAAATCTCTTTTGTGCAGTTGTTGGTGAGATAACCCCGTAGCCCGATCGAGGCGAGTCGGGAGTATTGCCATGACTTGTATAACGGATGCTTTTCGAAGGTCGAGGTAAACGATTTCCGAAGGTTTCTTGGTTATGTGTTGACGGATGGATACAGCTGGATCTAGGTATTGTTAGTTTGGGTGATATATTTTGTGTCCCCTGTATCCCCAACACCAGATTGCATAACCAGAAAGTTTCGGGAGTTTATAGGTGGGAATTCTAGTAGCTTACAGGATATTCTTTCCGACAGATGTATGATTTGAGATTGGGGTTCAACGTCTAGTGGTCCGCCCATTCACGGTCGATCTACAGTGGTCGCAAGGCGTCTTAAAGAATCCTTGGCTATGCTGATTCGGGGACGTCTTGTTTGTCATTCGTGATGTCCGCTATACGTCGTGTCCGTGTGGGCCCCACCACGAACACTTTGGTGAAATCTCTATCATGTGTTTGTTCCGCTCATTCTTGAAGCCAATCCTTTGTTTTGTTTTGTTTTGTGGTATTGAGTTGCTTCGAAGTCAAGTGTTGATTCCATACCTTTCCTAAACGGTGTTCTCATATTGCTATGTGAATACTAATCCTTCTTGATCATCGAGGTCGTCATGTTAATTCTTTTGCCAACCGTGTGATTCTCTCCAAGTGAATCCGATCATTGCAACATTCGCAAGATCAATTCTAAGTTTTTTCTCAATGGTGTTCGTTTCATCCGACCCAAGTTGTCTTTGTTTTCCGCCCTCCCAACCCTTTTTCTTCAAGGACTCAGATTTCTTAATCAAGTATCCATTTTATTGAGTGAAGTTTCTTCATTCTTTTCCTTTAATGTTTTATCCGGTGATTTCTCATGAAGACACTAAAGGAAGCTTCAAGTTTATCATTCTTCTTTCTTTTCTTCTCCGGTGGATTCAATTCAAGCTTTGTTGATCATATCTTTCCCTCATTTCAAGTGCTTTCTCATGCCAGTGCCCCCTAATCATTCACCTCTCGTTATTCATTTGTTCCGAAGTGTTGAAGATATCTCTGAAGATTCAAGTTTCCATTCTCAATTCACTCAAGTTCTTTTGAGGATGCTATCTCATTCAACCCATTTAATTCAACCGGTGCAATCTCTCTTTTCAAGAAATCGTTCAACGGTGTTTCTTTTGAGTGGGCCCTAACCCACAGGTCTTTTCCCAGGATCTTACCTGACTCTTCTAATTTTCCCGGAGCTATTCCCAAATTCTTTTCTAAATTTGACGTAAGAATGAATTATCATCAGTCATATGTCTTTCTCCAAGAATTTTCAAATTCTTTTCATCTTGTGGTTCAACCTTTCTAATTTTCATTCCGGAGTGCCTCAACAATTCATGGTGGTGTTTCTCGTCGTCATTCTCGAATTTTGAAGACTGAAGAAGAGTTTCTCTTTAATCTTGCTCCATTCACTTCAAGATTCATGGTTCTAGCTTGATGCCATCCTCTCATAATTGTCTTGATTGTGAGAATTCTTTTCATCCATCCGGAGCAATTCAGGAGTCTTTTCAGTTTGATTCTTCTGAGCCCATCATCTCAGAATTATTCATTCCAGCTTTCAGCTCTCGTTCTCCAAATCTTACCGGTGCATCGTTCAAGTATCCTCTAATCAGTTCATGATCTCTCCGTTCTCTTGTATCTAAATTCTCTCAAGTATCTTCGTTCATTTCTAATTCTTCCCGGCGATTCGTTCTCTTTTCTTCAATTGTTTTCAATTCTTACGGTGGTTCGTTCAAGATTTCACTTCCTTCTTTATCATATCAATTCATTTGTTGTTTCCAAATCCCACCGGTGGTTCCATTAATACCTTCTCAAGTTTGCGCTATATCTCTATTTGTAATCATTTTTTCAATGAGAATAAGTAGTATGCCAAATCCATTGCTTGCCATCAATTTTAATTGGTGAAGGATCAGCATAATGTAATTCTTATTCTTGTTTCATCGAGTAAGTTCAATTCCTTATTCCGGAGGATCGTCAAAATTCTTGATTTCATTTGTTCATCTTTCTTTCCGGAGTTCAAAGTTTTCTCAGTTAGATCATTTTAAAGCTTCATCTTATCATTCTTTATTTGTCCTCTCGTGAAATAAGTTTTCATCTGTTGCTCTCAATCCAATGAATTGTTTCGCTGGTGGCGTAAGCTCACCTCATAATTTTGAGATGTTTTCCTGCCCACTACAAGTTTATTCTTACCGTTGTTGTTTTTTCAAACAACTCCATTCTAGCTTTCCTCGTAAGGATGTTTCTTTCAAATTCATTTGTGGTAGAAGTTGACATTTTTCTTCTTCATTCTGTTATTCCAAAGATCTATCTTCTATTCTTTCGTTCCGAAGGCATTATGATGTTGCTCTCTTCGACCCATCGTCTCGTTTTGTCAAGATCATGTTCTTTTTCTTGCATTATCCATTTAACCGGAGTGTTGTGTCATCCATTCAAGTTTTCTCATCTTATCAAGTTTTGCCTGCTTCCTCAACCGGAGAGCTGTCTGAAATCTTTCTTACCCCTTGTGCCATTCTTTCATTAGTTTCGGAGGTAGTGTCTTGTTGATCTCATCAAGTATCCTCTCATCTTGCCAAGTTCATGTTCAATTTCTTCCTTTTCACGGAGAGGTTGTCAAAATTATATCATTCTTATCTCGCTTCAACCAGAGTGGTTTCAATTCTTCTTGTCCATTGTGCTCGCCAACCATGTCTTTGCAACCTTGAAGTTCTCGTAATGTTCCTTGTTCCTCTTTTCTAACAGAGTGTTTTTAACTTGGTTCATCTTCTGTTTTCTTTCTTTCATTTTGTTCAACATCTCAAGGTTCTTTGGTTTCACTCTGCTTGTCAAAGAAGCAACTTAGTTTTACCTCTTTCTTCTTTCGCTTTTTCTATCCCGTGCCATCCTAGATCTCGGACAGATCCTCTCGTAGTGGTGGAGTGTTGTGACGCCCAAGACCGGAGCTTCAGCTTGCCTCTCCGTGGTTTCCAGTTTTGTCTTTTGCAGATTTGTTTTGTTTGTGCATTCATCATGTCATCTCTTGCATTGCATCATGTCATCATGCCATCATATCATTATTTTTAAAACTCAACTAAATAAATTGTATGGATTTCTCGATCCATTTAAATCGAGGGAAGGGTGACTTCTTTATAACATATCCTCCTAATATTTATGGAGCTATATAAAATATTCCATTGTTTTGGAATCACCATAACACACTTGCAAAATAAATCCCATGCCTTTTCTCGCTCCGAAATGACCTCAAAACCTTGCCAATATTATTTCATCATTTTCCGAGCTCCACCAAAATCTCAACATTTTGGACCTTCCCAAACCTCACTTCCATTCAAATTATTTGAATTTAAATTCAAATGAATTTGAATTCAAATCTTCAATCATGGCCTTTCTATTTTTTCTTGAACGAGCATATTTTTAAGTAGTCCGAAAAATTACCCTCATACCCTAATTCTTGTCCACTCATTTCTTTTCTCCCCTTTCTTTCTTTATGCTTGTTTTTTTTTGTAGAGTTTAAAGAGAGAGAGAGAAGAGAGCTAGCCCACTGCCTCCGCCACTTCTTCTCTACCGCCTTTGGGCCCAGCCACCCGCCTCTTAACCCTAGCCCGACCTCCCTCCTCATCCTCTCTCCTCGCCCTCCCACGCCGCGCTACACTTCAGACGCAGAGGGGCAAGGCCCCACGCCTGCTTCCTCGACCACATCTACTGGACCATGGCGACTGCACAAGGACCGTGGCTGGCCCTCATCTCCGCTTCCTCGCCCTTCCGCCCATCCGCTTCATTCCGCCTCCCCTTCCTCGTCCTCACCTGAGCTCTGAGCCTGAGCCACCCTGACAAGGCCTACCTGATCTTCTTCTGTTGCCACGGCCAAGTCCCTCTTCCCTCCTCGCCATCACATACTCTCCTTCCCTCCTCCTCGCTCTTGTTCCCTGGCCACTACCTCCACTACCGCCGCCGTGAACCACTACTCTCGACCCTCAAGACCCGTGGACCCCGAACATCCACGGACATGAACGACTACTTCCCCACGCCGTGTCGACTACTTCCCTCGGCGATCATCGCGAGAACGCGTCTACTTCCCTCTGCGAACGCGAACCGTCCCGTTTGAACGCTCGGAGGTATAACCCGTGGCGACCGCCGTGATCGAATCATCCTTGCGATGCCCTCTTTTGCCATGCCACCGTTCCGTGGGAACCCGTAATCGGGATCACCCACCATCTTGCATGACTCGCCACGCCCACACTTTCCTTTGCACCGATATCTCAATCGAGTTATAGGAACCGGAATGTTGCCGTGGCACCATTTCCGTTGTCGTTGTCGTGGCACCCCTTTTTCGTTTCCGCCACGACGACTAATGCTTCTTAATGCTCTTGTCAACAATTTCATAATATTGCATAAAACTTGCTCATGACATCCGTGATCATGATAACAACATTTAAATGTTTATAATTGCTGTTTGCATTAATTTGCTTAAATGCCATGCTAAAATGATTTATTTCATAACTAAATAACCGTAACTCGGATTTAAATAAATTATATATGTAAATGGGGTAGAAAAATGCCTAGTTTAACATGGTATACTTTATTTTGCTGTTTAACAACATTAAAATTGTGTTTAGGGCAGATCAGTACCATATTCGAATATTGCTTATGGGGATTTCCGGAATTGTTGTTTGTTGCTTCCGGCCTCATTTAAACTTGCCTAGTAGGTAGTTTTGTTGTGCTTCACCTCTTGCCATGTTAACAACATTTAATATTGTTGAGTACCTAGCCGAGAGAGAACTAAATAATTGATATGGTGTTTTGTCAATATGCAACTCGTTGCATATTGAGCTCCATTTAATTTGTAGTGTTGTTTGTTGCACTTCGCCATGCCATGCTATTTAAACCGGACATGCATCATACTCGTTTGTGCATCATGCCATGTTTATGGTTGTGTGTTTACTATGTTGTTGCTTGTTTCCGGGTTGCTTCTCTTGTTAGCTTCGGTTTCGTTCCGGAGTTGTGAGGATTCGTTCGACTACGTCCGTTTGTCTTCTTCATGGACTCGTTCTTCTTCCTTATGGATTTCGTGCAAGATGACCATACCCTCGAAATCACTTCTATCATTGCTTGCTAGTTGCTCGCTCTTTTGCTATGCCTATGCTACGATGCCTACCACTTGCTTTATCATGCCACCCATATTGCCATGTCAGCCCCTAACCATCCTTTCCTAGCAAACCGTTGTTTGGCTATGTTACCGCTTTGCTCAGCCCCTCTTATAGCGTTGTTAGTTGCAGGTGAAGATGAAGTTTGTTCCTTGTTGGAACATGGAGATGTTGTTCCTTGTTGGAACATGTTTTCTTGTTGGGATATCACAATATATCTTATTAAATTAATGCATCTATATACTTGGTAAAGGGTGGAAGGCTCGGCCTTATGCCTGGTGTTTTGTTCCACTCTTGCCGCCCTAGTTTCCGTCATACCGTGTTATGTTCCCGGATTTTATGCTCTTCCTTACGGTTGGGTGATTTATGGGACCCCTTGACAGTTCGCTTTGAATAAGACTCCTCCAAAGAAGGCCCAACATTGGTTTTACCATTTGCCACCTAAGCCTTTTTCCCTTGGGTTCTGCAGACTCAAGGGTCATCTTTATTTTAACCCCGGGCAAGTGCTCCTCCGAGTGCTGGTCCAAACTAGAGCCACTTGCGGTGCCGCCCGAGGCAACTTGGGGTATCGCCGGTTGCCGACGTAGTGTTCATCCGTGTGCCACGAGACCGAGATATGTGCAGCTCCTATCAGATTTGTCGGCACATCCGGCGGCTTTGCTGGTCTTGTTTTATTGTTGTCGAAATGTCTTGTAGTCCGGGATTCCGAGACTGATCGGGTCTTCCCAGAGAAGGAATATCCTTCGTTGACCGTGAGAGCTTATAATGGGCTGTTGGGACACCCTGCAGGGTATTATCTTTCAAAAGCCGTGCTCGCGGTTATGAGGCAGATGGGAATTTGTTAATGTCGGTTGTAGAAAACCCGGTTGATCTTAATTAAAATACACCAATCTGGGTGTAACCGTGATGGTCTCTTCTCGGCGGAGTCCGGGAAGTGAACACGGTGTTGGAGTTATGTTTGACGTAAGTAGTTTCAGGATCACTTCTTGATCATAGTTGTTCGACCATGCCTTGCCTTCTCTTCTCGCTCTCTTTTGCGATTGTAGCCACCAGATATGCTAGTCGCTTGCTGCAGCTCCACCTCACTACCCTGTCCTACCTTTAAGCTTAAATAGTCTTGATCTCGCGGGTGTGAGATTGCTGAGTCCCCGTGACTCACAGATACTTCCAAAACCAGCTTGCAGGTGTCGATGAAACCGTGCAGGTGACGCACCCGAGCTCAAGGAGGAGCTTGATGAAGATCTTGTTCATTGTGTTATTTCTTTTCAGTTGATCAGTAGTGGAGCCCAGTTGGGACGATCGGGGATCTGTGTAGCATTTGGGGTAGTCTTCTTTTATTTTGGTTCCGAGGTCGGACCTTGATTGTATCTGTATGATGTAATGTTTTACTCATGTATTGTGTGAAGTGGCGATTGTAAGCCAACTATGTATCTCTTTCCCTTATGTATTACATGGGTTGTGTGAAGATTACCTCACTTGCGACATTGCTTTCAATGCGGTTATGCCTCTAAGTCGTGCTTCGACACGTGGGAGATATAGCCGCATCGAGGGCGTTACACGAGATCCCTATCGGTGAGACCGATTTGCCTAGGGTTTGTGGCAGTGGCTATGACATCTTAACTCGGTGGCGCCGGGTAGAAAGAATCGGTGGGTCTGAGTTAGACTTTTGGTTTAGGTCAAATGTGAATGTGGGAAAGTAGTTGAGGGTTTTGGAGCATATCGCTAAGCACTGTAGAGCAAGAAACTCATTAAGCAACACCTCATCCCTCCTTGATAGTATTGGCTTTTCCTATAGACTCAATGTGATCTTGGATCACTAAAAAATAAAATGTAGAGTCTTGAGCTTTTGAGCTTGAGCCAATCCTTTTATCCTTAGCATTTTGAGGGATCCACTTTTCTCATCCATGCCATGCCATCCATTGAGCTTTTCCTGAAATATTCATCTTGGAATGATGTTAGCTCAATGAGCTATATGTTGTTAGGAATTACAAAAACCACCTAGGGATAGTTGCACTTTCAATCTCCCCCTTTTTGGTAATTGATGACAACATATAGATCAAAGCTTAGACAAATGATAATAAGAGTGAAAAACATTGTCGCTTTGAGAAGTATGTGAAACGCAAGAGCTCCCCCTAAATTTGTGCATAGTTTAAGATTTGCTTTGGACTGCAAATGCACAAGGAGTTAGGCTCATGGGTAACTCTTCCATGTCACATACATCTTGGTGGAGCACTCAAAATGATAATGATTGAATACATGCACTCATCACCAAGCAAAGTGAATGATCATATAGAGATAAACGAGATAATGTCATCCAACAAGCATAATTGTAGCATATGATCAAACACATGATCATCCAGGTATCACACAGACATAATGTATCTCAAACAAGCAAATAAAGTTCAACCACCAAAGCAAGAGAGAACAAAAAGCAACACTCTCTCTCGAAGCCTATGATCTATACATTTTTCTCCCCCTTTGGCAACAAGTTTCCAAAAAGTTCATAGAAAATGCATAGCACTAGATCGACTCTCAGGCTTGATCTTCAGATGGTGGTGTAGACAGAACACCAAGGACGAAAGCATCAGTTGATGTAGATGGAGCTGGTGGAGTAGGTGCTGGAGCTGGTGGCACTGAAGCTGTAGCTGGTGCAGATGAAGTGGCTCTGGTGTCTGTCACTAGTACTGCAGCTGATCTCTGAGCTCTAGGCACTATGGCAAATTCCTTAGTGGTTGACTTGCCCTTCCTCTCCTGCATATCATCCTGAAGCTGCTCAACAACAGACTGGATCTCTGTGACCTTCACATCCATGTCATAGAAATTCTGCTCCATGATCCTCTCCAAGCTCTCCTGGTTTCGAGTCAAGGTGGCCATCCCCTTCTCAATCCTCAGAGTGGATGCAATCAAGTAGCCAAGTTGATCCTGTTTGCTTTTCAGAAAGTACTGAGATGCTTCTTCCATTGTTGGCATCTTGGCAGCCTTCTCTGTCCTTGCCTTCTCCTTTTTAGCTTGTGCTTGCACTGGAGATGGTTCATCTTCATCCATAACCACTTGGTTGTCCTCGAAGTCTGGATAGATAGGCATGTGCTCATTATCCAACAGGTATGTGCCTGTGCCCATCTTGGAGTTTATCAGCTCCTAGATCTATGGGGCATATCCACAACTTCTTTTCTGGTCAGCTATTGTACTCTTGATAGTCTCAACTATAAGGCTCATGACCTTGAACTTCTGTGGCGCATCAAATATATGTAACAGATTTATTGCATGGCCTCTGATCATTCTGTGATCACCAGACTTGGGCAAGAGAGTGTGCCTGAGGATCCAATTGATTGTAGGCAGACCTGACAGCAAGTGTTTCACTGACCTAAACTGGTAAGTCTCAAGATCTGCATCAGGAATCTCTTTGTACATACGTGCCATAGAGTTGTGATCCATCTTCTTCTTGGCATAGACATCCAAGTCAGCCTCTTCCTCCTTTAGGTCCATTGATCAGATTGGCCCATTCTGCAAGCCTCTGTAGCCACGAAAAAACAATAGGGAGCCTGTTCCGGCACCCGGCCAGAGGGGGAAACCATCACCGGTGGCCATCTTCATCATGTCGGTGCTCTCCATGACAAGGAAGGAGTAGTTCACCCTCAGGGCTGAGGGTATGTACCAGTAGCTATGTGTTTGATCTCTCTCTCTCTCTCTCTCTCTCTCTCTCTCTCTCTCTCTCTCTCTCGTGTTCTTGATATGGCACGATCTTGATGTAGCGTGAGCTTTTCTACTATAGTTGGATCATATGGTTTTCTCCCCTCTACCTTCTTGTGATGAATTGAGTCTTGCTCTTTGAGGTTTCGTTATGTTCGATTGAGTATTGGATTTGAGAACACTTGATGTATGTCTTGTGATGGAATATCTGTTATGACAATGGGATGTTCTATTGACTTACTTGATGTATGTTTTGGCACTCAACTTGCGGATTCCCGTGGTGACACTACTAGGGAAAACCTTATACACAGAATCTTACCATTAGCGTCTGTTAAAAGAAAGCGCTACTGCTACTTACCCATAGCACGTGCACATGACCCACGCTACAGATACGGGTGTAGAAGTAGCGCTTCTTCTGGGGAAAGCGCTACTACTAAAATCCCACTACTAATCCGGTAGGCTACGAATAGTAGTAGCGATTTTGGGCAAACACTGTTATGCGCCGGTGCTATATGAACGGTTTTTAACCCCTTTCCGTGACGGCATTTGGAAACGTCGCCAAGTGAGTTTGGGCAATAGGGGGGTCCTTCCCACACGACCCAGAAACCGTCGGGGATAGGCCCTCCTGGGACACAGGCTGGGGCAAAATGAACTTGTGTGTGATCAGGCGAGGCATCGAAACCCAATCATTTCCGTTCGTATGTACATCCCAGATGGTGAATCCCAGGAAAACATTTCCCTTCATATGTATATCACACCCAGTCAATCCAAGGAATGTGTTTCCGTTCTTATGTACATCCCACACAGTCAATCCAGGGAAAACGTTTCTGTTCGTATGTACATCCCACACAGTCAATCCAGGGAAAATGGTTCCGTTCGTATGTACATCCCACACAGTCAATCCAGGGAAAACGTTTATGTTCGTATGTACATCCCACATAGGTTTATTTATAGGCTCGTGTGTGATAGGTGTAACTATCACACACGCTCTGCCTTGGTTAACCGTTTGCTTTTATCAACTACATCACACACGATTTGATGAAGAAAATTGTGTGGCATTGGGCTATCCATCACAAGCGCTTTTACTGCTACAATCGTTTGCAAAGTTCCATGAGACATTTAGCAGGTTTCTTAATTTACAATTAATAATTCCAGTATGACGCAAATTCACATTTCATATAGAACAGCTGTTTGCCAATTTCATATCGAGCACATAAATATATTTTAACATCATAGTACGATAGCTACCTGAAAACAACACAGTACAACATATAGCTAGTTCAAATTCATGAGAACAATATTAGAACAATATATTCATTTCCCTAATTGAGATCATCCAGGCACGTCTTTTCCACCTCTGCTTTCAGTTCAGTAAGAACCTGTTTTGCATTGTCCAACTGGGAAAGTGCCTCCTCCTTCGCCAACACCATCTTAGCAAAGTCTGATTTAAAAATTCTGAGCTCATTCTCCACCTTCCTCTTTTTATCCCGCATCTTCAAATATTCTTCAGCGTTGACAATACTTTCTCTAAGCCTACATCTGTTCTCTTCCTCATACATGCTCCAGAGCTTTGCTAGGCACATCTTCAAAGATTGTGGCCACTCTTGATCAACCCACTCCAAGTAAGAACACTTCCATTCATCCTCTAATATTTAAAACTAGATCAGTAATAATTGTAGGGGAAATGGGTTTTTAGCAACAAAGAAAATCACCAATGCTTATTTTGAAAACTGAAGAAACATGTTAATTATGATATATCTTCTCAAAAAGATCAATGCGCAAATGTATTAATTTCTACTGAGACAACAACCAAATTCTAAAACATCAGAAGCTATAATTAACTACAACAATGCTACAAGTTCTTACTCGCGAAAATAAGTAACAAATTGAACATTTTATGAGGAAGGTAAATATAACTGCAACATCGTAGCGACAATGTTTGGATGACCACAAATTGATACTAACAGGTGTGTACACGCACAAATTTAGTAACATAGAACTAATAGCACTAAGGCCATCCACTATGTATGCCAAAACTAGTGTAAAGAAAAATGTTGCTACATCTCGCACCAGTGCCCTGCACTAGCGAGCCGATGCAGTGGAAAAAAAATCAGGGACCCGGACTCCGGAGCACCTAGTTGCTCCGATGCCCAGTTCCTTCGTGCCATAAAGATTTAGTATTTTACTGCTTGGCTGCTCGGATGTGTGGACCAAAGTTGCCTGCACAAACTACTGAAGCGGTGCCAAATAATTTTCTAACGGCATCGCTGATGAGATGGCAATAATTTTAGATACTAGGTACAAAATGTGACACTGTCATAGGATGCGTTTGGTTGAAGGTGTGGTATGAATGGGTTGGGACCGTGACAGTGTCTGAATCACATCTAAGAAATTATTTGTAACAACGAAAGAGGGTCTAACCTTCTCTGCACATGCCAGAAACTTCCTCTCACTGTCCACAGATTCAAACGCAACTAGCTTCACACATGGAGATTGACGCTGACAACAAGCAGATAGATCTTCAGCCACCACGCTCCATTCGTTGTCACTGATAGTCCTAGGGAGCTACAAGAGGAATAAATGAATCAAATCGACCATCGGGTAAAAATCCTTCACTCCAAGTCATAGCCCGCGAGAGAGAAGAGAGGCATACCCGGGTGGTGAAGGAGTCGTCGTCGGAGGAGGAACCGCTGGATAGGTCTTTAAAGAAGAACATGGCGACCCCAGCGGTAGGATGCGACATGACGAGAGTGAGGAAGCAAGTGAGGAAATGTGACTTGTGGTCGGGGAGAAAATGGGGTGGGGAAGGGGGGAGGGTGCGGGGGTAGATATTTCGGCGGTAGGCCAAAATTTTGGAAATGTGGAGGGAAACTTTGCGTGCGGTGCCGCCGGACACCATTCACTTTGAACAATTAGGTGCATCACAAACGATTCTTCTGCTTTAAGCGCATGGGATGTGTTTGATAATTCAAATTTTGGTGGAAATTTCCCCGGGTACATCATTGCATGATTTAACATGGCTTGCTAATTTGGGCACACAAAAGAGCATACAACAGACATACCACACATACTGAATCGAGCAATTTTAGTAATTAAACAGAGCTAGTTGACCTAACATTCCTCTAACAAAAGACCAGCATTGAAAACAAAGCCTAAGTATGCATAATTTTAAAAAATCTGCCACCACGCCGACCAATGCATCGCCGGTGTGAGATGAGATGTCGATGACTTGTTCTGGCTACATGCCGCCGTTGGTGGACTCCGCGTCCCCCTGTTGAAGTCGACCGCATCCTCGTTCTCATCCTCGGTGCTGCCCTCAAGGTTGTAGTACTCGTAGTAGTGGTTGCGCCAGAGCTCGCGTTGGTACTCCACCGCCGATTCCTCGACGGACGGATTCTTCTCTACCTCGACCTCGGCCACACGCAACTCCTCCTCCCGGCGCTCCTCAATCTCTGCCGCCTCCCGCATCTCCAGCTCCCGCTCAGCGACCTCATGAGGAAGCAGGTGCTCCATGGTCACCTCCGCTTTTTTGGACGGGGTTGCATGCTGGATTCCGAGGTGGCCTGGAATATCTTGGCGTGGATGGCCTCGACTCAGGCCAGGGCGACATCGGCGGCATGGATGGCAGCTCGAGTGCTCTCGGTGTTTGCAGTCACCGTCGCAGCAGCAGCTACAGCCGTCTCAGCTGCTGTAGCTGCCCTGTCGGCTACCGCAGACACCCTCTTGGTGGAAGCGGCCTCGTTCAATGTGGATGCGGCGGCACTCTCGGCTTAGGCGGTCGCGCTCCCAGCGCAGGCGGCGGCGCTCGAGGGGGGGATGTGGCCATCGTCCAGGCCTTCACGAAGCGTTCCCACGGTGTCACCTTTGCAAGAAGGGGGTGCGGGAATGGGGATCGATATTCATGGATTCGGGGTTGCTTGCCTTTCAAGGCATTTGAGCCGCGAAGCTTAAGGAGGAAGACTTAAATAGACCCAGAAATTTTCATCGCAAACGGTTCCTACAAAACAACTGTGTGTGATGTTGTAGATATTTTTTATTAGCTGTGAAAGACGAATTTGGAGTAAAGTGGCAATGGATGGTGTTTTAATTGTACAAGAAAATTTGTAGTACTAATACAACTGTCATGTCGAATTTTGGAAAATTTCAGGTGTCATTTGACCTTTTAAGACATTTAAGTGATTTTCTAGCCATTTAATGATCGTAATTGAAATTTGAGCTACATGTACGTGCAACAACTAGCCATAATGGTTTGAAAAGACATATTTTGTGTACTTGTGTGCAATTCAATTCCATGTGCAGTAAATTGGAAGGATTTTTCAAACATGGTCTAACGGCTATGACACAATTAAGCATGGAGTGCCATGGCATTTAAATTTCAAAAAAAATATTAGAAACACATGAAACCTTGGTTTATGTAATGTCATGCCACCAAGATGACGTGGTAATTTTTTTTGTCATGTTTGACGAAAGTATGGATACACACCCCTCACAAACCGGAGCAACTCACTAGAAGGCTCGTGGTTCCGAGAGGGAACAATGCATGTTTGATGATGAACGGGAGATTGCTTCCTCTTACGGCCTTCATGCACTAATACAACAGTCATGTCAAATTTTGGAAAATTTCAGGGGTCATTTGACCTTCTGAAGAATTTAAGTGATTTTCTAGCCATTTAATGCCCGTAATACAAATTATAACTAGATGTACATGCAACGACTAACCATAACGTCTTGAAAAATCATATTTGTGTACTTGTGTGCGATTTAATTCCATGTGCAGTAAATTGGAAGGAATTTTCAAACATATTGGTCTAACGGCTATGACACAATTAAGCATTGAGTGCCATGGCATTTAATTCCAAAAAATTTAAAAAAATATCAGTAACACATGAAACCTTGGTTGATGTAATGTCATGCCACCAAGATGTTGTGGTAAATTTTTTGGCATGTTTGATGAAAGTTTGGACACAAACCCCTCACAAATCGGAGCAACTCACTAGAAGGCTCATGGTTCCAAGAGGGAACGATTCATGTTTGATGACGAATGGGAGATAGCTTCCTCTTACGACCTTCAAATTATTTCTACGTGTAACATGCACTAATACAACTGTCATGTGAAAATTTGGAAAATTTCTGGGGTCATTTGACCTTTTGAAGACATTTAAGTTATTTTCTAGCCACTTAATGACCGCAATTCAAATATTAACTACATCTACATGCAACGGGTAACCATAACAGTTTAAAAAATCATATTTGTGTACTTGTGTGCGAGTTAATTCCATGTGCAGTAAATTAGAAGGAATTTTCAAACATATTGGTCTCACGACATGGACACATATGTATGCATGGAGTGCCACGGCATTTTAATTACAAAAAACTAAAAAACGATGAGAAAAACATGAAACCTTGCTTGATGTAATATCATGCCACCAAGATGATGTGGTAAAAAAATTGTCATGTTTGACGAAAGTTTGGACACACACCCCTCACAAACCGGAGCAACTCACTAGAAGGCTAGTGGTTCCGAGAGGGAACAATGCATGTTTGATGACGAACGGGAGATAGCGTCCCCTTACGACCTTCAATTTTTTTCTATGTTTAACGTGCACTAATACAACTGTCATGTGAGAATTTTGAAAACTTCATGGGTCATTTGACCTTTTAAAGATATTTAAGTGATTTTCTAGCCATTTATTGACCGTAATTCAAATTTGAACTACATCTACATGCAAAGGCTAACCGTAACGGTTTGAAAAATCATATTTGTGTACTTGTGTGTGAGTTAATTCCATGTGGAGTAAATTATAAGTAGTTTTCAAACATATTGGTCTCACGACATGGACACATGTACATGCATGGAGTGCCATGGTAAATTCCAAAAAATAAAAAAATGATCAGAAAAACATGAAACCTTGCTTGATGTAAAGTCATGCCACCAAGATTATGCGGTAAAAAAATTGGCCTGTTTGACGAAAGTTTGGACACACACCCCTTACAAACCGGAGCAACTCACTAGAAGGCTAGTTGTTCTGGGAGTAAATATATGGTGTTCAAAAAATCGTCAGACGATGTAAATATCTGGTGTTCAAAAAAGAAAATGTAAAGATCTGGCAAGACAACTGGTCCCCACACGATTGGCACTCTATTTCGCGCCTCGAGGTATGGAAGGTGAATGGCGGGGGTTATTAATCAGAGACAATTCTGTATTGGAAATCGTCAGCTATTATGTTCACACACGGATTCTAATGCGGGAATGGTGTGTAATTCAAACTACATTACTCGTAAATTCCGGCGACCGGCGTGTGTACTGTTCCCGTCGATCTAGATTCCGGCCGCCAATAAATACTACCTCACTCACGTCATACCGCCTGCATTCTCATCTACATCCTCCCCTCGCTCGCTGAGGGAGTCCTGGATTAGGGGGTGTCCGGCAAGCCGGACTATGACCTTGGCCGGACTCCTGGACTATGAAGATACAAGATTGAAGACTTCGTCCCGTGTCCGGATGGGACTTTCCTTGGCGTGGAAGGCAAGCTTGGCGATTCGGATTGGTAGATCTCCTCCCATTGTAACCGACTCTGTGTAACCCTAGCCCTCTCCGGTGTCTATATAAACCGGAAGGTTTTAGTCCGTAGGACGAACAACAATCATACCCTAGGCTAGCTTCTAGGGTTTAGCCTCTCTGATCTCATGGTAGATCTACTCGTGTACTACCCATATCATCAATATTAATCAAGCAGAGTAGGGTTTTACCTCCATCGAGAGGGCCGAACACAGGTAAAAACATCGTGTCCCTTGTCTCCTGTTACCATCCGCCTAGACGCACAGTTTGGGACCACCTACCCGAGATCCGCCGGTTTTGACACCGACATTGGTGCTTTCATTGGGAGTTCCTCTGTGTCGTCATCTTTAGAATCGTTGGCTCCTCCGATCATCAACAATGATGCGGTCCAGGGTGAGAATTTTCTCCCCGGACAGATCTTCGTATTCGTTTTTGCACTGCGGGCCAATTCACTTGGCCATCTGGAGCAGATCGAAAGCTACGCCCCTGGCCAATTAACAGCCACACACTAAACCGGCTTCACTAATCAAAGCACCTAAACAGGTCGTTCAGACCCCGGACATGGCTAGACAAGTCCGGCGTAAACATACAAGGGCTTACTAGCCGCATACCCCCGTTCAAGGGGCTCCGCGCATGTACAACAAGAGACAATAAAGCTCAATTTTATTCATTTTTTAAAACGTACTTTTTTTATTTAATATAACATACATTTTCGCACGATCTTTTTCAACTAAGTTCCTCTCTTTTATAGATGAACACCATGCTACACCCGTGCAGGATACGGCACAACGGAGACACAAAGCAGACGCAAGAGGGACCCGTTCCAAGGATTCTTTTCAGATTAAGACCCTGCGTAAACTTTTTTACTGTCTCTTGTTGATACACATCCCCCAGTTTCTTGCTATAACCAAGGTGGAGGCTGGCGTCTTGGCATTGGCCACGTCAGGACTTAGCGCGTACCTGGACACCAGGGGCTTATTACTAAGGGCGTTGTTCAGCCCATTTTCTAAAGACCGAATACCTTAGGGAGTGTTCGGCGTCGCGAGTTTGGCCTTATATGCATCAGCTCTGAATCATGTATTTGGTCAAATGTTGGGTTTGCCCGGCTCCTGTGTTTTGCTGCCTTACGTTCCGCTCTATCGGGTAAGGTGGCACCAGGAGAACTACTGCGATTGTGCCCCGGTTCGGCCGGGCGAGCACCTCAGTAGAGAAAGCCGAAAACTGACTGTCATGATGTAGCGTGAGACTGGTCAACCACTCGATGACTCACCGGAATCTTTAGGATTCCTCCGCATTAACGAAGGGCCGTTTCCCGGTCAGGCACACACGCGCCTCGAATTCGGGCGAGCGCAGTGCCCCTAGGGGCTATATAGTAGCCCCACTGTCAAACTCCTATGGCTAAGTGAAAGTGATAAAGCATTATAGTCCGGTTGCCTAGTTCGCTACGCTATCACCTCCTTTATAGGACCAAGACGTTGGATCAAGTGTGAAAATGCACCTTCTGCGAACACCCCCGCATTAGATGCGTGGGGGCTGAAGCCGAAGACTGCAATCTTTCAGGTTATATACACATATACATTAACGGCCACACAGGAGGAGTTCCGCCTTTAAGGCAGCCGCATCACTTTTTCTGGCCTACTCCTTGGCTCGGGCGAGTTCCGCCCGAAGGTTCTCCATGGCAGCGGCACCATCTGCATCAAGCATACATGTTGTAAGGCACGGGCATCAAGCCCCCTTACCAGGTGTCCGCGGAGAAATTGCATACCTTGTGACTCGTCAAGCCGCTTGTTGACAAGTGCGATGTTGGCATCTGCCACGTCAAGTTGCCGCTTTAGCTCGGCAAATTCATCAGTCTGGCTAGCCACCGGACACTTCGCCACCTACATATGAAGAGCGACATGTTATACCTGAGATTATGATCCTCAGCATGCTGTCATTTTTGACAACACACCGAGCCTCAGGGGCTACTATCTACACAGAGCGCATTTTTTATATGCGGAACTGTCAAAAGGTACATCATTTCGCGTACCTCAAAACCTGTCAGTAAACTCCTGACGGCCTCGTGCAACCCGCTCTCCGCGGATGAAATCCTTTCAATCACCATGGCCATCAATGCATGGTGTTCTTGTGAGATAGACGCTCGCCCGAGCAGATCCTTCAGCTCCTCCGACCATGCACTGGAGGGTGCCGGACTCGTCCGATGGCCCTTTTCGAAGGCCGGACACGGAGGGCTTTGGGGAGCCATACGATTGCTTTCCGATCCTACTGGATTCGGAGAAACCTTCCGTGACGACACCTCAGGGTCGCTCGCCTCGCAAGGCGGTACGGCAGGGGGAGGCGTTCCACTCTCCATCATCTCAGGACGAAGATCCCCTGAAGATGAGCTCTGCTGCGAAGGGCTGAGATCCGAACTACAAGGTAAAAATTCAGTTATCTTTATCAGGAATAGAATAGGGATGTCTCTTATTTTAAAACTCCCCTCTCGCCACGGCTCCTTTGGAGGGCTGATCCCTTGAGGGCACAAAGGCGGCCGAGGCACTTCCCGGCACAGGACCCTCTGACAAAGATCTCTTCCCCCGCTTTGAGACCATGGTCTCCGGGTCTTCAGAGGCGGTCCTCTTCTTTCCCTGGATGGAGGGATTCTCAATCCCTCCTTTCCGGATAGCCTCCTTCGAGGAGGCGGTAGCTTCCTTGTACCCCCCTTCGCCTTCTTCCAAAGGCACGACCTCCAGCATCCTGGTTAACACAGGATCCGGCGTGGTCTCGGAGAGGGGGGCCGGACACCTGCTCAGCTTTGCTTTCGCTATCCACTCCTGTTTAAAGGGACATCTCTTTTAAGGGCAATTTTATGACGAATATACAGATAGCATGTCTGGGTACAGGGCTACTTACTTGAGTATCCGAGCGATTGCAGCTTAGACCTGCGTCCTCGGTCAAGTCCGGACACATTGCTTGTGATCCAAAGAACAATTTATACATCTCCATGGGCGTCACGCCCGTAAAGTGTTGGAGAGCTCGTGGTCCCTCCGGATTAAACTCCCACAGGCGGAGGGGGCGGCGTTTGCAGGGCAAAGTGCGGCGAATCAACATGACCCGCGCCACTACGGCCAGGTTAATGTCTCTTTCCAGGAGATCTGGAATGCGGCCCTGCAACAAGAGCACGTCCTTGGACGGCCCCCAATCAAGCCCTTTATTGACCCATGACGCCAGCCGTGGGGGAGGTCCCGAGCGAAAGGCAGGAGGCGCCACCCACTTGGTGCCCCTGGGAGCTGTGATATAAAACCACTCTCGTTGCCATAAGCTGAACTCCTCTTGAAAAGAGACCTCGGGCCATGGAGCGTCAGCATTCTTGCTTATAACAGCCCCTCCGCACTCCGCTTGCTGCCCCTTGATCATCTTCGGCTCCACTTTGAAGGTCTTGAGCCACAATCCGAAGTGAGGGGTAATGCAAAGGAAGGCTTCGCACACAACAATGAACGATGAGATGTGGAGGATGGACTCCGGATCCAAGTCGTGAAATTCTAACCCATAATAAAACATGAGCCCCCTCACGAAGGGTTCCGTCGGGAAGCCTAACCCCTGAAGGAAGTGAGACGCGAACACCACGCTCTTGCCAGGCTTGGGAGTGGGAATAACCTGCCCTTGAGCAGGTAGCCTATGCGAAATTTCGCCGGTTAAATACCTGGCATCTCTTAGCTTTAGCACGTCTTCTTCCGTAACGGAGGAAGGCATCCACCAGCCTTGAAGGTCGGAGCCGGACATCATCAAAGTTCTGAAGCCCCTGAATCTGGAGCTTTGGGTGTTGGAACTCGAGGCGAGGGGTGGATTCGATTGAGATTGAAAGAAAGGAGTAGAGCCTTGGTCTCTTTATAAAGAGGTTGAATACCAAGAGCCCTCCCCGTGACCGTTTGGGACTCGCCGATAGAGGAGGCGTGCGTAGCGGGCACGATTGGGTTACCCACACCCGTATTGATGAGAATCTCGGAATAAGGGGACACGATCTCTGCTTTGACAAGACGTGCCAAGGAAACCGCCTCGCTAAACGCGCTGAGGTGGGACAGTAAAAACGATTCGAATAAAGGCTTGGTCGTGGTGTGATGTCACACTGCGGAATACGTTAGCAGATTGGATTTGTGCAAATATTATTCTCTCTACGGTGGTATGTGGAAATTATTTTGCAGAGCCGGACACTATCCTTGTGTTAAAAATCTTCTATGAAGTATTCGGAGGAGGAACCCGCCTTGCAATGCCGAAGACCAACTATGAACACACGAAAGTAGTAGAAACTGAACAGGGGCTTAAAACCAACAATCTTAAAGGTCTATGGATTAGTAACACGTCATCCCGATAGATAGATGAGAAGCCTAGTTCTTAAACCCCGTAGAAGAGAAGAGGATGACTCAGATCAGAAGGCCATGAGGTATAAGGAGTAAAATAGCCTTACGTTCCCTTCCACAATCAATTCCCTTACATAACTAAAGCATTTCTAGATACAACTTCGACCGGTTTGGCTTGGTAATCCTACAGGCAGTCAGGCTCTAATAACAAAGCTGTCGGGACCCCGATTCCAAGTCGCATCGATCTAGCCGGTAACACCTCATATCACTTTGCGGCCTCACGCACGGTATTCCCACGGGTGTCGCCTTACCATGGCCCGGGACCGTTTGTGCCTTTTGGCTCACGTATATGATAGTGTCGCTAGCATCCATATGACAGAGAACCCGGGCCGACATGGCTAGTCATGAACCCAAAGCGGCACTAACCCATGGGGACAGGCATACATGAATCACATCGAGCATGTCGGTCTGCAGCGTGCGAATCTGGGCTGTAGCACTGGTCTAACAGGACTCCGAGAACCCGTGCTGTAGCAGGCAAGGCAGGACTCCGGATGTCACCGTGTGACATTTCCCCGAAGGGACAGACACAGGAACGAAGTGAAACACATGCCGGCCAATCAAGTGTCCTGAGCAGTAGTGCTGGGCTAGCAGGACTCCGGTGAACCGGGCTATAGCGTACTACTATGGCTCTTGGAAGCACTAGACTACATTTCCCCATAAGAGAGGCTGCCAAAGATAAACAACTAGATTGTCGGATCACACACATACCAAGCATTTCAATCATACACACAATATACTCGATATGTGTAAATACAACATGGCATCACAACATAACTCCACGACTCAAGTATTTATTCATTAGGCCAGGAGGAGCCAAGATATTACAAACATGGGTCTCATGACCCAACAATCAAAGCATACAAGTCAAACACATGCGGAAGCTTAACATGTCTGAGTACGAGACAACTATAAATGAAAAAGGGTGAGAAGCGACTATCTACCAGATCCTGCCGAGGGCACAAGATCGTAGCTGAGGTAACAAGCTAAACGTCGAAGTCCACGCGAAACTACTAGCGAGACTGACGTCTCTCTGCAAAACATATAATAAGCAAACGTAAGTACAAATGTACTCAGCAAGACTTACATCAGAACTAACTACATATGCATCATTATCAACAAAGGGGTGGTGGAGTTTAACAGCAGCAAGCCAGCTTTGACTCGGTGGCTATCCTAACTACGACTGCAAGTAACTCTTTTGAGGTGGCGCACACGAGTCCACATATCCACCATATCAATACACCACTATGGATCCGCTTCCGTCTCCCTACGAGAACGCCATCCATAGCACTCACGCTTATCTTGCGCATTTTAGAGTATCCACTTTCAGTTGTCTATGAATTTTTATAGGCAACCCAGAAGTCCCTTACCGCGGACACAACTATTCGAATAGATGATGTTAACCCTGCAGGGGTGTACTTCTTCACACACGCTCTCACCACTTACCGCCGTTTACACGACATGTACTCGGCAACCTTCAAGCGGAAGCCCAACGTGGGTGTCGGCCACAGCCTACCTAAACACTCAAGTCTCTAGTCCAGGTTTATCGCATATTCAGGTTCCATCCGCAGGGAGCCCGGCCGAGGTTTCCACATACGGCCCCGAATGATGTGTGCAGGGTTCCCGAGATACCAAACGGGCATTCGGTACACCGTGCCATGTGCCTACCGCAACACAGCCCACCCCTAAGGTAAGTGCTGCGTGCGGCCCCCAGCATACTACAAGCACCAGAAACTACTTTGCAACTCCCGGACAGAGGACAAGAGTGGTTAAGAAGCCGATAGGGTCCATTGGTTCGGGCCCAATGCGTGGTAGTAACTGTTTCATGGATCACAAACACAGAACTTAGTTCCTGAGGACGGCTTTAATGAGACAACCCGCCATGTACTCCTACATGGCCTCTCACCGCTACCTTTACCAAATCGTGTTCAGACACTTAGCTCTCAACAGTAGGACATGTTCTCACACCTCCGATTCATCCCCGATGAATCAGACCTGACTCAACTCTAAGCAGTAGCAGACATGACAAACAAGCATGAATGAGTAGGCACAGCAGGCTCAAACAACTCCTACTCATGCTAGTGGGTTTCATCTATTTACTGTGGAATGACAGGTCATGCAGAGGATAAAGGGGTTCAGCTACCGCAACAAGTAACAGATGAATCGTAGTTGTCCTAATGCAGTAAGAGAGACCAGGAGCGAGAGAGTGGGATTATATCGGAATGAACAAGGGGGTTTTGCTTTCCTGGCACTCCTGAAGATATTATAGCTCTTCATCGGTGTCATCGAACTCATCGTCGTAACCACGTCTATCGAGAGGGAACAAACACCGGCAACTGAGAAAGAACACAATCAATGCAATGCCACAGTATGATGCATGATCATGACAAGGCAATATGCTGTGATTTGAGCTAATGCATCTAGCTATGATTTAAATGAAGTTGGTTTGAATACATGATTCAAATTCCAACTCCATATATGATTATTTAAATGCCCTTTATTTGTTTTGTCCAAAACAGAGGACAAATATTGTTCAAACATGCATGAAAATGGTACAGATGGATTCCTTGAATTTTTCTGATAATTTTTCATATATAATTTGTTTGATTTGGAGCTACAGATTAATTTCTATGATTTTTAGAAGTTTAGAGCATTTTCTAAAATTTATAAACCTTTCGATTTATTTTGAGTCCGAGAAAATACTTCTGCGTCAAGATGACGTAAGGCTGAGGTCAGCAGGTCAACTGGTCGGTCCAGTCAAAGCTGACCAGTGGGACCCATGAGTCGATGTCACGATTAGCTAACTAATCTAAATTAGTGTTAGATTAACTCGTAATCTAGGTTTGACTAGGGGCGGGGCCCACATGGTCAAATGGGTCAAACCCACGGCGACATGACGCCTTGCGGGCCGCAGGCTGACGGAGGACTCGGGTTTCTGTTCGAGCGACCAAAAGGGACAGCGGAGGCATCAGCGTGAAGCCGGGAGTGCCCAGCGTCTTTCTGTCTTGGTTGGGACGGCTGAGGCAGCTGAGCTCGCGGGCGAGGCTCATGGCGATGGCGGAGTTCGGCAAGGTCGGGGTTGGCGCTAGGGGCACAGCAGGTCGAGCAGGTGGGCGCCCGGCTCTGGGAGAGCGCCGAGCACGGGCAAAGCTTCGAGGCGTGGGTGGCGGCAGCAGGTCACATGGGCGGCGATGAGGTACGGCGGCGGCGAAGCCGCCATGGTGGAAGACGGGGCTAGGGGACGGAAACGGAGAGGGCGAGCAAGGGGAAAGAATCGGGAGCTCACAGGGAGTCATACGGCAGTCTCAGCGGGCTCAGGGACGGGCTGGAGACGAGGTGCGGTCGCCGGCGATCTCGGCTGCCCGAGGTAGAAGACGACCATGGTGACGGCGTTCGGAGGCGTCTGGTGCCGCGTGGCTCGGCAGAGAGGCGTAGGCGAGGGTGGCGGAGCTTCTGGGCATGTAGGAGAGGCGAGGGGGAGGCGGTGGCTATGGTGGTGGCGAACGGCGGCGACTAGCTCCGCTCGAGTGCGTGCGGGGAGAGAGCAGAGAAGGGGGAGGAAGCCGAGGGAGAGTGAGAGAGGTCCAAGGGAGGGTCGGGCGATGCACGTGGCGCTCGCGACCGACTCCAGCAGCGGCAAGCAAGCAGGAGTTGGCCGGACGCGTGCTCGCGCGCGCCGGCCACACGCTCGTCCTCCTGGCAAGGGGAAGACGACAGGGAGGAAAACGGTGGTGGGCTGGGCTGGCCAGCTGGGCCAGCCAGGTGGGCTCTGGTGGGTGCTAGGTAAGAGGCCCAGGTGCTGCTCTCTCTCCCTCTGCTAATTCTGTTTCTATTTTATTTTTATTTCTGTAGGTTTGTTGCATTTCTAAAAATACTTAGGCAACTCCAAAAATCACCAAACTGCACATGGCCACTACATGGAATATATCCAGCATGGAAGATTTTAGTCTGGGGTTATTTGAGCATTTGAAATATTTTATATAATTTAAATGCCCAAACTCAAATAACTAAATATTTAATCCAGTGACCTTAGAGTGACCTAGAAATTTGTGCATCACTTTTGACAGTGGTTTAAGACGAAGGCAGAGGTGATGAACATTTTAGAAGGGCATTTCAGGTTCATTGAAAATGTTTTTATGTTGAACCTATTTGATTTGATCTGGTGCTAGGGTTTGATCAATCCCCATTTCAAGTTTCAAAATAATTTAGACATGATGCAACAGGCAAGTGCTAGCCTAGTGCAAGGTAAGGCTAGGGATGTGATAACTCACCCCCACTAAACAAGAATCTCGCCCGAGATTCAAGGCGTGAGGTAAGAAGACAAAGGAACACTAAGCATCACAAACTTCATGATCCAACTGTCTTCTCGAGGTTGTTGATTTGTTGACTCAAATCGATCTTGGCGTCTTTGCTTGCGAGGTCTTCATTCAACACAATGACCACGAAGGAGACTCTCTGTAAAACGATCTCCTCGGAGATCAAGTATTCAAGATCTACTCATGGAGTGAGAGGTAAGAACATTTCTCAAGCTGAGATCTGAAGCTTTCATACAAAGGGATGGAGTGGAACAGATGTCGAAGGTTCTTTGGATAGACAACAATTCCACACCTAAGAGGGTGGTGAGCGGTTGTCATCGTGGCGAGGATTTGAGCTGCCATGACATCATAGCGGAACACCTTAGAGGAGGATAACTCGTAGAATTATCCCTTAATTGGCAAAAAGAATTACTTTTGATTCAGAGATCAATGAAATTCTCTATACCAGCTTAAGGCAATTTACGATTGATCATTTGAAGGAGTTCGAAAGAATGACATAATCGGACTAGAATGGGTGATGTGGACTACCTTGCTGAAGACAACGCAATGGATGATTTTGCTTATCATCGGAAATGGATGGAACCCATGGTAGGTCCACTTTTGAAGATGATCTTGGACAACAACTGCTGAGAAGGCAGCCCATGGAAAGTTGGCACAATGGCGGTACAAGCTGGGAACAAGATGCAACTGTTGGGAATGTTCCAACCATCATATCTGCCTGAGATTCAGATCCGATTGGTAATAGGATACTTCAGACTCAGCATGTCTGAAAGAAAGTTTGCAACACGATTCGACGAGATGGCGTTGCGAGATTCTCGAGGAATGAACTAAGATAGCAAGCTCCAAAACATGAGCTGGTTCTGCTACACACATGTGAATACGATGTCCCAGACAAGCATGATCACATGGTAGTCTTATAATAAAACACTACCGGGTTCTGATTGGGAACCATCATTGAGATAACGAAGTCTTGTGCATATCCGTCCGGGCCCTTCAGGATTAGCGCATGAACTTCTTTTCTTTGAACAATTCAATCAGTGGCTTGGTGTGCTAGGAATTGCATATGGAATGAAGATGATCAGTCTTTCAGACCATACAATACTTTGCACAGGCATGACTGACTTGGGATGATTCCAGAGGAAACAAAACAAACCTTTCTCAAATTCATGGCGGCAACTTACATCAAATACACGTGAATTAGAGGAAGTCACTTCTTTCATCCAAACATAGGCTTCATGAACGAAACACGAAGGTACTGCTTACAAAGTTTCCAACACTAGGTTGATGTTCAACATGAATCATGGGGGAGACAAAATGTTGCTGATCGGATCAACAACAACTCATCGAAATTTCCATATCACTGGACTTCCACCATTATGTGAACAATGTGATAGTATTGGTCAGACCAAACGATGTAATGGTGTATGCTCGAGGGATCAACTACGAGTAAGACAACATTACAAACATCGTTGGTTCTGATTTGACTTGACGATGGCCCATATTCAAATCAAAGTTTTGACAAGGCAATAGATCCAACAACTGATCACAGGGACCAATCGATGAAGATATCATCTTTCTTCAACACACACACACCAGGATAACCCTTGGAGATGAACTAAGTTAGGTAAGCTTTTATCTTCCAACTCTCCAAGTTGTTGTTTAACTTAACCAACTAGCTCAGGGTATCCGGCACAGATTCTTGGAGAAAGGGTGGTTACAAGAAAACCAACTTGATCACGAACTCAACATAGCGGTCAGGTGACAACCTGGTAATACTTCCAAGAAGATATTCGGAAAATCACGAACCACCGATATGTTACTAAGCTCGAGAACAATCTTGCTTTTGAGGGCAAGATGATATGATCAAATGAGCGAGGACTTGACAAGATCCTAGCTCATCAATCGAGGTGTGCACCAGGAAAATGGACTAGGTGGCACGATCAACCTTAGGGTGATGATTCAATAATCAACACACTAAGAATGAGAATATTGTCCATTAACTACCAAGCAACACTGTTGCTAGGAGTATAAATTTCACACATCATGGTTCACTTGTCGGCATTCCGGTTGCAACAACATGGGACCGAGGAATGAACGATGATGGCGAGAGTATCACTGCATCAAGAATTCATAAGAGAAGGTGCAATTCTCATGACGTTCCTGACATAAAGTGGGTAATAATTCAGGATAGAAGAGAATCAGAAGCTTGTTTGCATTTGATCTGCGGATTACAACTGCTTTGACCCAATCCTGGATATGGATGAGGTACTGGAGATTGTTTCTCCTAGTCATTCCGGAATAGAATGGCTTGACGGACCACAAGAATAGTAGGCATCGATGACGAATGCACGCATACTCTTGACTATCAATTGATAGACGGGGGTCAGAATACAACTAAGGAGGAACAACTCGAGGAACATAAACTTCCTGAGTTGTGGATGCATAGATTAGTATGTCGAACCAAGTTCAACATGTTTCTTCGGATAACCCATGCGGAAAGGTAGAACTGGCAGATTCACAATTATGAATGGAGAACTCCTCAAGAGTACTCTGATTGTGATATTTTGATCCAACAACTTCTTCCATAAGCGGTTCATAGTATTTGGAAGAAAGACATACCACGGACCTCGAGGACTAATGCAAAGGTTACTAATATCCTAAAGGAACTAGCAAACACTATCAACATGAAGTAGGTAGGGTGAATCTCGGGTCAAAAACCCAGGAGTAGAATACCTACTAACTAAATTGCATCACGGGATGCTTTCGAGAATGATGGCCAGAATCATCACACGGGGAATACAAAACATGGCTAGTTTACTAGGTGACTCCCCAAAACAACTAGGTTCATAATAATAGCTCCAACATATATGTCAAGGCAATAAATTACCTCAACGCACCGGTTAGTGTTCTTATTCTGACCAAAAGGACATCGAGCGGAAAGAAAGGATTTGCAAATGCATCGACTATTTAGAAACACAGGATGACTCGGACAGCATAACGGCTGTAAATGCTCAAAATGATTTGAGACATCCTGCAAAAATGGTGGCATAACCACTCAGAAGCACAAAATCAAGGTTCCGAGACCAACTATGAACACACGAAAGTAGTAGAAACTGAACTGGGGCTTAAAACCAACAATCTTAAAGGTCTATGGATTAGAAACACGTCATCCTGATAGATAGATGAGAAGCCTAGTTCTTAAACCCCGTAGAAGAGAAGAGGATGACTCAGATAAGAAGGCCATGAGGTATAAGGAGTAGAAGAGCCTTACGTTACCTTCCACAATCAATTACCTTACATAACTAAAGCATTTCTAGACACAACTTCGACCGGTTTGGCTTGGTAATCCTACAGGCAGTCAGGCTCTGATACCAAAGCTGTCGGGACCCCGATTCCATGTCACATCGATCTAGCCGGTAACACCTCATATCACTTTGCGACCTCACGCATGGTATACCCACGGGTGTCGCCTTACCATGGCCCGGGACCGTTTGCGCCTTTTGGCTCACGTATATGATAGTGTCGCTGGCATCCATATGGCAGAGAACCCGGGCCGACATGGCTAGTCGTGAACCCAAAGTGGCACTAACCCATGGGGACAAGCATACACGAATCACATCGAGCATGTCGGTCAGCAGCGTGTGAATCCGGCTGTAGCACTAGGCTAACAGGACTCCGGGAACCCGGGCTGTAGCAGGCTAGGCAGGACTCCGGATGTCACCGCGTGACATTTTCACGAAGGCGAACACAGGAATGAAGTGAAACACATGCCGCCGATCAAGTGTCCCGAGGTAGTCTTTGGGCTAGCAGGACTCCGGTGAAGCTGGGCGTGGCGGAGTACTATGGCTCATGGAAGCACTAGACTACATTTCCCCATAAGAGAGGCTGCCAAAGATAAACAACTAGATTGTCGGATCCCACACATACCAAGCATTTCAATCATACACACAATATGCTCGATATGTGTAAATACAACATGGCATCACAACATAACTCTACGACTCAAGTATTTATTCATTAGGCCCCGAGGAGCCAAGATATTACAAACATGGGTCTCATGACCCAACAATCAAAGCATACAAGTCAAACAAATGCGGAAGCTTAACATGTCTGAGTACAGAAAACTATAAATGAAAAATACTGAGAAGCCTGACTATCAACAAGATCCTGCCGAGGGCACAAGATCGTAGCTGAGGTAACAAGATAAACGTCGAAGTCCACGCGAAACTACTAGCAAGACTAACGTCTCTCTGCAAAACATAAAATAAGCAAACGTGAGTACAAATGTACTCAGCAAGACTTACATCGGAACTAACTACTTATGCATCATTATCAACAAAGGGGTGGTGGAGTTTAACAGCAGCAAGCCAGCTTTGACTCGGTGGCTATCCTAACTACGACTGCAAGTAACTCTTTTGAGGTGGCGCACACGAGCCCACATATCCACCATATAATTAAACCACTATGGATCCGCTTCTGTCTCCCTACGAGAACGCCATCCATAGCACTCACGCTTATCTTGCGCATTTTAGAGTATCCACTTTCACTTGTCTATGAACTGTTATAGGCAACCCAGAAGTCCTTTACCACGGACACGGCTATTCGAATAGATGATGTTAACCCTGCAGGGGTGTACTTCTTCACACACGCTCTCACCACTTACCGCCGTTTACACGACATTTACTCGGCAACCTTCAAGCGGAAGCCCAACGTGGGTGTCGGCCACAGCCTACCTAAACACTCAAGTCTCTAGTCGGGTTTATCGCCTATTCAGGTTCCATTAGCAGGAGTCCGCCGAGGTTTCCACATCTGGCCCCGAACGATGTGTGCAGGGTTCCCGAGATACCAAACGGGCATTCAGTACACCGTGCCACGTGCCTACCGCAACACATCCCACCCCTAAGGTCAACGCTGCATGCGGCCCCCATTGACATACTACAAACACCAGAAACTACTTTGCAACTCCCGGACAGAGGACAAGAGTGGTTAAGAAGCTGAGAGGGTCCATTGGTTTCGGGCCCAATGCGTGGTAGTAACTGTTTCATGGATCACAAACACAGAACTCAATTCCTAAGGACGGCTTTAATGAGACAACCCACCATGTACTCCTACATGGCCTCTCACCGCTACCTTTACCAAATAGTGTTCACACACTTAGCTCCCAACAGTAGGACATGTTCTCACACCTCCGATTCATCCCCGATGAATCAGACCTGACTCAACTCTAAGCATTAGCAGGCATGACAAACAAGCATGAATGAGTAGGCACAACAGGGCTCAAACAACTCCTACTCATGCTAGTGGGTTTCATCTATTTACTGTGGAATGACAGGTCATGGAGAGGATAAAGGGGTTCAGCTACCGCAGCAAGTAACAGATGAATCATTGTTGTCCTAATGCAGCAAGACAGAGCAGGAGCGAGAGAGTGGGATTATATCAGAATGAACATGGGGGTTTTGCTTGCCTGGTACTCCTGAAGATATTATAGCTCTTCATCGGTGTCATCGAACTCATCGTCGTAACCACGTCTATTGAGAGGGGACAAACACCGGCAACTGAGAAAGAACACAATCAATGCAATCCCACAGTATGATGCATGATCATGACATGGCAACATGCTGTGATTTGAGCTAATGCATCTAGCTATGATTTAATTGAAGTTGGTTTGAATACATGATTCAAATTCCAACTCCATATACGATTATTTAAATGCCCTTTATTTGTTTTGTCCAAAACAGAGGACAAACATTGTTCAAACATGCATGAAAATGGTACAGATGGATTCCTTGAATTTTTCTGATAATTTTTCATATATAATTTGTTTGATTTGTAGCTACAGATTAATTTCAATGATTTTTAGAAGATTAGAGCATTTTCTGAAATTTATAAACCTTTTCGATTTATTTTAAGTCCGAGAAAATACTTATCGCATCAAGCATGGCGTAAGGCTGAGGTCGGCAGGTCAACTGGTCGGTCCAGTCAAGCTGACCGATGGGACCCTGAGGTTAGTGTCATAGTTAGCTAACTAATCTAAATTAGTGTTAGATTAACTCCTAATCTAGGTTTGACCAGGGGGCGGGGCCCACATGGTCAAATGGGTCAAACCCACCGGCGACATGACGCCGGCGGGGCCAGACGTGATGGAGGGACTCGGGTTTCCTGTTCCGACGACCAAAAGGGACGGCGGAGGCATCAGCGTGAAGCTGGGAGTGCCCCGCGTCTTTCTGTGCGGTTGGGACGGGCTGAGATGGCCCGATCTCGCCGGGGCGAGGCTCGCGGCGGTGGCCGGAGTTCGGGCGAGGTCGGGGTTGACGCTAGGGGGCACAGCAAGTCGAACGGGTGGGCACGCTCGGCTCCTGGGAGAGCGCTGAGCACGGGGCAAAGCTCGGGCGTGGGTGGCGGCAGCTGTGGCCGCGGCGGCGATGAGGCACGGCGGCGGTGAGCTTCGGCCGTGGTGGAAGACAGGGCTAGGGGACGGAAACGGGGAGGGCGAGCAAGGGGAAAGAATCGGGAGCTCACAGGGAGTCGTACGGCGGTCTCAGCGGGCTCGAGGACGGGCTGTGGACGAGGTGCGGTCGCCGGTGATCTCGGCTGCCCGAGGTAGAAGACGACCACGGTGATAGCGTTCGGAGGCGTCTGGTGTCGCGTGGCTCGGCAGATAGATGTAGGCGAGGGTGGCGGAGCTTCTGGGCATGTAGGAGAGGCGAGGGGGAGGCGGTGGCCGCGGTGGTGGCGAACGGCGGCGACTAGCTCCGCTCGGGCGCGTGCGGGAAGAGAGCAGAGAAGGGGGAGGAAACCGAGGGAGAGTGAGAGAGGTCCAGGGGAGGGTCGGGCGATGCACGTGGCGCTCGGGACCGACTCCAGCAGCGGCAAGCAAGAAGGAGGTGGCGGGACGCGTGCTCACGCGCGCCGGACACACGCTCGTTCTCCTGGCAAGGGGAAGACGACAGGGAGGAAAACGGTGGCGGGCTGGGCTGGCCAGCTGGGCCAGCCAGGTGGGCTCGTGTGGGTGCTAGGTAAGAGGCCCAGGTGCTGCTCTCTCTCTCTCTCTCTCTCTCTGCTAATTCTGTTTCTGTTTTATTTTTATTTCTGTAGGTTTGTTGCATTTCTAAAAAGACTTAGGCAACTCCAAAAATCACCAAACTGCACATGGCCACTACTTGGAATATATCCAGCATGGAAGATTTTAGTCTGGGGTTATTTGAGCATTTTAAATATTTTATATAATTTAAATGCCCAAGCTCAAATAACTAAAGATTTAATCCAGTGACCTTAGAGTGACCTAGAAATTTGTGCATCACTTTTGACAGTGGTTTAAGACCAAGGCAGAGGTGATGAACATTTTAGAAGGGCATTTCAGGTTAATTGAAAATGTTTTTATGTTGAACCTAGTTGATTTGATCTGGTGCTAGGGTTTGATCAATCCCCATTTCAAGTTTCAAAATAATTTAGACATGATGCAACAGGCAAGTGCTAGCCTAGTGAAAGGTAAGGCTAGGGATGTGACACCTCCCATTGTAACTGACTCTGTGTAACCCTAGCCCTCTCCGGTGTCTATATAAACCGGAAGGTTTTAGTCCATAGGACGAACAACGATCATACCATAGGCTAGCTTCTAGGGTTTAGCCTCTCTAATCTCGTGGTAGATCTACTCTTGTACTGCCCATATCATCAATATTAATCAAGCAGGAGTAGGGTTTTACCTCCATCGAGAGGGCCCGAACCTGGATAAAAACATCGTGTCCCTTGTCTCGTGTTACCATCCGCCTAGACGCACAGTTCGGGACCCCCTACCCGACATCCGCCGGTTTTGACACCGACACTCGCCTCTCTCTCTCTCTCTCTCTCTCTCTCTCTCTCTCTCTCTCTCTCTCTCTCTCTCTCTCTCAAAGCTCTCCCATGGAGTCGTCGATCTGCCCACGCGCTGACGAGGAGTCGCCACCCCCGATGATGCTCAGTCGGAGAGCAGCAACGAGGAGGACCCGTACACTCTGTCGGACGAGGTTGCGCCGGCCCCCCTAACTTTGGATTGGTTTTGGGGCCAGTACAATCTTTGTATATGGAAATCACTACCGCCGGCTGAGAAAGCCAGGCAAGTGGCATTCAAGAAGGAGATGGCGGAGGAGGAAGCCAGGTACCATGCGGCCTGTGAAGCCCATGATGCCGCCTGGGAAAGGGAGAAGGTGGAGCTTTGGTGGCGGGGGCGACGTTGTGCAGAGGAGGTGTACAAAGAGGGGTACTTCGCGAGGAAGGTCAAAGGTGCTAGGCGCCTCATCGATGCGTGGAGGTGGGCCGATAAGCTCCAGCATGCCACTGACGAGGAGCTCCGGTGGGCGCCCAAAGAAATGGCAAGATCGTCCGCACTCGTCCGCCAGGCAATAGGCAGATCGGTACGTCAAGCGCTGCGAGCTGAAGGAGGCGGGGTACTACCTCCGCGCTGGGAAGACATCGTGCATCAGGAGGGATTATTAGTTTTAGTATTGTTCGTTTTCAATTTTATGCATTGTACCTAGTAGTTAAGTATCATCACGTATATGTGATGATATTATATATATTCTGTGATGAACTAATGAAAAATTAATATATATATTATGAATTCCATTTTCTATCTGTTTTAGTTTACTAATCTGAATCTAGCTGTTATCATCCACATATACAGAATGGAAAGCGTATATACACACATTGAAATAGAACATATAAGCATGGAAAACAGAGTACACACATTGAAACAGAGCAATACTATGATTGCTGTCAATACATAGCTATCCACGTCAAAATGACTCAACAAAATAAAATGAGTCCACGAGACCATGACCAGCAGCCCTTGCCTACAGTAGCTCTTGGCTCTGCCTGAACTCTTTCAGGCATTCGTCCAAGCGGTCAACTCACTCACGCTAAATCTGCAGCGCGATCTCGAGCTCCAAGTTGGCTATTTCATCGGAGATCACCAGCTCGAGGATGTGAAGGCCATGTTCGTCTACCGCGCCCAGGTGGACACCTGGGCCAAGGAGGCGGTCGAGCCTACCGACCAGCATGTTGGCATCGAGCGGGCTGCAGACAAGGCTAACAGCGCGACCCATGCAAGCGGCGCGGCGGGCGTCTGGTGCAAGTACGACACGACCGACCTCTGGTGCAAGTATAGCACAGAGGGCCTCTTCCCACTCCTAGTGAGGAATGGGGGTACTGACGGGACGTGTACCCAGCTGCGACATCGTGTCGATAGCAGGCAAGCACCGATGGATCCGCTCTTGCTATGCGGTGCGCAGCGCCTCTCGCTCTGCGGCGCTCCAACGGTCTCGCCATGCGGCGAGCCACAGCCTATCGGCGCGGACGCGCCTAGCTTGCTCTGCGGCGCGCCATCGATCATGTTGTGCAGCAAGCTGTAGCCTGTCGGTGCTGACATGCCTATCTTGATCCGCGGCACTGAAGCGCCATGCGCAAAGGGTCTGCTCACACCTAGCGATGACACACATCACGTCGTCGTCCATTGGGTTGCCGGGGAGCGCCTCGGCCTCGACGAGCCATGGCGCCTGCTTGTTTTCCTCATCGACTAAGTTGATGGCAGAGGCGGGGCATTGGTGGGTTGGCATGCTTGGAAAAGGTGGATGTGCTACAGGCTGCGCTTGTTGCCTCCGCGCGCCGCCTAGGTTTATGCGCAATATCGCTGGGTGGTGGGAAAACGGTGAGGAAATGGCAGGAAACGGTGGCGTGTTCATAAAATGCCATCAATTAAGTTAACTTAGCATAGAAGGAACATCGAGCTAGCACAAGAAGTAGATGATAATCAGATGACCGTTTATCCTAGTTAACTATGCATGTAATACTTTATTTTGGTGTATACAAATGTCATGTGTGTATTAGCCACCTATGTAATTGTTTGTTTGCCGCGTATTATACACATCTTGTTTATGTGACACATTTGTGTTCTCTTGGCTCAACACAAACAGTTAATCGGAATGAACTGTACGCCCTCTATTGCACACACTTTGATCTGGTTGAACCGTCTCTGTTGTGTTTCCTAACCAAAAACAGTTCATCCGAGTGAACCGTATGTCGTATATCGCACACACCTTGATCTGGCTGACCATTTCTTTTGTGTTGCCTAACCACAAACAGTACATCCGAGTGAACCGTATGATGTATATCACACACACCTTCATCTGACTGCCCGTTTCTTTTGTTCCTCCCCGTCACAAACAGTTCATTGAACTCAACCGTATGCCCTGCATCGCACACGTAACTAAAATCTAAACCGTGTTTGATGCATCCGTGATCGCAAATGTTTTGCTCCTTTTTTGATGGTTTTTTACACCATCGTTTGCGATTATTGCATCACACACAGTTTCGTCGAAGGGTCTCTCATCGTAGTGTTGAGTTAGCAGCATCCTGTAGTAGTGAAACCACGCTACTGCTAAGATTATTGGAGCAACGCATTTTCTGGGAAAAGCACAACTGCTAATGAAAATAAAATAAAATGAAAAATAGATAGAAAAGTAAATGAAAATGAAAGAAATAGAAAAAGGAGAAAGGAAAAAAGAAATTTATAGAAAAATAAAAGAAAAATAAAAATAAAGGAGAAAGGCATAGCAGTAGCATCTTTTCAGAACAGGTGCTATAGATAATATAGCAGCAGCGCGTTTTGTAGAACCCCGCTACAGAAAGGGAAAAGGAAAAAATAAAATAAAAAGAATATAAATAGCTATAGCAATAGCGCGTTTTGCAACAAGCGCTATAACTAATTTAGCCATAACGCTTTTTGCCTACCAGCCTGCCGCTACGTTTGACTTAACCCCTCCACGGTTTCTCTCCCCCGGGCCACCACTTCTCCCCGAAATCCCTCACCCCACTTTGCCGCCGTCTCCTGCCGCCAGAGACGCGCGCCGTCGATGCCATCAGAGCCACCCCCAACGCCACCGGAGCCGTGCGGCCTCATCAACGCCACCTGGGCCGCCCTCACCGCGCGCATCGGAGCCACACTAGACGCCCCCGCCTCCCTCGCCACCACTGCCTCCCTTGCCATCACCGGAGACGCCCCTGCCTCCCTCGCCACCACCGGAGCCATCCTCTGTAAGCCCCAACCCCTCCTCTCTCTCATGCATAGCACAATCATTGTACAGAGAACTAGCTAGCTAGGTTAACTAGTTTAATTAGGTTAATTATCTAGGTTAGTGCAAATATGTAGTTAGGGCTTTGACAGAGAACTAGCTAGGTTAACTAGTTTAATTAGGCCAATTATCTAGATAAACTAGCTAGGTTTATTAGGTTCATTAGGTTAACAACCTAGGTTAACTAGGTTGGCTAGGTTAGAGCAAAAATTTAGTTTAGAGAAAAAATTTAGTTAGGGCAGTAGGTTTAACTAGGACAGTAGGGTTTAGAGCAAAAATTATTTGGAATATGGACCTGAATCTAGTCCAAATTTCATTCAAATGAAATTTGAATTATTTGGACTATGGAAATTTTGGTGAGGTTAGAAGGGTTAGTGGAAATGGAGTTCCTTTGCAATTTAATTGGGTTCTGTCCTAGGCAGAAAAGAACATAATGTGTGTGTGTGTGTGTGTGTGTGTGTGTGTGTGTGAGAGAGAGAGAGAGAGAGAGAGAGAGAGAGAATAGCTAAAACAGAATTTGGGTTCTGTCCTAGGAAGAGAAGTGTTTAGTGAGGTCATTTTGCAAAGGTTTTTGATTTTTGGAAAGACCACTATTTTTCAAGGAAACGAATTTAGGCAAGTTTTGTTTTAGAGATGATCCCTTCCTAGAATTTTAGATTTAAACAAAAAACAAAAGCATTTAGCTAAAAATAAAAAACAGTAGCTATGGCATTTAGCTATAAACAAAAAACAGAATTGATGTTATATAATATATGTCATTGATGTTCATTTGCATATTCCATTATTGCTGATAATATCTTTTCATTGAAGTTGTCATGTTATATCTTTTCATTGAAGTGGTTCGATTGTGCCCAAGTGGCCTTTTGTTGTTTGCAAGGAATGATTCCGAGTGGCCTATGTTTTGCGGGAATGTTAATTCATTTCCGTTTCGTCAAATTTCAGGTGCTCTATTTGTCCAGTTTGTGGCAAAGGTCATGCCCAAATTTTTCGTGAATTTTGGCATGACTTGTGCTACAAACTAGGACATATCGAGTGCCCGGGATTTGACGCAATGGGAATGAATCAACATTCCTGCAAAACATTGGCCTTTTTTATGTCATTATTCATTTTATTAGATCTAGAATTAATTGACTAGATTTAATCGTAGGAAACATGGCTAGCAACGATGAAGGACATGGTTCTGGTGATTGCAACATCTATGCGGCGGCAGACGCCTATTTGAACCTTCTCGATGAGCAACGGTTGTTGCAGGGCCCACTTGTCACATCCAGGACTGAGACCGACATCGAGACCGACGCCGAGACCTGCACCGAGACTGGCGAAGCCGGTACAGAACCGAAACAAAAGAGGCAACGACGCCCAAACCAGCTCATCACTACTAGACTGGTGTTCACGGAGGTGGACAATGGCAATTTTGAGCCAAAAGAGCCTGCGGAAGAGAGCACGTACTACGGCAATCAAATAGGCTGCATCCTACGGGCAACCGCCACCATCAACGATGAGAAACTAAAGAAGATACCAGATATGAAGGAGTTCCTCATAACTAAGCTGCACCAGGTATTGTTGTTCTCGGGCCGGGATGAAATCAAATATACTGATCCAGATAAATACCCCACAATGAAGAAGATAAACAAACACGCCCTAGGCAAGTGTAGCGGCGTGTTGTCCGCCTGGAAGGTAAGGGTGAAACATTGGATCATCGATAAAGAGGAACCCTACTCCAAGATTGTAAAGGATAATCAGACAATTACGGAAGAGCAGTTTGAAATATTCGAGGCGGCTCGCATTGCTGAAGCTGCCAAAGAAAAGTCGGAGTACATGAACCGGGTTCAAGAGATGAACATGTGGTAACACCACCGCGGAATCCATGGTTACGCGGGGAAGAGGTCCATATGGGCCAAGGAAGACGCGGAATGCGAAAGTCTGGGCATCCGGGACCCCTTGGCGGAGTTCACCGTCCTGCACGAGCGTGACGTCATCAGGGACCGGTACCATTGGGACCCAGTCAAGAAGATTTTCGAGACAGACGCGGTCACGATGGAGTTCATGAGACTGCTGGTAATTTTTAATTTACCACTAATTTTAGCTTCTGATCAATTCGACTGCATGTTTAGTCATATTTGTAAATGATCCTCGTTCCTTTTGCGGAAAGAGCAACACAATATAGTGGCCGGAAACGGATCACCGTCTGAGGCATTGGCGAGGCCCAAGTGGGACACCCCATTCAACCGGGCCTTGAACATATTGAAAGGACTCCCGATGGACACTCGGCCATCGTATGGACGCGTGCACGGCGTCGGAGACGGCGCCACGTGGAAGAAGTACTACCGTGAGACCACGGAGGAGAGAAAGGAAAGACATAGGTTAAATGAAGAAAACACCGACAAGAAGGTTGCGATTGCGGTTGATAAGAAATCAACTGAGGCAGTCAAAGCAGCGGTAGCAGTCGCAAAAGAGGAAATGGTAGCTTTTTATGGTTTGTTGATTCCGGCTATTATCAGTTGGAGCAGGAAAAATCCAAATAAAGAGGCAGCGAATTTTCCCCTTTCCGACTTCTTCGGGAGGAGCTCGACTAGCGTTGCACCAGCACCTGCTCCCGAAGCTGCTCCTGCACCGGCTCCTGCACCTCCTCCTGCACCGGCTCCCGCACCTGCTCATAGCAGCCCATCCTCTGTCTCGCACGTGCTCGGCGGTGATTCGTCTTTGGTTGTTCTCGATGCACTCATGGTACCTGTCACACCGGCCCTCTTCAATATATGTATAATCTCCCGTTTCCATTGCCTTTCGGATGTCTCACCATACTGTACACCATCAGTGGCCAAAAGGTCGGCGTGGGGAAGGCGACGATAGTGAAGCCGAAGGAACAATTGTTCCACAGCCGGCCGATCCCCCCTGACGTCTTCAAGGTTTCCGTGGCCAGTGTCAAACCGGGCCACGAGAATTTGGGTCCTCCTATAATAGGGGGAGATGACGATGAGACCCCAAGGCGGCTTGGCGATTGCATGCGTTGGGTCATGTTGTGGCCGAAGAGTCTGCTTCGTTTGGAGGCAGCGGGGAGCACACCCACGACCACACAGCCTCAGCAAGGTATGAACATCAAGAGCCCACCTACCCAATTAGCGTCGGTTGTTGTGCCGGATGATAGCGGACGGGGTGAGGAAGAGGCTCCATTAGTCGTTGATGACGTCACCGCCGTCGAAGAAGCAATGCATGATGCCATCGACGAGGATGACGATGACCCTCTACAGTATCTCAATACTGGCGCCTATGACAACAGAGGATTGATGGCTTAGTAGTATGAGTACTCAGGGTTTGAGCGTGATGAGTCAGTGCCTGAATTGTAGGAGGATGAATGTATTATAGACAACCTTCCAGTACCAAGGAAGCATAGTAAGAGAGCGAGGAAAGGCAACAAAGCTGCTTCTATGATCTAGCCGCCTCCGCAGCCTCGGGTTCAAGACCGTATACCTGTCATGGGTGCAGAAATACCATATCCCCGGTGAACCGATCCTACCTAAGGCAGTGGTAGAGGCCATATACGGCGATCTCAGGAGACTTCATGACGATGTGCTGCGAAGAGAGAAAATCCTGATTGCCTTGCAGAATCCAGGATACCCGCTCTACATCGTTAACGTGCCCCAGCAATGGTTCTACGTTGACACATTCCCCGTGGAAAAGTTCTTCCATCGGTTCGATTACATCTTTGACATGTTTCACTTGAAAAAGCTGGATTTTACGTTTGCCCGACGTTTTGCCTTGTACATGAACTACATTATAAGGATTGAGCAGATACATTATATCTGTGTCCCTGACCCATACTTCATGCACGAGAGCTTCTTGGCAGTCTGCGAAAAGCACCGTGAATACATGAGTAACTACATCGCCAATTTCATGGTCGACAATAAGGACAAGGAGACTATTCTCGTTCCTTATCATCCCATGTAAGTCATCCACGCGAATATCCTACCTTCGATTTCAATCATTTCATTTGCATGCGTGGAGGCTAATTTGAGGTGTACTTATTTTGTGCACACACAGGCGCGCCGTCCTCATCATCCTTTACCCCCGATTCTCCCACGCTCTTTACTTGGACTCGTCGAAGAACATGACGAAAAAGGATTACACCCACATCAAGTATGTTCTCGACAGTGCTATCTTTTGCTACTGCCTATGGGGTGGAGAGATCATGACCAGTAAGACAAGGAACCGCGTGCCCACCTTCGGTGATGGATTATATGTCCAGCAACCGAGTGGTACTCAGTGATGGATTCTATGTCCTCCACCACATGCTGGAGTACAGACGGGATTAGAAAAACCTTCGCATGTCACGTAGATCCTTCTATGCCCGTAATCTGCATTGCACAAAGAACCTAGGAGATATCCCGAATCATCGACTCTGAGCTGAGTTCTATCACATCCAGCGTGAACTTTCCCAAATCATCATAAAGAAGGTCCTCGAAGAAAACAGGGATGTTTTACAAAGAAGGGCAAGTGCTGCGGGAAAACTTCCGAACACGCGTATCCGCTTAGCGTCTCGACCTGAAGCCTTTCACTGCGCTCAGAGACTATTTCTCGGACTTGGATGGATGGCACGACATGTTGGAGTGATTGACAATATATGTCAATGTGTCCGTTTAGTCCATACTTTCTGTATGACGAAGCTTTGAGTTCTGCATGATGAAAATTTATTTGTGATGTAATTAAACTGTCCTCCTCAACTAGCGAAGATCACTCTAGTTAGGGCATTTTGGGTATGATGAACTTTGTTATTTATGCTTATGATATGTTGCTTCTATTTTCGCCAAGTCTGTATCTTTCTGTTGCTCAAGTATATATGTTGCATATCATCGAATCATGTGCATAGATCATCGATTGATATGAAGAAGTGCTACGCCAGGAGTATACGACGAGTGGTCGGAGTGTCAGGCCCAGGTGTACCGGTTACAGGTTTCCGAGCGACAGCCAGTAGTTAAACTAGGTTCACGCTTGTGCAAGAGAGGGATACAGACCGACGCCTGAGGAAGTACAACATTATGTATGATGAGACATGTCATGTAACTTGTATAGCTATATCGTGATTATGATGTGACGACATGATTTGTGTTGGATGATATGATGAGATAATTATGTGTATGATATGATGAGCATATTACATGTTCATGATATGTTGAGAATACTGTATAAAACTGTACAAAAACATCGCAAATACGTAGCAAAAAAAGATATGAGAAAATATAGTAGTAGCGCTCTTTACTGCTGGCCAAGAAAATGCTACTGCTAAAGCACTTAGCAGCAGCATTGGTATGGTAAGTGTTCTTTGGTAAAGTAGGTATAGCGATGGCGTGTCAAAACACACTCTTGCTATACTTTAGTCAGAGTCAGTGTCGATGGCCTTGGTACCAGCGCTCTTGATACACCAAATACCAGCTCATCGCTAGGCTTTTCCCTAGTAGTATGACATTGGGGTAATCTATGCATAGGGGTTGATGCACATTTTCATCCTATGTTCTCTCATAGAAACTTTGGAGTGATTCTTTGTTGCATGTTGAGAGAACTTGCACTAGTGAAAGTATAAACCCTAGGCCTTGTTTTCAAGCATTGCAATACCATTTTCGCTCACTTTAACTACTTGCTACCTTGCCGTTTTTATATTTTCAGATTACAAAAACCTATATCTACTATCTATATTGCACTTGTATCACCATCTCTTCGCCGAACTAGTGCACTTCTACAATTTACCATTGTATTGGGTGTGTTGGGGACACAAGAGACTCTTTGTTATTTGGTTGCAGGGTTGTTTGAGAGAGACCATCTTCATCCTACGCCTCCCACGGATTGATAAACCTTAGGTCATCCACTTGAAGGAAATTTGCTACTGTCCTACAAAACTCTGCGCTTGGAGGCCAAACGCGAGTTTACAAGAAGAAGGCTGCGTAGTAGACATCAAAAAGCTTGTCATTTGCCTCTTGAGTTAGAACATAAAGCATATTTGGCAATTAAAGAACTCAGTTATGATTTCAAACTTGCCGGTGAAAAGAGGTTATTTGATATTAACTCACTTGATGAATGGAGAATCCAAGCTTATGAAAATGCCAAACTATTCAAATTAAAAGTTAAAATATGGCATGACAAAAGAATCCAAAAGCGGGAATTCAAAGTTGGTGAACATGTTCTTTTGCACAACTCTCGTTTTAGATTTTTTGCAAGAAAGATTCTTTCCAAATGGGAAGATGAAGGAAATATGCCCTAGACGCAATAATAAAGATGTTATCTTATATTTCCTTAGATCATGATAAATTTTTATTATTCATGCTAGAACTGTATTAACCGAAAACTTGATACATTGGTGGATACATAGACAAAACACCATGTCCCAAGTAAGCCTCTACTAGACTAGCTCGTTAATCAAAGATGGTTAAGTTTCCTAACCATAGACATGTGTTGTCATTTGATGAACGAGATTACGTCATTATGAGAATGATGTGATGGACAAGACCCATCCGTTAGTTTAGCATAATGATCATTAAGTTTTATTGCTATTGCTTTCTTCATGTCATATACATATTCCATTGACTATGAGATTATGCAACTCCCGCATATCAGAGGAATACCTTGTGTGCTATCAAATCTCACAATGTAACTGGGTGATTATAAAGATGCTCTACAGGTATCTCCGGAGGTGTTTGTTGGGTTGGCATAGATCAAGATTAGGATTTGTCACTCCGAGTATCGGAGAGGTATCTCTGGGCCCTCTCGGTAATGCATGTCATAATACGCCTTGCAAGCAATGTGACTAATGAGTTAGTTCTGGGATGATGCATTACGGAACGAGTAAAGAGACTTGCTGGTAATGAGATTGAACTAGGTATGAATATACAGACGATCGAATCTCGGACAACTAACATACCGATGAGAAAGGGAATAACATATGTTTTCATAATGGTTCGACCGATAAAGATCTTCGTAGAATATGTGGGAGCCAATATGAGCATCCAGGTTCCGCTATTGATTATTGACCAAAGAGGTGTCTTGGTCATGTCTACATAGTTCTCAAACCTGTAGGGTCCGCACGCTTAACGTTCGATGACGATTTGTATTGTATGATTTATGTGATTTGGTGACCGAATGTTGTTTGGAGTCCCGGATGAGATCATGAACATGACAAGAAGTCTCGAAATGGTCGATAGGTAAAGATTCATATATAGGATGATGGTATTCGGACAACGGAAGTGTTCCGGGGGTACCGGGTACGTATCGGGTCACCGGAAGGGGTTCCGCGCAACCCCCGTCAAGCTATATGGGCCTAATGGGCCAAGAAGGGGACAGACCAGTCCCTAGGGGGCTGGTGCTACCCCATATGGGCTGGCCAAATTGGAGTAGAAAAGGGGAAGGTGAAAAGGAAAAAGGGAATAGGATTCCCCCTTCCCCCTCTTCCCTTCCTACTCCGAATAGGAATTGGAAAGGGGGAGGCCAAATTGGGAGGACCCCAAGTAGGATTGCTCCTACATGGTGCGCCCCCTTGGCTGCCTGCCATCCCCTCCGACCTATATATATGTGTGGGAGGCACTGCTAGAATACACATCAAACATTGTTAGCCGTGTGCGGAGCCCCCCTCCATAGTTTACGCCTTCGGTCATATTTACGTAGTGCTGAGGCAAAGCCCTGCGCGGAACACTTCACCATCTCCATCACCATGCCGTCATGCTGATGGAACTCTCCCTCTATGCTTTGCTGGATCAAGAGTTTGAGGGACGTCATCAAGCTGAACGTGTGCAAAACTCGGAGGTGCCATACGTTCGGTACTTGATCAGTCGGAACGAGAAGAAGTTCGACTACATCAACCGCGTTAACAAACGCTTCCGCTTTTAGTCTACGAGGGTACATGGACACACTCTCCCCCTCTTGTTTCTATGCATCTCCTAGATAGATCTTGCGCGAGTGTAGGAATTTTTTCGAAACTACATGCTACGTTCCCCTTAAGTGGCTTCCGAGCCAGGTGTATGCGTAGATGATATGCACGAGTAGAACACAAAGAGTTGTGAGCGGTGATCGTCATACTACTTACCACCAATGTCTTATTTTTATTCGGCGGCATTGTTGGATGAAGCGGCCCGGACCAACCTTACATGACCACGTTCATGAGACCGGTTCCACCGACAGACATGCAACTAGTTTCGCATAAAGGTGGCTGGCGGGTGTCTGTTTCTCCAACTTTAGTTGAATCAAATTTGACTGCGGCCAGTCCTTGTTGAAGGTTAAAACAACAAACTTGATAAATCACCGTTGTGGTTTTGATGTGTAGGTAAAAACGGTTCTTACTAGAAGCCCATAATAGCCACATAAAACTTGCAACAACAAAGTAGATGATGTCTAACTTGTTTTTGCAGGGCATGTTGTGATGTGATATGGTCAAGACATGATGTGATATACGTTATTGTACGTGATGATCATGTTTTGTAAAAGTTATCGGCAACTGGCAGGAGCCTTATGGTTGTCACTTTATTGTATGAAATGCAATCATCATGTAATTGCTTTAATTCATCACTATGCATTAGCGATAGTTGTAGAAGCAATAGTTGGCGAGACGACAATGACGCTACGATGGAGATCAAGGTGTCAAGCCGGTGATGATGGAAATCATGATGGTGCTTTGGAGATGGAGATCAAAGGCACAAGATGATGATGGCCATATCATGTCACATATTTTGATTGCATATGGTGTTTATCTTTTATGAATCTTCTTTTTCTTAGTACGACAGTAGCATTATAAGATGATCCCTTACTAAAATTTCAAGGTATAAGTGTTCTCTCTGAGTATGCACTTTTGCGACAGTTCGTCGTGCCGAGACACCATGTGATGATCGGGTGTGATAAGATCTACGTTCACATACAACGGGTGCTAGACAGTTTTGCACATGTAGAATACTCGCGGGTTAAACTTGACGAGCCTAGCATGTACAGACATGTCCTCAGAACACTGGGGACCGAAAGGTCGAACGTGAATCATATAGTAGATATGATCGACATAGAGATGTTCACCATTGAAGACTACTCCATCTCACATGATGATCGGACATGGTTTAGTTGAGTTGGATCACGTGATCATTTAGATGACTCGAGGGATGTCTATCTAAGTGGGATTTCTTAAGTAATATGATTAATTGAACTTAATTTATCATGAACTTAGTCCTGATAGTATTTGCATATCTATGTTGTAGATCAATAGCTCGTGTATAGCTCCCCTATTTTATTTTGATATGTTCCTAGAGAAAACTAAGTTGAAAGATGATAGTACCAATGATGCGAACTGGGTCCATGATCCGAGGATTATCCTCATTGCTGCATAGAAAAATTATGTCCTTGATGCACCACTAGGCGACGAACCTGTTGCGGGAGCAGATGCAGATGTTATGAATGTTTATTTGCAAGCTCGGGTCCATGATTTACGGCTTAGAACCGGGACTTCAAACATGTTTTGAACGCCATGGAGCATATGAGATGTTCTAAGAAGCTGAAAATGATATTTCAGACTCATGCCCGCGTTAAAAGGTATGAGACCTCTGACAAGTACTTTTCCCACAAGATGGAGGAGAATAGCTCAGCTAGTGAGCATGTGCTCGGAATGTCTGGGTACTACAATCGCTTGAATCAAGTGGGAGTTAATCTTCCAGATAAGATAGTGATTGACATAGTTCTCTAGTCACTATCACCAAGTTACTAGAACTTCGTGATGAACTATAATATGCAAGGGATGACGAAAATGATTCCCAAGCTCTTCGCAATGTTGAAATCAGCAAAGGTAGAAATCAAGAAATAGCATCAAGTGTTGATGGTTAACAAGACCACTAGTTTCAAGAAAAAGGGCAAGGGAAATAAATGGAAACTTCAATAGAATGGCAAGAAAGTTGCCACTCCCATGAAGAAGCCCAAAGCTAGACCCAAGCCTGAAACTGACTGCTTCTACTTCAAAGGAAATGGTCACTGGAAGTGGAACTGCCTTAGATACTTGGCGGATAAGAAGGATGGCAAACTGAACAAAGGTATATTTGATATACATGTTATTGACGTGTACTTTACTAGTGTTTATAGCAACCCCTAAATATTTGATGCTGGTTCAGTTGCTAAGAGTAGTAACTCGAAATAGGAGTTGCAAAATAAACATAGACTAGTTAAGGACAAGGTGACGATGTGTGTTGGATGTAATTCCAAGGTTGATACGATCACCATCGCACACTCCCTCTACCTTCGGGATTGTAATTGAACCTAAATAAATGTTATTTGGTGTTTGAGTTGAGCATTAATATGATTAGATCATGTTTATTGCAATACGGTTATTCATTTAAGTCAGAGAATAATTGTTCTTCTTTTTATGTGACTAAAACCTTCTATGTTCATACACCCAATGTGAATGGTTTATTGAATCTCGATCGTGGTGATACACATATTCATAATATTGAGCTTAAAAGATGCAAAGTTGATAATGATAGTGCAACATATTTGTGGCACGGCCGTTTAGGTCATATTGGTGTAAAGCGCATGAAGAAACTCCATGCGGATGGACTTTTAGAATCAGTTGATTATGAATCATTTGATGCTTGCGAACCATGCCTCATGGGCAAGATGACTAAAACTCCGTTCTTCGGAACAATGGAGCGAGCCACTGACTTAATGTAAATAATACATACCGATGTATGCGGTCCGATGAGTGTTGAGGCTCGCGGCGAGTATCGTTATTTTCTGACCTTCACAGATGATTTGAGTAGATATGGGTATATATACTGGATGAAACACAAGTCTGAAACATTTGAAAAGTTCAAAGAATTTCAGAGTGAAGTAGAGAATCATCATAACAAGAAAATAAAGTTTCTATGATATATGACTTGTATATGATCGCGGAGGCGAATATTTGAGTTACGAGTTTGGCCTTTAATTAAAACAATTTGGAATAGTTTCACAACTCATGCCACCTGGAACACCACAGCGTAATGGTGTGTATGAACGTTGTAATCGTACTTTATTAGATTTGGTGCGATCTATGATGTCTCTTACCGATTTACCACTATCGATTTGGGGTTATGCATTAGAGACAATTGCATTCACGTTAAAAAGGGCACCATCTAAATCCGTTGAGACGACAACGTATGAACTGTGGTTTGGGAAGAAACCTAAGCTGTCGTTTCTTAAAGTTCGGGGTTGCGATGCTTATGTGAAAAAGCTTCAGCCTAATAAGCTCGAACCCAAATCAAAGAAGTGCGTCTTCATATGATACCCAAAAGAAACTGTTGGGTACACCTTCTATCATAGATCCTAAGGCAAGATCTTTGTTGCTAAGAATGGATCCTTTCTAGTGAAGGAGTTTCTCTTGAAAGAAGTTAGTGGGAGGAAAGTAGAACTTGATGAGATAATTGTACCTTCTCTCGAATTGGAAAGTAGCTCATCATAGAAAACTGTTCCCGTGATGCCTACGCCTACTAGAGAGGAAGCTAATGATAATGATCATGAAACTTTAGATAGTTACTACCGAACCTCGTAGGTCAACCAGAGTATGTTCCGCACCAGAGTGGTACGGTAATCCTGTTCTGGAAGCCATGTTACTAGACCATGACAAACCTATGAACTATGAGGAAGTGATGATGAGCCCAGATTCCGCAAAATGGCTTGAGGCCATGAAATCTGAGATGGGATCCATGTATGAGAAAAAGTATGGACTTTGGTTGACTTGCCCGATGATCGGCAAGCCGTTGATGGTAGTGTTACTATCTAAAAAGCTCGTGTAGAAAAAGGTTTTCGACAAGTTCAAGATGTTGACTACGATAAGATATTCTCACTCGTAGCGATGCTTAGGTCTATCTGAATCATGTTAGCAATTGCCGCATTTTATGAAATATGGCAAATAGATGTCAAAAACTGCATTCCTTAATGGATTTTTTAAAAGAAGAGTTGTATATGATGCAACCAGAAGGTTCTTGTTGATCCTAAAAGTGCTAACCAAGTGTGCAAGCTCCAGCGATCCATCTATGGATTGGTGCAAGCATATGGGAGTTGGAATATACTCTTTGATGAGGTGATCAAAGCATATGGTTTTATACAGACTTATGGTGAAGCCTGTATTTACAAGAAAGTGAGTGGGAGCCCTGTAGCATTTTTGATATTATATGTGGATGACATATTGTTGATCGGAAATGATATAGAATTTCTGGATAGCATAAAAGGATACTTGAATAACAGTTCTTCAATGAAATACCTCAGTGAAGGTGCTTATATATTGGGCATCAAGATCTATAGAGATAGATCAAGACGCTTGATAGGACTTTGACAAAGCACATACCTGGATAAAGTTTTTAAGCGGTTGAAAATGGATCAGTCAAAGAAAGGGTTCTTTCCTGTGTTACAAGGTGTGAAGTTGAGTAAGACTCAAAACCCGACCATGGCAGAATATAGAGAGAGAATGAAAGTCAATACCTATGCCTCAGTCATAGGTTCTATAAAGTATGTCATGCTGTGTACCAGACCTCTTGTGTGGCTTGCCATGAGTTTGGCAAGGGCCACAATAGTGATCCAGGAGTTGATCACTGGACAGCGGTCAAAATTATCCTTAGGTACCTAAATTGGACTAAGGAAATGTTTCTCGGTTGTGAAGGTGATAAAGAGTTCGTCGTAAAGAAATATGTCGATGCAAGCTTTGACACCGATCTGGATGACTTTGAGTCTTGATCTGGATACATATTGAAAGTAGGAGCAATTAGCTAAAGTACATCCATGCAGAGCATTGTAAACATAGAAATTTGCAAAATACATACGGATCTGAATGTGGCAGACCCGTTGACTGAACTTCTCTCACAAGCAAAATATAATCACACCTTAGTGCTCTTTGGGTGTTAATCACATAGCGATGTGAACTAGATTATTGACTCTAGTAAACCCTTTGGGTGTTGGTCACATGGCAATGTGAACTATGAGTGTTAATCACATAAAGATGTGAACTATTGGTGTTAAATCACATGGCGATGTACTAGATACTTGACTCTAGTGCAAGTGGGAGACTGAAGGAAATATGCCCTAGAGGCAATAATAAAGTTGTTATTTTATATTTCCTTATATCATGATAAATGTTTATTATTCATTCTATAATGTATTAACCAAAAACTTGATACATGTGTGGATACATAGACAAAACACCATGTCCCTAGTAAGCCTCTACTAGATTAGCTCGTTAATCAAAGATGGTTAAGTTTCCTAAACATAGGCATGTGTTGTCATTTGTTGAACGGGATCACATAATTAGGATAATGATGTGATGGACAAGACCCATCCATTAGCTTAGAATAATGATCGTTAAGTTTTATTGCTATTGCTTTCTTCATGTCATATACATATTCCCATGACTATGAGATTATGCAACTCCCGGATACCGGAGGAATACCTGGTGTGCTATCAAACATCACAACGTAACTGGGTCATTATAAAGATGCTCTACACGTATCTTTGAAGGTGTTTGTTGGGTTGGCATTGATCAAGATTAGGATTTGTCACTCCGAGTATCGGAGAGGTATCTCTGGGCCCTCTCGGTAATGCATGTCATAATAAGCCTTGCAAGAAATGTGACTAATGAGTTAGTTACGGGATGATGCATTACGGAACGAGTAAAGAGACTTGCCGGTAACGACATTGAACTAGGTATGAAGATACCGACGATCGAATCTTGGGCAAGTAACATACCAATTCCAAAGGGAATAACGTGTGTTGTTATAACGGTTTGACCGATAATGATCTTCGTAGAATATCTGGGACCCAATATGAGCTTCCAAGTTCTGCTATTGGTTATTGACCGGAGAGGTGTCTTGGTCATGTCTACATAGTTCTTGAACCCGTAGGGTCCGCACGCTTAACGTTCGATGACGATTCGAATTATATGAGCTATGTGATTTGGTGACCGAATGTTGTTCGCAGTCCCGGATGAGATCACGGACATGACAAGATGTCTCGAAATGATCGAGAGGTAAAGATTCATATATATGACTATAGTATTCAGACACCGCAAGTGTTCCGGGGGTACCGGGTATGTATCAGGTCACCGGAAGGGGTTCCGGGCAACCCTCGACAAGCTATATGGGCCTTATGGGCCAAGATGGGGACATACCAGCCCCTAGGGGGCTGGTGCGCCCCCCATATGGGCTGGCCAAATTGGAGTAGAAAAGGGGAAGGAGAAAAGGAAAAAGGGAATAGGATTTCCGCTTCCCCTCTTCCCTTCCTACTCCGAATAGGAATAGGAAAGGGGGAGGCCAAATTGCGAGGACCCCAAGTAGGATTCCTCCTACTTGGGGCACCCCCTTGGCTGCCTCTCCTCCCCTCCAACCTATATATATGTGTGGGAGGCACCGCTAGAATACACATCAAACATTGTTAGCCGTGTGCGGCGCCCCCCTCCACAGTTTACGCCTCCGGCCATATTCATGTAGTACTTAGGCGAAGCCCTGCATGGATCACTTCACCATCACCGTCACTACGCCGTCGTGCTGACGGAACTCTCCCTCGACACTTTGCTGGATCAAGAGTTCGAAGGACATCATTGAGCTGAACGTGTGCAGAACTCACAGGTGCCGTACGTTCGGTACTTGATCGGTCGAAACGAGAAGAAGTTCTACTACATCAACCGTGTTAACAAATGCTTCCGCTTTCGGTCTACGAGGGTACGTGGACACACTCTCCCCCTCTCGTTGCTATGCATCTAATAGATAGATCTTGTGTGAGCATAGGATTTTTTTGAAATTACATGCTACGTTCCCCTTCAGAAGGACCATATATTATCGAATAGGTTTATCGTTTTGGAGCCATTAAGATCAATAATGCCGAAGGCACTAATCCAAAGGTGGTCAATGGGTAAATAGTTAAGCACAATATATCAGGTAAGCCTATTAATGTTGAAACCAATATTATCCAAACCATGACACCGGAGGAACACATAAAAGAAACCTTCCGGAACACTCCAGAATCCTGAAAAAGAGGAGGTACGTGATACGGCAAGTAAACGGACTCCAACAATTCCGAAAAAATATTTCCTGTCAGTTTTGGATTATTAGAAAAATTAGGAAAATAATAAACCACCAGGAAAGCAACAAAGGAGGGCACGATACACCAGGGCACGCCTGCTGTCCCTGGCGTGTCCTGGTGGGTTGTGCCCCCTCGAGAACCTTCTTGGCTCCCTTTTCCGTACGTTTGATTGTCTCCCAAGATAAAAAATCTTTATATACCCCCCGAACGTATTGACCATCATATCGCAAAGAAATCCTCAGTTCTTGTTTCTTGCTGTTTTTTCGGTCAAATCTAGATCGCCATGGCTCCACCAAGCTCCTCCAATGACAATTCTTCGAGAAGGTCATCGACCTTTACTTGTCGGAGGTGATGAAGCACCCTCAAGCCATTGACATGCGTGAGGGGGTGCTCCATATCTGGGATGTCCAGGGGACCAAGAGGACAGGGAGCATGGAGGCTAGGCTGGATGCGGTGGAACAAGACATCTAGAAGTACCAGGGGATGGTGGAGCTTGGAATCAGTGCCAATCACTCCATGATCACAGACTTCACCCGTGATCACATGGTGGATGGACGGTCCATGAAGGACATCGCCTTCACCCTCAACGAGCAAATTAATTTTCTGCAAGGCCAAGTCTATGATCAGCAAAATCAAGTCTTTGAATATGAGGCTAGATTTAAAGGTATGAGTTTAGCTGCCAGTTGCAGGATCCAAGAAACTCGTGCATCCAGTTTTGATGGTGAGCCCCTACCCTGGAAGCCAGAGGACAAACTTGCTACTACTTCATCACCTCCATCATCATCTTCCCCACCACGGGAGACTAGAGTAGTGCGTATAGGCATTCCCCTTGGCTTGTGACAAGCTTGGGGGAGATGCCCCGATATTGCATTTACCTATCATAGTTTGATCTTTACTTATGATTTAGTTGAATTAAAGTTAACATGATGATGTGAACTCAAGACTGATCTTTCGATGAGAGAGAGATAACTACGGTGTTGGATGGGACTTGACCCTTATGATCCGGCTACCAACCATATAGGGAGAACCGTACACGACTGATATCCACGGCAATTGCTGAACCAACTCCACAGCGTTATCGACCGAGCCAACGGCGCGATCGACATATCCACGAAGGATTTTTCCTACAAGCAAATCGAAGAACATACAAGAAAATAATAGCCAAGCAATCTCAAAATTGCGAATATGCTAGATGGAATAAATCTCATAAGATGGGGTTCCGATAGGATGTCTTGACTGTCGCACTAGCCGCTACGAGCAAAGACATATAAAAGTAGCTAAAGCTAAACTTCTCTAAACAAAACCCGAGTCTAAACCCTAGCAGATGTCGCCTATTTATTAATTACGGAGACGCGTCCGATCCAGACTGCAGCGACCACCGCGGACGTGTTGGACCGTCCCAACTCCTTCGTGAGGCTCACGCAAGCGACAACAAATATTGGCCCTAGCCCTCCTATTGGCTGGTCATTGCATGCATTGCATGGTGGCAGGACTTGTTGGACCTTGTTATGCATGCTCAAGGGCCCACAGTCTTGATTGATTCTGACATGTTGATTGGAGGGCCCATCATGACCGTGGCAATTTGTAGTGCCCGTGCATGCATATGCACACACGCCTGTATGCATCTATTGATAAACGTCTTTAGACAGTCTTCTTTAATTCTGCACACAATAATTAAATGTATAGTATATTTGTATCCATTACTAAAACAAATAATTAAATACTTGCTATTTGAAATTACCTGAAAAATATTTCGTTTAACACTCATGCCACACCTTCATGGTTGAAACGCAATTGTTGATGAGCATGATCATTGTGGCGGTCAATCGCTTGGTCAGCCTTGGTGTCACCGGAATAATCCTCGTAGTTGTCCCCATATTCCTCGTGGACACGGGGAGGAATGTGATGGTGCTGGTTAATGGTGGTGGCATCAGTGGCAGTAGCTTGATGTTGTGGATGACCCATAGGCACACGCTGATCTCACGAAATAGCGGCGACACCCATGGAGTTGAGAGCATCAAAGTTGTTGTTGATGGGGGGGTGCGGTGCGCAACTCTTCAAGACGTGACAAGATGTCCTTTAGCTGTGTGTTCGCAACACCCTGTGCATCCTCTATGGCCTTGAGCCTCTCTTCGGCCGCAATCTGAGCACCCTCAAGTTGGGCGAGACGCTCGCTGGTGACTTTCACATCCACGGTGAGACCCTCAAGTGTGGGTTGATCCTCTGCCATTGTTTGCAAAAGAGAAAAAAACATAGTGTATATAAACCCTATCAACTAGTAGGACATGGTGGAATTTTTTTTTTGCTCACACTCAAGCTTAGTATCAAACTCTTACTTGTTCTTACCAATGCAACAGGTGGTGCTCGGCGCATTGGTGTTGGCTTCAAACCACCGATGAAGATTGGATGGAGCGATAACCAGGAATCAGTAGAGCCGAAACTTGAACTTATTGATAGAAAAGGTGTAGCTTGGCAAAAGCTTCTTAACTCACGATATTAGTGGCACAATTTAGCAAAAAGCAATGCAAGTTGAATAATTGCTCAAACTTCTAACTAGTGCTGGCAGTCGACTAGTAAGACACAAAACAATCTAAGCCCAGATACTGAATCAAATGAGTGAAAGCCGGTGAAAATATGATAGCTCTAAGTAGCTAGATTTAAGTGAGGTAGGCAGTGTAGAGTAGTCGAGAGCAGAAAATATATGATAGATGTAGTGGCGACCAAGTAGCAGCAAAACTACTGTCTGAGTAACAAATAGAAAAAATTAGTCCAAATTAGATGCTAGCCGATCTGACTTTTTTTTCAACTTTTCTTTTTCTTTTCTTTCTTTTCCTTTTTTCTTTTTTTTTACCAGGCCGTTACCAACAAATATACGGGACAGGAGAAAAAAGATGCTACAAAATCAAGTGCTACTACAGGCGACCGAGTCAAGTACAATTGGAAATTAAAAATTATAATGGAATTCGTGTGCGTGCAGGAGTACAAGCAACTCACACAGCACATACAACGGTGGTGGAGAACACAAGGTACATGAGAGCGGTTGGGATGGCAGATGAAATAGCGGCGCATAGGTGGGCATGTGTCTTGGGTGAAGCGTGGCTACTACTTCTTAGATAGATGGGTACCAGGTGAAGCCAAAGAGCCTGAAGTCAAACACGCCAAGGAACACACACGACACAAAAAACAAATTGAAACAAACATGTGAGTTGGAGACTCGTGATGCAAAGATGTCAAGAGAAAAACTGATGGCAGGAAAACAATGGAAGACAGAAAAAAAGTGATATGCGATGGGCGGATGGAGTGATATGATGGGCACTGAACCGACGAAGATCTATTTTTTTCTGGATAAACTACCAAATCGACAGGAAATTTGGGTAAGAAAAAATGAATGCGATCTAGTAGATAATTTTATCCCAAATTAATCTAAACCAACACTAGCATTAGATGAATGCAACCAAAAATTCAACTACACAAATACTAGATGCAAAAATTGCTAACGACGAAAAAGATAGGTGTGATAAATGAACTAATCTATTTTTTGGCTTTTTGTGGGTTGTAGGACTGAAAAACAATTTAACCTAATAAAACATTAAATCTCTCACCGATGGACATGAAAACTGATACCACTTGATGTGAACTGGAGCCCGATCTTTCGATGAGAGAGAGAGAGAGAGATAACTACGATTTTGGATGGGAATTGACCCTCATGATCCAGCTACCAACCGTACAGGGAGAACCATACATGACTGATATCCACAGCAACCGCTGAACCAACTGCACAACGTTATCGACCGAGCCAACGGCGCGATCGACCTATCCATGAAGGATTTTTCCTGCAAGAAAATCGATAACATGCAAGAATATAGTAGCCAAGCAATCTCAAAATTGTGCATATGCTAGATGGAATAAATCTCACAAGATGGGGTTCCGATAGGATGTCTTGACGGTCGCACTAGCCACTACAAGCAAAGACAAATAACAATAGCTAAAGCTAAACTTCTCTAAAATGATGGCTATTTATTAATTACAGAGACGCATCCGATCCAGACTGCATCGACCTCCGTGGACGTGTTGGACCGTCTGTCGTGGATTTGTCATGGCAGATGTCCTAGTGTGAATACTTAGTTGTGAGGCTAACGCATCTATGCGGTATCTTGAAGGGGTTGGTCGGAATCGAGAGATAAATGGCGGATCAACACACAAGACAAAGATTTAGATAGCTTCGGGCCCTGGGAAACATCATCCGGTAATAGCCCTACATGCTGTTTGTAGCTAGGTCTCATTATCATCACGAGGGAGTCGCAGTAAACCGGCTCCCCTTTAGTTGTGTCTAGCCTTAACCATTACCTCTTGTCCCGCTTGGGGTGCCCTGCCCCTCCTTATATAAGTTAGAGGGGCGGGTTACATGTGGAGTCCTATTAGGATTGGGACTAGTCTACCTTCTAATACAAACCGGATACATGTCCGAGTCTTAACTCCTTGTAAGGTAAATATTCCTCACACCTTTCCTCTTAAACCGGCCCACCATTAACATAAACCGGCCTTCTCGACCTTGGGCCTTTTCATCCGTTTGTCCCGCCCGCCGCGTTACCAGTGAGTCATAATGTTCAGGCAGGTTGCTTGTAAACCGTCTAGTCAGGGCGGGTCACCAGTGAATCGCCAAGTGTCAACAGGGTCTCAAGTAAACCGCCAAGTCTGGCCGGGTCATACATCGGGGTATATCCCCGACACCGTCCTAACTCCTTCATGAGGCTCACGCAAGCAACAACAAATATTGGCCCACGCTGGCCCACCTATTGGCTGGCCGTTGCATGCATTGCATGGTGGCAGGACTTGTTGGACGTTGCTATGCATGCTCAAGGGCCCACCGTCTTGATTGATTTTCACATGCAAATACACTATCTATGTCCGGGTGGGTGGGTGGAATTGAATCCGAGCCCTGACCCAATTTTGGATCCGGAGTTTGGATGTCTACCGGGCCGGACAATTCGGGCCCCGGGATACCGACTGATTTTTTAGGCTCGTCATCCGACTCTATGTTTGGAAGAAGAGACATACTATTCTGCCGGACATTATCCGGCTCTTCGAGACCGGTGATCCGAACATAGTTCGTCTTCAATATAGTGGAAGAGTTGCTCCGCTCCTCGACTACCGCTATCTGATGGGTGATCGGTGGAGTTTTAATTTCTCTCTGGTCGGGTTTAAGCCCGACCAGATCGTAATATGTAGCGATCCCCAAGGCGGCCATGCTATCTAGGAGTTCGTTCAACGACGATAACTCCATTGGATCCATGCGGGCGGAGTATTCGGGATCAATGCGGAGGCGATTTTCGATGAATTGTGAGGTCATCGTTGGCTTAAGAGCCGAGCCTGCGGTCATAACAAAGCTGCCAAGCGGGAGGGTCTGGCCTGGGGTTAGGACTCCTCCGGAGATTATATTATCCTTGACAACCAGGCGAGCCATCAACCCTCTTGGCGACGGCATGGTGGAACTCTCAATGGAAGCACCAATGTCGGTGTCAAAACCGGCGGATCTTGGGTAGGGGGTCCCGAACTGTGCGTCTAGGATCGATGGTAATATGAGACGGGGGACACAATGTTTACCCAGGTTCGGGCCCTCTCTATGGAGGTAATACCATACTTCCTGCTTGATTGATCTTGATGAATGTGAGTGTTACAAGAGTTGATCTTCCACGAGATCGTAATGGCTAAACCCTAGAAGTCTAGCCTATGAGTATATGGTAATGAATCTGTCCTATCTGGACTATGCTCTCAGGTTTATATAGACACCGGAGAGATCTAGGGTTACATGAGGTCGGTTACATAGGAGGGAATCTTCATAATAGGTCGCCTAGATTGCCTTCCACGCGAAGTAGAGTCCAATACGGAAACGGGTATTGTCTTCGGCCTTTGTATCTTCACGGCCCATCAGTCCGGCCCATGGACAACAGGCCGGACGCCCGAGGACCCCTTAATCCAGGACTCTCTATTTCCCTTCCTAGCATTTTGGTCTAACCGAGATGAGCGATCGGTCCCACCGAGTTCGCAATGCAAACTCTCTGTTTCCTTTTCGTAACGTTTCGATCTCACCGAAATGAGCGATCGGTCCCCACCAAGTTTGCCTGACCAACTCTCTGTTTGCCTATTACAGAAATCGGTCTCACTGAGTTGATGTAATCGGTCCCATCGAGATTACATTATGCCCTAACCCTAATGAAATCGGTCCCACGGAGTTGACATGTCGGTCCCACCGAAAAGCCTAACATTCACATTTCGAACTAAATCGGTCTGACCGAGTTTGAATATTCAGTCCCATCGAGTTTGGTGAATTGTGTGTAACGATTAGATTTTGTGTGGAGGCTATATATACCCCTCCACCCACTCTTCATTCGTGAGGAGAGCCATCATAACGTGCCTACACTTCCAGCATTCATTTTTTGAGAGAGAACCACCTACTCATGTGTTGAGACCAAGATATTCCCATCCAACCACAAGATTCTTGATCTCTAGCCTTCCCCAAGTTGCTTTCCACTCAAATCATCTTTCCACTAAATCCAAATCTGTGAGATAGAGTTTAGTGTTGGGGAGACTATCTTTGAAGCACAAGAGCAAGGAGTTCATCATCAACACACCATCTATTATCTTTTGGAGAGTGGTGTCTCCTAGATTGGTTAGGTGTCACTTGGGAGCCTCCGTCAAGATTATGGAGTTGAGCCAAGGAGTTTGTACGGGCAAGGAGATCGCCTACTTCGTGAAGATCTACCCTAGTGAGGAATGTCTTCGTGGGCGATGGCCATGGTGGGGTAGACAAGGTTGGTTCTTCGTAGACCCTTCGTGGGTGGAGCCCTCTGTGGACTCGGGCAACGTTACCCGATAACCCACAAGTATAGGGGATCGCAACAGTTTTCGAGGGTAGAGTATTCAACCCAAATTTATTGATTCGACACAAGTCGAGCGAAAGAATATTGTCAAGTATTAGCAGCTGATTTGTCAATTCAACCACACCTGGATAACTTAGTATCTGCAACAAAGTATTTAGTAGCAAAGTAGTATGGAAGTAATGGTAACGGTGGCAAAAGTAATGATGTGAGTTTTGTAGTAATTATATGAAGGGCAGCGGAAAATTAACTAAGCAAAGAACAATATGTGAAAAGCTCGTAGGCATTGGACCGGTGATGGAGAATTATACCGGATGCGATTCCTCATATAATAGTTATAACATAGGGTGACACAGAACTAGCTCCAGTTCATCAATGTAATGTAGGCATGTATTCTGAATATAGTCATACGTGCTTATGGAAAAGAACGTGCATGACATCTTTTGTCCTACCCTCCCGTGGTATCGGGGTACTATTGGAAACTAAGGGATATTAAGGCCTTATTTTAATAGAGTACCGGACCTAAGCACTAACACTTAGTGAATACATGAACTCCTCAAACTACGGTCATCACCAATAAGTATCCCGATTATTGTCACTTCGGGGTTAACGGATCATAACACATAATAGGTGACTATAGACTTGCTAGATAGGATCAATAACTCACATATATTCATGAAAACATAATAGGTTCAGATCTGAAATCATGGCACTCGGGCCCTAGTGACAAGCATTAAGCATATCAAAGTCATAGCAACATCAATCTCAGAACATAGAGGATACTAGGTATCAAACCCTAACAAAACTAACTCGATTACATGGTAAATCTCATCCAACCCATCACCGTCCAGCAAGCCTACGATGGAATTACTCATGCACGGTGGTGAGCATGATGAAATTGGTGATGGAGGAAGGTTGATGATGACGATGGCGATGGATTCCCCTCTCCGGAGCCCCGAACGGATTCCAGATCAGCCCTCCCGAGGGAGATTAGGGCTTGGCGGCAGCTACGTATCGTAAAATGCGATGAATCCTTCTCTCTGATTTTTTTCTCCCCGAACGTGAATATATAGAATTGGAGTTGAGGTCAGTGGAGCTCCAGGGGGCCCACGAGGTAGGGGGCGCGCCCAGGGGGCTAAGCGCGCCCCCACCCTCGTGGACAGGGTGTGGGCGCCTTGATTCTTTCACCAGTATTTTTTATTAATTCCAAAAATATCCTGCGTTGATTTTCAGATTATTCCAAGAACTTTTATTTCTGCACAAAAATAACACCTTGGCAATTCTGCTGAAAACAGCATCAGTCCGGGTTAGTTCCATTCAAATCATGCAAGTTAGAGTCCAAAACAAGGGCAAACGTGTTTGGAAAAGTAGATACGATGGAGACGTATCAACTCCCCCAAGCTTAAACCTTTGCTTGTCCTCAAGAAATTCAGTTGACAAACAGAAAGTGATAAAGAAAAACTTTTACAAACTCTTTTTCCTCTTGTTGTTGTAAATATGTAAAGCCAGCATTCGTGTTTTCAGCAAAGATTATGAACTAACCATATTCACAATAACACTTTGTCGGATGTTGGGTTCCGGCAGACCCTTAAGGTTCGAACTCTGGGGTGCTCATGAAGATCTCTCCCCTACCGATCTACGTCTGATCGCCTCGTGAGATCTAAGCTAAAGACGATGAACAACACAAGGGACACAAGATTTATACTAGTTCGGGCCACCGTTGTGGTGTAATACCCTACTCCAGTGTGTGGTGGTTCGGAACAGTACAGGGGAAGAACAGCCTCGCGAGAGGTGTTCTTGAGCTGGTGCGATGAACTACTTGGGTGAGTTCGATCGCCTCTCTCTCTCTCTGGGTAGGGTTTTATCTCATGCCCTCTACGGTGGTGGCAAGCTCTATTTATAGAGGCCATGGTCCTCTTCCCAAATATTGAGCGGGAAGGGCGCCAACAACGGCCATTTCAAAGGGGAACATCTAGTACAGTTATCCTTACTAAAGTTGGTCTTCGGCTGCCAAAAGCGCTGGCGATGACGCCGTCTTGGGCTCCATGGTGACCTCCATCCTGCCGCTCCGCTGGTCTTGGTCCCGTTGCACTGAAATGGCAACCTTTGCCTGATGCCTCGGTACTCCACGTCTGAGCTTGCCCCCTTCGCACCAAAGAGGAAACAAGGACACTGCGCAGGCCGGCGCCTGCCTGGCGCCCGCCTGGTCTCGATCGTCATGGCTTACGTCACGAGCACCTCGCGAGGTACCCTGCCTTGATCTCTCCGCCTCCTCGCGAGCCTGCCTAGCAAGGCCACTCCTGAGGAAGTCTTGTGTCGTCCGCCCCGCGAGGCTTGGCCCCTCGCGAGGGTCTTGAGTCATGTGCTGATGAAGATGGGTCGTACCGGGCCACCACTTGAGCCACGCCGCAGGCCGCAGGCAGGCAAGTCTGGGGACCCCTGTTCCCAGGACGCCGAGAGTAACCCCCGGGCCCAAGGCTCGCTCGGACTTGGCTTAGCGGAGAAGCGAAGGGGCAAGTGCGGAGCGCCGCGGACCCCATCAGCCTGCGGCCTTGGGCGCCGCGTGGCGGTTGATTGGACGTGGGCGTCTCCGCTTCCCCACGCTGCCTCGGCAACCGCTCGACTTGACAAGTCCCTGCATGCTGAAATGGGTCATGATTACCTGCGATCGTGGAGACCGACGGTTGGCTTCCTTCCGGTTATAAATGCGCGAGGGCGCAAGCCCACGCTGTTCATCTCCCTCCTTGCTTCCTTCTTTCTCCCCATCCCAGCTGCTCGCCATCTTCCATGGTGCCACCGAAGAGGTTCTCGGCCGCAGAGAAGGGAAAGGCTCGTTGGGAAGAGCCTGACTCTCCCCCGTCCAAGCGCAGCCGAGGTCGTCCATGCAAGCATCCCGTGGCCCCTGCAGTGGCTCTCCGCGGTCGCAGCGGTGATCCCCTGCGCGGGGATGGGCGCCTGGTTGTTGAGGGAAGGCGCGCCGTGGCCGCGTGGCCTCCCAGGCCGCGCTTCCACTCGGCGGAGGCGCTGCCGGAGTTCGTCGTGTGGTCGGCGGACCCAACCAGCACCTGGCTCCAGCTTCCTCGCTTCTTTGCAGGTGAACTTCCTACAGGCGCTTCGGGCGGCCTCTGGCTTCAAGCGGACGGGTGCTGCAGCAGGGCCTCCTGGACTTCGTTGGAAGTCTCCGTCGCCGGGAATGTGGCTCTGACCCCCGGCTGGCAAATGTTTGCCTGTGCGCGCGGCCTGAGCCAGCGGTGCACCCTGCACTTCAAGTTCGATGGCGATGCCACCCTCTACGTGAGGGTGTTCGGAGAAGACGGTCGCCGCGCTTGGTGCTGCCTCGGAGGCGATATCGGGACGAAGATGACGGCAGGCGCGTGGTCGGCGGCGTTCATGGCTCACCAACCTTCGGCGGTTGTCCTTCGAACAACAGCTCCTCCAGTGGTGGCCGCGATCAGCCTCCACGCCGTCGCGCTCGCCTTGAGGGTGGTAGCGGGTCAGTCCACTGTCGCGCCTCGGTGAAGCGCGAGGAGGAGTCCGACTGAGCTCCGGAGGCAGTACGAGTCCTCGCCGCGAGTAGGTGCCGAGCAGGCCGTGCCCATTTTGTTTTTCTCCCTTCCATGCGCAAATAGAAAGTAGTGTAGGGCCCCGTGGGGGCGTGCTGGACTGTTGCTGTTAGTTAGCATGCTGTCTCCGCTATTTCTGTGCTGTGTTTTGGTGCCGCATGCTCGCGTGCAGGAATTACTTAGCTCAGGGGAACTTGCGCAGTCTTCGCTTCCCGAGGCTAAGGCCTCACTGTGCGCTTCATATCCTGCAAGGATTAGTCAGGAGTGGTAACTTTCGGTCTCGGTCACTGAGGCGACTGACTCAGGTCCTGTATTCGGGTCACGATGCCTGTGGGGCACAGACCGGGAGGGGTGCTCCTATAGTGGACTTGGATAGGAAAACCTCAAACGATTGGGGCAGAAAACACTCGCGAGGGCACCCGCTTAGCCCCCTCGCGAGACTTTGCGAGAGAGAAAACGAGGCAAGTAGGCGAAAAAGACAGAGAGTCACAAGCCAAGGACTGCAACAATTTCAATAAAACTTCAAATAGGGACGAACAAGCCAACTGCAGAAAGCAAATGAAAAAGCCGCGTCCGGCACCTAATCTAGTCTTCCACGTCTTCTCACCAGCGCGGAGCTAAGTGCTGCCACTGGGCATGGGCGGGAGCCCCCGAGGCCCGAGGGCGGCTCTCCGGAGACTCTGAGGCGTGTATAGCCCCAAATCATTATTACGTGAGAGTGTCACGGGCGGCGAGCTTCACAGGCATTGGCCTTCTTCACAGGCTCCGGGCCTTTCTCGGGAAATAGGCTTCACAGCGTTGGCCTTCTTCACGAGCACGGGCCTTTCTCGGGGAAATGAGCTTCACAGGCGTTGGCCTTCTTCACAGGCACCGGGCCTTTCTCGGGGAAATGAGCTTCACAGGCATTGGCCTTCTTCACAGGCACCAGGCCTTTCTCGGGGAAATGAGCTTCACACGCGTTGGATGTTCCACGCGTTCGGGACGGGCACCCCCTCCTGAGTCTCCAAGCGTGCGGCGCCAGGCCTAGAGACATGAACAACCTTGAACGGGCCCTCCCACATGGCCGAGTTGTGCAGCCCCTCCATGGAGAGCACCTGTCTGAGCACGAGGTCACCTACCTCGAGGGTCCTGGGGCGGATGTTGCGGCAGTGCTACCGCCGCAGTGCTTGCTGGTATCTTGCAGCCCGAAGCGCAGCCTCCCGACGGCATTCCTCCCCAAGCACGAGGTCCACCCCCCGCATGGCATCCTACTGTGCTTCGTCGAAAGCCAGGACCCGCGTGGAGCGATGCCTGACCTCGTGAGGAAGGACCGCCTCAGAACCGTAGGCGAGGAAAGAACGGGGTTTCGCCGGTCGACTTGGTAGCGGTAGTACGGATGGACCATAGCACGGACTGAAGCTCGTCATGCTAGCCCCGGCCGCAGGCCTCCAGCTTCTTCTTGAAGGTTCGAGTCTTGAGGCCTTTCCGGACCTCCGCGTTGGCGCGCTCAGCTTGGCAACTGCTCCCAGTGTATGCCACCGAAGCGTAGCATATCTCCGTTCCAAGCTTAGCACAATATGTTTTGAAGAGATTGCTGGTGAACTGCGAACCATTGTCGGTGATGATGCGATTGGGTACTCCGAACCGGCTCACGAGGCCCCTGATGAACTTGACCGCTGAGCCATCCGGGATGGTGCAGACAGCTTCCACTTCTGCCCACTTGGTGAATTTGTCAATGGCAACGTAAAGGTAGTGGTAGCCCCTTGGCGCCCGAGGAAATGGGCCAAGGATGTACAGTCCCAAACAGCGAACGACCACGAGAGGGGGATGGTCTGAAGGCCCTGAGCTGGCTAGTGAATCTTCTTGGCGTGGAATTGACAGGCTTCACAAGCCTTCACCATCTCGATTGTGTCGTTGAGTGTTGTTGGCGAATAGAAACCGCTGTGAAACGCCTTGCCGACGAGTGTGCGCGAAGACGAGTGGTGCCCGCGGTCTCCACCGTGAATGTCTGCTAGTAGCTCTCGTCCTCGCTCCTTGGAGATGCAATGTAGGGTAACGTCATTCGGCTGCTTCCGGTAGAGCTCTCCGTCTTGCATGCAGTAGGCCGTGGCTTGCCGCGCCACGCGTTCCGTGTCCTCCTCCTTATCCGGCAGGATCCCTCGCACCAAATAATCCTTGAACTCCACGGTCCAACATCCCTCCTAAGGCTCCAGCGCCAGGAGCAGGCGTGCCCCTGAGGTCGGGCCACGTGTCGGGGCTCCCGAGGCAGGCGGTTGAGGGAGCTCCTCCCGAGGCTGTGCTGTGCTTGATAGTGATGGTGCTGCTGAAGGTTTAAAGAGCCGTTCCTTGAAGACGCCAGGCTCCTGGGGAAACCGCCTGGACGCCCTTTTGGCGATGTCATCAGCCTCCTGACTGGTCGCGCCTGCGTTGCGCAACCCGAATGGCATGCAAGTATAGCAGTACACTCCACACGGGGTCAGGAAGGCTATTTTCTCCACGTCTTCTACCACCATCTTGATCTAGTGATAACCCGAGAAGGCATCAAGGAAGCACAATAGGCCACACTCAGCGGTAGAGTCGACGATCTGGTCGATGCGAGGGAGCGGGAATGGATCCTGCGGGCAGGCCTTGTTGAGGTTGGTGAAGTCGACGCACATGCACTCCTTTCCTCCCTTTTCCGGCACAACAACAGGGTTGGCCAGCCAATCAGGGTAGCGGACCTCGCGAATGATGCCCGCTGCCTCTAATTTGCGGGTTTCTTGGACGATGAAGGCCTGCTTCTCAGTGGACTGTCGCCTTGCCTTCTGCTTCACGGGGCGCACGTTGGGGCACACATTGAGATGATGCTCAATCACATCTCTTGGGACCGCTGCCAACTGATCAGGCTCCCACGCAAACACCTCCTTGTTTGTGCGCAGGAACTTCACCAAGGCCTCCTCCTGCTCAGGGTCAAGGTTGGCGCCTATGGTGAAGGTGGCGCCAGTGGATCCATCCTCGTTGACCGGTACCTGCTTGGTCTCCGCCTTGTCTTCGGTGAATAGCTGCTTCTTCTTAGGCGGCGCAGCCCCCTTGGGCTCGAGGGCATCTGCGCCGGCGGGCTGCGCCACCGCCGCCATCTTGAAAGCAAGCTTGAGCACCTCCAGCGCATCCCTCGTGTCTCCGGGCACTGTAAGGACGCCGCTGCTCCCGGGCATCTTCATGAGGTTGTACGCCGGGTGAGTCGCTGCCATGAACCGGGCCAAGGCTGGGTAGCTGAGGATGGCGTTGTATGGGAGGCTGATGGGGGCGATGTCAAAGTCGATCAGCTCTGTGCGGAAGTTGTCGTGGGTGCCGAAGGTCACTGGGAGGTGGATCTGTCCCCGGGAGCCGGTGGAACCGCCCCCGACAGCCGAGAAGGGCCTGCTGGGTTGAAGTCGTCCCAGCGGCACGTGGAGGAGGTCGAAGGCCTCCACCGAGAGCACGTTGAGGCTGGCGCCACCGTCGATGAGGGTCCTGGTGGCGACCACTTGGCAGATGGTGGGGGTGCATAGCATCGGGAGTGCGCTCGAACAGGCGGTGTTGGAGGGGTGATCATCCGAGCTGAAGGTCAAATCGGCCTTGGGTGCCGCCCAGCCCAGTGGGGTTTCACAGCGTTTGAGGACGGCGCCGATCTGGCGGATGAACGGCTTGACGTGGTGGCTCGAAGGTGGTGCCTGTGATCCGCCCAAGATGGCTGCAACGACTGGGGGTGCCGGCGCAGCATGATCGGCGAGGAAGAGGTTGCGTAACTCCTCACAGGAGGCCACAGAAGCCGCTGGCAGGTGGAGCAGCAACATGCACGGGACGCCGGTGAGGGCCATGGGCAGCCAGTTTGCCATGACCTTGTCGTCGCCTCCGGCCTTGACGACGGCTTCTTCGTATGCCAGCAGGAAGGCCAGCGGGTCGGCCGCCCCGTCGTAGCACGGTGGCATGTCCGGCTTGAACTTATTCGGCCACTGCACCTGTTGCAAGGCGGGGGCCAGGGCTCGCAGCCCCCTGGTATCCGCGCCGGTGTCGACAGCCGGAACGGGCGGTGCATTGGACGCCATGAGGGTAGAGCGCGGCGCTGATGGGGAACGGGTCGACGGAAGGGAGAGCTCCGGCGTACCATTACCTGGCGCGCCAAATGTCGGATGTTGGGATCCGGCAGACCCTTAAGGTTCAAACTTTGGGGTGCGCACGAAGATCTCTCCCCTACCGACCTACGTCCAATCGCCTCATGAGATCTAAGCTAAAGACGATGAACAACACAAGGGACACAAGATTTATACTGGTTCGGGCCACCGTTGTGGTGTAATACCCTACTCCAGTGTGTGGTGTGGTGGATTGCCTCAGTGGCTGATGATGAACAATACAGGGGAAGAATAGCCTCGCGAGAGGTGTTCTTGAGCTGGTGCGATGAACTACTTGGATGAGTTCGATCGCCTCTCTCTCTCTGGCTAGGGTTCTATCTCATGCCCTCTACGGTGGTGGCTAGCTCTATTTATAGAGGCCCTGGTCCTCTTCCCAAATATTGGCGGGAAGAGGCGCCAACAGCGGCCATTTCAAGGGAACATCAAGTACAAGTTATCTTGACTAAAGTTGGTCTTGTTGCCAAAAAAAGCGGGCGATAGCGCCGTCTTGGGCTGCACGGTGACCTCCATCCTGCCGTTCCGCTGGTCTTGATCTCGTTGCACTGAAATGACAACATTTTCCTGATGCCTCAGTACTCCACGTCTGAGCTTGCCCCCTTTGCACCAAAGAGGAAACAAGGACACTGCGCAGGATGGCGCCCGCCTGGCGCCAGCCTGGTCTTGATCGTCATGGCTTGCATCACGAGCACCTCGCGAGGTACCATACCTTGATCTCTCCGCCTCCTCGCGAGCCTGCCTGGCGAGGCCGTTCCTGAGGAAGTCTGGTGTCATCCGCCCCGCGAGGCTTGGCCCCTCGCGAGGGTCTTGAGTCTTGTGCTGATGAAGATGGGCCGTACCGAGCCACCACTTGAGCCACGCCGCAGGCCGCAGGCAGGCAAGTCTAGGGACCCCCGTTCCCAGGACGCCGACACACTTAGGTCTCATGTTTACTCATATCAATCGCATAATTAACTAGCTAGCAATAATAATAAATCTCGGATGACAACACTTTCTCAAAATAATCATAATATGATATAACAAGATGGTATCTCGCTAGCCCTTTCAGAGACCGCAGAACATAAATGCAGAGCACCTTTGAAAATCAAGGACTGACTAATTAAACATTGTAATTCATGGTAAAAGAGATCCAATCATAGTCATACCCAATGTAAATTAATAGTAATGCATGCAAATGACAGCGGTGCTCTCCAGCTAGTGCTTTTTAATAAGAGGGTGATGACTCAACAAAAATGTAAATAGATAGGCCCTTCGTAGAGGGAAGCAGGGACTTGTAGAGGTGCCAGAGCTCGATTTTGAAATCGAGATAAATAATATTTTGAGCGGCATACTTTCATTGTCAACATAAAAACCGAGAGATCAACGGTGGAGCTACATTGTGAGCAGACGGGGCCATGGCCCCCCCAGCCCAAACAATTTTCATACTACTATACGTACTACTGGCCCCTGCAGACAGTTCGGCGGCTTAGACTTGTTAGAGTTAACCACGATGTGCTATTCCAGTCCGACACGGTTTGGAATCAATCACCAAATAGATTAGGTGTAGCTAGACTTGGACTAGTATTAATAAACAATGTAATCTACCCCTTGTAATTGTAACCCAGATCAAAGCAGTAAAAAAATCTCAGGAACGACACGCTCCTGTTGCTATAACCCATCGAGTCTTCTATGTTGCGTGCGCGTGTCTTGGTTGCGTCGTATACGAGCGCCCGACGGCGGAATACATCAAGCAGCTAGCCAGGCTAGCTACCTTTGTTTGTCTGTTCACCAAGATCAATCAACTTGCTTGGACAGCTAGTTTGTACGTGGATGCGTGTGTATCTCGGCCAACGGTCGACTAATCGTGTTGTACAAGTACGTCGGAAATTACTCAACGTACGGGGTCCGTGCCAACAAGACTTTGTGTCGGTGTACTAGAGTAGGGGTACCCTAGTATCCCGAACTCGTGCACGGGCAGTTGCAGCACCCCGCGGCAAGGCTTGCCTAGTGATCGCCAAGGTCCTCCATGGTTCCTTTGGAGCCACTCAAGAACAAAGTATTTAAGCCAAGGAGACATGGCCCGGCAAGAGGAGCTTGCCGGAAGGCCACTCAAGGCACGCTTGAAGACAAGACCCGGCAAGAGGAGCTTGCCGGAAGGCTCGATGGCGACAAGCTTCGGGCGCAACAAGGATTCAGCAGCGGCAAGGCACTTGCGCGGCGAACTTCTCTTCATCTCGCTCCAGCTCACCCCTGGCGATGTCGCCATGGGACCATTCGGCGTGCGTGTCAAGAAGGCTGTGCAGCCGGCGGAGAGCAGCGATGGCGGCGCTAATGAGAGTGCCATCGTGGCAAGCGGTGGCGCCCGACGATCCCTTCTGCCTTGTTTAGGTGACATGGATGGGCATTTAGTGCTTTTGTCCCTTGCCGTCAGAGTTAGGTAGAATACACTGTACAAAGTAGCTGTACTAACCGCAAGTCATTTTTCCCATTTTGCCCTTGTCTATGTTGCCACCTGTTGGTGACCCCTTGAGCCTATAAAAGGAGGCCCATGCGCAACGTAGAAGGGGTTCGGCTGGTTCGGTTCGACTCATTGAAACCAGAGACACTCACGCTAGGTTTTGTAGCTCTGTGCTCCCTAGCAAGAACATAATACAATCGGACAAGCAGCATAGGAGTATTCTCTCTCGGGAGCTCGAAGCTGGGTAAACTGCTCGTGTGTTTCGCCTCGATCTGCTCTTCGTGCAATCTCCGCCCCCACCGAACGAAAGGGACTCGGTCCGCCGTCCCATAGGTATTAAGTGAGCTACGATCAACTTCCCGACATCTTTGGCGCGCCCGGGTAGGGCGTCGAGGCTGTGTGAACCTGATCTGGCGTTCACACGAGCAACTTCTTCATCAACATGCCACCTTAGAAGAAGGCTTCGGCGGCAGCGGAGCCGTCCACGTCGATCCCGCCACCACCGGAGAAAATGGATGGCGGGGTAGACACTGGCGGAAGAAACGGGCGTCGGCGAGGGAGCTCATGGCGCTGCCAAGTCAAGGACAAGGCGCGCGAGACCTCGGCATCCCAGACACGCATCGCGCCCATCTCGGGAGCAGCGGGACCGACAGCGTCATGGTATTCATAGTACCATCGCTTTCGTTGGATCAAGACCGAGTGGAGGATCGCGAAGCCCTCAAGACCAGCGTGCACTTGACATCTTGCACGAGCGCGAAATACGATCGCTGGGCGAGATGCAGCTCCTTCTAACTTAGTTAGAAGTCGAGATATCCGCTCCTCGCACCGTCGCCATTGCCACCCACCACTCCGGTGGAAGCCTTGGCGAGCTCAAGCGCTTCTAGACTACCCTCCAACAGCCGACAAAGGTCGACGAGTGGAGGCCACCATCGAGTCTCGCCGGCTTTGCCAATGGCGATACTCCACGGCAACCAACTGCATCCTTGCGGCGAGGCGACAAAGGCACGAGCGGTGGCGGCGAAACCTGTGGGGTGCAACCACCATGCACTCTCCATCCGAAGGCCAAGATCACCAACTCGGCGGATCCACCTCGACAGCGACTCCACCCGTCGCCGGATCCACGAGCTCGCCGTGATCAGCGCCAAGTTCTTCAAACGGCAACAAGAAGAGCGCTTCGAACTTCGCAGCGAGCAGCGAAGAAAGCGGCGTCAATCCGACCAGCGCTGCTGGCCCTCTGTCGATATGCATGCGCCCGAAGAACCAGCGACTTGCCGTCTGTGATAGGTTGCCCTGCGTTCACTCGTGAGCTGCGGCAAGTCGATGGCCCAGCAAGAAAATTTTCAAGCGGGCGTGCGAGAGAAATACGATGGCGGGGCGCATCCGTCGGAGTTCCTCGGCATCTACACCATCGCGGTGCAAGCTGCGGGGGCGAGGCGACAAGATCTCGCCAACTACTTCCCGCCGGTACTCAAGCCCAATGTCAGATCTTGGCTCATGCACTTGCCGGACAGCTCCATATCTTCTTGGGCAGATCTATGCCATCAGTTTGTCGGCGCCTTCACAGGCGGCCACAAGCCTCATGGCCAAGAAAGCGACCTTCATCTGCTCGCCCAGAAGGAAGGAGAGTCCCTGCGCAAGTTCATCCAGAGATTCAGCCGTGTGCACTACAACATCCCAGATGTCCACCCTGCCGCGGTGATCGCTAGCGTTTCATCAAAAGCGGAACCGCAGGATGAGGAGGAGATGGCGATGTGCAAAGTCAAGGACGTCGATGAGCTGTATGCCCTGGCCGACAAGTGTGCGATGCTAAGGAAGGAGGAGACTCGGGAGAGAATCTGAAGTAGGATCGATAGTGAGGAGACCGCCCGGCAAAGAAGAGCCGCGACGGAACAACAGAAAGAAGAAAGGCAAAGAGGTGCTAGTTGTCGAGCAGTCCGCAGCGGTGGTGCCGCCAAGAAAGCCAAAGTTGGTGGCTCACGGCAAGGAGGTTCTCTTGGCACCGACCGCCAAGCTATGGCGACCGCCGACAAGGGACATCTCCAACAAACAATCTTGCAAGATTCACCGCACCAAGGGCCATGACCTCGAGCTGCAAGAAGGTCGAGCAGCTTGTTGAACAGCGAAGGCTGAGTCTGAGCGGCGTGACAAGGAGAAGGCCTAGGAAGGTCTTTGGGGAGTTAGCAAGCGACCCGGCGGGGAGGGACGCCAACAAGGCCAAGCAGCGGCAAGGAGACAGACCTCCCGGCCGCGACATGGATGAAGGCGACAACGATGATGAAGATATGGAAGATGATGAAACCGATGAGCAGGAGTTTGAGAAAGCAGAGAGGTCCTTTGCGTTGCGGCGGTGCTTCTCGCATACTTCACACCGCCAACTCAAGCGGTGGATGCGGGAAGTTAATGCAGCAGAACCATCCATAGAGTCACGCAAGCCTCGAAGTGGTCCAAGACGCCTATCATCTTTGATATTGAGGACCACCCGATCGCATAACTGCGGTCGGTGCTGCCGATGTTGGTCTCACCAACTATCCGCAACCTCAAAGTCACCAAGATGCTAGTTTGGCGGGGCGGCTTAAACTTGATTTCCTCCGCGGTGCTCGAAGCTTGGATCCACGACGGCGAGCTCAAGAGGCGGCACTTTCCAAGGAATCAACCCGGGAAGGAGCAAGCCGAAGGGGAAAATCACGTTGCCGGTAACATTTGGCAGCGAGCTAAACTTCAAGACTGAGAGGGTCACGTTCGACGTTGCTGATTTTCCATTACCTTGCAATGGGATACTCGGCCGTCCAGCGCTTGCCAAGTTCATGGCAGCCTCTCATTATGCATACAACTTGCTCAAGATGCCAAGCCCGATAAGTGTCATTTCTGTCCATGGCAACAAGAAGGATGCTCTTATCTGCGCCGACAAGATTTACTGGGAGGCAGCAGCTGCAACAGATCGCAAATCACTTGCCGCTGAAGCTCCCGGGGGGAAGAAGAAGACCAAGTCCGGCAAGAGCTCTGATGCCCACTCCGGCAAGCGCACCTCTTCGGAGTGCTGCGCTACCGTCGAGGACGCACCATCGAGCTCCACCGGCAAGTGCAAGAAGACGATGGCAGCTCCACCGAAGACCAAGAAGGTGCCCGCCAAGGAGGACGGCACTGGTGGTACCTTCACCATTAGTGCCACTCTCGACCCTAAATAGGAAGGCGCGCTCGTTGCTTTCCTGCGGGCGAATGTCGATGTGTTTCCATGGCAACCGTCTGACATCGCCGGTGTTCCCAGGAAAGTAATTGAGCACCACTTAGCTGTCTGTCCTCATGCGCGGCCCGTTAAGCACAAAGTCAGGAAGCAGGCAGTGGAGCGCCAAGAATTCATTGCAGAAGAGATCAAGAAATTGGAAGCAGCAGGCCTTGTCAGAGGAGTGCTCCATCCTACGTGGTTGGCCAATCCTGTAGTTGTACGCAAGGCAAATGGGAAATGGAGACTTTGTATCGACTTCACAGATGTTAATAAAGCTTGTCCCAAAGACCCATTTCCCTTGCCACGCATCGACCAGATTGTTGACTCCACGGCTGGATGTGATTTGCTTTCATTTCTTGATGCATACTCAGGATATCATCAGATCTTCATGGCAGAAGAGGATGAAGAGAAAACCGCATTCATCACCCCATGTGGCACATCTTTGCTTTGTACGGATGCCTTTTGGGTTAAAGAATGCTGGTTCAACGTTTGCGAGAGTAGTCCATGACGCTTTTGAGCCGCAAATGCACAGAAATGTAGAAGCTTACATGGATGACATAGTGGTCAAGAGCAAGGACAAAGCAACTCTGGTTCAAGATTTAGATGGGACCTTTGCAAATCTGCGCAAGATCAACCTCAAGCTCAACCCCCGAGAAGTGCGTGTTCGGAGTCCCTTCCGGCAAGCTTCTTGGGTTCTTCGTGTCTCGGCGGGAATTGAGGTCAATCCCGACAAGATCAAGGCCATTGAGCAGATTGAAGCACCAAAGCGCGTCAAGGATGTACGAAGACTTGCGGTTGCGTGGCTGCTCTCGGCAGGTTTATCTCTAGATCTGCTGAGCAGCGCCCGCCATTTTCAAGATTTTGAAAAAGGCAGGTCCAATGAAATGGACTCCCGAAGCGGAGGCTGCGCTGCAGGACTTAAAGAGGTACCTGTCCTCCACTCCAATACTTGTCGCACCTAGGCCACAAGAGAAGTTGCTGCTATATATAGCGGCAACCAATCAAGTGGTTAGTGTTGCGTTAGTAGTGGAAAGGGAGGCAGACGATGAGCCGGCAACCAAGGCAGATGCATCCAGCGACAAGCAGGGGGCTTCACCGACAAGCTCTGGTCCCGACAAGGACGGATCTGCGCAGGCTTGCGAGAAGATGCAGAAAAGGATGGTGCAGCGCCCAGTTTACTTTGTCAGTTCCCTTCTGCAGGGGGCTAGGTCAAGGTACTCTGGTGTGCAGAAATTGCTTTTCGGCCTCCTCATGGCCTCGAGAAAGCTGCGCCATTACTTCCAAGCACATGAAATCACAGTCGTCACTCGCTTTCCCCTGAAGAGGATATTGCAAAATCCAGAAGCAACAGGCAGGATTGTTGAGTGGCCTTTGGGAACTGTCAAGCTTTGGCCTCAAGTTTGAAAGCACTTCAACTATCCAAAGCGAGCGTTGGCAGAGTTCATAGCAGAATGGGCGTAACACAAGATGAAGAAATTCGAGAGATGAGCATTCCCGTCAAGGAAGCAAGCAAAGAGTGGCTGATGTATTTCGATGGTGCCTTCTCGCTGCAAGGCGCCAGTGCGGGCATACTACTTGTCGCGCCCACCGGAGAGCACCTCAAGTACATAGTCCAAATGCACTTTCCCAAGGAGCAAGCGACAAACAATACTGCAGAGTATGAAGGTTTGCTTGCCAGTCTCAGGATTGCCGTAGACCTTGGGATCAAGAAACTCATTGTCCGGGGTGACTCACAGTTTGTCGCCCGCCAAGTGAACAAAGATTATCAGAGTCCGTTGATGGAAGCTTATGTTAATGAAGTGAGAAAGCTAGAAGAGCACTTTGACGGCCTACAAATGGAACATGTTCCAAGAGCTCAGAATGATACTGCTGATGGCTGTCAAAGTCGCCAGCCTCAAGTTACACTGTGGAACCAGGGATTTTTGTGCTCAAGCTGACTCAACCAAGCATAACGCCATCAACTGGACAGAACAAGAAGAGGAAGTTGATTTCTGGCGACTATTTTCCGGTAGAGCTTCCCGAAGCCGCCGTCGCGAAGGTCCCCAAGATCAACACCAAGAGTGCTAAGGAGCAGTCTGCTCCGACAAGCCCTAGGGTTTGTTTCGTTGAAGCAGACGCTCCCGACAAGTTTTGCTCCGGCAAGCTTGCCGGGGAACATCAAGCTCCGGCCGAGCAGCAGGTTCTTGCCGTCGAAGCGGATGTTCCCGCAGCAGCATATGTGCCTTTAGTCCTTGTTGTCGAGCCACAAGCTCCAGCATGGGCACAGCAGATCGTCCACTTCCTTCAGACAGGAGAACTTCCCGAAGAGCAAGAAGAAGCGGAGAGAGTAGCCCGGCAGTCAAGTATGTACCAGTTTGTCGACAACATGATGTACAGAAGAAGACTCAACGGGGTGAAATTGAAGTGTATTTGCCAGGAAGATGGACAGAAGCTGTTGGCGAGAGATACACGGAGGCATATGTGGTCACCACATTGGCGCAAAACACTTGCGGCAAAGCTTTCCGGCAAGGTTTCTTCGGCCGACAGCCCTCCGGATGCAACTGCACAAGTAACCAAGTGTGAAGCGTGCGGTTCCATTCCAAGCAGATACACCAGCCAGCTCAAGCTCTCCAGGCGATCCCTTTATCACGGCCATTTTCGGTGCGGGGCTCGACATCCTCGGCCCCTTTCCGTGAGCTGTCGGGGCTTTGAGTACTTGTACGTCGCAATCGACAAGTTCACAAAGTGGCCGGAAGTGGAAGCAGTGAGGAAGGTGACAGCACAGTCAGCGGTCAAGTTCTTCAGGTCGATTGTTTGCCGTTTTGGGATCCCTGACAGGATTATCACCGACAACGGCACACAATTCACGAGCCGCACCTTCATGCTGTCGTCCAAGATCTTGGCGCCAAGGTCCGCTTCGCTTCATTGCTCATCCGAGAAGCAACGGTCAAGCGGAGAGAGCAAATGCTGAAGTGCTGCGTGGGCTCAAGACCAGAACTTTCGACAGGCTACACAAGTGCGGAAGAAACTGGATCGATGAGCTGCCGGTGGTTCTTTGGTCGATCAGGACGACGCCAAATCGAGCCACTGGCCAGACACCTTTCGCTCTAGTCTATGGAGCAGAGGCAGTTCTCCCCACGGAACTCGTATATGGGTCGCCTCGAGTACTCGCTTATGATGAGCTTGAGCAAGAGCAGCTGCGACAAGATGGCGCTGCTCCTTGAGGAGGACCGTCTTGAGCTCTTTGTCACGAGCTGCTCGTTACCAGCAAGCTTTGCGCCGCTACCATAGCCGCAAAGTTAACGCCCGAAGTCTCGAGGAAGGCGACCTTGTTCTTGGTAGCGTTCAGTCCGCCAAGAATTCCAACAAGTTGACGCCGAAGTGGGAAGGCCCTTATCGGGTGAAACGAGTCACTAGGCCCGGCGCTGTCCGCCTTGAGACCGAAGATGGCATTCCGGTGAGCAACTCCTGGAACATCGAGCATCTTCGTAAGTTTTACCCGTAGGGCGCGGTTGTCGGAACCTGTTTCGGCAACCACCTTTTGTACAAGTCTTTCCGATGTTGCATGTAATCCTTTGTACAAAGCCGGGCGCAGACCCCGTGCATAAGTAAAGCTCATGTGTTGTGCACAGCTTGTCAACTACATGCTTTCATAATCATTTTTGCATGTGTTGTCTAACATTTTGTGCAGCATCCACACCCGGTAAGCAATAACGAGCCACAAGACTCCATAACTTTATTTTCTCTACTTTCTCTTTCTCAAAGAAGGAAGGTTCCTCCGCCCACAAGTTAGCGGGGGAGGAGAAGATAATGGTGTGGGCCATAGCGTCGCTCGAGGAAGTGTCGCCTTACGGGGAAGCAAACAACGGAAAAGCTAAGTTGCCAAAGTTTGAGCAATCAGTTTTTAAATTTTTAAGTTATCTTCCTCGAACGATAGTACTTTGTATGGAAAACTTGTGCGCAAAGGAACCAACTCGTAGCTGGTCGCTCCCTTTACTTTGTTTCGAGTCCGCTCAACAATTTAAGTGAGCTGCAACCAGTTGCGACAAGGTTGCTTGTCGAGGCGGCACCGCCGGCGAGGCTCTGACGTTCCGCACTCGGCGCTTCATGGCAAAAGGTGCCACCGACAAGTTCCCTAAAACCGTAGGGCACAAACATACAAAGGAAGAAATCAAGTAAAGGAAATAACATTGCGATCATTGCCTAAGATAGAGTTATATTACAAAAATAGCTTGTCGCAGATCTAATAAATTGTTCTCCTAAACATGATCAGCAGCGACAAGGGAAAGATAAAATTGGCGGCCTAGTCTCGCGGGTCGCCATCAACCAACTTGATCTTGCCCACCTTGTCCACAATGGGTGCGACAAGGGCTTTGGCGCCTCCACATCGGCATCTGGCGGCAAGGATCTCGAGGGCGCCGTTGAGGTTGAGGCCTGGATTGCGGAAGGCCACCTTCATCAACACCTTCTGGAGAGCTCCTGCGCAGATCTGGCGCGATTCCTCGGCCAGCTGCTTCGGGATCTCTTCCCGGAGTCGCTGGAGAGCCGTCACCACGCCCTTGAGGAACAGGCTGAGCTTGGCGCTGGGTTGGAGGCGCTCGTCGGAGGAGTACCCAAGATCCACCATCCCCAGCTCCATCAGCTCCTTGTCGATGGCGGCGGCAGTATCCACAAGACCCTCCGTCCAGTGCATCATGTTCTCTCTGAAGGTGTCCTGGGCGGTCGTGGCACTCATCAGCAGCTCCTCATTGGTCTTGATCGTCTCCAGCAGGGCCACCTCCCGCTCCTTGGCGCCGTCCAGCGTCTGCATCAGGGTGGTCAGCTTCAGCTCAAGATCCGCCTTGGAGTCCTTGGCGGCATCGAGCTCTTTGATCCTTTTAGCGAGACGGCCCTGCAACTCGCCAAGAGTGTAGGCGTCCTTCTCGCTTCGTGCTTCAGCGCTGCAAGCTCCTCGCCGCTCTTACGGAGGTGGCCTCCAGCTCGTCACCTTCGTCTCCGACTCTTTCTTGGCGGCCTCGGCAGCTCAGCAGCATCTTTTGCTTCCTTGAGGGCTCCGCCAATTGATTGCTCGCGTGCGGCAAGCTCTTCCTCATAGCTGTCAAGATTGATCTTCCGCTGCGCCAACTCACCCTCTTGCGCGGATAGCTTCTCGGCAGCAAGCCGTTGCTGCTCCTCGACCTCAGCCTTCTCAAGGATGAAGGCTGTGCGCTCTTCAGCGAGTCGCTCCGCTCTTACCTTTCACGTTCGGAGGGCTTCTTGGTTGGCGCCCGGAGCTCTTGCAGCGCTTCTCCATGTCTGCTCCCGCCCTCGCGACAAGTGCTTCCCGGGACTCCAACTTGGCTTGTCGGGCGCGGTAGAGCGCGACAGCAGCTGCTCCTCCTCAGACCCGCCGCTGCTGCTGTCTGGCGCATCCACCAGCGTCAACCCAGCGGAGGCGAGCAGCTCTCCGTCGAAGGTCTCCCCTTCGACCGGCGCCCTGGAGCTCGACGCCCAGGGGAGTTTGATGAAGACGCCATCGCCGGCCTTCAGATAGGCGCCGGGCTGGGGCTCCTCGGAGCCTGGCGCTGCACCGGTGGCGGAGGGATCGGCGGTAGGCGTAGCGCCCGGCGCTCCTGCGGCCTCAGGGTCGTCAGTACGATCGCCAGACCCCTCGCCAGCCTTTGCGGCGGCAGCCTTGGCGGCCTCCTCGCCGGCGGACCCATCGGCGCCAGCCTCTTCCTCCATGGTGGTGACGTCGTCAGTGTTGCCACGCGTGTCCTCCTCGCCGGCGACCTCAGTCTCCATCGGCTCTGCGGCAGATGGATCTGACGATCAGAAAAGAAAGAACAGTCAAGCAAATGTTCGAAAAAAAGAACAGAAGAAAAGGAACCCAAGGGAAATTTTCAGGCAAGAGAGTTACCTGCAATGGGATCTGTGGCCGCGGTCTCCACCACCGGAGGATCGCCGGCGCTGCCCCTTGTCGGAGAAGCTTCCCTTGTCGGAGAAGCCTCCCTTGCCGGAGAACGCTCCCTTGCCGGGGAATTCTCCCTTGGCGGCGTAGTTGAAGCAGATGGTATTTCGGGAGCGGCTCCCGGGCTCTCCTGATGAGACTGCTCTGCTCCTACACAAATCAACAAGTCAGATATCAGCGAAGAAGGAGCACCCATGCACTCCTAACCGTAAGAAATAAACCATATACTTCTGTGCTGGGGCTGTCTTTGGGGCTGCTTTGAGGAAGGGTTGCCGGGTCCGGCAAGGGGTCTCGACACCGCCTCCTGTTGCTGGGGATCATCTTGATGACAACCACCGGGTCTTAGCTCTCTTCGGCGCTCTCTGGACCAGTGTCACGAAAAGGAAAGAGTTCAGAATGAAGCAAATCAGATACAAGACAAAGCAACCAAATTGAAGAAATACAAGCACAGCATAGAAGCTTACTCTTCTTCTTCTTCCTCGTCCGGAGCTGAGCGGAGAGATCAAATTCGGCTCGCCTCCGGTGAGAAGGGGCGAGAGGTAGGTTCCCTTGACCGCTTGGCGGGGTGGCGGCGGTGGCACGAGAAGATCCCGCCTGTTGTTCTTGCTGCGGTGTGGGGTGCTCCGTGGCAGTGCTTGCTTGCTTGCTTGATGGAGCGCGCGTCATGGCGCTGCGGCTGTTAGCCCGTCTGCCGCCCGTCACTTCCCGGCCTTGCGGAGGCGCCTTCTTGGTGGAGCTGCGGGCTCGCTTCGCGACAAGCTACTTGAAGGTGTGGAGGAGGCGCCTCGGCGGACTCGCTCGGCTCAACCGGGCTCGGCCTGCTCCTCCTCGCCGGCAAGCTCCTCTCGTCGGCAAGGCTTGCCGCCTCGGCTACCTCTGCCTCCTCCACAGTGAACCAGTCGCCCGGCAGCAGGAGCTGCTGCCGCCTCCTCCCGGCTGGTGGCGTCGCTGCATCTCGGCGTCGGTGGTGTCGCGGGTGAGCCACTTCTGCTCGTCGGCGCGGATCGGCACTTCTTCCAAGCTATCGAAGAACTGCCGCACGACGTCGTCCGCAGGCTCTTGCCAGGTTGGAACGATCCCATGCGAATAGCACAAGGGCATCATGGCGCGGATGCGGTCGAGCGAAGAATTGTTGCACAATGGGACGACCCCCCTCGGCAACATAAACCACTCGGGGTGATCGGGGTCGTGCTTGAACAGCTCGAAGCGGTCGTCCAACTCCAAGACGGTGAAATTCAGTTGAGGCCCGGGCGCAACCTCATGATATCCGCCGGGTTTTGGAACTCCCAAGCAGGTCTCCTCCTCTCCTGCAAGGGAGGCGATGTGGCGAAGGAAATCGCGCCAATCGCGCCTACAGTGAGTCCGCAAGCAAGCTGAGGCGCAAGATCCGGTGTATGCGCCCGATGCGGCTATATCTCCCACGTGTCGAGGCACGACTTAGAGGCATAACCGCATTGAAAGCAATGTCGCAAGTGAGGTAATCTTCACACAACCCATGTAATAAATAGGGAAAGAGATACATAGTTGGCTTACGATGCCACTTCACACAATACATAAATAAACATCCATCATTGAGTACACTCAAGGTCCGACTACGGAACCAAAATAAAAGAAGATACCCCAAATGCTACAGATCCCGAATCGTCCCAACTGGACACCACTACTGATCATCTGGAAAAGACACATAGTAACGACCACGTTCCTCGTCGAACTCCCACTTGAGCTCGGTTGAGTCACCTGCACTGGCATCGTCGGCACCTGCAACTGTTTTGGTAGAATCTGTGAGTCACGGGGACTCAGCAATCTCACACCCGCGAGATCAAGACTATTTAAGCTTATAGGAAGGACAGAGTAGTAAAGTGGAGCTGCAGCAAGCGACTAGCATATATGGTGGCTACATCGCAAAAGAGAGCGAGAAGAGAAGCAAAGCACGGGCGTGAATCTAATAGCGATCAAGAAGTGATCCTGAACTACTTACGTCAGACATAACTCCAACACCGTGTTCACTTCCCGGACTCCGCCGAGAAGAGACCATCACGGTTACACACGCGGTTGATGTGTATTTTAAATTGAGGTCAACCGGGTTTTGTACAACGGACATTAACAAATTCCCATCTGCCTCATAACCGCGGCACGGCTTTGAAAGATATTACCTGCGAGGGTGTCCCAACTTAGCCCATTATAAGCTCTCACGGTCAGCGAAGGATATTCCTTCTACCGGGAAGACCGATCAAGCTCGGAATCCCGGACTACAAGACATTTCGACAGCAATAAAACAAGACCAGCAAAGCCACCCGATTGTGCCGACAAATCCCGATAGGAGCTGCACATATCTCGTTCTCGGGGCACACGGATAGGTCAGACCTATGAGTAAAACCAGCCCTCGAGTTGCCCGTGGTGGCCCGCAGATCTACCGGTTCGGGCCAGCACACTCGGAGCACCTTTGCTCGGGGTTAAAATAAAGATGACCCTCGGGCTCGCAAAAACCGGGGAAAAAGGCTTAGGTGGCAAATGGTAAAACCAATGTTGGGCCTTGCTGGACGAGTCTTATTCAAAGCGAACTGTCAAGGGGTCCCATAAATCACCCAACCGTGTAAGGAGCGCAAAATCAAGGAACATAACACGGTATGGCGGAAACTAGGGTGGCAAGAGTGGAACAAAACACTAGGCATAAGGCCGAGCCTTCCACCCTTTACCAAGTATATAGATGCATTGATTATAGCAGATATATATTGTGATATCCCCAACAAGTAAACATGTTCCAATGAGGAACAACATCTCCATGTTCCAACAAGGAACAAACTTCAGCTTCACCTGCAACTAGCAACGCTATAAGAGGGGCTGAGCAAAGCGGTAACGTAGCCAATCAACGGTTTGCTAGGAAAAGGATCGTTAGGGGCTGACATGACAACATGGGTGGCATGATATAGCAAGTGGTAGGCATCGCAGCATAGGCATAGCAAAAGATTGAGCAACTAGCATAGCAAAGATAGAAGTGATTTCGAGGGTATGGTCATCTTGCCTGCAATGTTCTCAGAGTTGTCGAAAGCTTGATCCTCGTAAGCGTTCTCAACAGGTTCCTCGTACACGTACTCGTCTCCCGGCTCTACCCAAAGCAACAACACAAACAAAGGAACCACAATAAATCAAGGTGCAATGCACAATCAACATGATGCAAAACATGACATGATATGCGGGATGTGATATGCAATGCGTACAATGCGCTCCGGAAGGTAAATGATGAACCAGGCATCAACTTGGCAAACCAAGTATGCCACTGGAAAGATGAGATGATTTCGGTTGAAATCGATATAAAGATCACCGGAATCGGATGCACGGTTTGGAAATGACAAGCAAAACAAGAATGGCACAAATCTGCCATTAACAGCATGATGCCACTTAGCAAGCAACAAATAATTAAGCTACTGCACCCAAACGTACCAACAAAGTATATGGCAGTGATCTACACAAGATGCTCGACAAAATATGAGCACTGAGCTACGGCTAGTTCACATCATAACAGGTTCAAACAAGCATGGCAAAAGTGCACAAAATATCAGGCTGGACATGGCAAAAACAGCATCAGGTTGCAATGTTCAGAGCAACAAAACTACATGCTACAGGAACTTAAAATAGCAAAACATGGCATGGCATGAATCTACTCAAAGCATATAACAAAAGTCCCTTACTGACCATAAGCCAAAAAGGATCAGAAAATATAGTAACACCCATGTCAATATTGAAAGTTTCGTTAACAGATTCAGCAACATGGCATGTCCAAAACTGATAACAAGTAGGCATGTTTACAAGCTCAATGCACTCACTACAGAGCCTTAAATGATAAACTAAGCATTCATACATCAAGAAGACATGGCATAGAAGACATACATGGCAAGAACAATAACATAGCATAAATGGATCAACCACAACAACCTAGGCAAAATTGAATAACATGTAAACAATCTGCCAGGAAACATTTGATAGCAAAAGTAGAGCTCGATTGACTCAAGATATGGCACTCCATAATTGCAAACAAAGGCATGGATGGATAGAGCAAGACATGCTTAACAAAATATCCTTACTGAAGTATCTCAAAATATGCATGGATCTCTCGGTATCATCAAGTTAACATGGCATCAAAATCAGCTAAAACAGGGCGGAAATCAGCAACATCAGGACACCTACTTTGCATACTTGTTCTAGTCACCACATAGATCACAAAAATACATGGCATACACCCCTGGAAAGATGGCATGGCATTTTACAAAACACATGTAGGACTCAAATTCATAGGGTGCACACATCAATCATGGCAAAAATAACAAAAGTGCAAGTTCTGTTAAGAAACAGAAACTAACATCACATAGCACTTTTCCAACAGCATTTCGGGCATCAAGATGAGCTCAAATGAAACTGATGCAATGAGATGAAATGATCTACTCTTTGAGACGAACATTTTGACATATTATACGCGCAAAATGGATCTACAGATGCAAAGATATACCACTTTGAAAATGCAACAAAATTCATTGGAAGAAAAGACTTAGAGAAAAATGGAGGGGGAGAGAGGTCAACGGGCGGCTCATGAACCGAGGCGGATCGGGCCGGCCGGATCGGTCGAGGGCGGCGGCGGCTCGGCTCGCGGAGGAGGCGGCCGGCAGGCCGGGGTCGGGGATGGGCGCAGCCGGCAGCCGGCAGGGAGGCAGCGAGGGAGGCCGGGCAGAGGCTGAGAGGCGGCGGCAGCGGGGCGGTGCGGCTGGCGGGCGCGGGCGAGGCGAGGCGGCATGGGGCCAATGGGCGGCGGCGCAGTGAGGCCTGAGGAGGAGGCTGGCGGGCGGGACATGGCTGGCGGGGCAGAGGCAGGCTCATGATGGGCAGCGAGGCCGGGCCCATGGCAGGGGGATTCGGCGGGCGGCGGCGGACGACGTCAGTATGGCGGACACGTCCTGGTGGTGGCGAAGGGCGATTTTAGGGTTTCGGGAAGGATGATCCGGATTTGGAGGGGGGTTTGCTTAAATAGGCATAGAGGAGCTAGGAGAGTCCAAATGAGGTGTAGTTTTCGCCACACGATCGTGATCGAATGGCGGAGAGCATGGAAGTGACTTAGATGGGTTATTGGGCTGTTTTGGAGGGTGTTGGGCTGCAACTTAAAAGAGGCCTTTGCGAGTCGCGGTTAACCGTTGGAGTACCAAACGAGCTCAAATGACCGAAACTTGACCGGTGGTACGGGTGGTATACCAAGGCCACTAGACAAACCTCGGTCCATTTCGAGAAGGTTTAGTACCTTTACGGAAAAAGCGTAAAAAGGGCTGCGGGGAGATAGGAGTGCGGATTGCAAAAGCGGACAACGGGAAAAATGCTCGGAATCATGAGGCGAACACGAAGCAAATCGATGCACATGATGACATGATATAAAATGCATGACATGGACAAAATGCAAAATGAAGAAAAACCCAACCACGGAGGGAATATCATATCACAATGCCGAAAATGGCAAGAGTTGGAGTTACAATTATGGAAAGTTACTTCCGGGGTGTTACAACACTCCACCACTACAAGAGGATCTCGTCCCGAGATCTAGGACTGAAAGAACTCCGGATATTCGGAACGGAGGTGATCCTCGCGCTCCCAGGTAGCTTCTCGGTCGGAATGGTGTGACCACTTCACTTTCAGGAATTTGATTGACTTGTTGCGAGTCTTGCGCTCGGTTTCTTCAAGAATAGCAGCGGGTGCTCATGATAGAGAGATCTTCTTGAAGGTCAATCTCTTGAAGTTGATAGTGTGTTCAGGAGTCTTGAAGCACTTGCGAAGCTGTGACACGTGAAACACATCGCACGTTTGCAAAGTTGGATGGAAGCTCAAGTTGATAGGCGAGATCGCCTCTTTTGCCAATGATCTTGAAAGGACCCACGTATCTAGGGGCAAGCTTCCCTTTGATACGGGCGGCGAGTGCCTTTCATTGAGAGACGCGGAGGTAGACATGGTCTCCGATTTCAAAAGCCACATCACGGTGCTTATCATCATAATAGCTCTTCCGCGCGATTATGGCGTCTTTGAGATTCTCACGAATGACTTGGCACATTTCTTACATACGTGATCAAGTCATTGCCAAGAAGTTGGCGTTCACTGTCTCGGACCAATTGAGAGAGTACGGCACTTTACGCCATAGAGAATTTCGAATGGGGCCTTGCCGAACTCACTTGGAAGCTGTTGTTGTAGGAGAACTTCGGCATATGGAAGACAATCTTCCCACTTCATACCGAAAGAAATGACACAAGCCCGAGCATATCTTCAAGGATTTGATTAACTCGCTCAACTTGGCCACTTGTTTGAGGATGGAAAGCTGTCTTTGAAAGCGAATGTTGGTGCCCATGGCCTTACGAAAAGAATCCCAGAACTTGGAGGTAAAGATGCTGCCACGGTGCGAAGATATCACTTGTGGAATGCCGTGCAAGGAGACAATCACGGAGGTGTATAGCTCTGCCAACCGAGCTGCTATGATGGATTCTTTGATAGGAAGAAAATGAGCCACTTTAGTAAGCTTGTCAATGACAACGAAGATAGCATCATTTCCACGCTTGGACTTAGGAAACCCAGTCACGAAGTCCATTTCAATATGATCAAACTTCCATTCTGGAATAGCAAGAGGTTGAAGGAGACCAGCTGGTCTTTGGTGTTACCTTTCACTCTTCTGCAGACATCACACTCATTCACAAATTGAGCAATTTCTCGCTTCATTCGAGTCCACCAATATGACTGCTTGAGGTCATGGTACATCTTCGTACTTCGGGATGAATGGATAGAAGCGAATTGTGAGCCTCGTTCATAATGACTTTTCTCAGATCACCCTTAGGAACCACAATCCGGTCCTCAAAGAAAAGAGTATCTTTGTCATCAACTTGGAAGCACTTGTACTTGAAATGCCCTTGTCGATACCACGTTTCACCTTTTTCACCATGGTATCCGAAGTTGAGCCTCACGAATCTGATCTTCCAAAGTAGGAGAGACTATGAGGTTGGCAAGAAAGCCTTGAGGAACAACTTGAAGATTCAGCTTGGAAAGCTTCACGAGATCCGGTGAAAGGGCTTGAGGATTAGGCTGTTGCGAGAAGCTTTCTGCTCAAAGCATCTGCAATGACATTGGCCTTGCCGGAGTATATTCAATACTTGGGTTGTACTCTTGAATCATTTCGACCCATCGAGTCACTGAGGTTGAGGTTGGGCTGAGTGAAGATATACTTGAGACTCTTGTGATCGGTGAAAATGTCCACTTTCCTTCCCAACAAGAGATGTCTCCATGTAATCAATGCATGGACAAGCTGCCGCCAACTCAAGATCGTGAGTGGGGTAGTTCTTTTCGTTGGGCTTCAAGCTGGCGAGAGGTATAAGCCACAACTCTCTTCTCTTGCATTAACACAGCAGAGACCTTGAAGAGAAGCATCACGAGAAAACTTCAAATGGCTTGGATTCATCGGGAGGAGTCAAGGCAGAGCTGTGACGAGTTTCTCTTTGAGGGTATTGAAAGCAACGTCACACTCGGGAGACCGGACATACTTCACATGCTTACGGAGGAGGTTGGAAAGAGGCTTTGCAATCTTGGAGAAGTTCTCAACGAATCTTGACAATAGCTTGCAAGACCAAGAAAATCTGCGGAGCTGCTTGACATTCGAGGAGGTTCCCAATTCACATTGCGGACACCTTCTCGGGATTAACTGATGATGCCCTTGGCGGAGATGATATGACCAAGATAAAGCACTTCATCAAGCCAAAATTCACATTTGGAGAACTTAGCATAGAATTGATACTCTACGAGCTTGTCTAGCACCAATCGCAAATGTTTGGCATGATCCTTCTTATTCTTGGAGAAGACCAAAATATCATCAAGATAGACCAAGGCGAATTCATTGGTGTAGGGATTGAAAATGAAGTTCATCATCCGAGAGAATGTTGGAGGAGCATTGACGAGGCGAAAGACATGACAAGTATATTCATAAGAACCAAAGCTTGTTCGAATCTTTGTCTTGGGAATATCTTGTTCACGAATCTGAATCTGATGATACCCCATCGAAGGTCAAGCTTGGAGAACACTTAGCACCTTTGAGTTGCTCGAAAAGCTCATTGATGTTGGGAAGTGGATACTTGTTCTTGATTGTCTTCTTATTCAATGGATGGTAATCGGCGCAAAGTCGGTCCGTGCCATCCTTCTTACGGACAAAAGAACACCACAACCCCAAGGAGATGAACTCGGTCTGATCAGACCAGACGCTCTTGTTCATCAAGCTGCTTCTTCAATTCCTTCAGCTCATCAGGTCCAAGCTTGTATGGGCGCTTGCAAGCGGGTTGATGCGGGCTCAAGATCGATAACGAACTCAAGCGGCCGATGAGGAGGCATACCGGAAGCTCTTACGGAAAGACATCTTGGTACTCACAAGCGATGGAATCGAGAGATAGCATTCAGTTCGCCCTTCTCATTGAGAGAAAACAACCGAATGGTTTCATCACGAGCGGCATAGATGATCACATCATTAGAAGAGTGAGTCAATTGAATTTCCAGCAGCACAATCAAGTGACCTTTGTCTTGATAAAGCCAGTCCATTCCGAGAATGAGATCAATATCCGAGTCACCGAGAACAACTGGTTTAGACAGAAATCTATAATCGCCCATCTTGATACCGACATTCGGAACCACCAAGCTAGAACTCATATGCTTGCCCGGGGAAACAATTGCTAGAGGTTTAACCAAGAATTCCGAAGTGAAATCATGCTTGGCAAAAAACGATCTCGACATGAAACAATGCGATGCACCAGTATCAAATAAGACTTTTGCAGGAATATCATTAACAAGAAGATTACCCATGATCACATCAGAAGAATCCTCTGCCTGAGCTGCATTCATCATATTGACCTTTGCAAACTTGGGATTATGCTTGACCACTTCATTGCTGGAAGATTTCACAGGAGGAGGAGGCGGAAGGCGCCTCTGGTTGAAGCACTTGTTCGCATAGTGACCTTTCTGCTGACATTTGTTGCAAGTCACCTCAGAGAGCGGACGGTGGTAAGGAGCACTTGACCTTGGAGCTTGAGAATTAGACTTGTTCTGATAGCTTGGGTTGGGTGGGTGGGAAGATCCACGGCCACCTGAGAGCTTATAATGGGCTAAGTTGGGACATCCCTGCAGGGTAATATCTTTCGAAAGCCGTGCCGCGGTTATGAGGCAGATGGGAATTTGTTAATGTCCGGTTGTAGAAAACCCGAAGTTGACCTCAATTTAAAATACACATCAACCGCGTGTGTAACCGTGATGGTCTCTTCTCGGCGGAGTCCGGGAAATGAACACGGTGTTGGAGTTATGTCTGACGTAAGTAGTTCAGGATCACTTCTTGATCGCTATTAGATTCACGTCCGTGCTTTGCTTCTCTTCTCGCTCTCTTTTGCGATGTAGCCACCATATATGCTAGTCGCTTGCTGCAGCTCCACTTTACTACTCTGTCCTTCCTATAAGCTTAAATAGTCTTGATCTCATGGTGTGAGATTGCTGAGTCCCGTGACTCACAGATTCTACAAAACAGTTGCAGTGCCGGCGATGCGGTCAGGTGACTCAACCGAGCTCAAGTGGGAGTTCGACGAGGCGTGGTCGTTACTATGTGTCTTTTCCAGATGATCGGTAGTGGTGTCCAGTTGGGACGATTCGGGATCTGTGTAGCATTTGGGGTATCTTCTTTTATTTTGGTTCCGTAGTCGGACCTTGAGTGTACTCTGAATGATGGATGTTTATTTATGTCTTGTGTGAAGTGGCATTTGTAAGCCAACTATGTATCTCTTTCCCCTATTTATTACATGGGTTGTGTGAAGATTACCTCACTTGCGACATTGCTTTCAATGCGGTTATGCCTCTAAGTCGTGCCTCGACACGTGGGAGATATAGCCGCATCGGGGGCGTTACACCGGGTCACGGCAATCTTCAACCTAGCATCCTCCAGCGCCAAGTTGCTCCAATCGTTGCCGCGCACTATGGGAGTTTGGCGCTGGGCAGTGAAGGGCTGCGGTTCTCCTCTACGATCCAACACCAATCGGCTCTCCACTCCTCCCACTTGCTGCAGAGCTCTCCTTCCAGCTAAGCTTCTTTCTTGCCTATCCTGGAGATCCAAGCAATCCCTCCGGCAAGTGGCTCTCCTCTCTCGACGCGGGGCATGAAGAAGTGGCGGAAAAGGGCTACGTTTGGGTGGACTCCGACAAAGTTTTCGCAGAGGTGTGCGAAAACCGCCATGGTCAGGACAGCATTGGGGGTGAAATCAAGGAGGCGAAACCCGTAGGTGTTCATGATATCACATAAGAACTTCAGAGAAAGGCGGGCAGAGCCCCATAATAGAAGAGCGAAGAAGAAGGGGTACCGCTCGAAGCTAACTCGATCTTGGCGGAGAAGTACCTTCATGCGGATGTGCCCGCGTCTCCGTCGACTAGAAGAGGTAGTAGCTCTCCCTCAGCTCCTTTCGTCGAGCTGGGGGAAGATGGCCCGCTCCTTCGCGGTGTGATGAGCCGCTGTGCCTCGGCCGACTTCACGCCCTTCCCTTGTCGGCTTTGAGCCATGGCGGAGGTGGTGGAGAGACCGGCGGCGTTGATGGCGCTGGTGGCGATGAAGGCGGGCGTTGCTCTCTTCGGACTAGAGAAGAAGGGAGGGGCGGCGGTGGTTTGAGATGGGACAACAAATGGTGAGGTGGGCGACCTGCCCTGTTTCCCCTGTTTATAAGGAGGAGAGGGGGCGTTCCGCTTTCAATTAAAAAACCCCGATCTCTCCCACGGCGCCACGTTAAGTAGCGTGCTGTTCGTGGGGGCGTGGTGGGTCCGGAGCCGATTCACGGTGTGATCTAGGGCAGCGTGCCCGTACACTGTTTTGGGCCTGGCCCAACAACGCCGGCACCGTGTGTGGCCCAGCCGGGGCTCTGTCGGTGTACTAGAGTAGGGTACCCTAGTATCCCGAACTTCGTGCACGGGCGATTCAGCACCCAGCAGCAAGGCTTGCCTAGTGATCGCCAAGGTCCTCCATGGTTCCTTTGGAGCCACTCAAGAACAAAGTATTTAAGCCAAGGAGACATGGCCCGGCAAGAGGAGCTTGCGGGAAGGCCACTCAAGGCACGCAGAAGACAAGACCCGGCAAGAGGAGCTTGCCGGAAGGCTCGATGAGAGACAAGCTTCCGGCGCGACAAGGATTCAGCCAGCGGCAAGGCACTTGCCGCGGCAGCAACCTCTCTTCATCTCCGCTCCAGCTCGCCCCTGGCGTGTCGCCATGGGACCATTCGGCGTGCGTGTCAAGAGGCTGTGCAGCCAGCGGAGAGCAGCGAGCGGCGGCGACAGAGTGCCATCGTGGCAAGCGGTGGCGCCTCGATGGTCCCTTTCTGCCTTTGTTTAGGCGACATGGGCGGGCATTTAGTGCTTTTGTCCCTTGCCGTTAGAGTTAGGTAGAATACACTGTACAAAGTAGCTGTACCAACCGCAAGTCATTTTCCCATTTTGCCCTTGTCTCGTTGCCACTGTTGGTGACCCCTTGAGCCTATAAAAGGAGGCCCATGCTTAGCGTAGAAGGGGTTGGCTGGTTCGGTTCGACTCATTGAAACCAGAGACACTCACGCTAGGTTTTGTAGCTCTGTGCTCCCTAGCAAGAACACAATACAATCGGACAAGCAGCAGAGGGTATTATCTCTCGGAGAGCTCGAAGCTGGGTAAACTGCTCGTGTGTTTCGCCTCGATCTGCTCTTCGTGCAATCTCCGCCCCCCACCGAACCGAAAGGGACTCGGTCCGCCGGTCCCATAGGTGTTCGTGGGCTACGATCAGCTTCCCCGACACTTAGGCTTGTCTTCACGCACAATGCACCAACGAACGAGCCCTCTTCACTCACCAGCTCGGCTACCAGCCGATGACGCTGGAATGGCCAGCCTCGAGGCCTCGACGCCACTCGGACTTTGTTGAGGATACGACGAGGAGGTTAGGAAGAGCTCTGCGTTTGGAACGGTGGCGATGACATTATAAAGTGTTTTTTTGTGTGATAGCGCTACAATTTTCTCTCTCGGTTGGTTAGTGGTTGATTGAATTGGAGGATACACATTATAAATTGTTCTCTCAGTAGCAGTGATTTCTTTGCAATTACTCTAATTGCACTTGCTCACTACATATTTTTTTTGTCTTTTGGCCCCCCAAATATTTTTGTCTAGCTCCACCACTGCGAGAGATCTCGATATCTTCCATGCTACACACATTGTAGGCGGTTCCCAAGCAGAATGGTAATGTTTATACTCCCCCTCCACCAAGAAGCATCAATCCATGGCTCGCCCGAAACAACGGGTGCCTCCAACTAATAATAGTCCCGGGGGAGTTTTGTTTGCAACTATTTTGATTTGATTTGCTTAGAGCATGGGACTGCGCATCCCGGTTACCAGCCATTTTCTCGTGAGTGAGGAGCAGAGTCCACTCCTCTTGAGAATAACCCACCTAGCATGGAAGATACAGACAACCCTAGTTGATACATGAGCTATTCGAGCATACAAAAAAAGAATTTCATTTGAAGGTTTAGAGTTTGGCTCATACAAATTTACTTGGAACGGCAGGTAGATACCGCATATAGGAAGGTATGGTGGACTCATATGGAATAAATTTGGGGTTTATGGAAGTGGATGCACAAGCAATATTCCCGCTTAGTACAAGTGAAGGCTAGAAAAAGACTGGGAAGCGACCAACTAGAGAGCGACAACAGTCATCAACATGCATTAAAATTAATGAACATTGAGTGCAAGCATGAGTAGGATATAATCCGCCATGAACATAAATATCGCGAAAGCTATGTTGATTTGTTTCAACTACATGTATGAACATGTGCCAAGTCAAGCCACTCGAATCGTTCAAAGGAGGATACCACCCTATCATACCACATCACAACCATTTTAATAGCATGTTGGCACGCAAGGTAAACCATTATAAATTCCTAGCTAATTAAGCATGACATAAGCAACTAAAATCTCTAATTGTGATTGCAAACATGTTCATTCATAATAGGATGAATCAGGAACAATGAACTAATCATATTTACAAGAACAAGAGAGGTCGAGTTCATACCAGCTTTTCTCATCTCAATCAGTCCATCATATATCGTCATTATTGCCTTTCACTTGCACGACCGAACGATGTGAAGAATAATAATAGTGCACGTGCATTGGACTAAGCTGGAATCTGCAGGCATCTGACACACGGGAGAAGACAAGATAATGTGGGCTCTTTGTTAAATCAACAATAGTGCATATAAGAGCCACTTCAACATTTACATTGTGGTCTTCTCCTCTCGACCCCAAATAAAATAAAAGAAATAAAACTATTTACATGGGAAAGCTCCCAACAAGCAAAAAGAAGGTAAACTAGCTAAAAGCTACAACTAATTTTTTTTGTTTTTTCTTAAGGTTATTCAAACACACAAGAAGAAAGCAACAAAACAAAATAAACTAGCATGGATATTACAGTGAAAAAGTATGAGCACCGACAACTAGAATGAGTGTGTGAACATGAATGTAATGTCGGTGAGAAATACTTACTCCCCCAAGCTTAGGCTTTTGGCCTAAGTTGGTCTATGCCCATGGATCAAAGTTGTAGTTGGGGTCGTACTGAGAAGGAGCCTCGGGGTGCCATTGGTTGGCAATCTCCTCCAGATACCACTGGTAAACAGACTGACGGTGAGGATCAGGTTGTGGCTCCGGCTCTGGCTATGTAGCTGGTGTGGGGTTCTGGTAGGTATGAAATGCCTCCGGTGGAACAAGATACTTGCCTGAAGATAAGTCAAACAAAGAAGGAGCAGGCAAAGTAATAGTCCCAGCGTGATTTTTATCAAATATCAGTCTGTAGTTAAGAATCTTTTTCTTATTCTTAACAATGAAATCATGTGCTACCATACTCTTATAGTCTAAGAAAACCGGAGGCAGCAACTTCTCTTCTGTCTCATAATGCCTAATAGGTATGTTAAAGTGTGCAGTGAGGCGCGAGGCGAAGATACCTCCCAAGATGGGACCCTTCGTGCGGTTCAGACTTAACCGCTTGGCAACAATAGCACCTAGACTAAAAGTGTTATCACGAAACAAGGTATGGCCCAAAATAACAATATCAGGGGCACTAAGGTTTCCATGGTTTCCACGACCAATTAAACATCTACTAGCAAATATTGCAAAGTAACTCAGAACCGGAAAATGTATGCTAGTAATTCTTGCATCGGAAACTTTCCTCGTATCCCCTACAGCAATAATATCAATAAATACTTCCACATTATTACGATATGGTTCCTCTATGCTGCCCGTAAAGGGTATCTTACAGACCCGGCAGAAATCAAAAAGGGACATCTCATTATGCTCATCATATAAATAAAATTCCACTGAAGGTGGTGATCTCCTAGCATGGAAATGAAAATTTTGCACGAAAATATTAGTGAGCAAGAGATACTATTCGCGCTGTTCGCGGAGGAAGTCGGTGAGGCCCGCATTCTCAGTCAAAGAATAAAAATCATCATGAATCCCGGCTGTTGTTAACAACTCATCACAAGGCCATTCACACGGCCGAACTTCCGTGGTGCGAGGGAGATTATATTTGGGCCTCTTATGCTCTTCACTTTGTTTATCCTTCGAGCTTCGGCTCGAAGAGCCCCTCAAAAATTTCTTCATCAATTTCTGAAAATTTCTGAAATTTTTAGTAACATAAAATAAAAGTGAACCAAACTCAACAAAATTGATAGCAACTACTCCCACAAGTGCCTAGAGACTATATCATGCATTAGAACTACTTGGGACCATATAAATTTGATATGCAAGCTCAAGAACAGGGTCACCTAGGCAGCAAAAATTTGCAATGAATAAAGCACTAGAACAAAAACTAATTGGACCATTGGAGGAGTCACATACCGAAGAACAATCCCCCAAAGTAGTTTTGTGAGTGGAGCTTTGAGCAAGGAGATCGAAATTCGCAGCAAGATGAGCTAGAACTCGTGCTTGAGCTGGCTGGTGATTTTGTTGGGAGGAAGAAGGAGTGTGTGTGGGCTGGAATAAGTGGAGGGAAGCCACCAGGGGCCCATGAGGCACGGGGGCGTGCCCAGGGGGTGGGCGCGCCCTGGACCCTCGTGGCCAGGTGCTGGCTCCCCTTGATGTGTTCTCAGTGCCAAATATTCTCAAATATTTTAGAAAAAACTTATTTCATTTTCAGGGTATTTGGAGAACTTTTATTTTCGGGGTAATTCAGAAAACTGACAGAAAAATACTATTTTTGCTTTATTTAATCTAAAGAACAGAAAGTAAAAGGAGGGTACAGAAGGTTGTGCTTTCTAACTTCATCCATCTCATGCTCATCAAAAGGAATCCACTAACTAGGTTGATCAAGTCTTTTTAACAAACTCATTCTGACTTGCATGAAACCGGAGAATTTTCTAATAGCACTAGGTTACCTCATCGGGGATATGCACATCCCCAGCAATAAGAATATCATATCTCTTCTTGACAGTAGGAAGAGGAAATTCAAAACCTCCAATAGCAATAGTTGAAATTTTTCCAATAGAATTGATATTGTGGACTTGAGGTTGTTTCGTAGGAAAATGTACCGTATGCTCATTATAACGTGAAAAGTGACATTGCCTTTGTTGCAATCAATAACAGCCCCTGCCGTATTCAAAAATGGTCTACCAAGGATAATCGACATACTATCGTCCTCAGGAATATCAAGAATAACAAAGTTCATTAAAATAGTAACGTTTGCAACCACAATAGGCACATCCTCACAAATACCGACATGTATAGCGGTTGATTTGTCGGCCATTTGCAAAGATATTTCAGTAGGTGTCAACTTATTTAAATCAAGTCCACGATATAAAGAGAGAGGCATAACACTAACACCGACTCCAAGATCACATAAGGCAGTTCTAACATAGTTTCTTTTAATGGAGCATGGTATAGTTGGTACTCCTGGATCTCCTAGTTTCTTAGGTATTCCACCCTTAAAAATATAATTAGCAAGCATGGTGGAAATTTCAGCTTCCGGAATTTTTCTTTTATTTGTAACAGTATATTTCATATACTTAGCATAAGGATTCACTAGCACGTATGCCCGTGCATTGCAACGGGAGATAAAATAGTATGCATTTAAAAGGAACATTTAATTTCTGGGTTTTGCCGCGTGTGAAGGAATTAATCCGCTATTTTTTCATTCATTAATCAAGGAATTTTAAGAGTTTTGTTATGTCATCATACGCCGGAGAAGGCCCATGAGTTATTCTATCTACTCTTCTTTTCATTCATTTCAAATGAGGGAATTTTAAAGTATGTAGTTTCTTAATATTGTAGGAAACATAGACAATTTTTTAAATCCTGAACAATTTTTTGAAAATTATGTACACTTCAAAAAACGTGACAAAAATATGAAAGGGAACATCTTGAAAATTGCAAACATTTTCTGAAAACACCAACTTTTTATGAAAACATGAACATTATTTGAATTTGTGAACATTTTTTAAGCGAAACATGAGTTGAAAACATGTTTATCTTTTATACATGAACATTTTTTATTTTGAAAATTTCAGTAATTAATATTTTTAAAATTTGGAGCGTTTTTTGAACTACCGTTTTATTTTTAGAAATCTCGATTTTTTTGAAAATATAAAAAAATATTTAAAAAATGGGCAACTTTTTGCAAGTTCCAAATATTTTTCAAAGTAGCAACAAACTTTTCGAATTCTGAACATTTTCCAAAATTAGTTTTTTAGTTCTGAACGTGATTTGAGAATTTTTAATTTACGAAATAAATTTTAAAAAATAAACTTGGAAGGGAAAAAATAGGGATAGGAAAATAAAAATAGAAGTAAAACACTAAAAAAGAAAATATGGGCCAGCCCATTATTGGTTGTCCTTTGCGAAACACCGACTATTTGTCGCCCTGTGTGGAAAATAGAATTTTCTCAGCTGCGTTTGGAGAAAAATAAGTGGGCTGCCTTTGTTGTGCCACAACGGCGGCCCACGTACGGAAATTCCTTTTCTAGCACACAAAAGCATAAGAATTTAGTACCACCTCGGATAGAAAAAATATTTTCACCGGTGAACGGATGAAAAAATTGATGAAACACAGCTTGCTTTATTAGTAGATATAGATTTTAAGCATATCAGTAAAACGCATACGCAAGAAGATATGTCTAATCATTTAAGCAAAGCGCTCAAAATCCTCATCATCCTTTTTCTTGGATGGTTTGGGAGGAAAAGGCATGGGTTTCTGAACCCATGGTTCTCTTTCTTTACCGTGTTTCCTAGCAACAAAGTCTCTCTTATCATAACGTTGATTCTTTGATTGTGGGTTATCAACATCAACAGCAGGTTCGATCTCTACATCATTATTATTGCTAGGTTGAGCATCAGCATGAACATCATCATTAACATTATCACTAGGTTCATGTTCATCACCTGATTGTGTTTCAGCATCAGAAATAGAAATATCATTGGGATTCTCAGGTGTGTCAACAGCAGGTTCACTCGAAGCATGCAAAGTCCTATCATTTTTCTTTTTCTTCCTTTTAGAAGGACTAGGTGTATCAACATTAGTTCTTTGAGCATCTTGCTCAATTCTCTTTGGGTGGCCCTCAGGATACAAAGGTTCCTGAGTCATTTTACCTCCTCTAATTGTAACTCTAACAGCAAAGTTATTTTTCTTATAATTTAATTCATTGACAAAATCATTTTGAGCCTTAAGAACTTGTTCTACTTGAGTGGTAACCATAGAAGCATGTTTACTAATGAGTTTAAGTTCACCTTTAACACTAGCCATATAATCACTCAAGTGTTCAATCATATAAGCAGTACGTTTCAATTGTCTACCAACATAAGCATTGAAGTTTTCTTGTTTAACAATAAAATTATCAAACTCATCTAAAGCATTGGCTAGCAGACTTGGAACAAGGAATATCACTTTCATCAAATCTATAGAGAGAATTTACCTTCACTACCTGTGTCGGGTTATCAAGACCATGTATTTCTTCAACAGGCGGCAAATTAAGACAATGTATTTCTTCAATAGGAGGTAAATTCTTAACATCTTCAGCTTTAACACCCTTTTCTTTCATAGATTTCTTTGCCTCTTGCATATCTTCAGGACTGAGAAATAGAATACCCCTTTTCTTCGGAGTTGGCTTAGGAGTTAGTTCAGGAAGTGTCCAATTATGTTCATTAGTCAACATATTATTCAATAGCAATTCAGCTCGATCGACTTTTCTTTCCCTGAAAACACAACCAGCACAACTATCCAGTTGGTCTCTAGAAGCATAGGTTAGTCCATTATAAAATAAATCAAGTATTTAATTTTTCTTGAGAGGATGATCAGGCAAAGAATTAAGTAACTGGAGAAGCCTCCCCCAAGCTTGTGGGAGACTCTCTTCTTCAATTTGCACAAAATTATATATTTCCCTTAAAGTAGCTTGTTTCTTATGAGTGAGGAAATATTTAGCAGAGAAGTAATAAATCATATCATGGGGATTACGCACACAACAAAGATCAAGAGAATTAAACCATATCTTAGCATCACCCTTTAATGAGAACGTAAATAATTTAAGGATATAGTAGTAGCGAGTTTTCTCATCATTAGTGTCGGTGTACTAGAGTAGGGGTACCCTAGTATCCCGAACTCGTGCACGGGCGATTCTGGCAGACCTCGCGAGGCTTGCCTAGTGACCGCTAAGGTCCTCCATGGTTCCTTGAACCATTCAAGAACAAAGTATTTAAGCCAAGAAGACAAGGCCCGGCAAGAGGAGCTTGCCGGAAGGCCACTCAAGGCACGCAGAAGACAAGACCCGGCAAGAAGAGCTTATGGAAGGCTCGATGGCGACAAGCTTCGGCGCGACAAGGATTTAGCCGCTGCAAGGCGCTTGCAGCGCAGCAACTCTCTTCATCTCGCTCTAACTCATCCACCAGCGTGTCGCCATGAGACCATTCCATGCTTGGCGTGTCGAGAGGTCTGTGCAGCCAGCGGAGAGCAGCGATAAGCGGGCCGACAAGATGGCCATCGTGGCAAATGGTGGCGCATCTGACGGTCCCTGTTGCACTGTTTAGGCGACAGGGACGGGCATTTAATGCTTTTGTCCCTTGCCGTCAGAGTTAGGTAGAGTACACTGTACAAAGTAGTTGTACCAACCGCAACTCATTTTCCCATTTTGCCCTTGTCTACATTGCCACCTGTTGGTGATCCCTTGAGCCTATAAAAGGAGACCCATGCGCAACGTAGAGGAGGTTCGACTCATTCGAGACTAGAGACACTCAAGCTAGGTTTTGTAGCTCTCATTGCTCCCTAGCAAGAACACAAGATAATCAGACAAGCAGCAGTAGGAGTATTATCTCTCCGGAGAGCTCCGAAGCTGGGTAAACTACTCGTGTGCATCGCCTTGATCTGCTCTTGTGCAATCTCCGCCCCCCACCGAACCAAAAGGGACTCGGTCCGCCGGTCCCATAGGTGTTCGTGGGTCACGATCAGCTTCCCCGACATCTTTGGCGCGCCAGGTAGGGGGCGTCGAAGTTGTGTGGACCTGATCCGGCGTTCACACGAGCAGCATCGTCATCATCTTCATCGACATGCCACCGAAGAAGAAGGCTTCGGCGGCAGCGGAGCCGTCCACGTCGATCCCGCCACCACCGGAGCAAACGGATGGCGGGGTAGACGCTTAGCGGAAAAACGAAGCGACGACGAGGGCGCTCATGACGCTGCCAAGTCCAAGGACAAGGCCGCGCAGACCTCGGCGTCCGTACACGTACCGCGCCCATCTCAGGATGCGCGGGACCGACAACGTCATGGTATTCATAATACCATACGCTCGTTGGATCAAGACCGAGCTGGAGGATCGCGAAGCCCTCAAGACCAGCGTGCACGCCAGCATGCTGGCACGAGCGGGGTACGATCGCCTGGACGGGATGCTGCTCCTTCTAACTTAGTTAGAAGTCCGAGCATATCCCGCTCCTCGCACCGTACGCCATTTCCACCCACCACTCCAGCAGAAGCCTTGGCAAGAGCTCAACTGCTTCTAGACTACCCTCCAACGGCCGACAAGGTCGACGAATCGAGGGCCACCATCCGAGTCTCATCGGCTTTGCCAACGGCGATACTCCGTGACAACCAATCGCATCCTTGCCACGGCGAGAGCGACAAAACACGAGTCGGTGGCGGCGAAACCTATGGGGTGCAACCACCATGCACTCTCCATCCGAAGGCCAAGATCACCAGCTCGGCGGATCCACCTCGGCAGCGACTCCACGCGTCGCCGGATCCATGAGCTCGCCGTGATTAGCGCCAAGTTCTCCAAACGGCAACAAGAAGACGCTTCGAACTTGCATCGAAGCGCCAAGAGAAGCGGCGTCAATCCGATCAGCGCTGGGCCCTCTGTCGATATGCATGCGCCCGGAGAACCAGCGACTTGCCGTCGTGATAGGTTGCCCTGCGTTCACTCGTGAGCTACGGCAAGTCCGGTGGCCCAAAGCAAGAAGAATTTCAAGCAGGACGTGCGGAGAAATGCGATGGAAGGACACATCCGTCGGAGTTCCTCAAGCATCTACACCATCGCGGTGCAGGCTGCGGGGGCGAGACGACAAGATCCTCGCCAACTACTTCCCGGGTATCTCAAGCCCAATGTCGATCTTGGCTCATGCACTTGTCGGACGGATCCATATCCTCTTGGGCAGATCTATGCCATCAGTTTGTCGGCGCCTTCACGGGCGGCCACAAGCCTCATGGCCAAGAGAGCGACCTTCATCTACTCGCCCAGAAGGAAGGAGAGTCCCTGCGCAAGTTCATCCAGAGATTCAGCCGTGTGCACTACAACATCCCAGATGTCCACCCTGCCGCGGTGATCGCGCGTTTCATCGAACGTGAGGAACCGCAGGATGAGGGAGGAGATGGCGATGTGCAAAGTCAAGGGCGTCGATGAGCTGTATGCCTTGGCCGACAAGTGTGCACGTGCTGAGGAAGGAAGAAGACTCCCAGGAGAGAATGCAGAAGCAGGATCTGATAGTGAGGAGACCGCCCCGGCAAAGAAGAGTCGGCGACGGAACAACAGAAAGAAGAAGGGCAAAGAGGTGCTAGTTGTCGAGCAGTCCGGCAACGGTGGTGCCACCAAGAAAGCCAAAGATGGTGGCTCCGGCAAGGAGGTTGCCGCTGGCACCGACCGCCAAGCTGTGGCGGCCGCCGACAAGCAGGACAGCTCCAACAAACAGTACTGCAAGATTCACCGCACCAAGGGCCATGACCTCCAGAGCTGCAAGAAGGTTGAGCAGCTTGTTGAACAGCAGAAGGCTGAGTACGAGCGGCGCGACAAGGAGAAGGCCCAGGAAGGTGCTGGGGGAGTTAGCAAGAAGCGACCCGGACGGGGAGGGACTTACGCAAGGCCAAGCAGCGGCAAGGAGACGAACCTCCCGCCGCCGAGACAAGGATGAAGACGAGCGATGACGATGAAGATATGGAAGATGATGAGACCGATGAGCAGGAGTTTCAGAAAGCAACAGAGGTCCTCTGCGTTGACGGCGGTGCTTCTCGCATACTTCACACCGCCAACTCAAGCAATGGATGCGGAAGTTAATGCAGCGGAACCATCCGTAGAGTCACACAAACCTCTGAAGTGGTCCAGCACGCCTATCATCTTTGAAATTGAGGACCACCCTGATCGCATAACTGCGGTCGGGTGCTTGCCGATGTTGGTCTCACCAACTATCCGCAACCTCAAGGTCACCAAGATGCTAGTTTGGCGGGGCGGCTTAAACCTGATCTCCTCCGCAGTGCTCGAAGCTTCAAATCCTCGACAGCGAGCTCGAAGAGACGGCACATTCAAGGAATCAATCCGGAAGGAGCAAGCGAAGGGAAGATCACGTTGTTGGTAACATTTGGCGTGAGCTAAACTTCAGGACTCGAGAGGGTCACGTTCGGCGTTGCTGATTTTCCATTGCCTTATAATGGGATACTTGGCCGTCCAGCACTCGCCAAGTTCATGGCAGCCTCTCATCATGCATACAACTTGCTCAAGATGCCAGGCCCGATAAGTGTCATTTCTGTTCATGGCGACAAGAAAGATGCTCTTATCTGTGCCGACAAGATTTACCGGGAGGCAACAGCTACGACAGATAGCAAATCACTTGCCGCTGAAGCTCCCGGAGGGAAGAAGAAGACCAAGTCCGGCAAGAGCTCTGATGCCCACTCCGGCAAACGCACCTCTTCGGAGTGCTGCGCTACCGTCGAGGACGCACCATCGAGCTCCACCGGCAAGTGCAAGAGGACGATGGCAGCTCCACCGAAGACCAAGAGGGTGCCCGCCAAGGAGGACGACACTGGTGGTACCTTCACCATCAGCGCCACTCTTGACCCTAAATAGGAAGGCGCGCTCGTTGCTTTCCTGTGGGCGAATGTCGACGTGTTTGCATGGCAACCGTCTGACATCCCCGGTGTTCCCAAGAAAGTAATTGAGCACCACCTAGCTGTCTGTCCTCATGCGCGGCCCGTCAAGCAGAAAGTCAGGAAGCAGGCAGTGGAGCGCCAAGAATTTATTACAGAAGAGATCAAGAAATTGGAAGCAGCAAGCCTTGTCAGAGGAGTACTCCATCCTACGTGGTTGGCCAATCCTGTAGTTGTACGCAAGGCAAATGGGAAATGGAGACTCTGTATCGACTTCACAAATGCTAATAAAGCTTGTCCCAAAGACCCATTTCCCTTGCCGCGCATCGACCAGATTGTTGACTCCCCGGCTGGATGTGATTTGCTTTCATTTCTTGATGCATACTCAGGATATCATCAGATCTTCATGGCAGAAAAGGATGAAGAGAAAACCGCATTCATCACCCCATGTGGCACATACTGTTTTATACGGATGCCCTTTGGGCTAAAGAATGCTGGTTCAACGTTCGCAAGAGTAGTCCATGACGCTTTTGAGCCCCAAATGCACAGAAATGTAGAAGCCTACATGCATGACATAGTGGTCAAAAGCAAGGACAGGGCAACTCTGGTTCAAGATTTAGATGAGACCTTTGCAAATCTGCGCAAGATCAACCTCAAGCTCAACCCTGAGAAGTGCGTGTTTGGAGTTCCTTCCGGCAAGCTTCTCGGGTTCTTCGTGTCTCAGCGGGGAATTGAAGCCAATCCCGACAAGATCAAGGCCATTGAGCAGATTGAAGCACCAAAGCGCGTCAAGGATGTACGAAGACTTGCCGGTTGCGTGGCTGCTCTCAGCAGGTTTATCTCTAGGTGCTGTTGAGCGCCTGCCATTTTCAAGATTTTGAAAAGGCAGGTCAATGAAATGGACTCCCGAAGCGAAGGCTGTGCTGCAGGACTTAAAGAGGTACCTGTCCTCCACTCCAATACTTTTCGCACCTAGGCCACAAGAGAAGTTGCTGCTATACATAGCGGCAACCAATCAAGTGGTTAGTGCTGCGTTAGTAGCGGAAAGGGAGGCAGACGATGAGCCGGCAACCAAGGCAGATGCATCCAGCGACAAGCAGGGGGCTTCACCGACAAGCTCTGGTCCCGACAAGGACGGATATGCGCAGGATTGCGATAAGATGCAGAAAAGGATGGTGCAGCGCCCAGTGTACTTTGTCAGTTCCCTTCTCTGGGGCTAGGTCAAGGTACTACGGTGTGCGAAATTACTTTTCAGCCTCCTCATGGCCTCGAAAGCTGCGCCATTACTTCCAAGCACATGAGATAACAATCATCACTCGCTTTCCCTCAAGAGGATATTGCAAAATCCGAAGCAACAGGAAGGATTGTTGAGTGGGCCTTTGGAACTGTCAAGCTTTGGCCTCAAGTTTGAAAGCACTTCAACTATCCAAAGCGAGCGTTGGCAGAGTTCATAGCAGAATGGATGCCAACGCAAGATGAAGAAATTCGAGATGAGCATCCCGGTCAAGGAAGCAAGTAAAGAGTGGCTGATGTACTTTGATGGTGCCTTCTCGCTGCAAAGGCGCCGGTCTTGGTGTGCTGCTCGTCGCACCCATCGGAGAGAACCTCAAATACATAGTCCAAATGCACTTTCCCAAGGAGCATGCGACAAACAATACAAGCAGAGTATGAAGGTTTGCTTGCGGTCTCGTAATCGCGGTAGACCAGGGATCAAGAAGTTCATTGTCGGGGTGACTCGCAGCTTGTCATCCGCCAAGTAAACAAAGATTATCGAGTCCGTTGATGGAAGCCTACGTTGATGAGGTGAGAAAGCTAGAAGAGCACTTTGACGGCCTACAAATGGAACATGTTCCAAGAGCTCGAGAATGATATTGCCGATGGCTTTGTCAAGCGCGCCGACTCAAGTTACAATGGAACCAGGGATTTTTGTGCTCAAGCTGACTCGACCGATCGTAACACCATCAAGCTGGACAGAACAAGAAGAGGAAGTTGATTTCGGTGACTACTTCCGGCCGAGCTACCGAAGCCGCCGCCAAGGTCCCTGGATCAACACCAAAAATCTTGAGGAGATGCTGCTCCGACAAGCCCTAGGGTTTGTTTCGTTGAAGCAGACGCTCCCGACAAGTTTTGCTCCGGCAAGCTTGTCGGGGAACATCAAGCTCCGGCTGAGCCGCAGGTTCTTGTCGTAGAAGCGGATGTTCCCGCAGCAGCAGATGTGCCTTTAGTCCTTGTTGTCGAGCCGCAAGCTCCAGCATGGGCACAGCAGATCGTCCATTTCCTTTAGACAGGAGAACTTCCCGAAGAGCAAGAAGAAGCGGAGAGAGTAGCCCGGCAGTCAAGTATGTATCGGTTTGTCGACAACACGCGCTATGCAGAAGAAGACTCAACGGTGTGAAATTGAAGTGTATTCACGGGAAGATGGACCGAAGCTGTTGGCGAGAGATACATGGAGGCATATGTGGTCACCACATTGGCGCAAGAGCACTTGCGGCAAAGCTTTACGGCAAGGTTTCTTCGGCCGACAGCCCTCCAGGATGCAATCGCACAAGTAACCAAGTGTGAAGCGCAAGTTCCATTCCAAGCAGATACACCAGCCAGCTCAAGCTCTCGGGCGATCCCTTTATCCTGGCCATTTTCGTGCGGGGCTCGACATCCTCGGCCCCTTTCCCGAGCTATCGGGGTTTGAGTACTTATGCGTTGCAATCGACAAGTTCACAAATTGGCGGAAGTGGAAGCGATGAGGAAGGTGACAACACATCAAGCGATCAAGTTCTTCAGTCAATTGTTTGCCGCTTTGGGATTCCTAACAGGATCATCACCGACAATGGCACACAATTCACGAGCCGCCCTTCATGCAATACATCCAAGATCCTGGCGCCAAGGTCGCTTCGCTACATTGCTCATCCGAGAAGCAACGGTCAAGCGGAGAGGGCAAATGCTGAAGTGCTGCGAGGGCTCAAGACCAGAACTTTCGACAGGCTGCACAAGTGCGGAAGAAACTGGATTGAGGAGCTGCTGGTGGTTCTTTGGTCGATCAGGACGACGCCAAATCGAGCCACTGGCCAGACACCTTTTGCTCTAGTCTATGGAGCAGAGGCAGTTCTCCCCAGGGAACTCGTATACGGGTCATCTCGAGTACTCGCTTATGATGAGCTTGAGCAAGAGCAGCTGCGACAAGATGACGCGCTGCTCCTTGAGGAGGACCGTCTTCAGGCCGCTGTACGAGCTGCTCGTTACCAGCAAGCTTTGCGCCGCTACCATAGCCGCAAAGTTAGTGCCAGAAGTTTCGAGGAAGGCGATCTTGTTCTTCGGCGAGTTCAGTCCGCCAAGAATTCCAACAAGTTGACACCGGAGTGGAAGGCCCTTATCGGGTGAAACGAGTCACTAGGCCTAGTGCTGTCCGCCTTGAGACCGAAGATGGCGTTCCGGTGAGCAACTCCTGGAACATTGAACATCTTCGTAAGTTTTACCCATAGGGCGCGGTTGCCGGAACCGGTTCCGGCGACCACCTTTTGTACAAGTCTTGCCCATGTTGCATGTAATCCTTTGTACAAAGCCAAGGCGAGACCCGTGGATCGATAAAGCTCATGTGTTGCAAGAACTTGTCAATTTCATGCTTTAATAATCAGTTTGCATGTGTTATCTGACATTTTGTGCAGCATCCACACCCGGTAAGCAATAACGAGCCACAAGGCTCCATAACTTTATTTTCTCTTCTTTCTTCTCAAAGAAAGGAAGGTTCCCTCGCGCACAAGTTAACCAGGGGGGAAGGAGAAGATAATGGTGTGGGCCGCCAAGCGTCACTCGGGGAAGTTTCGCCTTACCGGGAAGCAAACGATAGAAAAGCTAAGTTGCCAAAGTCTGAGCAATCAATTTTTAAATTTTTAAGTTATGTTCCTCGAACGATAGTACTTTGTATGGAAAACCTGTGCCCGGAGGAACCAACTCGTAGCTAGTTTGCGCCCTTACTTTGTTTCGAGTCCGCTCAACAACTTAAGTGAGCTGCAACCAGTTGCGACAAGGTTGCTTGTCGGAGGCGGCACCGCCAAAGAAGCTTGCCGACGTTCGCACTCTCTTCATGACAAAGGTGCAGCACCGACAAGTTCCCTAAAAGCATAGGGCACAAACATACAAAGGAAGGAATCAAGTAAAGGAAATAACATTGCAATCATTGCCTAAGATAGAGTTATATTACAAAAGTAGCTTGTCGCATATCTAATGAATTGTCCTCCTAAACATGATCAGCAGCGACAAGGGAAAGATAAAATTGGCGGCCTAGTCTACGCGGTCGCCATCAACCCGCTTGATCTTGCCCACCTTGTCCACAATGGGTGCGACAAGGGCTTTGAGCGCCTCCACATCGGCATCTGGCGGCAAGGATCTGAGGACGCCATTGAGGTTGAGGCCTGGATTGCGGAAGGCCACCTTCATCAACACCTTCTGGAGGGCTCCTGCGCAGATCTGGCGCGATTCCTCGGCCAGCTGCTTCGGGATCTCTTCCCGGAGCCGCTGGAGAGCCGTCACCACGCCCTTGAGGAACAGGCTGAGCTTGGCGCTGGGTTGGGCGCCGTCGGAGGAGTACCCAAGGTCCACCATCCCAGCTCCATCGGCTCCTTGTCGATGGCGGCGGCGGTATCCACAAGACCCTCCGTCCAGTGCATCACGTTCTCTCTGAAGGTGTTCTAGGCGGTCGTGGCACTCGTCAGCAGCTCCTCGTTGGTCTTGATCGTCTCCAACAGGGCCACCTCCCGCTCCTTGGCGCCATCCAGCGTCTCCATCAGGGTGGTTAGCTTCAGCTCAAGATCTGCCTTGGAGTCCTTGGCGGCATCGAGCTCTTTGATCCTCTCGGTGAGGCGGCCTGCAACTCGCCAAGAGTGTAGGCGTCCTTCTCGGCTTCGTGCTTCATTGGCGAGCTCTTCGCCGCTCTTCTGCAGACCGGCCTCCAGCTGCGTCACTTTTGTCTCCAACTCCTTCTTGGCGGCCTCGGTAGCTGCGGCAGCGTCCTTTGCTTCATTGAGAGTCGACAAGTGATTCTTTGGCGCAGCATGCAAGCTCTTCCTCATAGCTGTCAAGGTTGATCTTCCGCTCGCCATTTCGCCTTCTTCGCAGAATAGCTTCGCCGCAAGTCGTTGCTGCTCCTCGACCTCAGCCTTCTCAAGGATGAAGGCTGTGCGCTCTTCAATGAGTCGCCCCGCTCTTCCGCCACGCCCGGAGAGCTTCTTGGTTGGCGCACGGAGCTCTTCTGCGCTTCTCCATGTCTGCTCCGCCCTCGCGACAAGTGCTTCCGGGACTCCAACTTGGCTTGTCGGGCGGTAGAGCGACAACAGCTTCTTCAGCAGCTGCTCCTCCTCGGACTCACCGCTGCTGCTGCTGCTTGGCGCGTCAACCAGCGACAGCCCAGCGAGGCGAGCAGCTCTTCGTCAAAGGTCTCCCCTCGACCGGCACCTGGAGCTTAGCGCCTGGGAGCTTGATGAAAACGCCGTCGCGGCCTTGAGATAAGCGCCGGGCTGGGGCTCTTGAACTGACGCTGCATCGGTGGCGGGGGGATCGGCGGTCGGTGTAGCGCCTGGCGCTCCTGCGGCCTCAGGGTCGTCAGTACGATCGCCAGACCCCTCGCTAGCCTTTGCGGCGGCTGCCTTGGCGGCCTCTTCGCCGGCGGACCCATCGGCGCCAGCCTCTTCCTCCATGGCGGCGATGTCGTCAGTGTCGCCGCGCGCGTCCTCCTCGCCGGCGACCTCGGTCTCCATCGGCTCTCCGCGATGGATCTCGGCGATCGAAAAAGAAAGAACGATCAAGCAAATGTTCAAAAGAAAATGAAGAAAAAAGAACCCAAGGGAAATTTTCAAGCAAGAAGATTACTGCGATGGGATCGGCAGCCATGGTCTCGACCACCAAGGATCGCTGGTGATGTCCCTTGGTGGAGAAGTCCCCTGTCGGAGACCGCTCCCTTGCGGAGAATTCTCCCTTGGCGGCGTAGTTGAAGCGAAGGAATTTCAGGGGCGGCTTCCGGGCACTCTGATGAGGCTGCTCTGCTCCTACACAAATCAACAAGTCGGATATTAGCAAAGAGGAGCACCCATGTACGCCTAACCGTAAGAAGTAAACAATATACTTCTGCTGGGGGCTGTCTTTGGGGCTGCTTTGAGGAAGGGTTGCGGGTCCGACAATGGGGTCTCGAGCGCGTCTCCTGTTGCCGCGGGGGGATCGTCTTTGATGACAACCACCGGGGTCTTGGCTCTCTTCGACGCTCTCTGAGCCAGCGTCCTGAAAAAGGAAAGAGTTCAGAATGAAGCAAATCAGATACAAGACAAAGCAACCAAATTGAAGAAATACAAGCACAGCATAGAGACTTACTCTTCTTCTTCTTCCTCGTCGGAGCTGAGCGCGGAGAGATAAAATTCCGGCTCGCCTCCGGTGCGAAGAAGCGGAGGTGTGGGCTCTCTTGACCGCTTGGCGGGGGTGGCAGCGGTGGCCTGAGAGGATCCCGCCTCAGTTGTTGCAGCAGTGTGGGGCGCTCCCGTGGCAGCAGTGTGGAGCGCGTCGCACGACGCTGCGGCTATTGGCCCGTCTGCCGCCCCGTCACTTCCCCGGCCTTGCGGAGACGCCTTCTTGGTGGGGCTGCGGGCTCCGCTCGCGGCAAGCTACTTGAAGGTGTGGAGGAGGCGCCCTCGGCGGACTTGCTCGGCTCAACTTCGGGCTCGGCCTGCTCCTCCTCGCCGGCAAGCTCCTCTCGATCGGCAAGGCTTGCCGCCTCTGCTGCCTCTGCCTCCTCCACGGTGAACCCGAATTCGCCAGCGGCAGCAGCTGCTGCCGCCTCCTCCAGCCTGGTGGCAATGCGCTGCATCTCGGCGTCGGTGGTGTCATGGGTGAGCCACTTACGCTCGTCGGGCGGATCGGCACTTCTTCAAGCTATCGAAGAACTGCTGCAGACGTCGTCGCATGAGCTCTTGCCAGGTTGGAGCGATCCCATGTGAATCGCACAAGGGCATCATGGCGCGGATGCGGTCGAGCAAAGAATTGTTGCACAAAGGAACGACTCCCCTTGGCAACATGAACCATTCGGGGTGATCAAGGTCATGCTTGAACAACTCCAGAAGCATTGCGTCCAACTCCAAGACGGTGAAATTCCAGTTGAGGCCCGGGCGCAACCTCATGATATCCGTCGGGTTTTGGAACTCCCAAGCAGGTCTCCTCCTCTCCTGCAAGGGAGCGATGCAGCGGCGAAGGAAATCTGCACCAACTGCGCCTATAGTGAGTCCGGCAAACCTGAGGCGCAGGATCCGGGTCACGGCAATCTTCAACCTAGCATCTTCCGGCGCCAAGTTGCTCCAATCGTTGCCGCGCACTATTGGAGTTTGGCGCTGGGCAGTGAAGGGCTGCGGGTTCTCCTCAACGATCCAACACCAATCGGCTCTCCACTCCTCCCACTTGTTGCGGAGCTCTCCTTCCAGATAGGATTCTTTCTTGCTGATCCTGGAGATCCAAGCAATCCCTCCGGCAAGTGGCTCTCCTCTCTCGACGCGGGGCATGAAGAAGTGGCGTTAAAGGGCTACGTTTGGGTGGACTCCGACAAAGTTTTCGCAGAGGTGCGAAACCGCCATGGTCGAGACAGCGTTGGGGGTGAAATCAAGGAGGCGAAACCCGTAGGTGTTCATGATATCGCAGAAGAACTTCGAGAGAAGGTCGGGCGAGCCCGCAAGAAGAAAGCGCGAAGAAGGGTATCGCTCGAAGCTGACTCTGATGCGGCGGCGGAGAGTACCTTCGTGCGCGGATGCGCCCGCGTCTCCGTCGACCAGAAGAGGTAGTAGCCCTCCCTCAGCTCCTTTGCGTCGAGCTGGGGAGGGAAGAGGGCCCGCTCCTTTCGTAGCGCCGCGAGCCGTTGCGCCTCGGCCGACTTCACGCCCTTCCCCTTGTCGGCTTTCGGAGCCATAGCGGAGGTGGTGGAGGAGACCGACGGCGTTGATGGCGCTGGTGGCGATGGGGGGCGGAGCGTTGCTCTCTCCAGACTAGAGAAGAAGGGGGGAGCGGCGGCGGTTTTCAAGATGGGACAGCAAATGGCGAGGTGGGCGACCTGCCCCTGTTTCCCCTGTTTATAAGGAGGGAGAGGGGGCGGACGTTCCGCTTTTCCAATTAAAGAAAGCCCCCCACGATCTCTCCCCACGACGCCACGTTCGACGCGTGCTGTTCGTGGGGGACGTGGTGGGTCCGGAGCGAAGTTCTGGCGTGATCTAGGCAGCGTGCCCGTGCAGACTGTTTTGGGCTGGCCCAACAGCGCTCGGCACTGTGTGTGTGGCCTAGGCCGAAGGCTCTGTCGGTGTACTAGAGTAGGGGTACCCTAGTATCCCGAACTCGTGCACGGGCAGTTGCAGCACCCCGCGGCGAGGCTTGCCTAGTGACCGCCAAGGTCCTCCATGGTTCCTTCGGAGCAATTCAAGAACAAAGTATTTAAGCCAAGAAGACAAGGCCCCGGCAAGAGGAGCTTGCCGGGAAGGCCACTCAAGGCACGCAGAAGACAAGACCCTGGCAAGAGGAGCTTGCCGGGAAGGCTCGGTGAGTGACAAGATTCCGGGCGCGACAAGGATTTAGCCGCGGCAAGGCGCTTGCCGCAGCAGGCAACCTCTCTTCATCTCCGCTCCAACTCATCCACCAACGTGTCGCCATGATACCATTCCATGCGCGCGTGTCGAGAGGCTGTGCAGCCAGCGGAGAGCAGCGATAAGCGGTGCTGACAAGATGGCCATCGTGGCAAACGGTGGCGCACCTGACGGTCCCTGTTGCACTGTTTAGGCGACAGGGACGGGCATTTAATGCTTTTGTCCCTTGCCGTCAGAGTTAGGTAGGTACACTGTACAAAGTAGTTGTACCAACCGCAACTCATTTTCCCATTTTGCCCTTGTCTACGTTGCCACCTGTTGGTGATCCCTTGAGCCTATAAAAGGAGACCCATGCGCAATGTAGAGGAGGTTCGACTCATTCGAGACTAGAGACACTCAAGCTAGGTTTTGTAGCTCTCATTGCTCCCTAGCAAGAACACAAGATAATCAGACAAGCAGCAGTAGGGTATTATCTCTCGGAGAGCTCAAGCTGGGTAAACTGCTCATGTGCATCGCCTCGATCTGCTCTTCGTGCAATCTCCGCCCCCCACCGAACCAAAAGGGACTCGGTCCGCCGGTCCCATAGGTGTTCGTGGGTCACGATCAGCTTCCCCGACAATTAGTGAACAGGGTGGCTATATCATTTAATTTAGTAAGATGTGCCACAACAGTTTCAGATTCATATCCATAGAAAGGATTAGATTCAACCAAAGTAATCATCTCAGTATCAACACAGAAATCATAATCCTTATCAGTAACAAAGACATGTGAAGTAGTAAAAGCAGGGTCATATTTCATTCTAGCATTCAAAGATTTTTCTTTAAGCTTAGCTAATGATTTCTTAAGATCACTCTTATCGTTGCAAGCAAGAAAGTCTCTAGCAGTTTCTTCATCCATAACATAACCCTCAGGCACAACAGGCAATTCATATCTAGGGGGAGAATTTTCATCATCACTTTCATCAATATTATCGGTTTCAACAATTTCATTCTCTCTAGCCCTAGCAAGTTGTTCATCAAGAAATTCACCTAATGGCACAGTAGTATCAAGCATAGAAGTAGTTTCATCATAAGTGTCATGCATAGCAGAAGTGGCATCATCAATAACATGCGACATATCAGAATTAATAGCAGAAGCAGGTTTAGGTGTCGCAAGCTTACTCAAAACAGAAGGTGAATCAAGTGCAGAGCTAGATGGCAGTTCCTTACCTCCCCTCGTAGTTGAGGGATAAATTTTGGTTTTCTCGTCTTTCAAGTTCCTTATAGTGACCAGCAGATATAAATCCCAAGTGACTCAAAGAATAGAGCTATGCTCCCCAGCAACGGCGCTAGAAAATTGTCTTGATAACCCACAGGTATAGGGGATCGCAACAGTTTTCGAGGGTAGAGTATTCAACCCAAATTTATTGATTCGACACAAGGGGAGCCAAAGAATATTCTCAAATATTAGCAGTTGAGTTGTCAATTCAACCACACCTGGATAACTTTGTATCTGCAGCAAAGTATTGAGTAGCAAAGTAGTATGGAAGTAACGGTAATGGTGGAAATTGACACCTTGGATCACCTGACTGATAGATTCACGCATGCGGAAATTGATGAAGTAATTAAAGACATGCTTTCTGACCGGGCTCCTAGTCCAGATGGGTTTAGTGGTGCTTTTCTGAAAGCCTGCTGGCCTTTGATCAAGCACGACTTCTATACTCTGTGTGATCAATTTCATGAAGGTAGTTTGGACTTGACAAGCATAAATGATGGTTTCATTACTGTGATCCCAAAAACCAACTCACCTGAGATGGTTAATGACTATAGACCAATCACACTCCTAAACTGCTGTCTGAAGTTGCTTACCAAACTCCTAGACAATCGGTTACAGCGTGTTATCCTGCAAATAGTTCATAAAAACCAGTACGGGTTCATCAAAGGTCGCACGATCCAAGACTGCCTCGCCTGGGCCTTCCAGTATATTCACCAATGTCAAACCTCAAAGCGAGAGATCATTCTTTTGAAGCTGGATTTCACCAAAGCTTTCGACACGATCGAGCATGCCCCCATGCTTAATATCATGAAGCTCTTGGGTTTCAATGACAAATGGCTGTCTTGGATTGATTGTATCTTCTCTACGGGCAGATCTTCAATGCTGCTTAATGGAGTTCCTGGCCGACAATTTCACTGCCGTACGGGAGTGCGCCAGGGAGACCCGCTCTCCCCCCTGATCTTTGTCCTTGCTGCTGACCTCCTCTAGGCTGCCATTAATGAGGCCTTCCGACAAGGGCGTATCCAGCTGCCTTTCCCATGCGCAAGTCAAACGGAATATCCGGTGATTCAATACGCGGATGATACGATTCTTGTAATGCCTGCCTGCTTGCAACAAGCTGCCACCATGAAAGGGATCCTGACTGATTATGCCTCTCCGATCGGCCTATGAATCAATTTCCATAAATCCACGCTCATACCAATCAATCTATCTGCCGATGCTGCCCGTACTTTTGCAAACCTCTTCGGGTGCTCTGTTGGATCGATGTCGTTCACTTACCTTGGTCTACCCCTTGGCACCTCCAAACCAACGATCCTTGATCTTATGCCGCTTATTTGCAGTGCTGAACGACGTCTCACCTCTACCATTGCTATGATGTCGTATGGGGGGAAGCTTTCTTGGCTTAATGCTACTGTTACCTCGCTCCTCTTTTACGCCATGTGCAAGCTTAAGTTTCCACCAAAACTGCTTGAGATGCTCGACAAGATCAGGAGAAGATGCCTATGGACCAAGAAAAGTGAGCAAGGGGAGAAATGCAACTCACTTGCCGCCTGGGAAATGGTATGTAAGCCTAAGAAGCACGGAGGCCTCGGGGTCATCAACATCAAGCTGCTTAATGAAGCCTTGCTAATGAAATTCCTTCATAAGTTTTACAGCAAGCTGGACATTCCGTGGGTGCAACTCCTGTGGGGCACCTACTATACTGACAAAATACCACATGCCATGCCACCGGTCGGCTCTTTCTGGTGGCGAGACATTTTGAAACTCACTCCAATCTTCCATGGGATCTCACAAGTGCAAGTGGTGTCGGGCACGACTGCGTAGTTTTGGAAGGATCTATGGGGACAAGATGTACTCCAAAACACACACCCCCACGCTATTTCGTTTGCCATGCAGGAAGATGCATCCATTAAGGGTTTCTTGGAGACAACATCGTTGGCTGAGGCCTTTCATCTACCGCTCTCACCGCAAGCTTTGTCAGAGGTGCGCGATATCCAATTGCTCTCCTTGCACATGAGCCCGACCACATCCGTTATTGATGTTTGGCACTATATTTGGGGCAAAACGTAGTTCAGGTCAAGCAACTACTATCAGTATCTCTTCAGAGATGCCCAAGCCCACCCGATTTTCAAAAGTCTTCGGCGCTCACATTGCATCATGAGGATTAGGGTCTTCGGATGGCTCCTTTTCCATGACAGGCTCAACAAACGTAACATGCTGAAACGGCGCCACTATGACATCGGGGATGACCACAGTTGCCTCCTTTGTGGGGGCACAGATGAAGAAACGGTGGATCACATGATCTTTACATGTCCTTTTAGTCAAGCCTGCTGGGATAAACTTGGGATCGTTTGGCCGATATTTCACTGCCCTCTACAGCTTCTCCAAACAACCAAAGACACCTGGAACGGCCCTCTATTCCTTGACATCTTCCTCGTGGGAGCCTGGAGCTTATGGAAGGAGAGAAATAACAAGCATTTTAGAAGGGTGGACCCTTCCATCAACTCCTGGCTTAGGAGATTCAAGGAAGACTTTTGACTTCTACAACACAGAACCAAGAGAGAGCATTTTGCTCTCATAGACTCCTTCCTAGCTGATCTTTGACACGTTAGAAGTTTCCATCTTGTTCTTTTTTTCTCTACTGTGGATCCTCACTCTCATTATGGGTGGACCGGGTGGTGTACATATGATGTAACTGTGTAAAATTTCTTCCTTATATATGAAAACACAGTAGGAGCCTCTCCTACTGTCCTTCCCATATAAAAAATGATAACGGTGGCAAAATTAACAGTGATAGTTTTGTAGTAATTGTAACAGTGGCAACGGCAAAGTAACTAAGCAAAGAACAATATGTCAATAGCTCGTAGGCATTGGATCGGTGATGGAGAATTATACCGGATGCGATTCCTCATGCAATAGTTATAACATAGGGTGACACAGAACTAGCTCTAGTTCATCAATCTAATGTAGGCATGTATTCCGAATATAGTCATATGTGCTTATGGAAAAGAACTTGCATGACATCTTTTGTCCAACCCTCCCGTGGCAGCGGGGTCCTATTGGAAACTAAGGGATATTAAGGCCTTCTTTTAATAGAGTACCGGACCAAAGCATTAACACTTAGTGAATACTAGACCAAGTGAATGATCGACCTTTAATAGGAAGTTCAGTTAGTATCCCCAAGAGCAGAATTTTCAGATTTGAATCCTATTGGATTGCTCACCCAGGTTTCCTGACTGTCGTTGAGGAAGCTTGGAATAGGCCATTAAAATTTGGCAAAGATAAAAATGCAGCATCTGTCCTCTTTCAAAAACTGAAAGTTGTAAGATATGCCTTAACCCACTGGAGCAAAAAGATTTCCCGCCTCAAGATTTCCATTGAATATACAAACCGGGCCCTGCTCAAGCTTGATGGAATTGAAGAGCGTCGCACCCTCTCGGTTCCTGAACGTAACTTCAGAAACATCCTTAAAAAACACCTCCTCCAGTTACTTACCTATCAAAGAGAATACTGGAAGAAGCGATGCACAATCCATTGGATCAACTTTGGAGACGAAAACTCAAAAAAAATTCAGTCAGTAGAAACTAAAATATTCAGAAGAAACTGCATTGCCACCTTGAAATCTGACCAAGGGATCATTGTGGAGGACCACATTGGTCAGGAGTCTATTCTCTTTCAAGCCTTTAAACAAAGACTGGGTACATGCTCGAAGCCAAACATGAGGTTTAATCTCATCTATACTCAGACAGCAAGTTGACTTTGATAGCCTCACTACCCCATTCACACACGATGAGATTGATGTTGTGATCAAAGATATGCCCCCAGACAGAGCACCAAGTCCTGATGGCTTCAATGGCGCCTTCTTGAAAGCGTGCTGGCCAATCATCAAAAATGATTTTTACAATCTGTGCAATGAATTTCATAGGGGGGGTTTGAATCTGGAATGTCTGAACTATAGCTATATTACCCTCATCCCAAAGAACTCCTCACATGAGTCGGTCAATGATTTTCGCCCGATCATGTTAAACTGCTGCCTTAAATTAATCACAAAACTTCTGGCCAATCGTCTCCAAAAAATCATTTTGAAAATAGTTCACCGCAAACAGTATGGATTCTTACGTGGATGCTTCATACACGACTGTCTGGCGTCGGCTTTCAAATACATACATTAATGCCAATCATCAAAAAAGGAGATAATATTGCTGAAACTAGATTTTGCCAAAGCCTTTGACACCATCCAACATTCAGCAATGTTGCACATTATGAAAAAGGTTGGTTTCAATGACAAATGGCTTCAGTGGATCCAATGCATCTTCACTTCGGGTAAATCCTCTGTCTTGCTCAATGGTACTCCGGGGAAATCTTTCCAGTGCAAATGCCGAGTAAGACAAGGTGACCCTATGTCACCCCTGATCTTTGTCATTGCCGCTAATCTGCTCTAGTATGCAGTTAATGAGGCTCTTCGAAATAATCTCCTGGAACTCCCCATCTGACACAATTCTAATGGAGACTACCCCGTCATCCAGTATGCAGACGATACAATCATCATCATGCCTGCGTGCATCCGCCAAACGACCAAGATTAAGGAGATCCTTGAAGATTTTACCACGTCCATCGGACTCAAGATCAATTTTCATAAATCTACTATAGTACCAATCAACACACCGCCTGATAAATGCAAAGAGCTGGCTGACCTCCTAGGTTGCACTTTGGGATCCATGCCGTTTACATACCTTGGCCTCTCTCTAGGCACCACTCAGCCATCGGTCCAATATTTGACTCCTCTTGTCTGCAAAGCTGAAAGAAATATCACAGCTGCTATGTCTTTAATGTCCTATGTAGGGAAGCTCGCTCTCATGAACTCGATGATCACTTCTCTTATCATGTTCACAATGGGCACCATTCTTCTCCCACCAAAAATTATAGCTCAACTTGACAAGATCAGGTGCCACTGCCTCTGGCAAAAAAGGACCGACGATGTTGTTAAGAGCAATTCTCTTGCTGCTTGGAACATGGTGTGCAGGCCCAAGAAAAGTGGGGGTCTGGGTGTCATCAACCTTAAAGTTCAGAACGATGCCTTGCTCCTCAAGTTTCTCCACAAGTTCTACAACAGGCACGATATCCCCTGGGTCCAACTAATCTGGGAGTCATACTACGGTGGCACTATTCCACATGCTCATGACTCTTGCGGTTCCTTCTGGTGGAAAGATTTAATCCACCTAATGCCCACATATCGTGGTGTGACACGCATCAATATTGGAAATGGATCTTCTGCTCTGTTCTGGAAGGATAATTGAAATCATTCCATCTATGCTGAAACATGCCCAAGGGCCTACTGTTATGCCATTTCTGAAGACATCTCAGTCAAAGATCTTCTAACAGCCCCAGCTCTGCATGAAACCTTTCGCCTTCCTCTCTCAATACAGGCCCGTGATGAACTGCGTTCCATTCAAGCTGAGGTGGCCGGGGTCACATTTGTGGATGAGCACGACACTTGGCAATGTGTGTGGGGAGACACTAACTTCAGAACATACTCATACTACAAATTTTACTTCAGGGAAGTGATTGCCCATGAAGCTTTCGGTTGGTTATGGAAGGAAAAATGCATTCCAAAGATCAAGACCTTTGGATGGCTCCTACTTGTTGACCGTCTCAACACCAGAAATATGCTCAAGAGGGGACACTACAACATTGGAAACAACTTTGATTGCCTCCTGTGTGGCCAACACGTAGAAGAAACGGTGGGACACCTGTTTTTTCATTACACTTTCAGTCAGGAGTGCTGGAGATCTCTAGGTTTCATATGGCCCATGCAGGATGATAGACTTGCCCTGATCAAACACCAAAAAACCATGCAGCCCCAAAAGATGTGGATGGACATTTTCCTGATGTCGGCTTGGAGTTTATGGAAAGAGCGCAACAACCACCACTTCAGGAAGATCAAGCCTTCTATTGGAGCCTGGAAGCAGAGATTCAAGTTGGAATTTTCCAACCTTATATATAGAGTGAAACCTCCAAAGTGCATATTATAACTACACTACTAGACTCCATACAATAGCTGCTTGCTGCCTCCTGGTAGCCATCGGTGGTGACGCAACCACCCTCTGTATGTAACACACCATGTTGTATCTCCCACTTTTTTACGTAGTAATATATATGCGGTAGGAACCTTTCCTACTATCTATAGTCAAAAAAACACTTAGTGAATACATGAACTCCTCAAACTACGGTCATCACCGGTAAGTATCCCGATTATTGTCACTTCGGGGTTAACGGATCATAACACATAATAGGTGACTATAGACTTGCAAGATAGGATCAAGAACTCACATATATTCATGAAACATAATAGGTTCAGATCTGAAATCATGGCACTCGGGCCCTAGTGACAAGCATTAAGCATAGCAAAGTCATAGCAACATCAATCTCAGAACATAGTGGATACTAGGGATCAATCCCTAACAAAACTAACTGGATTACATGCTAAATCTCATCCAACCCATCACCGTCCAGCAAGCCTACGATGGAATTACTCACCCACGGCGGTGAGCATCATGAAATTGGTGACGGAGGAAGGTTGATGATGACGATGGCGACGGATTCCCCTCTCCGGAGCCCCGAACGGACTCCAGATCAGCCCTCCCGAGAGAGATTAGGGCTTGGCGGCCGCTCCGTATCGTAAAACGCGATGAATCCTTCTCTCTGATTTTTTTCTCCCCGAACGTGAATATATAGAGTTGGAGTTGAGGTCGGTGGAGCTCTAGGGGGCCCACGAGGTAGGGGGTGCGCCCAGGGGGGTAGGCGCGCCCCCACCTTCATGGACAGGGTGTGGGCCCCCTGGCCTTGATTCTTTCGCCGGTATTTTTTATTAATTCCAAAAATATTGTCCGTTGATTTTCAGGTCATTCCAAGAACTTTTACTTCTGCACAAAAAAACACCATGGCAATTCTGCTAAAAACAGCGTCAGTCCGGGTTAGTTCCATTCAAATCATGCAAGTTAGAGTCCAAAACAAGGGCAAAACTGTTTAGAAAAGTAGATACGACGGAGATGTATCATTACCCTTCGTGGGTTGAAGTCTCCATCAACGTGGATGTATGATAGCTCCACCTATCGGAACCACAGGAAAAATCTTCGTGTCTACATTGCGTTTTCTCCTTCAAAACTCCTTCCTTTACCTCCATATGCAATGATTGACATTCCGCTTCTATACTCTTAGAATTGCATGTGTAGGTTGATTGCTTGACTTGTGCTAAGTTGCTAAAATCTGCCAAGACTTAAAATTGGGAAAAGGCCAGATTTTTTATTTGGTCAAGTAGTCTAATCACCCCCTCTAGACATACTTTCGATCCTACAAGTGGTATCAGATCCTTGGTCTCCATTTGCCTTGATTTCCATAGCTTTGGTGATCAAAGCCTTGGTTTCACAACCTAGGAGAGTATGCCATCTAGCGGGGGAAATTACCACCGTAGGGGTCCCTACTTTCATGGTACTAATTTTGCTAGTTGGAAGCATAAGATGAAATTGCATATTCTTGGACATAACCCTGCCGTTTGGGCTATTGTGTGTATTGTCTTTGTCGGGGGAAACGACACCTATGGGATCACAAGAATCCCTACTACGGTTGCCGGGGCACAGGATTGCAAGAAGAGCAGGATCAGTAGCCAGCACGAGGAGCGTTTACCCAGGTTTGGGCCGCGAGGATGCGTAAAACCCTAGTCCTGCTTTGGTGGGTGTATTTCAGTGAGTTCTTGAGCTCTCGAACTAGCTGTGGTGAGTGCGTGGTTCGAAAGAGCCGAATCTCTGAAGAAGGACTGGATTTTTGGATACAACACTTTGCACCAGCAACACAAGGGGTTACACCAACTTTCAAAATAGAAATACCAGTAAGTTGGTTTAACTTCATAATTCACTTACTGTTGACACCTGACAAGTTTGGTTGGACCATGCATTTGCTAAAGTCTGATGTCTGGAAATTTTTGACTGCTAATTGTGAGCATGAGGACACTTTGCTTTTCACATACCGATGGATGTGCAACTTCTCGAGCACTGCATGTAAGGATTTCATCCAGGGGCTAGGCAAAGAAAATGAGGGTATTAGCCTGCTGCCCACTCTTCCTTTGGGGCTAGCAGTCCTCTTGACAGTGTCCCAAAATAAAGTCCTGCCCCTTGGAGAGGCCATTTCAAGGAAAAGGAGGGAGAAAGAACCTATGGTAGAAACTGAGGTAAGAAGAAGTGATAGGATTAAAAAGGATAACAATGGCTATAGAAGGAAGTCTTGTGCTACTCAGTCTTGTTTACCATGTAATGCCATACCTCCAATTATTTACAATTCAGTGGTTAAAAACCTGTCTAAATCTTTCTGCAAGGTTGCCGAGGAAGAGATACAGGAGATGTTGACAAAGAAGCCCAAGAAGAAGGGGCAGGAAGATGTGGCTAAGGTGTCCAAGGCCACAGCAGAAGCAGCAAAGTCCAGGCATGTGTGATGATGTGTCTACAACATCAGTCTTTGATAGATAGCAGGATGGCCTGCTATTTTCTTTTGGGAATTACCTGTCTTATGTATACAGTCAAATGTAATGCTTGCAACTGCTGCACAATGCTTGTTTGCCCTGGTAGGCACCTTTTGTATGTTATATGCACTTTGCTGCTGTGTCAGCTCTGGTATCTCCTTGTGGTGGAGATTACTATTCTATCTGATGCTATGGAAGCTTCTGGCCATCTTATATGGCTGCTTTGGTTCACTTGCTCGTCTGCTTATGTCTCTTGCTGGAATGTTACAACATGCTTTCAGTGTTTTGTCCTTTTTGTGGATCCCAATAATTTTATGGCCTAGGATTCTCATCAGGGGGTGGGCCCTGCTGACTACAGTTACATCAAATTGATTGTTAATGAATAACAATACAACATGGAATATCTTAAACTGGAATGTGAGGGGCATTAATTCCTCAGATAAGTGGTTGGCTATCAGACAAAAAGTGGAAGAAAGTGCTGCTTGAATTGTTTGTATACAGGAAACTAAGAGAGAAAACTTTGATCTGGCCTACATTCATAAAGTATGTCCTCAAAGGTTTAATAAATTTGAGTTCTTACCTTCCATTGGGGCATCAGGTGGCATACTCACTACTTGGAATGGAGCTCTATTCTCTGGGGAGCTAATGTTTCAAAACAAATTCTCATTATCTATTCAGTTCACATGCAGGACATCCTCCAAAAGTTGGGTCCTCACAAACATCTATGGTCCTTGCAATCATGAGGATAAAATTGAGTTCATTGACTGGTTTGGTAATATTCAGATGCCTAATGATATAGATGGATTATTATGGGGGATTTTAATTTTATCAGAACTCCTGAAGACAGAAACAGACTTGGAGGGGATGTAAATGAAATGCTCATGTTTAATGAGGCAATCCAATAAGTGAACTTGGCTTGATTGAATTACCCCTAAAAGGCAGGCAGTTTAGTTGGAGCAACATGCAAGACAACCCACTACTGGAGAAATTAGATTGGTAACCTCTGCAGCTTGGATGACCAGTTATCCTGATTCCTTGGCTCTTCCCATGGCTAAACCAATTTCTGATCACCTCCCCTGCATGATTAAAATTGGCATAAATATCCCAAAGTCTAGAGTGTTCAGATTTGAAAACTATTGGCTTAACCACAATTCTTTTAAATAGGTGGTTCAGACTGCTTGGACTATTCCAGTAGGTCATTCAGACTGTGCTAAGAAGATTACTGCAAAATTCAAGAATGTCAGAAGAGCTCTAAAGCTGTGGGCCAAAAACCTTGCCTGTCATAAGAAGCAAATTGCAGATCTAAATGACTGTATATTCTCGGGGATATGATTGAGGAATTCAGGGACCTTACTTTATTTGAAAATAATTGCAGGACCTTGCTCAAGGAGTATCTATTAACTGTGCTCAATGATCAGAAGATTTATTGGAAACAGAGAGGAAAAATTAAAAGAGTAAAGTTTGGAGATGAAAACACAAAATTCTTCCACACTAAAGCCTCTATTAATCATAGGCACAATAAGATTGCTATGCTACTGAACAAAGACCAAGTTGAAGTAACAGATCATGATGGAAAGGCGGCAATCCTCTGGGAGGCTTTTAAAAGTAGATTGGGACAATCTAATGGACACTCAATGCACTTTGACCTTAATGATCTTTATGAAAACACAGTGGACCCCCAAATATTCATTGATCTAGAAAAGCCTTTTACCCAAGAGGAAGTTGAGGAAGTGGTCAAAAACCTACCTACTGATAAATCACCAGGGCCAGATGGATTCAATAATGAGTTTATTAAAAGTTGTTGGGATGTTATTAAGACTGATGTCTTTGAGCTTATATTGGCATTTCATGCTGGAAATGTAAATCTTGAAAGCATTAACTCCTCTTTCATCACTCTAGTGCCAAAAAAAAGAGGTGTCACTTTCTCCAAATGACTTCAGGCCAATTTCTTTACTAAATGGTGTTCTGAAAATCATTACAAAATTGTTTGGCCAATAGACTGCAAAGAGTTATTCTACATTTGGTGCATATTAATCAATATGGCTTTCTCAAAGATAGAGTGATCCAGGACTACCTTGGTTGGGCATATGAATACATTCACCAGTGTCATAAATCTAAGGAGGAAATCTTAGTAATAAAACTGGATTTTGAGAAGGCTTTTGATACAATTGAGCATGATGCAATCATTGATACTTTTAGAGCTAAAGGATTTGGAGAGAAATGGATATCCTGGATGGAAGCTATGTACACAACTGCATCCTCTTCTGTATTACTCAATGGAGTTCCTGGGAAAAGAATTTACATAAGGAGGGGAGTAAGACAAGGAGACCCTTATTCTCCTTTAATTTTTGTGCTGGCTGCTGATTTGCTGCAATCCATCCTTAATAAAGCCATGAGATTAAACCTGATCACTGCTCCACTGCAAGTAAACTCATGCCCTCACTTCCCAATTGTGCAATATGCAGATGACACCTCAGTGGTTATGCAAGCTGATTCTAGGCAGTTGTTCTGTTTAAAAGCACTTCTGAATACTTTTGCCATAGCAACTGGGCTAAAAGTTAATTATGGGAAGTCCATCATGGTACCCTTGAATATTGCTGAGGACAGGGTAGAAATTTATACAAACACCTTGCAGTGTGCTAGAGGACAACTCCCATTTACCTACCTTGGTATGCCCTTGGGAATATACAAACCAAGTGTTGAGCAATGTCTCCCCCTAGTTAACATGATTGCAAAAATATTGGCTGGTATCTCTATCTTCATGACCCAAGCTGGAAAATTACTGACATCTTTATCAGTCTTCTTCATGTGCTGTTTGGACATACCTGTTACAATAAAAAAAAGCAGATCATTAAATACTTGAGACACTGTCTTTGGAGAGGACCTGATATGGAGGACAAAAGGCCTGCCTTGGTGGCATGGACCACAGTGTGTAGACCAAAAGACCAGGGAGGCTTAGGTGTTCTTGATATCTTTACACATAATAAAACCCTGCTCATGAAAAATCTTCACAAATTTTTCAACAGACATGATATTCCCTGGGTCAACTTGATCTGGGAAACATACTATAATGATGGGAAATTACCAGGGGACAACATGATTAGATCATTCTGGTGGAAGTCCAACTTAGCTCTCATTGATCAGTACAAAGCTATTGCTAGATGTAATGTGGGAGATGGTGTCAATGCTTTCTTTTGGGATGACCTATGGAGCCAAGCAATACTTAAACACCAATTTCCTCACTTGTTCTCTTTTGTCAGAAACCCCCAACTGAATATTCAACAAGTATTGCAGATTGAGTACATGCAGGATTTATTCTTCCTCCCTTTGACAACCGAGGCCTATGAGGAATTCTTACAAATGGAAGACATTTGTATAGCCATGAGACAATCTGAGCATTTATACTCTTTAGACACTTGGAGTTACATTTGGGGGACTGAGCACTATTCCTCCATCAAAGCATATAAAGTCTTAATTGGTCACAAACAGACACCCCCACACTTCCACTTGATCTGGCAGAGTTCATGCCAACCAAAGCATAAAGTTTTCTTCTGGCAACTTCTTCATGATCGAGTAAACACCAGAAACCTACTTAGAAGGAAGAATTTTGTGTTGGAGGATTACAATTGTGTTGTTGGAGGCTGTCAACTAGAAGAAACACTGCACCACCTCTTTTGGTGTTGTCCATTTGTTCAACAATGTTGGGACTTCATTTGTCCAACAAGAGCTCCAAACTTGTCTGTGTTAGAAGCATTCCAAGACCTCAAAGAAAAGCTAAGGTACCCATTTTACATGGAGATAATCATTCTTGGAGCATGGGCCATTTGGATCACCAGAAACAATAAGATTTTTGAAAATATTGCACCTTAATTCCAAGGGTGGAAGTTCATATTTCTGGAGGAACTGAAGCTTCTCAAATATAGAATGAGGAAGAAGCATGAGAGACAATTTTCAGTTTGGCTTGATAGCTTGTTGTAATTACTTTGTTCTTAGGCTAGTTGGTTGTTTAGTTTTTTCTTTCTTCTTTTTTCTTTCTTCTTTTTTCTTTCTTCTTTTGTTTTCTAGGTTTTAGGTTTTTAGTCTTATGGTTTCTTGGGCTTACCTCAAGACATTCAGACTCCTTTGTTTCTCAGCGTTTTTTATTAATAAAAATTGCAGTGGGGTTTTACCCTACTGTTTATAGTCAAAAAAAGAGCCGAATCCTCCTCCAGTATGCCATGGGCCTCCTTTTATACTCGAAAGGGGCTGCCACAGTGGCACACAGGAGGTGGAAAGGCGCACAGTGCCCTGAGCTTATTGATCGTATTACAGGACAAGACACATTTAATGCATAGCTTAGGTGTCCCTCAGCTTTATCGAGGATGGGGGCTAGGCCCGTTCCGTCCGTCGCCGCTCCTCCTCGCTTCAACACGCGCCTTGGCCAGCGATGCGTGCGGCGCCATGTAGGTAGGCAGGCAGCTGAGGTGGCGCGGTGGTGGAGCCTTCACGAAGATCTGCATGCCCCCACACAGGCGCTCGATGAGTTGGCATAGGAGCTGCATGTTGCCACGTAGGTGCCTGCCCAGCTGGTTGGGCTGGCAGCTGCATGTGAATGATGGTGGAAGCTTGGTTGGCGTGGGCCTGGCGGTGGCCCTGTTGGCGTCCTTGGAGAGGGTCTTGCCGTGGCGTGCTGTCGTCCCCGGCAAGGACCTTGCCGGGGGTCTGGTGGCCTTCCTCGGCAAGGATCTTTCCGAGGATCGTCGTCCTCTAATCCTCATCTGATCTTGAATATGTCTTCACAAAGATCTGCATGCCACCGTAGAGGGGCCTTCCCAAGCCCTGGCCCCACGTGGATGATGGCGTTGGGGACCGTGGGCTCAAGGATGGCTTGCTCTATTGGTGTGGGGCGAGCTGCTCCGGCAATGGTCTTTCCAGGGGAACCTGCTTCGTCCCACTGCTCTTTGTGGTCTTGGTCTTGGCGTTGCTCGGATTATCTTTGGCTTCGGTCTTACCTCGGCTCACCTCCCCTGTTCTGCTCGGTGTGACCATGGGCGCGGCTCGGACTGCCCGTGCACAGGTAAAGGGGTACAAAAGCGTGCCTCTCTTTTTGTACACCGACAGTCTTGTAAGGTGAATTATTTGATGGGTGAGAACCGAATTCTGAAGCTACCGCGGAAGAGTTGAATATGTTGCAATACAATGCTCAAGCTTGCGATATCCTCTTCAACAGATTGTGCCCCGAAGAATTCAACAAAATCAGCCGTCTTGAGAATGCAAAAGAAATTTGGGATACTTTGGTTGATATGCAGGAAGGTACCAACTCCGTCATGGAATCCAAATTGGATGTGCTTCCGAGTCAGCTTGACAAGTTCAAAATGAAGGATGGTGAAGGTGTCGCTGAAATGTACTCGAGGCTTGTTGTCATCACAAACGAGATTGCCTGGAGAGGATCATTGAGACAAAATTCTATGATCTAGACTTGAAAGTGAGAAAGATGTAGACATCAGTTGAGCAGCTCTAGGAAGAAACTGAGGAGAGGAAAGGGCAGGCTACCACAAATGCCTTTCATAGAGTGCCAAGGGGATAGAGAACTGCTGCAGTGCAAGTGACTGACATAGGAGCTACTACATCAACACCTGCAGCCACAGCATCAGTAGCACCTCCAGTTGCCACTCCACCAGCTCCAACAACTTCAACAGATGCATTCGTCCTTGGAGTCCTCTCAATGTTTCCTCCCGAAGATCAAGCCTAGAGAGACTCATAGCACTATGCATTTTCAAGCTTTTTGGTAACTTGTTGCCAAAGGGGGAGAAAGTTTATAGATCATAGGCTCCGAGAGAGAGAGAGAGAGAGAGCTTGCTTCTTTTTTCTATCTCATTTGCTTCTTGTTTGATACTTATTTGTGTGCTTGCTTTTGTTTGTGTGCTTGCTTGGATGATACTTTATGTGTGTGTGAGATACTTGTATGATCATGTGTTTGATCATATCATACCTTAATGCTTGTGCTTGAATGATGTTATCTCTTATCTCTCATATATGATCACACTTTATCTTGGTGATAAGTGCATATTTTACTTTCTATCATTTCTAGCGCTCCACCAAGATGTATGAGACATGGACAAGTAACCCATGATCCTAATCGACTGTGCATTTGCATTAAAAAGCAAATTCTAAATAATGCACAAATTTAGGGGGAGCTCTTGTTTATCTCATACTTTTCAAAGTGACGATATATTTCAATCTTATCATTTGTCGAAGCTTTGATCTATATTTTGTCATCAATTACCAAAAAGGGGGGGTTTGAAAATGCAACTACCCCTGGGTCGTTTTGGTAATTCCTAACAACATATATCTCATTGAACTAATGCTCTATCAAGATGATCATTTCAGAAAGTTCAATGTTTGGCATGGCATGGACTAGGAATGTGGACCCCTCAAAATGCTATGGACACATATTGGCTCAAGCCCAAGACTCTACTTTTTCATTTTAGTGATCCAAGATCACTTTGAGTCCATAGGAAAAGCGAATACTATTAAAAGGGGATGAGATGTTGCTTAATTGCTTGCTTTCTCAAAATTCTTAGTGATATGCTCCAAAAGCCCTCAACCACTTTCTCATATCCACATATGTCCCAAACCAAAAGTCAACCTCGGCCCCACTGATTTGATCTATCCGGCGCCACCGAGTTTATTTGACATAGCCATAGCCAGAAACCCTAATCAGTTCGGTCTCATCGATAGGAATCTTTGTCTCACCGAGATGGGATTGCAAAGTCTCTATTTCCCTTCGTAACGTTTCGGTCTAACCGAGATGAGCGACCGGTCCCACCGAGTTTGCAATGCAAACTCTGTGTTTCCTTTTTGTAACGTTTCGATCTCACCAAAATGAGCGATCGGTCCCACCGAGTTTTCCTGACCAACTCTCTGTTTGCCTATTACAGAAATCGGTCTCACCAAGTTTATGTAATTGGTCCCACCGAGATTATGATATTCCCTAACCCTAATGAAATCGGTCCCACCGAGTTGACAAGTCGGTCCCACCGAAAAGCCTAACGTTCACATTTTGAACTAAATAGGTCTAACCGAGTTTGAATATTGGTCCCGTCGAGTTTGGTGAATTGTGTGTAACGGTTAGATTTTGTGTGGTGGCTATATATACCCCTCCACCCACTCTTCATTCGTGAGGAGAGACATCAGAACGTGCCTACACTTCCAACATTAATTTTTTGAGAGAGAACTACCTACTCATGTGTTGAGACCAAGATATTCCAATCCAACCACAAGAATCTTGATCTCTAGCCTTCCCCAAGTTGCTTTCCACTCAAATCATCTTTCCACCAAATCCAAATATGTGAGAGAGAGTTGAGTGCTGGGGAGACTATCTTTTGAAGCACAAGAGCAAGGAGTTCATCATCAACACACCATCTATTACCTTTTGGAGAGTGGTGTCTCCTAGATTGGTTAGGTGTCACTTGGGAGCCTCCATCAAGATTGTGGAGTTGAACCAAGGAGTTTGTACGAGCAAGGAGATCACCTACTTCGTGAAGGTCTACCCTAGTGAGGCAAGTCCTTCGTGGCCGATGGCGATGGTGGGATAGACAAGGTTGCTACTTCGTGGACACTTCGTGGGTGGAGCCCTCCGTGGACTCGCGCAACCGTTACCCTTCATGCGTTGAAGTCTCCATCAACGTGGATGTACGATAGAACCACCTATATGAACCACGGGAAAAATCTTCGTGTCTACATTGTGTTTGCTCCCTCCAAACTCCTCCCTTTTACCTTCATATGCAATGATTTAAATTCAGCTGCTATACTCTTAGAATTGCATGTGTAGGTTGATTTCTTGACTTGTGCTAAGTTGCTAAAATCTGCCACGACTTCAAATTGGGAAAAGGCTAGATTTTTATTTGGTCAAGTCGTCTAATCACCCCCCCTCTAGACATACTTTCGATCCTACAAGGGGGTTTGTGGTAGCTCATTTCTTGATATTTTCCTTGCTTCTTATTAACCGGTGCTTGATTTAGTTTCCGATTTTTCCGTGCGTCGTGAAATATACCGAACGCACTGGGGCCATCTCTGTACTGGCCCGTGAATGAATTTTACTCACGGGGAGGTAACTGCCATCTCACTCTTCCCACCACGCTTGTCTTTTCTGCCAGGCACGCCACATGCATTGCGTGGTGTAGGTGACGGATGGCGTAGGGAAGGGCGTCGTGGCGAAAACCCGGTCATTCCGGATTGGTGCAGGAGGGCGGTGGACGGGTTCGGCCACCGCCAATGACACGAACGGGTTGGATTCGAAGGAGCCCCAAGCACCGGGCCCCTGCTCACCTATAAAAGGGAGCGTGAGGGTGAACAAAGGCATCCATCCTCATCTCTCCCCCTTCTTTTTGTTTGTCTTCTCCATATCGAGGAAAAGGGGCCAGGGCTCGGCTCCATGCTTCTATTTAGGGGTGACTATCCCGAAGGTTCGTGTAGACACCCGAGGAGTGAACCTAGTCCACGATCGTAAGAGACGCGGCGACTGTAGTTGGGGCAGCCGTAGTTGGTGGCAATGCACCCATGGCGGTTGCATCGACGTTGGTGTGAGAGGTGCCGCGCCTTTTCTCGATGGCGGAGTGCTGGTACCCTTCATACGAGCTATCCATCCCGGGCTGGGGCACCGCCTCCGCAGCAAGCTGCCGGAGTCCAAAGACCCGTTGGTGGAGCCTCCTGGGCTTACCGCTCATGGTGTCGTATTTGGGACCTTTGGTGATCTCAGCGCTACCCTCTCCAGCGAGGTTAGGGGCGATGCCGAAGGTGGTGATGCCCTTCTGATATCTACTACACAACCTTCTTCTTGTAGACATTGTTGGGCCTCCAAGTGCAGAGGTTTGTAGGACAGTAACAAATTTCCCTCAAGTGGATGACCTAACATTTATCAATCCGTGGGAGGCGTAGGATGAAGATGGTCTCTCTCAAACAACCCTTCAACCAAATAACAAAGAGTCTCTTGTGTCCCCAACACACCTGATACAATGGTAAATTGTATAGGTGCACTAGTTCGGCGAAGAGATGGTGATACAAGTGCAATATGGATGGTAGATATAGGTTTTTGTAATATGAAAATATAAAGACAACAAGGTAACAAGTGGTAAGAGTGATCGTAAACGGTATTGCAATGCGTTGAAATAAGGCCTAGGGTTCATACTTTCACTAGTGCAAGTTATCCCATCAATAATAACATAATTAGATAATATAACTATCCCTCAACATGCAACAAAGAGTCACTCCAAAGTCACTAATAGTAGAGAACAAACGAAGAGATTATGGTAGGGTACGAAACCACCTCAAAGTTATCCTTTCTGATCGATCTATTCAAGAGTCTGTAGTAAAATAACACGAAGCTATTCTTTCCGTTCGATCTATCATAGAGTTCGTACTAGAATAACACCTTAAGACACAAATCAACAAAAACCCTAATGTCACCTAGATACTCCAATGTCACCTCAAGTATCCGTGGGTATGATTATACGATATGCATCACACAATCTCAGATTCATCAATTCAACCAACACAAAGAACTTCAAAGAGTGCCGCAGAGTTTCTACCGAAGAGTCAAGACGAAAACGTGTGCCAACCTCTATGCATAAGTTCACGGAACTCGCAAGTTGATCACCAAAACATACATCAAGTGGATCACGTGATATCCCATTGTCACCACAGATAAGCACATGCAAGGCATACATCAAGTGTTCTCAAATCCTTAAAGACTCAATCCGATAAGATAACTTCAAAGGGAAAACTCAATCCATTACAATAGAGTAGAGGTGAAGAAACATCATAAGATCCAACTATAGTAGCAAAGCTCGCGATACATCAAGATCGTGCCAAATCAAGAACACGAGAGAGAGAGAGAGAGAGAGAGAGAGAGAGAGAGAGAGAGAGAGAGAGAGAGAGAGAGAGAGAGATCAAACACATAGCTACTGGTACATACCCTCAGCCCTGAGGGTGAACTACTCCCTCCTCGTCATGGAGAGCGCCAGGATGATGAAGATGGCCACCGGTGTGGGATCCACCCTCCGGCAGGGTGCCGGAATAGGGTCCCGATTGGTTTTTGGTGGCTACAGAGGCTTGCGGCGGCGTAACTCCCGACCTATTGTGTTCCCCGGTGTTTTTAGGGTATATGGATATATATAGGCGAAAGAAGTCGGTCAGGGGAGCCACAAGGGGCCCACGAGGGTGGGGGCGTGCCCAGGGCGTAGGGCGCTCCTCTCTGCCTCATGGCTTCCTCGTTGCTTCCCTGACGTATACTCCAAGTTTCCTGGATTGCTTCTGTTCCAAAAATAAATCTCCCGAAGGTTTCATTCCGTTTGGACTCTGTTTGATATTCCTTTTCTTCGAAACACTGAAATAGGCAAGAAAACATCAATTTGGGCTGGGCCTCCAGTTAATAGGTTAGTCCCAAAAATAATATAAAAGTGTTTAATAAAGCCCATAAACATCCAAAGCAGATAATATAATAGCATGAATACTTCATAAGTTATAGATGCGTTGGAGACGTATGAGCATCCCCAAGCTTAATTCCTGCTCGTCCTCGAGTAGCTAAATGATAAAACAAATATTTTATGAAGTGTGAATGCTAGCAGGTGCACCAGTTTGATCAATGATAATTTCAATCGCCTTTTCTAGCATCAAAATATATCATAACAGTAGCTCATCTCATAAAGCTTATCATGATCAAGTAACAAGCTATTCACATGTTAAAGTATAGATCATAAACTTTCTTGAAAACTAACAAACCGTGTTATTAGTCATAAAACAATTACAATTCATCTTATTTTCAGGAAGAGTCTATGTCAGAGCTTTGATTTAGCAAACTCCACATACTCAACTATCATTTAGTCTTTCACAATTGCTAACACTCACACGATATTTATGGGTTCAAAGTTTTAATTAGATACAGAGAAAGATAGGGGCTTATATATTTGCCTCCAAACCTTTTACCTCAAGGGTAATGTCAACAATAATAGCACATGATGCCTTACATCCAATTGGATATATATATCAGAATCTTTCCAACACAATGTGCTTGCCAAAGGATAAAATGTAAAAAGGAAAGGTGAAGATCACCATGGCTCTTGCATAAGGTAAAAGACAAGAATAAAAGATAGGCCCTTCGCAGAGGGAAGCAGAGGTTGCCATGCGCCTTTATAGTTGGATGCACAAAATCTTAATGTGAGGGAACGTCACTTTATATTACTACTTGTGATAGGGACCTTTATTATGTAGTCCATCACTTTTATTTCTTCCATATCGCACGATCGTATAAAGCTTATTTTCTCCACACTAAAATATCATACATATTTAGAGAGCAATTTTTATTGCATCCACCGATGACAACTTACTTGAAGGATCTTACTCAATCCATAGGTAGGTATGGTGGACTCTCATGGAAATACTAGTTTAAGGGAAGTTTGGAAGCACAAGTAGTATCTCTACTTGGTGCAAAGAATTTGGCTAGCATGAGGGGGAAAGGCAAGCTCAACGCGTTGGGCGATCCATGACAATATACTTTATTTCAGATAGAACAGAACATAACCCATTATGTTGTCTTCCTTGTCCAACATCAACCTTTTAGCATGTCATATTTTAATGAGTTCTCACAATTACAAAAGATATCCAAGATTGTATATTTATATGTGAAATCTCTCTTCCCTCAATATTCTTTCATGAATTGTTCAAGTGACCAATACAATGTTTTCTAACCTTCAATAAATTTACCACCTCTACTTCGTATATGTGAAGTCATCACTCCCCATGGGATAAGCATATGAAACATATATAATTTCATATTTATGAAGTTCAATTCATTCAACCATTTACTCATAGGATATAAGTGAAGCACACGAGTAAATGACAAACTACTCCAAAAAGATATAAGTGAAGATAAATGAGTAGTTAAATAATTATGTAGCTATGTAAATACTCTCTCTCATTTAAGAATTTCAGATCTTGGGATATTAATCAAACAGCAAGCAAAACAAAATAAAACGACACTTTCAGGATAGCACTCATCATGTGAAGAAGCAAAAACTTAGGCTCAACTGATACTAACCAATAATTGTTGAAGAAGAAAGGTGGGATGCCTACCGGGGCATCCCCAAGCTTAGACACTTGAGACTTCTTGAAATATTATCTTGGGGTGCCTTGGGCATCCCCAACCCTTAGCTTTTGTGTCTCCTTAATTCCACTCATATCATGGTTCCCTAAATCTCGAAAGCTTCATCCACAGCAAACTCAACAAGAACTCGAGAGGTAAGTTAGTATAAACCAATGCAAAATCATTATCATTTTCTACTGTAACAAATCACTAAAATTATTATTCGACATTTCATACTAATTGCCTCTGCATATTTAATACTCCTATCCTCAAATAGAATCATTAAACAAACAGACATATGCAAACAATGCAAACATAACAGCAATCTGCCAACACAGTACAGTCTGTAAAGAATGCAAGAGTATCAATACTTCCCTAACTCCAAACATTATGAAATTCTACCACAAATTAGAAAATTTATCAGAGCTTATTATGCAGAAAGTTTCAACATTTTATCAAATTCTGACTTTTCTAGGGAATTTTTGCAACATCGACAAACTTTCTGTTTTGAAACAGCAACATTTATACTTGCAAAATAAGCATTGTAAAGGGTATCCTTGACATTTTTATTGAAAATAAAGATGCAAAATTATTCTAAATAACAGAAATAAAATACTAACAAAAGAAAATGACGCTCCAAGCAAAGCACATATCATGTGGTGAATAAAAATATAGCTCCAAGTAAAGTTACCGATTAACGAAGACGAAAGAGGGGATGCCATCCGGGGCATCCCCAAGCTTAGGCTCTTGGTTGTCCTTGCATATTACCTTGGGGTGCCTTGGGAATCCCCAAGCTTAGGTTCTTGCCACTCCTTATTCCATTGTCCATCGAATCTTTACCCAAAACTTGAAAACTTCACAACACAAAACTCAATAGAAAACTCGTAAGCTCCGTTAGTATAAGAAAATAAATCACCACTTATGTACTGTTGTGAACTCATTCTAAATTCATATTGGTGTAATATCTACTGTATTCCAACTTATTTATGGTTCATACCTTCCGATACTACTCATAGATTCATCAAAATAAGCTAACAACACATAGAAAACAGAATCTGTCAAAAACAGAACAGTCTGTAGTAATCTGCATCAAACGCAAACTTCTGGAACTCAGAAAAATCTACCAAATTAGGAAGACCTAACCAATTTGTTTATTGATCTTTTGCAATTGGAATCAATATTTTATCACGCTCTGGTGATCTTTAACAATTGTTTTTGTGAAAAAAAAGTTTCTGGAATTTTCAGCAAGATCAAATAACTATCATCCAAGAAGATCCTATAGGTTTAACTTGGCACAAACACAAAAACAAATCTAAACAGAGGCTATATCAAATATTTATTCCTAAATAGAAGTAAAAAAGCAAAAAATAAAAATAAAATTGTGTTGCCTCCCAACAAGTGCTAACGTTTAACGCCCCTAGCTAGGCATGATGATTTCAATGATGCTCACATAAAAGATAAGAATTGAAACATAAAGAGAGCATCATGAAGAATATGACTAGCACATTTAAGCCTAACCCAATTCCTATGCATAGGGATTTTGTGAGCAAACAACTTATGGGAACAAAAATAAACTAGCATAGGAAGGCAAAACAAGCATAACTTTAAAACTTTAAGCACATAGAGAGGAAACTTGATATTATTGCAATTCTTACAAGCATATATTCCTCCCTCATAATAATTTTCAGTAGCATCATGAATGAATTCAACATTATAACAGCACCTAAAGCATTCTTTTGATGATCCACACGCATAGAAATTTTATTACTCTCCACATAAGCAAAATTCTTCTCATTCGGAATAGTGGAAGTATCATAAGAGACTCGAATACTATAAATTGTTTCCACATTAAAAGAGTAATGTTCAGAGAAAGGGTACTCATAATCATGACAAGTTTTATAAATTTAATCATCACTACTTTTTATAGCATAAGTATCATCACTATAATCATCATAAGTAGCAACTTTGTTCTCATCATAATCAATTGAAACCTCTTCCAAGATAGTGGAATCATCACTAAATAAAGTCATGACCTCTCCAAATCCACTTTCATAATTATCACAATAAGATTCAACATCCTCCAAAATAGTGGGATCATTACTTCCTAAAGTTGACACTCTTACAAACCCACTTTCACCAATATAATCATCATAAGTAGGATGCATGCTATCATCATAGCAAATTTTCATATCAAAACTTGGGAGGCTAAAAATATCATCTTTATTAAACATAGCATCCCCAAGCTTGGGACAAACATTAATTGCAGCAAATATATTCTCAAACACGTCATTCTCATCAAACATAGCATCCCCAAGCTTGGGCCTTTTCATATCATAAGCATAATCACTCTCATCATTAATAGTATGGATAGCACCAATAGTATAGCAATTATCTTCATCACAATGAGTAATAGGAGCAACATCATTTGGGAGGGATACCTTTCTACCTTTGCTCCTCTGTATTTTCTTTTTCTTCTTCACATCTTCTGTGGGTTTAACCCTCTTTTTTGAGCTCCTTATTGATGAGATTGGTTGAATAGAAGGCTCCTCCTCGTTACCTGATTCATCATAAGAAATAATAGGAGGATATTGGGAAGTCTCTTTGTCGGGGAAGCTGATCCACGAACACCTATGGGACCGGCGGACCGAGCCCCTTTCGGTTCGGCGGGGGGCGGAGATCGCACGAAGAGCAGATCGAGGCGAAGCACACGAGCAGTTTACCCAGCTTTGGAGCTCTCCGGAGAGATAACACTCCTACTGCTGCATGTCTGAGTGTATTGAGTTCTTGCTCGGGAGCGCTGAATGCTACAGTACACACTAGCTACTAACGAGACCGAGCGTGAGTGTTTTTCTGCCTTCAAACCCTCCTCTACGTTGCGCATGGGCCTCCTTTTATATGCTAAAGGGGTCTCCGACAGGTGGCAACGTAGACAAGGGTAAAAATGGAAAAGGAATTGCGGTTGGTACAACTACCTGCACAGTGTATCATACCTAACCCTGACGGCAGGGGACAAAGGCATTAAATGCCCGTCTACGTCGCCCAAATAGTGCAAAAAGGGACCGTCAGGGACGCCATCGCTTGCCACGATGGCAATCTTGTCAGTGTCGCTTGCCACCGTGCACCGCTGGCCGCCTGACCTCTTGCCCGCGCGCCGAAAGCTCCTGTGGTGACACGTTGGTGGATGTCTTTGGAAGCGCTTGGTGCAGAGTGGTAGTTTGCCGCGGCAAGCGCCTTGCCGCGGTCGTCGTCTTGTCGCGTCCGGAAGCTTGTCGCTCACCGGGCCTCGCCGGGACGCGTGGCGCGTCGCGGCAAGTTCCTTGAGATGCCTTGGTTGGCCTTCTCGGCAAGCTCCTCTTGCCGGGGCCTTGTCTCCTTGGCTTGAATACTTTGTTCTTGAATGGCCCCAAAGGAACCACGGACAACCTTGGCGGTCACCCGGCAAGCCTTGCCGCGGGGTGCTGCAACTGCCCGTGCACAAGTCCGGGATACTAGGGTACCCCTACTCTATTACACCGACAGAGTCCCGGCACTGGGCCACACGGTGCCGAAGCGCTGTTGGGCGGGCCCAAAACAGGCACGGCACGCGCGCCTGGGTTACGCCGTATCTCACTCTGTATCCACGGGCCCTCCTCGAATGGCGCGCGTCGAATCTGGCGTCATGGGAGAGATCGTGGGTGGTTTCTTTATTCGGAAAGGCGGAACGTCTGCCCCTCCCTCTTTATAAGCGGGGAAAGCAGGGGCAGTTCGCCCATCTCGCGGTTGCTATTCCAATCTCAAAACCTCCGCCGCTCCCCCTTCCTCCCAAAGCTGAAAAGAGAGCAGCGCTCCGCTTCATCGCCACCGCACCACCAACGCCGTCGATCTCTCTCACCACCTCCGCCATGGCTCCGAAAGCCGGGAAGGTTGTGAAGTCGGCCAAGGCGCAGCGGCTCGCGGCGCTGCGAAAGGAGCGGGCAACCTTCCCCCCTCAGCTCGCCGCGAAGGATCTGAGGGAGTATTACTACCTCTTCTGGTCGACGGAGACGCGAGCGCATCCACGCACGAAGGTACTCCCAGCTGCCGCTTCGGAACTGGCTCCGAATGGATATCCCTTCTTCGCGTTGTTCTTCTACTGCGGGCTCTGCCCGCCTTTCTCTGAGTTTTTCTGTGACATTATGAACACCTACGGGTTCCGCCTCCTTGACTTCACCCCCAACGTCGTTCGACCATGGCAGTTTCGCACATCTCTGCGAAAACTTTGTCGGAATCTATCCAAATGTAGCTCTTTTTCGTCACTTCTTTATGCCCCGAGTTGAGAGAGGGAGCCTTTATCCGGCGGAATCGCCTGGATCTCGAGAGCGGCAAGAAGGAAGCTTATCGGAGGAGAGCTCCGCGGCAAGTGGGATGAGTGGAGAGCAGACGGTGCTGGATTGTCGAGAGAACTCGCAGCCATTACCGCCCAGCGCCAAACCCGATGGAGCGGCAGCGATTGGAGCAACGTGGCCCCGGAAGGCGATAGGCTGAAGATTGCCGTCACCGGGTCGCCGCCTCGGGCTTGCCGGGCTCACCGTTAGCGCCGTTGGCGCAGATTTTCTTCGCCGGCGCATCGCCCCCCTGCAGGAGAGGAGGAGACCCGCCTGGGAGTTCCAGAATGCGGCGGATATCATGAGGCTGCGCCCGGGCCTCAACTTCAACTTCACTGTCCTGGAACTGGACGCGATGCTCCTGGAACTGTTCAAGCACGATCCTCAACATCCCGAAGTGTTCAGGTTGCCGAGGGGTGTCGTTCCGCTATGCAACAACTCCTCGCCCGACCGCATCCGTGCAATGATGCCTTTGTGCGATTCGCATGGAATTGTCCCAACTTGGCAATAGCCTACAGACGACGTCGTGCAGGAGTTCTTTGACGGCTTGGTAGAAATACCGGTCCGCTCCGATGAACAGAAGAGCCTTACTCGCGACACCACCGATGCGGAGATGCAGCGCATCGCCACTAGGCTGGAAGAGGCGGCGGAAGCGCTGCATGCATGGCGGTTTGGATTCACCGTGGAGGAGGCAGAGGCAGCATAGGCGGCAAGCCTTGCCAGCGAGAGGAGCTTGCGGCGAGGGAGAGTTTGTCGAACTGAAGCTGAGTCGGCGAGCCCGCCGAGGCGCGGCGACTCGTGAAGATCGACTCCTCCTCTTTCTCACCTTGAGACAGCTCGCGCAAGCGGAGCCCCAGCTCCACCAAGAAGGCGTCTCCGCAAGGCCGGGGCGTGGCGGCAGGCGGGGCAGGTCAGCCGCGCGCGCGCGGCCTCGCTCCCGCCGTGGCAAGCACATTGCCGTGGGAGCACCTCACGCCCCGAGGCAAGCTGGGCGGGCCCTCCGGGACCACCGCTTCTGCTCCCGCCAAGCGGCTAAGGGAACCTACTCCTCCGCCTTGTCGCGCCGAAGGTGGGCCGGACTTCGACCTCTCCGCGCTCAGCTCCGACAAGGAAGAGGAAGAGTAAGATTCTTTGCTGTACTTGTAGTTCTTCAATTCTTGCTGTTTTGTCTTGTATCTGATTTGCTTTACTCCGAACCCATTCCTTTTCAGGACTCTGGCCCAGAGAGCGGCGAAGAGAGCCAAGGTCCCCGTGATTTTCATCGAGGACGAACCCACCGCGACAGCAGGGGGTGTGTCCGAGACCACCTTGCCGGACCCGGCAACTATTCCCCAAAGAAGCCCCCAGCGCAGCCCCCAGCGTAAGTATATGGTTTACTTCCTGCTGTTAGGCGCGCATGGGTTCCTAAAAAAAAGGTTGACGCACAAGCAGTGGCGGTTGGATGTCCATCCAACAGCCGTCGTGCTTCTTCAATCTCTGCTCTTCCTGCTCTAGCCGCTCAAACAAGCGCCGACGGGACTGCCTGCTCCCTCCTCCCCGCGGCTGGTTGTGCTGCCGCGCAGGCCTCACCGCCCCACCGTACTCCCATCGCTGGCCTAGCCATCCCTCTACTCACCCACACATGCTGTTATTCTCCGGCGACGGCAGGCGAACGATAAACCCTCATTCAGTCGTACTCCCCTCCGCGTGGGAAACAACTGCTGAGTCTTCCCTGCCTCCTTGTCGTTCCCTTCCTAGGCCTCGCCGTCGTCCACCGCCCTGGTGCTCTCGGCCCGGCCTGGTCAACGTGGTCAACGACCGACATGCATCTGAAGTGGACTATACGTGGAGAGGCCGACAGCTGGGTCCATGGCCGCACGCAAGGAAATGCCTCCTTATTACGCGCAAAATAATGATTCGTCCACCTGACATCAGGACCCACCGAAAGGGCCTCAGTATATAGAGAAAAAAATGTTACCGCCGCTGACAGCTCGGACCCACCAGCTATATCTTTGCACGCAAGGAAGTGCGTCCGGGCAAAAAAAATGATTCGCCCCCCTGACTGCTGGGACCCATCAGCTACATCTTCGCACGCAAGGAAGTGCATCCGGGCAAAAAAAACCAAAACGATTCGCCCCCCTGACTGCTGGGACCCACCAACTACATCTTCGCACGCAAGGAAGTGCCTGACAGTTGGGACCCACCTGGTGAAGCGCACGAAGCGTTGTCATTCTGGTCGCGACGATATGCGTACATATATCTTGGTGGATGTAGAGCGGCGCGCGTGTCGTAGTAGAGGCGCGCACGTAGCATGTACACGCGTCGCACGTGGCGAGGGTGCAAGAAAGAAAATCTGCCACGTCGTACATACGGGCAGGGTCTCTAACGCCTATCGCGCATACGTACATGGCTGGGTCGAACGCGAAACAACGTCGGCGTCGTGTTCATAGAGCCAGCGGCTGGGTCGAGAATGGAATGCGTGGTCGTGTTCAGCGGGTGGGCTTGGGCCGGAACATGCGATGGAAGCGAGGCTGGCGTACCGCTGGCGGAGAAGCGGCCTTGTGTTCGACCGACCACGTCAAAGCGGGTCCTTTGATCGGGAGGGCCTAGCGTACCCTAAAGCGGTCGAAAGCGGACCTCCTACGGTCGTAAAGCAGGGTCCTATTGATCGGGAGGGTGTGGCGTACCGCAAAACGGACTAAAGCGGACTTGTGTTGGGCCTTCTGTCAAAGCGGGGTCCTGTTCGCCGGGAGGTGTGGCGTGCCGCAAAAGCAGGCAAGCGGACTTGTGTTGGGCGCTATATGGTGAAAGCAGGGGAGAGGTGTGGCGTGCCGCGCAAGCAGGACTCCACGGATCTGTTCATCTCCACCGTCGACCTCCTCCAGCCTCCACGGGCTACCGTCGACCTCCTCCAGTCTCCACGGGCTACCGTCGACCTCCTCCAGCTTCCACGGGCTCCTGTTCATGCAGCCTCCACCGCATGCTACTCCACCGGCTACTGTTCAACCACCCCTCCACACGGGCACCCCTCCACCATCTACTGTTCATCCAGCCCTCAACACCACGGGGTCCTGTTCAACCACCCGTCCACGACCACCCCTCCACCGTCTACTGTTCATCCAGCCCTCTAGACCACGGGTTCCTGTTCATCCATAGGCAACGCCACCGCTCGCTGTTCATCCAAACCTCCCCATAGCGCTCACTAGTAGCGAGAGCGGCGAATCGCTCCATCGGGTTTAGTTAACAGCCATCGATCGATCGCTCGGGTTCGATGAAGCGTAACTGTAGTGCAATTGCTCGGGTTCGATTAGAGCCCAAGCGTCGCTCGGCTTGATTAGAGCTAACGCCCGCATACAGCGCTGCACGTATGAGAGAAACACGCATCGCTCCGCCCCCAACCTCCCACCATAACCGGCAACTCCCCGAAATTTTCCTCCCACTCGCTTCTACCACGGTTTTTTCCGTTATGGACGGCCCAAAGAATGTCATGCAGCTGCGTCTCCGGCCCGCCCAGGACGAAAAGCCCATTTTCTGTCATTATGTTTTGTCATAGAAGTAGGAGCCCACAACATCTATGATGATACCGGGTTTTGTCACAATTATCGTCATAGAAGTGTGATATGTATGACAGAAAAAAATTTCGTTCGGCCCAAAATGTCACGGATGTGTCTTCTTTTTGTAGTGAAGGTTTCTCTATGCACAAGTTTTATTCTTACAAAGACATGTATGGATAAAAAGAAAACGTATCTGTTTGCCTCATAGAGGATCGATATGTAAGCTTGCCTTCCGTCTCTTCTTCCCAGGATCGGATCCGCTGCAAGAGTCCTGTTAGTGCAGGGGAAAACATAGAAGCATATAACCTCATCTAAATGATCATGGCATGCTTATGCTAAGCTAATCATAGATGCATGTCATTTTTAGGGCGCCAGCGCTTCGTTTTATTATCTGTGCTCAGTGTCTGCACTTGGCTTTGTAGAAAGGGTTACATGCACGTCGGCAAGGCTTGTACAAAAGGGTCGCTGCTAGGGCAGGGCCGGGCAGTCATGCCTTATATATGGGTAGAACTTGCGAAGATGCTCAATATTCCATGAGTTTTGCATTTTGATGCCATCTTCAGTCTCCAGATGGACTGCACCAGGTCTGGTGAGTCGTACTACCCGGTATGGGCCTTCCCACTTCGGCGTCAACTTGTTGGAACCCTTGGCGGACTGAACACGCCTAAGGACACACTGGTACAATGGGGTGCTATTCAAACGGTTTTTAACCCCTTTCCGCGACGGCATTTGGAACCGTCGCCAAGTGAGTGTGGGCGATAGGGGGTCCTTCCCACACGACCCAGAAACCGTTGGATATAGGGAGCTTTGATGAATATACAGTACTCGCTACCCGTTCGTGCTCGCATTACCATCGCAGTCGGTTTTCTGTGGTGCTACGTTTACGATGCGCGGCCCATCACAAACGGTTCACTATTATAGAACGTGTATGATAAGAAGACAATCACACACATTCTCTTCTCCTGAATCGTATGCGATAACTAATTAAGAAGATTAGCTAATCGTTGTACGAGTGTCGGACAGGATTACGAAATATCGGACCGTTGTAACATCGTCGTACATGAAAACTATCACACACGCTATTCTGTGGTGCAACATTTACGATCCATACCACATCAGAAACAATTCATGGTTGTGAATCGTGTACGATAAGGCAACTATCACAAACATTTAGTTTGCCCGCACCATTTGTGATATTATCTGACATCGCACACGCTTTGCAAACGGCAACTATGTGCATGCTTGCATATGTTTCCTCTCTGTGAACCGTGTCGGATTGTGGTGTATACCGCAAACATTTGTGTTTCACCAACCGTGTGTGCCGTAACAACATGCAGAGCATAATTTACGGTAATTTAATTGTTGCTATTTCAAATTGTACTGGATTTGAATTTGAATGTATGTCATAGCTTTATTGATATCCATCATGTTCAAACAACCAATGCATTGTTCGGTTCATAGGTACATATGTTGAAGAATTACATAAGAAACAAATATAGAATGATGAACCATAGTTTCATACTTGTACTATTAAAGACGGTAAAGAAAGAGGCGAAATACATTCTGGTTGCTGAACAAGGTGAAGCGGAATGCCCATAGTGTGCCCTCCTCCATGCAGAAGGCACGCATGACTCTAGTCCAACCCCTTGTGATGGCCGACTACCCACCCCTCACGATCTTCATGAAAACATCTAGATAATCATTGTGTTCTAGTAGAAATACTTTAACCTGTGCATGCCCACCAATCGTGTAGTTTGAGAGGTAATCTTGAGTAAACTGCTTCGGGAACCACTGGAAAGGAAAAGATTCAAACATTCTCATCTACCACAACTCATTATGGGCAGTAAAAAGAAGGCTCCAGAGTTCTTACTTACCGTCCTGCAGTTCTCTATTGTCTTGGATAAAGTATAAACAAATAGTTTAATTGCCATCTTTTGAACCATTTTACTAACAATCTTTATCGGCTTCCTAATACGTCTGCAACGTATCTATAATTTTTTATTGTTCCACGCTATTATATTATCTTTTTTGGATGTTTTATATGCATTAATATGCTATTTTATATTATATTATATTTAGGACTAACCTATTAACAGAGAAGGAATACCAAACAGAGTCCAAACGGAATAAAACCTTCACGATGATTTTTCCTGGACCAGAAGGCAACCAGGAGACTTGGAGATGAATCGGAGGAGCCACGAGGCGGCCAAAAGGACGGAGGTCGCGCCCCCACCCTTGTGGGCCCCTCGTGCACCTCCTAACCTAATTCTTTCGACTATATATTCCCAAATATCCCCAAACCACCAGAGGCATCCACAAAAACACTTTTCCACCGCCGCAACCTTCTGTACCTGTGAGATCCCATCTAGGGACCTTTTTCGGCACCCTGCCAGAGGGGTATTCGAGCACGGAGGGCCTCTACATCAATCCTATTACCCTTCCGATGAAGCATGAGTAGTTTACTACAGACCTATGGGTCGATAGCTAGTAGCTAGATGGCTTTTTCTCTCTCTTTGATTCTTAATACCATGTTCTCCTCGATGTTCTTGGAGATCTGTTCGATGTAATACTTTTTTCGGTGTGTTTGCCGAGATCCGGTGAATTGTGGATTTATGATCAGCTTATTTATGAATATTATTTGAATCTTCTCTGAATTCTTTTATGCATGATTTAATATCTTTGTAATTCTCTTTGAACTATCGGTTTGGTTTGGCCAACTAGATTGGTTTTTCTTGCAATGGGAGAAGTGCTTAGCTTGGGGTTCAATCTTGCGGTGTCCTTTTCTAGTGACAGTGGTGGCATCAAGGCACGTATTGTATTGTTCCCATCGAGGATCAAAAGATGGGGTTTTCATCATATTGCTTGAGTTAATTCCTCTACATCATGTCATCTTACTTAATGCGTTACTCCGTTCTTTAGGAACTCAATACTCTAGATGAATGCTGGATAGCGATCGATGTTTGGAGTAATAGTAGTAGATGCAGAATCGTTTCGGCCTACTTGACAAGGACGTGATGCCTATATTCATGATCATTGCCTTAGATATCATCGTGACTTTGCGCTTTTCTACAAAAACAATTGCTCGGCAGTAATTTGTTCACCCACCGTATTATTTTCTATGTTGAGCGAAGGCTCTAGTGAAACCTATGGCCCCTGGGTGTATTTTCCATCATATAAGTTTCTATTTTCCATCATATAAGTTTCCGATCTACTATCTTGCAATCTTTTACTTTTTGATCTATAAACCAAAAATACCAAAAATATTTACCTTATCGTTTATCTATTCTCTATCAGATCTCACTTTTGTAAGAATCCGTGAAAGGATTGACAACCCCTTTATCGCGTTGGGTGCAAGTTGTTTGATTTTTATGCAGGTATTCGGTGATTTGCGCATTGTCTCCTGCTGTGTCGGTGTACAAAAGAAGGGGCACACCTTTGTACCCCTTTACCTATGCAGGCGATCGGGCGCTACCATGACACACCAAGCGAGCAGGGGGAGGTAAACCAAGGCAAAACCGAAGCCCAAGACAGCGAACAACGCCAAGACAAAAAAGCATAAAAGAAGCGAGAGGCGGAGCAGTTTCTCCTGGCAAGACCCTTGCCGGGGACTGCCTTAGTAGCCCCGGCAAGACTCTTGCCGGGGCAGCACGCCCAAACACCAACAGGGCGAGCCACCCTTGAACCCACGTCCCCAACACCATCAGCCACGTGGGGCGAGGGCTCGGGAGGCACCTCCGTGGTGGCATGAAGATCTTTGTGAAGACATATTCAAGATCAGATGAGGATCAGAAGACAACGACCCTTGACAAGATCCTTGCCGAGGAGAGCCACGAGACCCCCCGGCAAGATTCTTGCCGGAGACAACAGCGCGCCACGCAAGACCCTTGTCGGGCCCCCCGGCAAGGCTCTCGCCGAAGACGCCAGCAGGACCACTGCTAGGCCTGCACCAGCTAAGTCTCCACCGCTGTTCGCATGCAGCTGCCAGCCCAAACCAGCTGGGCAGGCACCTGCGTGGCAACATGCAGCTTCCAGGCCAACTGAGCAGGCGCCAGCGTGGCGGCATGCAGATCTTCGTGAAGGCCCTACCTCCGCGCCACCTCAGTTGCCTGCCTGCCTACATGGCACCGCACGCATCGCTGGCCAGGGCGCGTGTTGAAGCGAGGAGGAGCGGCGACAGACGGGACGGGCCTCACCCCCGTCCCCGATAAAGCTAGGGGACACCTCAGCGGCGCATTAAATGCAACTTGTCCTGTAGTGCGAGCGATAAGGTCGCAATACTGTACGCCTTTCCACCTCCTGTATGCCACTGTGGCAGCCCCTTTCGCCTATAAAAGGAGGCCCATGGCATACTGGGAAAGGATTCGACTCTTTTGAACCATGCACTCACCATAGCTAGTTCACAGCTCAAGAACTCTCTGAAATACACCCACCAAAGCAGGACTAGGGTTTTACGCATCCTCGCGGCCCGAACCTGGGTAAACGATCCCTGTGCTGACTACTGATCCTGCTCTTCTCGCAACCCTGCGCCCCGTCAACCGTAGTAGGGATTCTTGTGATCCCGTAGGTGTCGTTCCACACCGACATATGTGGTGCGCCAGGTAGGGGGCGCGCAATTGTGAGAATCTAGTTTAGTAGCTAGCCTAGTGTTTCTTCATCGCTATGGCTCCCAAGAAGAAGATGTCCACGGTGATCGGCTCGTCGGGGGCTGAATGGCCCGTACCACTACGGGCGAGCAGCGGCCCAGTCGTGGACAGGACCCGGGCCGCGGTCCGCGAGCACCAATATCACCCTGGCAGTCAGAGCTTGGTGAGCGGCGTCGTTCGCACGCCGACGACCGGTCGCACGTCGCCAAATCCAAAGATGGAGCTGGGCCCCCCGCAGGCGGCGCGGGGCCTTGCAGGGGTGTCGTTGTGCCACCTCCGGGCGGCGCAACGACCTCCAAGACACCCACGCTGGCGACCACTACGCGCTCTTCCCATGGTGTGCGTGACGAACAGCGTCGCCACCCCGGCGACCCTGGGCACCGCCGTGGGAAGAGCCATGTGCGTCATCCGCGGGATGAAGGAGTTCAGCATGCCCGCCGAAGTGCCGGTGAAAATGGCGCGCAGCCGCCGGGCCATGGTGGAGCTCCTTCTAACATGGTTAGAAGTCGAAGCACGCCACGGTCCACGCAGCAATCGCCGCCACCAACGCCAGCAGAAGCTTTGGCGCGCGCGCAGCTGCTCCTCGACTTCCCTCCTGCTGCAGAGAAGCCCGACGAGTGGAGGGCCACCATCCAAGCCTCATCACCTTCACCAACAAAGATTATCCGCGAACGGCGGGGCCCTCGGGGCGGCGCTCCACCGAGCCACCACATGCTGGCGCTGGGAGGTCCGGGGGAGCTGCGGCCACGGTGCACTCTCCTCCTCCTCGCTAGCCGCCGCGGGCGTCTGCCCGTCATGACGACGCTTGTGATAACATCTCTATAGCGTCGTCCGACCCGTGGACCCACCGCGACCAGCGTTCGAGAACGAGCTCACGAAGATGCTCGGACCGCTATTGAGCGCCGGCGTGATACACGCCACCAGTCGGACAAGCGGGCGGGACCCGCTATGGACCACCCAGCACCGGGTGGCCCCGGCGGCCTACCTTACGAGGTGGGCTGCCAAGCCTTTACCCGTGAGCTGCGACAGTTCCAGTGGCCGTCCCACCGCACTTTCAAGCCCGACGTCAGCGAGAAGTACACTGGCAAGACCCATCCATCCGAGTTCCTCAGCATCTACACCATCGCGATGCACGTGGCCGGAGCTCGCGACGACAAGGTGCTTGCCAATTATTTCCCATTGGCACTGAAGCCCAATGTTATGTCTTATTTGATGCACTTGCCGGCGGATTCCATTTCTTCTTGGTCAGATCTGTGCCATGAGTTCGTTGGCGCCTTCACAAGAGGCCACCAAGCTCATGGCCAGGCCAGTGACCTGCATATCATTCCCTAGAAGGATGGGGAAACCCTGCGCAAGTACATACATAGGTTCAGCCGGGTCCAGTACAACATCCCTGACGTTCATCCCGTCGCTGTGATCAGCGCATTCCACTAGAACATGCGCAATCACAAGATGCGCGAAGAGCTGGCGATGACCAAGGTTAAGGATGTGGCCGAGCTCTACGTTCTGGCCGATAAATGCGCCTGGGCTGAAGAGGGAAGGAAGTACCCCGGCGAAGACGCCGATGCGGAAACCGACTTTACCGATGAAGACGCCGCCACCCCGACGAAGAAGGGCCGGCGTTGCAACAGGAAACGCAAGGGCAAGGCCATACTTGCCGTCGAGGGGTCTGACGACACCGGTGCTGCCAAGAAGGTCAAGGCAGACGGCCCCGTCAAGGATATTGCCGGGTGCGCCACCTGCCGGGCCTTAGCAGCTGCCAACAAGCCAAGGGGCTCCGGCAAGCAGTACTGCAAGATCCACTTCACCAAGGGCCACGACCTCCAGAACTGCCGACAAGTCGATCTGCTTGCTGAAAAGCAAAAGGCCGAGTATGAAAGGCGGGACAAGGAGAAAGGTCAGGATGGTGCCGAGGGATCCAGCAAGAAGCGTGGCGGCCAAGGAAGCCGCCCCTTCAAGGACAACCAGCAAGAGAGGCCCGCCCGGGGACGTGACAAGAAACAAGAAGACGATGATCATGACGAGGACGACGAGTCCTGTGAGCAAGAGTTCCAGAAGGCTACGGAGGCCGTGTGCGTCGATGGTGGCGCCTCGCTGCATACTTCTCACCGCCAGCTCAAGCAGTGGGCGTGTGAGATTACAGCGGCGGAGCCGTCGTTCGACGCTCAGAAACTGCTGAAGTCGTCCAGCACGCCCCTCATCTTTGACGCCGAGGACCACCCTGACCGCATGACCGCGGTCGGGTGTTTGCCATTGTTAGTCTCACCAACGATACGCAACCTCAAGGTGAACAAGATGTTGGTTGATGACGGGGCCGGCCTGAACTTGATCACGCTCGTCGTGATCAAAAGGCTGCAAATTCCTGATGAAGACCTTGAGGAAACGGTCACGTTTAAAGGGGTCAATCCAGGGAGGAGCCAGCCGAAGGGAAAGGTCACACTGCCCGTGATGTTTGGAGGAGAGTTGAACAACAGAACGGAGAGGATCATCTTCGACGTGGCCGAGATCCCCTTGCCCTAAAACGGGATCCTCGGCCGTCCGGCACTAGACAAGTTCATGGCGGCATCACACTACGACTACAACATGCTAAAGATGCCCGTGACGTTGACCATCATCTCCGTCCCCTCCGACAAGAAGGACGCGCTGATTTGTGCCGACCAACTCTACCGGGAAGCAATTGCAGTAGCTGCCATCAAGGCACCTGCTCCTGCCGCTGAAGTCACGGGAGGGAAGAAGAAGCCCGACAAGACCTCTCGCACCCACTCCAGCTAGCGCACCTCCTCGGAGTGTTGTGCTACCATCGAGGACACGCCAGAGAGCTCTACCGGCAAGAGCAAGAAATCCAGAGCTGAGCCGCCGCAGACCAAGAAGGTGTCCGTCAGGGAGGATGGCACGGGAGGGGCCTTCACCATAGGCTCCACCCTCGGCAGCAAATAGGAGGACACGCTCGTCACCTTCCTGCGGGCGAATGTCGACGTGTTTGCATGGCAAGAATCCAACATCCTCGGTGTTCCCAGGGAGGTGATTGAGCACCACCTAGCTGTCTGTCATCATGCGCAGCCCGTCAAGCAGAAGGTCAGAAAGCAGGCTCTGGAGAGGCAGGAGTTCATCACAGAGGAGATCAGGAAGTTGGAAGCGGCAGGTTTGGTGAGAGGAGTGCTTCACCCACCATGGTTGGCCAATCCGTTAGTGGTGCGCAAGGCAAATGGGAAGTGGATGCTGTGTATTGAGTACATAGATATCAATAAAGCTTGTCCCAAGGACCCCTTCCCGTTGCCGCGCATCGACCAGATTGTCGATGTCAGGACTCCGATCCTAGGTCACACCGATCTAGCATGTAACACATCATATCACTTTGCGGCCTCACGCACGGTATTCCCACGGGTGTCGCCTTACCATGGCCCGGAACCGTTTGCGTCTTTTGTCTCACGTATATGATAGTGTCGCTAGCATCCATATGACAAAGAACCCGGGCCGACATGGCTAGTCGTGAACCCAAAGCGGCGCTAACCCATGGGGACAGGCATACATGAATCACATCGAGCATGTCGGTCATCAACGTATGTATTCGGGCTGTAGCACTGGGCTAACAGGACTCCGGTATCCCGGGCTGTAGCAGGCTAGGCAGGACTCCGAATAACACCGCGTGACATTTCCCCGAAGGGACAGACATAGGAACGAAGTGAAACACATGCCGGCCAGTCAAGTGTCCAAGCAGTAGTGCTGGGCTAGCAGGACTCCGGTGAACCGGGCTGTAGCGGACTACTATCGCTCAGAAGCACGAGACTACATTTCCCCATATGAGAGGCTGCCAAGGATAAACAACTAGTTTGTCGGATCCCACACATACCAAGCATTTCAAACATACACACATTATGCTCAATATGCGTAGATACAACATGGCATCACAACATAACTCTACGACTCAAAATATTATTCATTAGGCTCCGAAGAGCGAGATATTACAAACATGGGTCTCATGACCCAACACTCAAAGCATACAAGTCAAAGCACAAGCGGAAGCTAAACATGTCAGGTACGCAGACAACTATAAATGAAAAAGGCTGGGAAGCGACTATCTACTAGATCTGCCGAGGGCACAAGATCGTAGCTGAGGTAACAAGCTAAGCGTCAAGTCCACGTGGAACTACTAGCGAGACCAGCGTCTCTCGCAAAACATAAATAAGCAAGCGTGAGTACAATTGTACTCAGCAAGACTTACATCGAACTAACTACATATGCATCATTATCAAAAGGGGTGGTGGAGTTTGACTGCAGCAAGCCAGCTTTGACTCGGTGGCTATCTGAACTACATTGCAAGTAACTCTTTTGAGGTGGCGCACACGAGTCCACATATTCACCATATCAATACACCACTATGGACCTGCTCCGTCTCCCCACGAGAACGCCATCCATAGCACTCACGCTTATCTTGCGCATTTTAGAGTATCCACTTTCACTTGTCTATGAACTGATATAGGCAACCCGAAGTCCTTCTCCGTGGACACGGCTATTCAATAGATCATATTAAACCCTGCAGGGTGTACTTCTTCACACACGCTCTCACCACTTACCGCCGTTTACACGACATGTACTCGGCAACCTTCAAGCGGAAGCCCAGCGTGGGTGTCGGCCACGGCCTACCTAAACACTCAAGTCCCTAGTCCAGGTTTATCGCCTATTCGGGTTCCATCCGCAGGAGTCCGCGAGGTTTCCCATACAGCCCCGAGCGATGTGTGCGGGTTCCCGAGATACCAAGCGGGCACTCGGTACACAGACCCACGGTGCCTACCGCAACACAACCCACCCCTAAGGTCAGCGTTGCGTCGCCCCTGACATGCTACAAACACGAAACTACTTGCAACTCCGGATGAGGACAAGGGTGGTCAAGAAGCCGAGAGGTCCATTGGTTTGGGCCCAATGCGTGGTAATAAGCTGTATCATGGATCACAAACACAGAACTCAGTTCACGAGGGCGGCTGCAATGAGACAACCCACCATGTACTCCTACATGGCCTCTCACCGCTACCTTTACCAAATCGTGTTCACACACTTAGCTCACACACAGAGGACATGTTCATAACAATTCCAATTCATTCCCGATGAATCAGACCGACTCAACTCTAAGCGAGAGCAGGCATGACACCAAGCATAAATGAGTAGGCACAACATGGCTCAAACAATTCCTACTCATACTAGTGGGTTTCATCTAATTCTTGTGGAATGACAGTCATGCAAAGGATCAAGGGGTTCAGCTACCGCAGCAAGTAACACATGAGTCGTTGTTGTCCTAATGCAGTAAAATAGAGCAGGAGCGAGAGAGTGGGATTATATCGGAATGAACAAGGGGGTTTTGCTTGCCTGGCACTTCTGAAGATAATATAGTTCTTCATCGGTGTCATCGAACTCATCGTCGATGACGTCGTCTATCGAGAGGGACAATTACCGCAAACAAGAGAGAACACAATCAATGCAATGCACATTCACATGAATGACATGTCATATTAAGGTACTGAATTCATCTAATGCAATAATAATCCAAGTTAGTTGAAGTGGAATTCAAACAAGGTTGAACTCCAACTTCAAATGCTATTCCATAAATTACCCTAATCATGATTCCTCCTATTCAGTGAGGTTAACTTGTTCAAACATGCATGATCATGGCATAAACAGATTCTTCATATTTTTCTGATCATTTTCATATATAAATTATTTCCATCCGAGTTACGGTTGAATTTATATGATTTTTAGAAGTTTGGGTATTTTCGGAATTTCCTGAATTAAAATAATTCCGAAAACTGGTTATTGCGTCGACTGACGTCGATGTGACGTCACGAGTCAACGGTCGCTGTCCAGGTCAACTCGACGCTGGGACCTTGGTGGTCAGTGTCCAACTAACTAACCTAACTTAGTTAACACTAATCTAACTTGATTAGCAGGCGGGGCCCGCATGTCGATGAGGAGAGGGGAGGTTAAACCGCGGTGGGTCGTGGGCGCCGGCGTTTAGCCGCCGGCCGAGCCAGGCAGCGGCGCAAGTGCATTTCGCTGTTCCGCCACCAAAAGGGTCGGGAGGGTACCTCACGGGAGCTGGGGATGGTGAGGCTCTTGGTGAAGTGGGTTGAGCTCGGGCGGTCGGAATCGGCCGCGGCGACCTATCGCGACCGCCGAGCTCGGGCGAGCCTCGGGCTCGGCAGCTCTGGCGCACTAGAGGGGAAACGGAGGCGCCACGGGTCCCCGGTGCTGCGGTGAGGCGGTGGTGAGGTTGGCTTGGTCATTGGGGCTCCAGCCACGCTGGCGACGAGGCACGGCGGTGGGCGCCGCCGTAGTGGAGCGGTGGCTAGAGGAGGGAACGAGTCGGGAAGAGGGGAAATGACTGGGGCTCACCGTGAGTGCGATGGTGGCATCGGCGAGCTCGGGGGGCACGGAGCCGGGCGAATTGGGCGGCGGCGGCCGGGTCGAAGAGGGGAAAACGGTGGGGCGGCGCCTCGTGGCGCTCGGCGTCGGGAGACTTGGCGAGGAGGAGGAGAGGGCTAGGCGGAGCTCTGGGACATGCCGGAGAGGAGAAGGGGTGGCGGTGGCGCGATGGAGCTCGTCGGTGGCGGCAGCTCCGTTCGGTGAGCTCGGGGGAAGAGGGCCAAGGGGAAAGAGAGGGAGCGGCGAGTGAGGGAGAGGAGCGAGGGGGCACGGGGCGTCGTCGTGGCGTCGCAAGGAGGTCGGGGAGGGCCAGGCAGGCTGGAAGGGAGGAGGTGGCGAGCTCGGCGCGTCGCCGTGTCCCTCCTCTCGCTCTTGGCGGAGGTAGGCGACATGGCGTCGGTTGGTGGGCTGGGCCACCAACCGGGCCAGCGAGGGGAGGGGAGAAGGCTGGGCTGGTGGGCTGCTTGCAGTAAACCAGTAGTCCTCTCTCTCTTTTATTATTTCTGTTTTTTTTCTATTTTATTCTGTTTTGTTTTAGTTTAGTAAAATACTAAACCATTTAAATAAATCCTGAAAATAATTATGGGCATTAACTGAATTATTACAGAGGCCCTTAACTATTTTCGAGAATTGTTGGAGCATTTAAAATATTAATAGTATTTAAATGCCCCAATTCAAATACAATATGGTTTATTCAAAATCCAAAATGCCTTGGAAAAATATCCATCACCTCTGGATATGGTTTTCACCCTTTTCCATTAATCATGAACATTTTGCAAACCACTTTGGGTTTTGAAAATATTTTGAATTTAAACCTATTTGAATTGCTTTAGTGCTAGGGCTTGATCATCCCCATTTCAAATTTCATGGAAATTAAACATGATGCATGGATGCAATGCTACTAGTTACAAGCAAGCTCTAGAGTTGATCTGGGCTGTGACAACTCACCCCACTAAACAAGAATCTCGCCCGAGATTCAAGGCGTGAGGCAAGAGGAAAAAGGGGTCACAAACTAACACAATCTTCATGATCCATTTGCCTTCTCGAAGATGTTGATTTACTCCATCATCTTGGTCTTGGCGTCCTTGCTTTCGAGGTCTTCACTTGACACGACAATGAAGGAAGGAAAACCCTACATGATTCGATCTTCACGAAGATCAAGTAAACATGATCAACTCATGGACGAGACGGTGACACATCTTGAGTTGAGACATAAAATGCATCGAGAGGGATGGAAGAACAACAACGGGTTTGATTGGTGGCAACAATCCCACGCTTAGGGAGGCGGTGGATGGTGTCAAGGTGGCGAGGAAATAGTTACCATGATCCCGTAACAGGACACCTCGAGAAAGGTGACGCAAGAACTATCCCTTTAAGTGGCAAAAAGAATTACTTTTGACCCATAGATCATTGGAACTCTTTATACCAGCCTAAGGCAATTCACAACGATCGTTTGACGGAGTGCAAAGGAATGGTACACCCGGACTAGAATGGATGATGTGGACTACCTTGTTGAAGACAACGCAATGGATGATTTTGCTTATCATCGAAGGTAGGGGGGGGGACCCATGGTAAGTCCACTTTTGAAGATAACTCTGGACAAGAATTACTAAGAAGACAGTCTATAGCGAGATAGCACAAGGACGGTGCAAGCTGGGAACGAAATGCGACTGTTCGAATGTTCCAACCATCATATCCGCCTGAGATTCAGATCTGGTTGGTGTTAGGATATTTCAGACTCAGCACGTCTGGAAAGGAAAGGTTGCAACACAATTTGACGAGATAACGTTGCGAGATTCTCGGGAAGTGAACTAAGGTAGCAAGCTCCAAAATATGAGCTGGTTCCGCTACAAACCTGTGAACACATTGTCCCAGACAAACATGGCCACGTAGTAGTCTTATAATAAAACGCTACCGAGTTCAGGTGGGGAACCATGATCGAGGATATTGAAGTCCTTGCATAAGGCATGCTCTTAAGAAGGAACTTCCTTTCCTTGAACAAATCAATCAGTGGCTTGGTGTGCTAGGAATACATACGGAATGAGGATGATCAGTCTATCAAACCATAGAATACTTCGCACATGCATGACGGACTTGGGATGATTCCAGAGGAGGCAAAACAAACCTTTCTCAAGTTCATGGCGGCAACTTACATCGATGCACATGAACTAGAGGGAGTCACTACTTTCATCCAAACATATGCTTCTGAAGCTAAACACGAAGAAATGCTTACACAAGCTTCCAATACTAGGTTGATGTTCCACATGACTCATGGGGAGACGAAATGCTCTTGATGGGCTCAATGACAACTCATCGGAATTTCCATATCCTTTGGACTTCCACCATCATGTGAACACGGTGATAGCATTGGTCGGACCAAAGATGTAATGGGTATGCTCGAGGATTAACCAAGAGTAAGGCAACATTACGAATATCGTTGGTTCTGATTTGACTTGACAATGGCCCATATTCAAGTCAAAGAATTGGTAGGACAATAGGTCCAACAACGATCACGAGGACCAATCGATGAAGACATCATCTTTCTTCAACACACACTACACAAGAATATCCCTTTGGATCGAACTAGATTAGGCAAGCTTTTATCTTCCAACTCTCCAAGTTATTGTCTAGCTTAACCAACTAGCTCAGGGATATCCAACACAGATTCTTGGAGAAAGGATGGTCCACAGGAACCCACTTGATCACGAGCTCAACATAACAGTCAGAAACAACCGGTAACACTTCCAAGAAGATATTTGGAAAGTCACGAACCACGGTATGTTACTAAGCTCGAGAGCAATCTTGCTTTTGAGGGCAAGACGATATTATCAAATGAGTGAGGACTTGACAAGATCCCAACTCATCAATCGAGGTGTGCACGTAAATAGGGACTAGGTAGCACGATCAATCTTAGGATGATGGTTTAATAACCAACACGCTAAGAATGAGAATATTGTCCATTCACTACCAAGCAACAAGTTGCTCGGGTATTGATTTCACACATCACAATTCACTTGCGGCATTCCGGTTACAACAACACGGAACCGAGGAATGAATAATGATAGCGAGAGTATCACTCGTCAAGAATTCCTAGGAGGTTGTGCAATTCCCATGACACTCTTGACATAAAGATGGTAACACTCAAGGTAGAACAGAACAAAAGCTGAATTGGCGTTTTGATCTGCGGGATACAACTACTTTGACCCAATCCTAGAAATGGATGAAGTATTGGAGTTTGTTTCTCCTAGTCATTCGAATAGAATGGCTTGACGGACCACAAGGATAAAATGCATCGATGAACACAAATGCACACATACCCTTGGCTATCAATTGATAGATGAAGGTCAGAAGGCATCTAAGAGAACAACTCAAAGGAACATATAATTTTCTGAGTTGTGGATGCACAGATTAGTATGTCGAGCAAGCTCAACATTTCTTCCGGATAACCCATGCAGAAAGGTAGAATTGGCAGATTCACAATTATGAATGGAGAACTCCTCAAGAGCACTCTTATTGTGATCTTTTGGCTCAAAAGAACTTCTGCCGTAAGCGGTTCGTAGTATTTGGAAGAAGGAAATACCGCGGACCTTGAGGACTATTGCAAGGTTACTAATATCCTAAAGGCACTAGCAAATACTAGCAACATGAAGTAGGATGAATCTCGGGTTCAGCAACCCAGGAGTAGAATACCTACTACTAAATGGCATCACGGGATGCTTTCGAAAGTGATGGCGAATCATCACATCGGGATACAAAAGCATAGCTAAATTGATAGGTGACTTCCTAGACACCTAAGGTCATAATAATAGTTCCAACATATATGTCGAGGCAACAGAGCACCTCGATCGATTGGTTAGTGTGCTTATTACGCCCAAAAGGACATCGAGAGCGGAAGGAAAGGATTTGCAAATGCATCGACTATTTAGAGACACAGGATGACTCGGACAGCATAACGGCTGTAAATGCTCAAAATGATTTGAGACATCTTGCAAGAATGGTGGCATAACCACTCAACAACATCATAACAAGATTACGAGATCAACGGTTATCATACAGAATAGTAGGAACTGAGCTGGGATTAAATCCAACAATCTTAAAGGTCTATGGATTAGTAACACGTCATCTGATAGATAGATGAGAAGCCTAGTTCTTAAACCCGTAGAAGAGAAGAGGATGACTCAGATCGAAGGCCATGAGGTATAAGGAGTAAAAGAGCCTTACGTTCCTTCCACAATCAATTCCCTTACATAGCTAAAGCATTTCTAGACACAACCGACCAGTTTGGCTTGGTAATCCCACAGCGATCAGGGCTCGATACCAACGCTGTCAGGACCCGATCCTAGGTCACACCGATCTAGCATGTAACACATCATATCACTTTGCGGCCTCACATACGGTATTCCCACGGTGTCGCCTTACCATGGCCGGAACCGTTTGCGTCTTTTGGCTCACGTATATGATAGTGTCGCTAGCATCCATATGACAAAGAACCGGGCCGACATGGCTAGTCGTGAACCCAAAGCGGCGCTAACCCATGGGGACAGGCATACATGAATCACATCGAGCATGTCGGTCATCAACGTATGTATTCGGGCTGTAGCTTTGGGCTATGAGGACTCCGGTATCCCGGGCTGTAGCAGGCTAGGCAGGACTCGAATAACACCGCGTGACATTTCCCGAAGAACATGACATAGGAACGAAGTGAAACACATGCCGCCAGTCAAGTGTCCAAGCAGTAGTCTTGGGCTAGCAGGACTCGGTGAACCGGGCTGTAGCGGACTACTATCGCTCGAAGCACGAGACTACATTTCCCCATATGAGAGGCTGCCAAGGATAAACAACTAGTTTGTCGGATCCCACACATACCAAGCATTTCAAACATACACACATTATGCTCAATATGCGTAGATACAACATGGCATCACAACATAACTCTCGACTCAAAATATTATTCATTAGGCTCAAGAGCGAGATATTACAAACATGGGTCTCATGACCCAACACTCGAGCATACAAGTCAAAGCACAAGCGGAAGCTAAACATGTGCAGGTACAGACAACTATAAATGAAAAAGGCTGAGAAGCGACTATCTACCGAGATCTGCCGAGGGCACAAGATCGTAGCTGAGGTAACAAGCTAAGCGTCAAGTCCACGTGGAACTACTAGCGAGACCGACGCGTCTCTCGCAAAACATAAATAAGCAAGCGTGAGTACAATTGTACTCAGCAAGACTTACATCGAACTAACTACATATGCATCATTATCAAAAGGGGTGGTGGAGTTTGACCGCAGCAAGCCAGCTTTGACTCGGTGGCTATCTGAACTACGATCGCAAGTAACTCTTTTGAGGTGGCGCACACGAGTCCACATATTCACCATATCAATACACCACTATGGACCTGCTCCGCCTCTCCACGAGAACGCCATCCATAGCACTCACGCTTATCTTGCGCATTTTAGAGTATCCACTTTCACTTGTCTATGAACTGATATAGGCAACCCGAAGTCCTTCTCCGTGGACACGGCTATTGAATAGATCATATTAAACCCTGCAGGGTGTACTTCTTCACACACGCTCTCACCACTTACCGCCGTTTACGACATGTACTCGGCAACCTTCAAGCGGAAGCCCAACGTGGGTGTCGGCCACGGCCTACCTAAACACTCAAGTCCCTAGTCCAGGTTTATCGCCTATTCGGGTTCCATCCGCAGGAGTCCGCCGAGGTTTCCCATACAGCCCGAACGATGTGTGCAGGGTTCCCGAGATACCAAGCGGGCACTTTCGGTACACGGGCCACGGTGCCTACCGCAACACAACCCACCCCTAAGGTCAGCGTTGCGTGCGGCCCATTGACATGCTACAAACACGAAACTACTTGCAACTCCGGATGAGGACAAGGGTGGTCAAGAAGCCGAGAGGGTCCATTGGTTTGGGCCCAATGCGTGGTAATAAGCTGTATCATGGATCACAAACACAGAACTCAGTTCGAGGGCGGCTGCAATGAGACAACCCACCATGTACTCCTACATGGCCTCTCACCGCTACCTTTACCAAATCGTGTTCACACACTTAGCTCACACACAGTAGGACATGTTCATAACAATTCCAATTCATTCCCGATGAATCGGACCGACTCAACTCTAAGCGTAGCAGGCATGACACCAAGCATAAATGAGTAGGCACAACATGGCTCAAACAATTCCTACTCATACTAGTGGGTTTCATCTAATTCTTGTGGAATGACAGTCATGCAAAGGATCAAGGGGTTCAGCTACCGCAGCAAGTAACACATGAGTCGTTGTTGTCCTAATGCAGTAAAATAGAGCAGGAGCGAGAGAGTGGGATTATATCGGAATGAACAAGGGGGTTTTGCTTGCCTGGCACTTCTGAAGATAATATAGTTCTTCATCGGTGTCATCGAACTCATCGTCGACGTCGTCATCGAGAGGGACAATTACCGCAAACAAGAGAGAACACAATCAATGCAATGCACATTCACATGAATGACATGTCATATTAAGGTACTGAATTCATCTAATGCAATAATAATCCAAGTTAGTTGAAGTGGAATTCAAACAAGGTTGAACTCCAACTTCAAATGCTATTCCATAAATTACCCTAATCATGATTCCTCCTATTCAGTGAGGTTAACTTGTTCAAACATGCATGATCATGGCATAAACAGATTCTTCATATTTTTCTGATCATTTTCATATATAAATTATTTCCATCCGAAGTTACGGTTGAATTTATATGATTTTTAGAAGTTTGGGGTATTTTTCGAATTTCCTGAATTAAAATAATTCCGAGAAAACTGGTTATTGCGTCGACTGACGTCGATGTGACGTCAGCGAGTCAACTGGGTCGCTGTCCAGGTCAACTCGACGCTGGGACCCACCGGTCGGTGTCTAACTAACTAACCTAACTTAGTTAACACTAATCTAACTTGATTAGCAGGCGGGGCCCGCATGTCGATGAGGAGAGGGGAGGTTAAACCGCGGTGGGTCGTGGCGCGGCGTAGTAGCCGCCAGCGACGCCGGGCTGGCGCAAGTGCATTTCGCTGTTCCGCCACCAAAAGGGTCGGGAGGGTACCTCTGGGCTGGGGATGAGTGAGGCTCTTGGTGAAGTGGGTTGAGCTCGGGGCGGTCGGAATCGACGGCGGGGCGACCTATCTGCGCCGCCGGAGCTCAAGGCGAGCTCGGGCTCGGCCGCTGGCGCACTAGAGGGGAAACGGAGGCGCCACGGGTCCCTGGTGCTGCGGTGAGGGCGGTGGTGAGGTTGGCCGGGTCATTGGGGCTCCAGCCACGCGGCGACGAGGCAGCGGGCGGCGAAGCCGGCCGTAGTGGAGAGAGTGGCTAGAGGAGGGGAACGAGTCGGGAAGAGGGAAATGACTCGGGGCTCACCGTGAGTGCGATGGTGGCATCGGCGAGCCTGGGGGCACGGAGCAGCGGGTGGGCGGGCAGCGGGTGGGTCCAAGAGGGGAAAACGGTGGGGCGGCGCCTCGTGGCGCTCAAGCGGGAGACTTGGCGAGGAGGAGGAGAGGGCTAGGCGGAGCTCGGGGACATGCCGGAGAGGAGAAGGGGTGGCGGTGGCGCGATGGAGCTCGTCGGTGGCGGCAGCTCCGCTCGGTGAGCTCGGGGAAGAGGGCAGGGGAAAGAGAGGGAGCGGCGAGTGAGGGAGAGGCGAGGGGGCACGGGCGTCGTCGTGGCGTCGCAAGGAGGTCGGGAGGCAGGCAGGCTGGAAGGGAGGAGGTGGCGAAGCTCGGCGCGTCGCCGTGTCCCTCCTCTCCCTCTTGGCAGAGGTAGGCGACAGCGGCGTGTCGGTTGGTGGGCTGGGCCACCAACCGGGCCAGCGAGGGGAGGGGAGAAAGCTGGGCTGGTGGGCTCGCAGTAAACCAGTAGTCCTTCTCTCTCTTTTATTATTTCTGTTTTTTCTATTTTATTCTGTTTTGTTTTAGTTTAGTAAAATACTAAACCATTTAAATAAATCCTGAAAATAATTATGGGCATTAACTGAATTATTACAGAGGCCCTTAACTATTTTCCGTAATTGTTGGAGCATTTAAAATATTAATAGTATTTAAATGCCCCAATTCAAATACAATATGGTTTATTCAAAATCCAAAATGCCTTGGAAAAATATCCATCACCTCTGGATATGGTTTTCACCCTTTTCCATTAATCATGAACATTTTGCAAACCACTTTGGGTTTTGAAAATATTTTTGAATTTAAACCTATTTGAATTGCTTTAGTGCTAGGGCTTGATCATCCCCATTTCAAATTTCATGGAAATTAAACATGATGCATGGATGCAATGCTACTAGTTACAAGCAAGCTCTAGAGTTGATCTGGGGCTGTGACAGTCGACTCCACGGCCGGGTGTGATCTGTCACTACTAGGAAAAGGCCTACTAATGGCGCACCAGTTTTGCCTACTAATGGCGCACTACCGGTGCGCCATTACTACCACGCCACTAGTATTTTTTACTAATGGCGCACCTGTGGTGCGCCATTAGTATCTGGTATACTAATGGCGCGCCGCTGGTGCGCCATTAGAATAGGCCACGGTGTGCCATTAGTATCTGGTATACTAATGGCGCACCACATAGAAGTGCGCCAATAGTAACAATATTTTTTCAATTTTTTTTCAGAATTTTTTTTTTTAAAAAAATTCAATTTTTTTTTCAATTTTTTTTTCGTTTTTTTCTTAATCTCAGTTCACTATGGCTTAATCTCGGGTCAATATGCTTAATCTCAGGTCAAATCACACTCCGTGGTCAAACTTCCCGAAAGGTCACCCATCCTCACACTACTCCAGCCCAAGCATGCTTAACTTCAGAGTTCTATCCTACCCCAGCAACAGCTCACTTCACAGGCACTTGTTGATATATCTAGCATATCAATCCTATTATACCTTGTTGATGTCTAGGACTTTGTTCATGTTCATGACTATGAAGAAATTTTGAAAAATATTTCAAACTTCCCGGTCATATTACGTATCATTTTTTGAAAAAAAATTCAAAACCAATTTTTTTTTCTGTTACTAGTGGCGCACAATTTTTTTGATTTTTTTTGCCTCTAGATCTTGAAAGCCCCGTAACTTTTTTTCTGTTAGGTTTTTGAGGATTTTGAAAATGTTTAACGGGGTTCCCCCTTTTAAATTTGGATGTAACTTTTCGAGTAGATGATTTTTCATATAAAAAACTTTCTCATCCGAGTTCATATGCAAAAGTTATGACCATTTTACAAATTTCCAGAGAAATTTTGCAAATAAAGTCGAAATTCATATTTGTAAATTTTCCCAAAAACTAGACCACATATCACATGGGAAACTTATTTTCTTTTATTTTTTTTGACATTTCCATCATTTTCTTTTATTTTTTTAAAACTGAAAAGGCGATCCACGGGGGGGGGGGGTGCATTCGGTGTTGGCGCAAGTTAGTAATGGCGCACCGTGGGGTGGTGCGCCATTACTAGTTAAACTAGTAGTAATGGCGCACCACACCCACGGTGCGCCATTACTAGTTTTGAAAAAATAAATAAATAATGATATTTTTTTGAATTTTTTTTTGAAAAAAACTTAGTACTGGCGCACCAGTGGACAGTGCCATTACTAGTTAAAACTAGTAATGGCGCACCGAGACATGGTGCGCCATTAGTAACAAATATTTTTTATTTTTATTTACTTTTTTTTCAAAACTACTAATGGCGCACGGCGGATGTGGTGCACCATTACTATGTCAACTAGTAATGGCGCACTATACAACGGTGCGCCATTAGTAACAATTTTTTTTTATGTTTTTTTTTCAAAACTACTAATGGCGCACCAGGCACCAGGTGCGCCATTAGTAATATATTACTAATGGCGCACCGAGACGTGGTGTGCCATTAGAATATATTAATGGCGCACCACATGACAGGTGCGCCATTAGTGGCCATTCCATCTATAGCCCTTTTTGTAGTAGTGTGTTGTCATTCCTCGACGCCTACTCGGGCTACCACCAAATCTTCATGACAAGAGTAGATGAAGAGAAGACAACATTCATCACCCCATGTGGTACGTATTGCTTTTTACGGATGCCTTTCGGTTGAAGAGTGCTGGCTCGACATTTGCAAGAGCAGTCCAAATCGATTTTGAACCCCGGCTCCATAGAAATATGGAAGCATACATGGATGACATAGTGGTCAAAACAAAAGACGGGGCAACTCTTGTGCAAGATCTGGAAGAGACATTTGCCAACCTGCGCAAGATCAACCTCAAGCTGAACCCTGAGAAGTGTGTCTTCGGTGTTCCATCCGTCCGGCAAGCTTCTCGGGCTCTTTGTGTCGCACTGCTGGATCGAGGCAAACCCAGACAAAATCAAGGCTATTTGAGCGGATTGAGGCGCCCAAGCGGATTAAGGATGTGCGTCGACTCACTGGCTGCGTCGCAGCCATGAGCCGATTCATCTCCAAGTCCGCTGAGCACGCCCTTCCTTTCTTCAAAATCTTGAAGAAGGCAGGCCCAATGGAATGGACCCCAGAAGCCAAGGCAGCATTGCAGGATCTGAAGAAATACCTTTCCTCCACGCCAATACTGGTTGCGCCTAAACCACAAGAGTTGTTGCTGCTGTATCTGGCGGCAACGAATCAAGTGATCAGTGCCGCACTGGTGGCACAGAGGGAGGTCGACGAGGTGGTAGTGATGGTGGCAGAACCAGCGGATGGCAAGCCAAAGATTCCCCCGGCAGGGCCTGGTGCCGGCAAGGCGAGGCCCCCGGCAGAGTCTGATGCCACCAAGGCAGTGCCCACGCAGTCGAGTGAGGTGGTGTAGAAGAAGAAGATGATGCAGCACCCGGTTTACTTTGTCAGCTCCCTCTTGCAGGGAGCTAGGTCGAGGTACTCCGGTGTGCAGAAATTTCTCTTCGGCGTCCTTATGGCCTTGAGGAAGCTGCGTCATTACTTCCAAGCCCACGAGATCACTGTCGTCACCCGCCTCCCGTTGGAACGAATACTGCATAATCCAGATGCAACCAGAAGGATTGTGGAATGGGCCTTGGAGTTATCAAGTTTTGGTTTGAAGTTTGAAAGTACCTCGACAATCCAGAGCAGAGTCTTGGCGGAGTTCATTGCATAATGGACCTCAACGCCTGACGAAGAAATCCAGGAGACCACTCTCCCCGGCAAGGAGGTAGACCGCGACTGGATCATATACTTTGATGGGGCTTTCTCGCTGCAAGGCGCCGGTGCTGGTGTGCTGCTCGTCGCACCCACCGGAGAGCACCTCAAGTATGTGATCCAGATGCACTTTGCCAGGGAGATGTCCACCAACAACACTGCTGAGTACGAGGGATTGCTCGCCGGTCTCAGGATCGCGGTAGACCTCGGGGTTAAGAAGCTCATCGTCAGGGGTGACTCGCAACTTGTTGTTAGGAAGGTCAACAAGGATTACCATAGCCCATTGATGGAGGCTTACGTAGATGAGGTGAGGAAGCTGGAGGAACACTTTGACGGTATCCAAGCAGAGCACGTCCCCCAAATGGAGAACGACATTGCCGATTACCTATCGAAGCATGCTACATTCAAGCTACCCATGGAACCAGGTACCATTTTGCTCTGGTTAACTCAACCATCCGTCGAACCGTCAAAGGGGCAGAACAAACGGAGGAAGTCAGGTCCGGGCAAGTACTTTCTACCGAGCCCCCTGGGCTTCCGACAAGGGTGCTGCCGCGGACGCTGAGCCTGCCAAAGGGCACCTGGCTCCGGCAGGGCGTCAAGCACTGGTCATGGAGACAGCCGCGCCCATGGCTGAGGAAATGCCTTTGGTCCTTGCTGTCGAGCCCCAATCTCCGGCATGGGCACAACATACTATCTGATTCCTCCAAACAGGGGAACTTCCTGAGGAGCAGGAGGAAGCGGAAAAAGTAGCCGACCGGTCCGCCCTATACCAGTTCGTCGACGATGTCCTGCATAGGAGAAGGCCGAACGGTGTGAAATTGAAGTGCATCCCCCGGGAGGAAGGACTGGAGCTATTGGCAGAGATACATGGAGGTATATGTGGCTCCCACATAGGGTCGAGGGCCTTGCCGGAAAGGCATTCCGGCAAGGTTTCTTCTGACCCACCGCCCTCCAGGATGCGACGACACTAGTAACCAAGTGTGAAGCGTGTCGGCCCATTCAAAGAAGCTTCATCAACCAGCTCAAGCCCTTCAAACAATCCCTCTCTCTGCCATTCTCGGTGCAGGGGCTCGATATATCGGGCCCTTTCCCGGCGCTTATCGGGGATTTGAGTACTTGTACGCTGTAATCGACAAGTTCACAAAGTGGCCGGAGGTGGAAGCAAGAGAAAGGTGACCGCTCACCAGTGTCAAGTTCTTCAAGGGATGGTGTGCCGTTTGGTGTGCCAAATAGAGTCATCACCGACAACGGCACACAGTTCACAAGCCACACCTTCATGCAATACATTCAAGACCTCGGCAACTAGGTCTGTTTTGCTTTCGTGGCACACCCACGGAGCAATGGCCAAGCGGAGAGGGAAAATGCTGAAGTGTTGCAAGGCCTAAGGACGAAGACCGTTGAAAAGCTGCACAATAGTGGAAGGCGCTGGATTGATGAGTTGCCGGCGGTTCTTTGGTCGATCAGGACGATGCCAAATCGAGCCACCGGTCAGACACCCTTTGCCCTAGTATATGGGGCGGAGGTAGTTCTCCCCACGGAACTCATATACGGGTCACCTCGAGTGCTCCTTGAGGAAGATCGTCTTCGGGTGGCTGTGAGAGCAGCACGCTACCAGCAAGCCTTGCGCCGCTACCATAGCCACAAGGTTCATGCCCGAAGCTTTGAGGAAGGAGACCTTGTTCTTCGGTGCGCTCAGTCGGCCAAGAATTCCAACAAGTTGATGCCAAAGTGGGAAGGCCATTATCGGGTAATACGAGTCACCGTGCCCGCACGACCGCTGCGAGATCAAGATGCTGTCCCAAGTGAGCAACTCCTGGAACATCGAGCATCTTCGCAAGTTTTACCCATAAGGCGCAGCTTGCCGGGCCTCCCAGCAAGCCACCTTTTGTACAAGCTTTGCCAGCAAGGCATGTAACCCTTTGTACAAAGCCAGGGGCAGACCCTGAGCATAAATAAATGAAGCGCTGGCGCCGTAATTTATAGCATGCATGCTAGCTCGAGTCTCTTCCTTGGTTAGGGTTGATGGTGCTTAGCGGCGACAAACCCCTAGCCTAGAGGTCGAGTGCGCGTCTATCTGTTTCTTTTCAGTCCCCCTTCGGTTCGCAGGGCACATGAGCACTTCTGCTGAGCTACTTGGAAAAAAGGAAATGGACCGGCATCCCGACCCTGGCAAACCAGAGTTGCCGGAGGCTGCAAGCACAAGGATCCAACCGCAGCAAGACAAGGTTGCCGGGGGCTACTGATCCAGATAAGTCTTTCATCCTCTATCATGCATTTCAGAATGGAGCTGGGATATGTTAAACCTCGTTTTATTTCTAGGCCACCGTGCTCCCCCTTTCTATACCCAAGGATTATCTCTTGGGTCGGGATTTGGTTTTAGTCGCGGTGGCAAGGAACTAGAACGAGGAGCCTAAGCCCGCTTCATCCCTGCCTCCGCCAAGGGTGCGAGAATGGTCGAGCGAAGTGGGGGGATGGCAAGGCCTGTTGCCGGGCGGAAAATGTTTATCTTAAATTGTAACAAGGATTCGCTCCTTGTCGCGTGGTCTACCCATGAACGAAAACCCCGGCAAACATCCCTTTTTCATTAAAAACATCCCACACAGGTATAGTCCGTATGGAATGAAAAACATGAACAAGGGGGACTACAAGCTTTAAATTTAACAAGGCCCGAAGGCCTACAGATTAAAAAAGATATGAGATGCCCGTAATCCCTTTCTTGTCCCTCTCCTCAGGAGGCAGGTCAAGGAGGAGAAAGGGCAAAAGGGGAACCTAGGCGAGCTACGAGTAGCAGAAAGCACCAAGACAACACCTCGGTGGCCGCATACGGGTGGGCCGGTGATGACGGTGCCGGGAAAGGAGCTGGAAGACGAGGCGGCAGGACCGGCAATACGCGATGAAGGCGTCGGTGCCTGCGTACTCCGAGTTGACGGCCTTGCTGCCCGCCCTCTTCCTCTTCCGCCGCCTCCCGACGCCGGCCGCCCAAGGAGACGGCCTCGAGAAGTTCAAGGAGCTGGCCCCACCCCCGGCAAAACTCTGCCGGAGGAGCGGCCAGCTACAGATGTTGCTGCTGCCGCACCCGCCCAGGCGCGGGGCGTCCGATGCCTAGTCGGACTCATCCCCGTCATCTTCCCCGCTGTCCTCCTCATCACTTTTGCTCGAGGAAGAGTTTCCATTGTCGGAATCTTCGTCGGATGAGCTGTCCACGCAGCACTTCACACGAGTCCCGAAGTCTCTGAAGACCTTGACAGGGAGCAGGCCGTCCTCCATTAATTCGAAGTAGAGGATGAGCCCCGCGTCAGGCTGTGGATGCGAGCGAACGTCTTCCACCCACGATGGAGGTACATGACCCGAGGGGCCGGGAAGTCGACGTCGACCCGCGTGCTCCCATTCCCACAGCCCCTCATGTTTAATCTGAGAGGTTGGGGCGGGTCATGCTCCATCTCCCGAGTAAACGGGGGAAGACAAAGACGGCGACGCGGCGGACGGCGCAGCCTGATGAAGAATTCGCGGGGCTGGTCTCCAACATGGCCTTCCTTCGGAAAAGGCATCATTAGCGGGGGCGAAGCCGGCGCGCCGCCCCGCCCTCCTCTTCCCCGAGCACTACGACCTCTTCCCCGGCCTCGCCCACGGCCTCGCCCATCCCCCTTCCCCTCGCGGCCGGCTCCACCACCGCGGGCTCAGGAGGGGTAGGGACGCGCTGTCGAGCGGCGATCCTCGCCGCCACCGTCGAGGGACCAGGATTCCCTTTCTCCATGAGGAGATGGATGAAAGAAGAGTGCGGGACGCCATCCCACCTTCCCCCTCCTTATAAAGGGGCGGGGTCGGGGCTCGGCCTCCCCGCTCGGCCAATCCAGCCACCAGAGCCACAGGGAATCGGGACCGACCCACTGCCCCAACCAGCGACGGCCTGGTTTCCCGCCTCCACCGCTTGCCACCGCAAGCGCATGGAGGATGCGTCGAGAAAATGCAGAATCGAGGGGACATGTGAGGCAACCTCTCCCCACCCCGTGATTATGGGGTGTGGACGCCTTGAAGACCGCGACCTGGCCCCGCACGGTAAATGAGCCGCGCCTCGACGCCTCCCTCTTTTTATGGGGAAGGCGCGAGCCGCCTCTTTACCACGATCTGACGCATGCATGCGGGAATCGCCCCACGCATGCCGCCCACGTCACGTGCACCCCTCCACCCCGCGCCACGCCGCCCGCGAGTCGTGGGAAGCCAAGCACGCGAAAATTTTACCATGTAAAAACCGCCTACCGCTCACAAGACCATTTTGGGCCCGCCCAACAACGCGTCGCGCTTATGTGTGGCCCAGGCCCGGGGCCCCTGTCAGTGTACAAAAGAAGGGGCGCACCGCCAGGCCCGCACCAGCAAAGTCTCCACCGCCGTTCGCATGCAGCTGCCAGCCCAAACCAGCTGGGCAAGCACCTGCGTGGCAACATGTAGCTTCCAGGCCAACTCAGCAGGCGCCTGCATGGCGGCATGCAGATTTTCGTGAAGGCCCTACCACCATGCCACTTCAGCTGCCTGCCTGCCTACATTGTGCCGCACGCATCGCTGGCCCGGGCGCGTGTCAAAGCGAGGAGGAGCGGCGACGGACGGGACGGGCCTCACCCCCGTCCCTGATAAAGCTAGGGGATACCTCAGCAGGGCATTAAATGCATCTTGTCCTGTAACGCGAGTGATAACCTCACAATATTGTACGCCTTTCCACCTCCTATATGCCACTGTGGCAGCCCCTTTCACCTATAAAAGGAGGCCCATGGCATACTGGGAAAGGATTCGGCTCTTTTGAACCACGCATTCACCATAGCTAGTTCGAGAGCTCAAGAACTCTCTGAAATACACCCACCAAAGCAGGACTAGGGTTTTACGCATCCTCGCGGCCCGAACCTGGGTAAATGATCCTTGTGCTGACTACTGATCCTGCTCTTCTCGCAATCCTGCACCCCGACAACCGTAGTAGGGATTCTTGTGATCCCATAGGTGTCGTTCCACACTGACATAATGGATTGATACCTCGGTTCTCAAACTAAGGGAAATACTTATCTCTACTTTGCTGCATCACCCTTTCCTCTTCAAGGAAAAACCAACGCAAGCTCAAGAAGTAGCACTTCCTCACTTGATGCTGGTTCATTGATATCTCATTGCCCCATATGCAGAAAGGGTCGAAGCGTGAATCTTTACCAATGGTATATATACCTAAAAGCACCAAGTTAATATTAGAAGCTAAACAGCAATTGCACAATGATCTAGTACAACACTCTTTTCATAATATCTCATAACATCCAATATACTTACATATTAGATGAATTAGCATCTTATATTATGGGCCGGAAGGAGTTTATTGCATTCTTACGAATTATCGGCTGATTAACTGTTGCTGTATCCATGGGTTAGAGTTAGTTTGAGCTAGTTCCGGCTCAAATATCCCTAAACTATATCCAAACCTAAGGGCTAGTTTGAGCTAGTTGAATCTAACCCACCCAAAAAACTATCCAACCCAAGAGGTGCTAATTGGAGCTAGTTCTCCTAGTGCATTTATTGTCAATCTAACCCTGTCATCCAAACACCTCTTTGGATGGAGTTAGTTCGGGGTTAGTCATGAGCTAGAAACTAACTCTAACCTCTAGCTAAGTTGAGTATCCAAACATGGTTGTGTTGTAGTAGTAGTTGTTGTTGCTGTTGCTGCTGCTGGTCTTCTACGTATATCTAGACATCATCAGAACATTAAGGTAACACTCTTCCTTATTCCTATGTAGCCTAGGATTGCATATTTAGACATTAAGTACAGTGCATGTTGCTATGTAGCCTCAGATATATTACATATGGCCCTAGTTAACCTAATGATAAATGGGTTACAGATATATTCAGTTAAAAGTCTGATTCACCGATTAGTCCCTGGTCAGCCCCTGGCCTATATGTTACCAGCTACCGATATCGTGAACAGTGAGTATATATAAGCCATGGGATGAAACTAACCTCAATGGAAAACAACAGTTGTTGCCAAAATTGTCCTGTGTAAGTACATCGAGAGGCATGTTAAGCACAATAGGCTAAAAATCAACCAAATATATCCATGGCAGACAAAATAATCTCCAAAAGATAGCTTCAATGTGCAGGTTTAAGCACGCTAGTAAAGCAAAACAAGTGGAAAGGTGTGTTAACTGCAACAGGCCTAACATTTAACAACAAACATACATAGCCATTCAAACTGGTATTTTGTCGGTCTAAGTACACTGGTTATTGTTAAATAAAAATGGAAAGGTGTGTTAACTACAAGATGCAGCAACCAAATGTAGTCATTCATTGTGGTATTGTTGAAACTGGTATTGATGAAATTGAACTGCATAGTTCATACCTGCAAGTATAGAACATCACATTGTGCTTAACTGGAATAAACAAGGCATACCACGAACAAACAAAGATATCATTTGAAACTGGACATATGCTAACTACAAACAACCGAAAAATCAAAAAACTTTAAAAGAGGCATATGCTAGCTATAACAGGCTTAATAGCAAGCAAATGTATGCATTTTTGTTGGTATGTTTAAAACTGGATTGATGAAATGTACTGCACTGTAAATAATTGCACATATAGAGCCTCACGTTGTGAACAACTAAAATAGACAAGGCATACTCCAAACAACCAAATATAGTGTCGGTGGAAACGACACCTATGGGATCACAAGAATCCCTACTACGGTTGCCGGGGCGCGGGGTTGTGAGAAGAGTGGGACTAACAGTTAACACAAGGATCGTTTACCCAGGTTCGGGCCACGAGGATGCGTAATACCCTAGTCCTGCTTTGGTGTGTATTTGAGAGAGTTCTTGAGCTCTCGAACTAGCTACGGTGGCTGCGTAGTCTAGAAGAGTCGAATCCCTCTTCAGTACGCCATGGGACTCCTTTTATAGTCGAAAGGGGCCGCCACGGTGGCACACAGGAGGTGGAAAGGTATACAGTGCTGCGAGCTTATCTCCCGTGTTACAGGACAAGACGCCTTTAATGCATAGCATAGGTGTCCCTTAGCTTTATCGGGGCGGGAACGAGGCCCGTCCCGTCCATCGCCACCTCGCCTTGCTTCGACACGTGCCCAGGCCAGTGATGCATGCGGCGCCAAGTAGGCAGGCATGCTGCTGAGGTGGCGCGGTGGCAGGGTCTTCACGAAGATCTGCATGCCACCACACAGGTGCTTGCTGAGTTGGTTCGGAAGCCGCCCGTCGCCATGTAGGTGCCTGCCCAGCTGGTTGGGTTGGCAGCTGCATGCGAACGGCGGTGGAGTCTTGGCTGGTGTGGGCATGGCAGTGGCCCCGCTGATGCCCTCGGCAAGGGCCTTGCCGGGGGCCCGGCAAGGGTCTTGCTGTGGCATTGCAGTCATCCCCGGCAAAGCGCTCGCCGGGGGGCTTGTGGATTTCCTCGGCAAGGATCCCGTCAAGGGTCGCCGTCTTCTAGTTCTCATCTGATCTCACATATCTATGGTCTTGACGAAGATCTGCATGCCAGCACGGAGGTGCCTCCAGAGCCCTAGTTCCAATGTAGTTGGTTGGGTTGGAAACCGTGGGCTCAAGTGTGGCTCACTCTGTTGGCGTCGGGCAAGTCGCCCTGGCAAGACTCTTGCCGGGGCCACCACGGCAAGGGCCTTGCCGGGGGAGTCCACCTCGCCCTCTTGCTCTTTGGTGTTTCTAGTCTTCGTGTTGCCTTGGGGTTCTTGTGCTTTGGCTTCTCTCCGGCTCCCCTCCTCTGCCCTGCTTAGTGTGGCTGCGACGCGCGGCTCTGACTGCCCGTGCACAAGTAAAGGGGTACAAAAGATGCCCCTACTTTTGTACCGCGGTAACTCTTCGTCTGCTGTGCTTCCCCATGACCTGCGTTGAACACGCGACGTGGGGTGTTGTGTGTGACGTGGGGCGGGATGCGTGGGGCAGTTCTCGCACGCATGCGTCACATCGCAGTTAATGGGAAAGGAGGCGGCCCGCGCCTTCCCCGTATAAAGGAATAACTGCGGGCGCACTGCTCACTTTACCCCCTTTCATGCGTCTTCTCCAATCTCAGAGCCGCCGCGCCCTTTCTTCCTCCTTCTCGAGCTCTTGCCTTTGCTCCCCGCCGCTGTGTCTCCGCCGTCTTCTGTCTCTTGCTCCCCCCAGTCGCCATGGCGCCCAAATCCACCAAGGGCAAGGGAGTGGCCAAGGACGCCAGAGCGACGGAGCCGCCGGAGAGTGCGTTGGCGGCGCAGCGGATGCAGCTCGCCTACTTACCCTCGACGGTCGACGTGTTCAAGTTCCGGGAGGCCTTCAAACTCCTATGGGGGGTGAAGACGGGGGGGGGGGGGGAGAGACGACGGGGCATCCAGCCACGTGCGTCAACCCCGCCAATTGCACCGAGGCCGCCTCAAATCGGTACCCTTTCTTTGTCGACTACTTCTCCTGCGGGCTTTGTCCCCCCTTCTCCAATTTCTTCAATGACGTCATGCACACCTACGGCTTCCACCTTTTGGATTTTACTCTGAATGGCGTGGCATGCATGGCTCTTTTCGCGCACCTCTGGGAGGGCTTCGCTGGGGTGCATCCCAACACGGCACTCTTGCGCCACTACTTCTTCCCTCGGATCCAACCACGGGGTGCCATTTCCGGCTACGTCGCCTGGATCCCACGGGCCAAGGGGGCATACCCGGAGGGCACCATGAAGGAGAGGTGGGAAGAATGGCGGGGCCGGTGGTGCTGGATTGAAGAGAAGGACCCGCCAAACTTTTGCCGGGTCCACGATGCGCCGCCGGTTCGCTGGGGTGACTGGAGCGACATCGACGCCGACGATGCGCAGCTCACAGTCACCACCACCAGGATCCTTCGCCTTACCAAGGTCCGGCTCACCCTTGATATGATCGGGGCGGATTTCATCCGCCGCCGAATCGCTCCGCTGGATAACAAGGGGAGGCCGGCCTGGCTCTTCACGAATTCCGCTGACATCATGAAGCTTCGCCCCGGCCTCGACCACAACTTCACGGTGATGGGGCACACCACTTATGCCAGCGGCTCTTCCAGCTCATCCTGAACCGCGACGGTGAGGTCGAGCAGACCGGCAAGGCCATGAAGGCCGCCGCGAAGGCCGGCAAGGTCGCGAAGGGGCCCTTGTTCGCTGCCGGTGAGTGGTCCCATCGAGCAATAATCATACCGACCGACATCATCGCCATGATGCCGGACTTCAACGCGCGATGGCCTTGACCCGAGCTGGGTCGAGCTGAGGAAATTCGGCGCAGGAGTTCTTCGACACCTTGCATGAGGGGTACGCCACCGCCGAAGTCGCTGCTCGTCTGTGGCACCACCTAGGTGGAGCGACTACATCGCCGCTGTATGGCGGAGGCGGCTCGCCGAGGAGGCCGGCAGCGCCGGTGACGTGGAGGACAAGGCAACGGTAGAAGCGGAGGAGAAGGAGCTCACCCAGTGGGTGGAGGCCATTGGGGAGGCCAGCAGCACCGGCACCGGGGCTCCTCTCGTCAAGGACGTGGTCGACGAGTCGTCGTCGGAGGAGGCTGAGGCTGTCGATCCTCCAGTCACGGGGAGAGGGCGAGTCCTGCGGTGGGCCACCTCTGGCGAGCCGGTTCGGCCTGGCAGGGCCGTTCAACGGCGGCAAGACCAGGAGGGATTCGGGCGCCAGACAAGGGCCGCAGCGGCGAAGAAGTCGGTGAAGGCCGCGGTGGCGAAGAAGAGGGCGACCGCCTCTTCTTCGTCCAAACGCCCTTGGACTCCATCAGCTTCCCCTCCTCCGGCAGACGACGATGCAGGGGTCACCTTCAACTTCGGGTCCCTCGGCCCAAGGAGGAAGAGGAAAGCAGCAAAGGAGGAGGAGGAGGACGAGTAAGTATTGTTCCTTTCTGTCATATCCACCCCCCTTAGACCGTGCCACTTATCTCGATTTGTGTTCATCTTTGCAGGGACGCGGAGACGTTGGCCTAGAGGGTGAGGAGGGCCAAGGCTTTGGCGGGCGGCCAGCCCCCGGCAGGCGCTGCTGGTGCACCGCTGGTCGTGTTGAGCTGCCCGGACAGCAGCCCCCGGCACAACCCCCAGCGTAAATTCATCACTCACCCCTCGTCAACATGTGTTGGGAGCACAATCTCTTGGTGCCGACCTTGCCGTGGTCGCAGGAGGACGACAGCAGCAGGAGGAGCCACAGAGGGCTACACCCAACACACCGTCCCCATCGAGCATGCCGCCCCGAGGGGCGTCCCCGGCAAGGGCGCCAAGCACTGAGCACATGCACATGGAGGAGGTGGAGAACTCTGGCGCCGGTGGCTTCGCCTCAGCGCCAAATGTTGGCGGGGAGGGGACCTCTGCTTCCCAGCCCGGTGCTGGTAAGCCGTTCGCCTCTCGCTCCTGTTCTTTTTATTTCCTTGACGGCTCTTGGTCTTGGCTTTGTCTCATCCCCTTCTTGGTATCCATATCGTCCGTTGGCGGACCAGTTGGACATAGACGCTGTCATCGAGGATGTCACCAAGGATGCCGGGGCAGAGGCCGAGAAGATCGCTGCTGAGGAGACCGCCAAGGGTGCCGTCGAAGATGCCGCCAAGGGGCCTGCCGGGGAGCCCAACAAGGGGCCTGCCGGGAAGCCCAGCAAGGGGCCTGCCGGGGGGCCGGCAAGGCCGCCGCCGAGGAGGAGGTGGTCGATGACCAGCCTTCCTCCTGTGCTGCCTCTGGCTCTGGCAGGTATCTGAGGGTGACTAACGACCTCTTCGTCCACCTCCCAGGGTCGTCAAGCTCCAGGGCGCCCATCGAGGGAGAGGTGTTCTATGACGAGGTGCTTGCTGCCACCGGGCTCGAGGTTGTGGACGAACCGAGCACCGGTGGCAACGACTCTATGGAGGAGCGGCTTCTCCAGGCCATGGGCACCAACTTCCGGAAGCTCCAGGCGCTCCACCGTGCGCGCCTGGACAAGGCCAAATCCAGGATGGCAACGGTGGACAAGGCGGAGTCGGACCTCAAGGTGTGCGTTGCCGAGGTGTAGACTTGGTTCCGCCAAGCTAGCAAAGAGCTGAAGGCCGCGAGCTGGCCAAGCGCGATGTGGAGCTCACCATGAAGCTAGCCGACATCAAGAAGGCCCAGGAGACGGCGGAGAGCTTGGCCGCCTCAGCCGAGGCCGCTCGAACCCAGCACCAGGCCGCGCTGAACTCCAAGGAGGAAGACCTTGCCATGCATGAGGAGAAGCTTGCCGCAATGCTCCACGGCAAGGATGAAGAGGTGGAGAAACTCGTCGTGCAAGTGACCTAGGAGCTGGAGTAGAGGCACAGAGTGGCGCTCGATGCCCGGGCTCTTGTTCACGCCGGCAAGGTGAAGGAGCTGGAGGTGGCGCAGGATGAGCTGAAGAAGCAGGCCCTGGAGCTGACGTGGGAGAGGGATGCGGCCAAGGGCGCCTTGGCTGACGCGCTGGCCGCAGTCCTCAGCAAGGCCGAGCTGCTCTCCACGGCCAACAACTCCATCCGGGACCTGAAGCTGAAGCTGGAAGGCCTTGAGGGGATACTCTCGGAGGCCAAGGCCCGGGAGGGGACCCTGGCCAAGGAGCTGAAGACCAAGAAGAAGTTGCGGAAGAACGAGGCCGCCAACCACAAGGAGTCCGTGGAGGGTGTGAACCACTGGATCGGCCATCTCGTGCACGTCGCTGGCAGGATCACCTCGCAGCTGGCTACCATGGGGATGCCAAACGTGAGGTACGCTCCAGAGCACAGCGGGACTACCAACGCCAAGCTGACCCTATTCTTCGAGGGCGTCCTCGGGGCCCTGGAGCAGTTCCACTCCAACAGGGTGGCTTTACTGGCCGACGACAATCGAAGGCTCTGCCGGGGTGCCATGACCAAGGTCCTCACTAAGGTGGCGTACTGGAACCCCAACCTTGACTTCGATGCGGCGCTGGAGAGCTTGCTGGAGGGTACCGACCTCGCGCCGCTCAAGTAGCGTATCAAGCCCATCATCAGCCTCATCGACGGAATTCAAAGGGTGGAGGTCCAGCGCCGGGATTAGGCACCCCGTTTCTTATCGCCGCTGCAGGTTCATGACCAAGAAAATTTCTATCTTTAGTTACAACCGCAGAAATAATTTGATGTAATATAACTCTGCAGTACTTTTGATATGATGTATGTTATTTTCCTGTTTGATTTTCCTCTGTATGTCCACCCAACATTAACCATGTAGGCTTGCCGGCGCGTAAACCCAGGGCGGCGTCTTGAGGAGGGATCCCCATTGGCCTACCGGGTGTGCTTGCTGCCGGGCAAACCACCTTACCGCCCTTAACGCGGCCGCTCGAACTGTCGAGCTTGACTCGATTCAGAATCGAGAGCGTTGCCAATTGTGGAAGGCTACCCTGCCACTCTCGACGCGGCCGCTTGAGCTGTTGAGTGGACTCGAAACAGAACAAAGGCGTTCCCAATCGCAGGAGGGCCCATTTAATTGCGTGCAGGTTTTCCATACAAAGAACAAGATCTCCGAGGGGAATAAACTTATATAGAAAGGAATATCTCAAGTTTGCATGACTTAGCTTTCTTGTCGCTGAACCGGCGCCCTTCGTGTATGCAGGCGGCGCCATCCTCTTGGCCGTCTTCTTCCTTATAAACCATGGCCACGAGGAACTGCTAAGCTGGTTGCTAAACCAGATTCTCACAACTGCACCCCCCTACCTGGCGCGCCAAAGATGTGAGTGGAAACGACACCTATGGGATCACAAGAATCCCTACTACGGTTGCTGGGGCACGGGGTTGTGAGAAGAGCGGGATTAACAGTCAACACAAGGATCATTTACCCAGGTTCGGGCCGCGAGGATGCGTAATACCCTAGTCCTTCTTTGGTGTGTATTTGAGAGAGTCTTGAGCTCTCGAACTAGCTACGGTGGCCGCGTAGTCCAAAAGAGCCGAATCCCTCTCCAGTACGCCATGGGCCTCCTTTTATAGTCGAAAGGGGCCGCCACAGTGGCACACAGGAGGTGGAAAGGTATACAGTGCTGCGAGTTTATCGCCCGTGTTACAGGACAAGACGCCTTTAATGCGTAGCTTAGGTGTCCCTTAGCTTTATCGGGGGCATGAACGAGGCCCGTCCCGTCCGTCGTCACCTCGCCTTGCTTCGACACGCGCCCAGGCCAGCGATGCATGCGGCGCCATGTAGGCAGGCAAGCAGCTGAGGTGGCGCGGTGGTAGGGTCTTCACGAAGATCTGCATGCCACCACGCAGGTGCTTTCTGAGTTGGCTCGGAAGCCGCCCGACATCACGTAGGTGCCTACCCAGCTAGTTGGGCTGGCAGCTACATGCGAACGGCGGTGGAGTCTTGGCTGGTGCGGGCCTGAGAGTGGCCCCCCTGACGCCCTCGGCAAGGGCCTTGCCGGGGGTCCGGCAAGGGTCTTGCCGTGGCATTGCAGTCGTCCCCGGCAAGGCGCTCGTCGGGGGGCTTGTGGATCTCCTCGGCAAGGATCCCGCCGAGGGTCGCCATCTTCTGGTTCTCATCTGATCTCGCATATCTATGGTCTTGACAAAGATCTGCATGCCACCACGGAGGTGCCTCCCGAGCCCTAGTTCCAATGTAGTTGGTTGGGTTGGAAACCGTGGGCTCAAGGGTGGCTCACTCTTGTTGGAAACCGTGGGCTCAAGGGCCTTGCCGGGGGATTCCACCTTGCCCTCTTGCACTTTGGTGTTTCTGGTCTTGGCGTTGCCTTTGGCTTCTTGTGCTTTGGCTTCTCTCCGGCTCCCCTCCTCTACCCTGCTTAGTGTGGCCGCGGCGCGCGGCTCTGACTGCCTGTGCACAAGTAAAGGGGTACAAAAGAGTGCCCCTACTTTTGTACACCGAGATATAGCAATTAAAATTGGACATATTCTCTCGACAAAACAAATCATGGGTTCCCCCTGTGAAGAGGCACGACAAAACAAATCATGTTCTTCCTCACTTGGTACAAATGGGCTTGTTCCCGTGGGAAGAGCACGGACCCTGGATGCGCTCCATGTTGTCGCAGATGGGCTCCTTCCCATTGGAAGAGCACGACTGTAGGGTGCCCTCCCTGATGTCGCAAACGAGCTCTTTCCCCTTGGAAGAGCCAGAGAGGGTGCCCTCCTCGTGGTCGCCATTGATGAGGTCTGACTTGGAAGCTGTGGATCCCAAGCCAGCGTCGCGGAACGTGTCCTTCAGAAATGATAAAAGGGGCTGGATGGTGATGTAGGGTAGAAAATTCTTGGCAGTGAGCCTGAGGAGATCAGCGGCGGGGCCATGGATGAGATCGACGGTGGTTGAACCCAAGGGGTTGGGGGTCAGCCACTTAACCTATGACATAGCCTGCCTCAGGCCATCACTGTCGTTGATCTCGATGTCGTAGCCGACATTCGTGACATACCCGCGTACTTTAGCCCGCGGATTGAGTGCCTACGGCTAGTAATGTTTGTCGGTTTCCTCGGCAACGTCGGTCGAAGAGACCGCGATACTCCTCTTTCGGGCCAGTCACTCCTCGAGCTCCACGGGAAGCGTAGCCGGGCTTAGGATGCGACGCTCTAGAGTGGGGAATGGGGATCTGTGGAAAAGGGGGCATTTGGAAGACGTCATCTAAGAAACTCAGGGCGGCCTGGGTATGGATATCGGTGGGTAAGCTGCATGGCAAAACTGGCTGATGTTGACAATGGAGGCCTTGCGACGGCGGTGGCGGCGACCTAGCTAGGGTTTCGAGCATGGGAGGGTGTGTGCGTCTTACAAGACGCTTGAGGAGGTTGTGTGTGTGTGAAGGCTGTGAGGCCGAGGAGGTTTTGGTGTGTGTGTGTGTGTGAGTTTGTGTGTGTGTGTGTGTGGAGGGGGCGGGGGGTGTGTTTGAGGAAATGACGCGGCTACTGAAAATTTTACTATGCGGAAGTCAAACGCGGGAGTCAAATGCAGGGGCTATTGAAAATTTGGATGATAGTGCATCCCACACGGTCCGAAGATAAGAAGCGTGTGTTATGAAATGTAACAACCCTCGAGGTGGGCAGATATTTTCGAGGGATGCAGGCAGGAGCCGGAACAAGAAACATCACACATGGTCGAAAGATAATAACCATGTGTTATCAAACAGAAAAAAGCTACAGGCGGGTAGATATTTGAGGGGAAGCCTCGTGGAGCCCAATCTACTATGCGGATGTGCGTGACAGGGGCACCGGCGTGACACATGGTTTGTGTGAGTGATACCGTGTCGGTTGCGTCATCCGACTTGTCTAATGTTCATAAATTTGACGAAAAATGACGCGGGAGAGGGTCAGAACATGAACACGCTTGCATGTGGGCCAAATATATGTATGAAAAGGGTGGTTTGATGTTCAAATACCAAATGCAACTTCGATGTGGCACCTATCTCACCAAGCTCGCGGTATTGCTTGCCCCACCACCTCATGTCGGCGGGAAGGGAATCCTAAGCTATGAAAGCATGCCCCCCACGGAGGTTCACCTAGCAAAGTGCAAAGTAGCAGTCCCCCACACACACCCACTTTAAGTCGGCGGGCCAGAGAGGCATCTCACCAAGATGGATCATAAAACTGACCAAGAATAATCCACCTTGGTCGTACAATTTCTCTCTTGTTGTTGGTCAAAATGATGGCCGTCCATGCGACCCCGGAGATGGGCTAGCTCGCCAATAATCATGCAAGTAGCTAGTCCCCGAAGACAACCAATGCCTTTGTGTGGCCCAAACATATGTATGGAGATATGTATTTAAATACACAATGGAACAACTTTGATGTGGCACCGTGCTTTCGAACCTGAAATCCCCACACTGAGTGATGGTTAGTTGATGATGCATATGTATCTCACACCACACTTCAAGCCAATGACGGTGATTCATGCATGCATGCGTGCATAGTATGCGCTGAAACTTAATTAGGTCTGAATCTCACCATGACCTATACTACGATAACACGAACCAAAGGAAGAATCCTCCATCGTAACCTATCTTGTTATCGGTCAAGGCGGTCATGGATGTCCACGCGAGCCCACGAATATATAGGCTTGTCGGCAATAACCATGTGAGGGATCGTACCATTCGAAGACAACCACTACATGCATATGTATGGAGGTGATGCGTGCATGCATGTCTGAATATCATCTCACAACATTGATGTGGCGCATGCGTCGAAAATCATACAGTCCGCACACAAAGCAAGATTGGTTCATGATGTGTCATGGTACTAGCCACTTCGACTAGATCGGAGGGATTCATGCGTACACATGCATGTGTGTGCTAAAACTATATCATGTCATTCCAGAGCATGCACTACAAAAAATTTTGTCACAGTAGGTCACGTTTTCTGTCATGCATGTACATCCATGACAATTTTATGACAGAATCAAGATAGTCATACCTGTGCTATCATAGAAGTGTTCCATGACATTACCAAAATAACCATCACAGAAGTGTCCACTTCCATGACGATAAATCCCACGTCATAGAAGTACTTTCGTCCAGGGTGACCGACACGTGACATCGACCGTAACGGGTCGCCGTTAAGCTATTGGGTCCGATTTTGGATCCGATAACCTGTTAGCAGCCCGGACCAATGGGGAGTTTCCACGTGTAAAATTCTCATTGGTCAGAGGAAACACGTGTTTGCTCATCGTTGGGACATATGTCATCCAGTCATTGGACAGGAGGCGCCTATGATACGTCAACATGTGGCATGGCCCAACAGAGGCCCATTCCGGTGAAAAGGCTGGCCCAGCTAAAGGCCCACCATGTTTTTTGACAGACTAGTGGGCTGGCCCGTTAACAGCCTGCCATGTTTTGGGCCAAGTTGAGGCCCATTGCTGATCAGGCCCATTCACAGCCTGCCGTGTTTTCGGCCAAATTACGGCCCATATCAGATTAGGCCCGTTAACAGGCCACTGTTCTTTTGGGACCATTCTAAGACAGGTTTGTATTTCAATCTGTTAAATGCCCGTTAACCAGTTTGGCCCGATAATAGTTTCGGCCTGTTAGCGGCCCGTGGTGCATCTGGGACGTTGTCAGCCCAGTTTAACTTTAGGCCCTTTAACGGCCCATGCAGAAACTGGGCTATTTCTTGTCCGAAGTAACTTTAGGCCTCTTAACGGCTCATAGTCTTCGTGGATAAATTTCATGCCAACAAGCCTATCGGCCTGTTAATGGCCTGTAGAACAGTTGGGCCTAATTACAGCCCGCGTTGAATCCGGCCTGCTTACTGCCCATCTGATAATGGCCCGTGGCACTTTTGGGCCTATGGCCTACGTGGATACCGGCCTGCTTAAAGCCCATAATTTTATTGGGCCAAACATGCCCGAGATATATTTTGGCATGTTAACTGCTCGTCCTATTTGGGCCAAACATGGGCTTTAGGCAGTTTCGGCCTGTATTGGCCCATGAATTTTTCGGCCCAACGTTGTCCCAATCTAGGTTTTAGCCTGTTAAAAGCCCATGGTATTCTCTGGCCCAGCTGGCTAGAAATTTACTCGGCCTGTTGAAGGCGGGAAACTACTATAGGTTTAGACCTGCTAATGGCCCAAGATGATTATAGGCCCACATTTTGGCCCATATGAGTAACGGGCCGGCCTGAAGACCGCCAACACTGAGATCCACCGAACCTTCCGGCCTAAATTACAACATAACGACCAAAGAATAAACCTAGACTATACAATAAAGAAATTACGACATATTACATCCACTGGTAATGAAAGTTCGTTACCGGTGATAATAAAGCACAACGTGACCGCGGATTGCATAAACTGGGTATCAAAGGTCACCACAAGTGCATATAAACGCGCCGACAAAAGAATATACAAAATTGAGAGCACTTCAGAAGGCACTAGGCCTGGCCAGGATGGGGCCTTGGAAGCAGCCGAACAAGCTGATGAGACTTCAGTTGTGTCAATGATAGATGCTCCATCCCTAGCTGTATGGCACCATAGTGTGCAAGGCAGTCCTCTAACATCTTCTTTGCATCTTTGACTTCAAGTCGGAGCTGAGCTGTAGCAAGCCTTTCCTCTTTGTGTTGAGACTAAAGAAGTAGAACTGATTGAGGCAGCGACTTCACAGAGGTTGTCTCACACTTGCTGGTGAGTAGCTTCAACTCACTGTATTCATGAAGACAGGACCTTGGGGTTATCTCTCTGTCCTCAATATGATTTGGCTCACTATCTTCCCTATAGTTCTACCTGGCATAAGAGATACGACTCTAAAAGAGAAACAAGGAGACACGTAACAGGTTTCACAATTATATAACCAAATAAATGGATCTGTTCTGCATAAGGAACATGTTTTTACAACTACAATTAAAAAATGGTAGTTGTTGCAAACATCCAATCAGATGTAAACAACAAAGTAAACAACAGTGGAGGAAGGCTTGAGAAGGATGGACTTACATTACATGTTAACACGGGCTGGATAAAGCCCCTCTCCATGTTGATGGAAGGATAATTCAATAAATTCCCCAAAGAAAATTCTTTATAAGTGTTGCCATTATTCTACATTTTGCAAATAGTAAATATAGGTCAAATAATATTGGAAGAAGCAGAGGATAATGAAGCTCAGGTGTAGACTGATGATACATAATCAAATAGCAATTAATTAAGTACAGGGTTAACATGCAACAGGTACTGACAAGAGGAATTCAGACATAACGTGTGTAATGGCATTGGCTTTATTCAACATTTTTGTAAGAGTAAATGTAGATATGATAATTTGGAGAAAGTGGAGGGCAGGGCAGATAAGATGCAGAATAGTGATAGACAATCAACTATCTCGCGATGCAAGTATAGTAATACCACCACCGTCCGTTATTACTTGTCGCTCAAATGGATGTGTCTAGCACTACTATGTTCTAAATACATCCAATTGATCAACAATTAAGTCGATACAGAGGAAGTACATGAAAACAGGTACTTACATGAGCAATCCAAAACTTCATAACCATTTTGTTAATCCTACATTTATCAAATACTAAATATAGATCTTATAATTTCAAGCAAAGGGAGGATAAAGAAGCGAACATTTACAGTGATGCTACATAATCAAATAGCAATGAGTGTAAGTATGCTGACAAAGAGCAAGTGTTACTAACAAGAGCAATGCATAGCCCAGTATTGTTGTGAGATCCTATGATCCTTTGAGCAAGGAGATTCATCTGAAATTAGTTTTCATACAAGAAATAAGGTAAGGCACATGCAAAAATTTAGGAGTTCAAATTTTGAATTGATATCATAGACAGTACGTGATGTTGGGCTCTCAGCGGTTCTAATAGGGTTTGGCCGGTGGAGTAGGGGTAAAGTGTGGTACAGTTGGGCCTATGTTTTCTGCGGCTGCTGATCTATCTGATTTATCAGGTTTCACTAGCTTTTCCAAATACCTAGTTTGTACTCCTTGAGGATCTGCACTCACCCTCTTCCTTTTGGACATCTATTACGAAAGAACAACATTTGACTGGAAAAACATAGCATGATGACACATGGAATAGGTACAGAAAATGGATAGGTATGGCATATACTCATTTATGATGCTTAAACTAAGCAAATGGTGAAACAAACTAGAAGTAATGCAAGAGTTCAGATGCAAAATATGTGCGACCAATAAACCTTGCCAAGTTAGAGTAAGCACCTTGATGGGTGAATGAGATAGGCCATCCTCCACCATGCCACGTTTGTTAGCCAGTGGATTGGTCCGCAATATTCCTCTCGTGCGCCCATTCTCATATTCATTTTGACAATGTGACATGCATGAAAACATAAAAACAAGTGAGATTATCTTTGTAATGCAGAAGTGATTCTAATCCAATACTGCCTACTTGTAAACCCCTTTGTGCTATCTCTGCAGTTCTCCTGAGAGATGTCATGCATGCTATAATTTGGTGTGTGCATTAATATAATGTGGCCTACTACTCAAAATATGAGAGCTCCAGAAGTGATGATACTTCGCAGATGACAGCTTCAACATATAGTAAAGAAGAACAAGTTGACCTGACCTGACAGATTCAAAATATACTAAGAGAGAACAACTCGACCTGACCAGTCGACCGCAAATGTCTCTGCTACTCTTCCCACCAAGGTACATACTTATTAAAGAAGAGAAGAGGATTATCTTAAAGAAGAGCAGAAGAGCAAGAAGATTGAAGATATTACAAGTCTTTCTATACAATGTCAGTTGCCCACCCGTGATGAACCAGAGCGCACAGAGAAATACTATTCCTTCCGGTCTCTCCATATGTGGCTCACATGCATTTCGAAACTAAATAGGAACATTTAGCTGATAAATTAAACATCTCTCAGTTTTACAAATATCAGCATAATATCATATTTGGATTTGTACAACTAAGCTTGTTTAGCTCGATGGGTGGAGAAGTGCTATTACGACATGAACCGCATAGGCTGATCGTGGTCATCATAAAATGGGGAAACCATAAGCATGATGAGTATGGTGTTGTCCGTGGCAGTGGGATGGTAGATCTGAAGCTGCAAACCGTGCAAAGGGTAGTTAGCAACCGATGTTTGCTTTGAAATAACAACTAAGATTTGGTATGGACAAGAAAGTACACCAACAAGTGACAAAGAAATGCAATTCATTGTCTCTATATGTCACGACATGCATTTGGAAACTCAAGTGGAACCTTTAGCTAACCAATTAAATGTGTCTTTTAACTAATATCAGTATCATATCACATTCATATTTCAACAACTAAGCATTGGAATTTTGACTATTGTGTTATTTAGCTTGAAGGGTGGAGTAATGCTAGTACGGCAGAAAGCACCTACGCAGATCATAGTAGAGTAGATAAAAGGGGAAAACCCTAAGCATCAAGAGTAAAATCAGGAAAGTGGAACTAGCTGGACTTGTGGGTGGCGCACATGCTTTTCAAAACGAATATAGGAACATTAGGTGACCAATTAAACGTTCTCTGTTTTAGTACTCATATGAGGATCATATCAGATTCGTATTTCAACACCTAAGCTTTGGAGTTATGAGTGGCATGTTGTTTTGCTTGATGGGTTGAGGTCTTGAGGAGCAGTGCTAGCACGACACGAAGCACCTACGATGATGGTAGTGAATATAAAGGGGGAAACCATAAGACGAGTATAGTGACCGTGCCATGGCGGATGTGAAGGTGTAAACCGGACAAAGCTACTTCGCAACCAATGTCTGCTTTCAACTCACCATTACGATTTGGTACGGATAAGAAAATTATAGTAAATAATTTACGATCTACTTTCCAGGTGAGAACAATTACTTAAGCACAGATGGAAGAGTACCACCTATCTTGCTACATCGTGAAGGCCCCTGGTGATACATTGAGGGTGCTGCGGGTGGGATGGCTGTCGGCGGCGGTGAAGAAGACTTTAGACAGCAGAGGGCCGGGTCGGGGGATAAATCCTATTGCCATGGACGAGGCGGTCGTAGGAGCGGCAACGTCAAGGTGGACGACGATGCCGATGAAGCGAGAGGACGCGATGAAAGGATCCTGGTCCGGCACCGTGGATGAGAGACTTCCATCTCTTGCAGTAGACGACGGTGTAGGGGTAGCGGCTCCGACAAGGTGGAGGATGGGCTGGCGGACGGACGAGGCTGGCCACAGTAGGGAGGTTGTTGTGGCGCCGACGGTGTATGAGTAGGGAAATGGAGGGGGAGGGTGTCGGTGTCAAAACCGGCGGATCTCGGGTAGGGGGTCCCGAATTGTGCGTCTAGACGGATGGTAACAGGAGACAAGGGACACGATGTTTTTACCCAGGTTCGGGCCCTCTCGATGGAGGTAATACCCTACTCCTGCTTGATTAATATTGATGATATGGGTAGTACAAGAGTAGATCTACCACGAGATCAAGGAGGCTAAACCCTAGAAGCTAGCCTATGGTATGATTGTTGTTCGTCCTACGGACTAAAACCCTCCGGTTTATATAGACACCGGATAGGTTAGGTGTTTCACAGAGTCGGTTACAATGGTAGGAGATCTACATATCCGTATCGCCAAGATTGCCTTCCACGCCAAGGAAAGTCCCATCCGGACACGGGACGAAGTCTTCAATCTTGTATCTTCATAGTCTTGGAGTCTGGCCGTGATGATAGTTCGCTATCCGACACCCCTAGTCCAGACTCCTCAAGAACCCTGAACCAGGATTCAATGTCGACGAGTCCGGCATGCATATTGTCTTCGGCGTTGCAAGGCGGGTTCCTCCTCCGAATACTTCATAGAAGGTGTTGAACACCAGGATAGTGTCCGGCTCTGCAAAACAAGTTCCACATGCCACCGTAAAGAGAATAACTTTTGCACAGATCTGCTGACGTATTCCGCGGCGTGATATCACACCACGGCCAGGCCTTTATATGAATCGTTTTTTACTGTTCCACCTCAGCACGTTTAGCGAGGCGGTTTCCCTGACACGTCTTATCAAAGCATAGATCGTGCCGCCTTATTCCAGGATTCCCATCAATACGGACGTGGGTAACCCATCCACGCCATTGATTACGGCGCTTGGGAGATAAGCGAGTTTTACCAGGCTGGTGGGGGACGTATAGCTTCCTCCGTCCATATAAGGGGATAAGGATCCAACTTTTCACCTACGCCTTCTTCCTCCTTTGCTCATCCATTTCCGCGCACTCGAGATCCAGCGCCCAAGTCCGCACATCCCACCTCAACCTTCTCCAACCATGTCAGGAGCGGGAGGCAGGTGGATGGCCTCCTCCATCACGGAGGGGCACATCACAAGACTGCGCGAGGCCGGATATTTGTCCGGCGACATCGAGCACAGGCTGCCCGACGCGGGGCAGCCCATTCCAACCCCCAGGCCCCATGAGAGGGTGGTGTTTCTCCCCCACTTCTTCTGAGGACTAGGTTTTCCGCTTCACCCATTTGTCCGGGGGCTCATGTTCTACTACGGCCTGGACTTCCACGACCTGGCCCCGAATTTTATCCTCAACATCTCGGCGTTTATCGTCGTGTGCGAGGCCTTCCTCTGCATCCAGCCCCACTTCGGCCTATGGCTGAAGATCTTCAATGTCAGGCTGAAGGTAGTGGGCGGCCATCAAGCGGAGTGAGGAGGCGCCATGGTCGGCAAGATGGCCAAGGTCCTATGGCTCGAGGGCGCCTTTGTGGAGACAATAAAGGGGTGGCAATCGGGGTGGTTCTTCATCACCGAGCCATGCGACCCCGAATGGGTGGCGGCCCCCGAATTCAGATCTGGCTTCCCCACACGGCTCTCGCCATGGAAAGAGACGGGCCCGACGTGGGGAATCGGACGAGCTATCCGGACTCCAAACATGCGTCCAAACCTGGTGGACAAGAATCTCAGGCTTGTCGACGTAATCCAGTGATGCTCATCCGCCGATTCTCCCATGCCAACAACGGGCCTTTAATTTGTGGGAGTTCGATCCGCACAAGACATCGAATTTGAGCCGCTCTTCGACACTACGCACGAAGATGCCCGAAGGTGCTGTTCAAGGGCGCCAAGCCCCAACATCCGCTAACAAAGATCGCGGATATAGCTCGCGCGTCAAGCCGGGCGAGGTAAGTTATTTTACCTTTACGGACTCTTTTTCATAGATTGACTCTATGTGGGATCTAAAACTCCCTAATCTTTGACAGATCGGCTGAAGACGCCCGACAGATTAACCGTCCGGCCTTTGCGGAAGACCAGCGGACGCCCGATTGACGGGCTGCTGGCTCCGTACCCATGTGGTGCCGGAGAAGAAGGCTAAGAAGGAGGCCACGGAACTCAAGGAGCTCCCGACGCCAGTGTGCTGTCGATTTCAAGCGAATCTTCTCCCGAGGACGAGGAGGAGGAAAGAAGCTTCTCCCAGCCGGGAGGAGAGGAAAAGGAAGGCCGCCCCAACTTGGGAGGCCGGAGGGTCCAAGAAGGGAAGAACTCTTCCTCCGGACTTCTCCACCAACGTCGACAACGACAAGGAGGATTGGCCAACAAGGGCCAAGCCCTTGGCGAGATCGTAAGTGTCCGGATACCCATGTTTTTTATCATTGCATAGTTTTCTCTAATGTCGAACAATCATGCAGCCCGCCCAAGGGCGAAGTTCGCCACTTGCCGAAGCGGGTCCCGAGTTCGCCGGAAATGGAGAGTACTTCACTCGACCGCCTCCTCACCTCACGCCATGGACGACACCGAGGTGGTGCCCCAAGGGAGCCTGGTCAAGAGGAGGTGGCGCAGAGGCGCCACAAGGCAACCTCCCGGACTCAAAGCGTGGGGGCAAGACCCCGGGGCTCTAAGCCCGAACCTTGTCCGGACTCCATGCCGGAACCTTCAGCGGTTCCGGAGATCGGCAAGCGGTCCCTTCATAAGAAGGGTAAGACACCGGTGTCCTCCGTCCAATCGGAGGCACCGGATAGCTTACTGGAGGCGCTTAACAACGTCTCCATCGAGGAGGAGCACCGCACTGTTATGAGTGCGGCGATCCGGACAGTTCAGTCCGCCAAGAGCTGGCTGACGGAAGCATGTACCAGCCTTCTAACAGGTTTTGAGGTAAGTTTTAGAATATGTAAAAATATTACCGCATAGACAGTAGCCCCTGATGCTTAGTTTGGTGTTCGGAAAGAAAAGCCGGACTAAGGATCTAAGAAGATATACGCAGGAGTCTAACATAAGTATGTCAATATGGGAATGCAGGCTACGCTGCTGACCTCTGCCGCACTGACTGCGGAGGTCGATGCATTGAAGCGATGCCTCGAGCGGTCCGAGAACGAGCTCGGCCTTGCCAAGAAGCAGCTCGAGGACAAGGAAGGTAAGTAATACCTTATGAAAGAAATACCTTATAGAAAAGGTTTCGGTTGCAAAAAATAACAGGAATAACATTGGTACTGCAGGGGCCACGAACGAGGTGGCGACCCTGAAGGAAGTGGTGCCCGTGGCCAAAAACAAAGCGGTCGTGGAGCGCACCGAGCGAGAGAAGGGGTAGGCGCAGCTGGCCAAGGTACGGCAAGAGCTCCAAGCTCTCGTGGAAAAACACGAGAGTTTGGAGCGTGACTCGAAGACTCGAGAGTCCGAGCTCGCCTCGGCTCATGACAGTGCCAAAGCTGCTAAGGCCGAGGCCCAAAAAGCCCTCCAAGAAATTGAATCATTAAAGAAGATAGCGGCGGGTAAGGCATTCTTTATGCAAAGCAAGCATGTGAATGTGAATTACCTATTACTTACCCGGATTCGGAGCTCTCCAGGAGCATTCGCAGATTTGCCCCGTAGTGTGTCTGATGCTGCCGCATTCTACCGCGCCAAGGAGGGGAGCTCGACGGAAAAGGTGTTCTGGTCTCAGTATGCTGAGGCCGGACATCTGGTGCCCCTGAGCGACTAGCTGAAGCAGCTGGTCGAGCTCCACAAGGTCGCCGAACAGGCCATGTAGGGCCTTATAGCGAGGCTGTGGCCATTGGAAGCCATGCCCGGAGCTACTTCGCTTAGTGTAGGGGTGGTGGACCTTTGTCCACGGATTGAAGTCATCAAGCGCCCGTCTGCATTGAAGGTGTCCGTCGGGCCCTTGCCCGTGCTAAAGTGCACTAGGGCAAGCTGGATGCGGAGAAGCTTGTGACGGACGGGCCACCAAGGGCAAGGAGCATCACACGCCCAAATGTACTATGAGGGCCTTCAAGGGTGCCCACCGAATAGCGGATGAATGCTCCAAAGATGTAATTTTGAATAGACTCGCATTTGTTATCCTGCGACGCTGAAAACTTGTTCATATGCGCTAAGCAACGCTTGTTAATTTAAAATATTACCTTCAGGCGGCCGCTTATCAAATTTGAGAGATGGCAAGTCGTTGGCTTCAGCCCCCATGCCACGAAAGTGCCGGGTGTTCGGGATAAACTTGAGCACTCTTGTTCCCATTCTTGGGTCCATCTAGGAGGCGCCAACACAACGTAACAAGGCAACCAGACTTATAATGCTTGAACACTCTCACTTAGCCATATAATTCTATAATTTTAAGTTTCGCGAAGCCCCTAGTATTCGAAGACCGAAGTTCGGGCGCTATCCACGCTTTGGCGGACAATTCCGGTTCCTCGCTCTAAGCGGCATAAGTCATTAGGGACCCGAAAAAACCTCTCGAACAGAGACCGGCTCTCGCCTTATCATGACGGTGTCAGGACCCCGATTCCAAGTCACATCGATCTAGCCGGTAACACCTCATATCACTTTGTGGCCTCACGCACGGTATTCCCACGGGTGTCGCCTTACCATGGCCTGAGAACGTTTGCGCCTTTTGGCTCACGTATATGATAGTATCGCTAGCATCCATATGACAGAGAACCCGGGCCGACATGGCTAGTCGTGAACCCAAGGCGGCACTAACCCATGGGGACAGGCATACATGAATCACATCAACATGTCGGTCATCAACGATGAACTGGCTGTAGCACTGGCTAATAAGACTCCGTAACCCGGCTGTAGCAGGCTAGGCAGGACTCCGGATACCACCGCGTGACATTTTCAAGGGACAGATATAGGAACGAAGTGAAACACATGCCGCCAGTCAAGTGTCCAAAGCAGTAGTGTGGGCTAGCAGGACTCCGTGAACCGGTCAGAAGCGGACTACTATCGCCAGAAGCACTAGACTACATTTCCCCATATGAGAGGCTGCCAAGGATAAACAACTAGATTGTCGGATCCCACACATACGAAGCATTTCAAACATACACACAATATGCTCAATATGTGTAAATACAACATGGCATCACAACATAACTCTACGACTCAAATATTTATTCATTAGGCTCCGAGGAGCGAGATATTACAAACATGGGTCTCATGACCCAACACTCAGAGCATACAAGTGAAAGCACATGCGGAAGCTTAACATGTCTGAGTACAGACATCTACAAATGAAAAAGGATGAGAAGCCTGACTATCTACCAGATCCTACCGAGGGCACAAGATCGTAGCTGAGGTAACAAGCCAAACGTCGAAGTCCAAGCGGAACTACTAGCGAGACTGACGTCTCTCTGCAAAACATAAAATAAGCAAACGTGAGTACAAACGTACTCAGCAAGACTTACATCAGAACTAACTACATATGCATCATTATCAACAAAGGGGGTGGTGGAGTTTGACTGCAGCAAGCCAGCTTTGACTCGGTGGCTATCCTGAACTACGACTGCAAGTAAATCTTTGAGGTGGCGCACACGAGTCCACATATTCACCATTTCAATACACCACTATGGACCCGCTGCCATCTCCCTACGAGAACGCCATCCATAGCACTCACGCTTATCTTGCGCATTTTAGAGTATCCACTTTCACTTGTCTATGAACTGATATAGGCAACCCAGAAGTCCTTTTCCGCGGACACGGTTATTCGAATAGATCATATTAACCCTGCAGGGGTGTACTTCTTCACACACACTCTCACCACTTACCGTCGTTTACACGACATGTACTCGGCAACCTTCAAGCGGAAGCCCAACGTGGGTGTCGGCCACATCCTACCTAAACACTCAAGTCCCTAGTCCAGGTTTATCGCCTATTCGGGTTCCATCCGCAGGGAGTCCGGCCGAGGTTTCCACTAACGGCCCCGAACGATGTGTGCAGGGTTCCCGAGATACCAAACGGGCATTCGGTACACCGGCCCATGGTGTATCTACCGCCTCATAGCCCACCCCTAGGGTCAGCGCTACGCACGGCCTCCAACACATATCCTACAAACACTAGAAACTAGTTGCAACTCCTGGACAGAGAACAAGGGTGGTTAAGAAGCCGAGAGGGTCCATTGGTTTCGGGCCCAATGCATGGTAATAACTGTTTCATGGATCACAAACATAGAACTCAGTTCCTAAGGACGGCTGCAATGAGACAACCCACCAAGTACTCCTACATGGCCTCTCACCGCTACCTTTACCAAATCGTGTTCACACACTTAGCTCACACACAGTAGGACATGTTCACACAACCATTCCAATTCATTCCCGATGAATCAGACCTGACTCAACTCTAAGAAGTAGCAGGCATGACAAACAAGCATGAATGAGTACGCACAACAGGGCTCAAACAACTCCTACTCATGCTAGTGGGTTTCATCTATTTACTGTGGAATGACAGGTCATGCAGAGGATAAAGGGGTTCAGCTACCGAAGCAAGTAACACATAAGTCGTTGTTGTCCTAACGCAGTAAAATAGAGCAGGAGCGAGAGAGAGTGGGATTATATCAGAATGAACAAGGGGGTTTTGCTTGCCTGGCACTTCTGAAGATTATATAGTTCTTCAATAGTGTCATCGATCTCATCGTCGAAACCACGTCTATCGAGAGGGAACAACCACCGAAAAACAAGAAGAAACACAATCAATGCAATGCACAAACAAATGAATGACATGTCATGTTAAGGAACTTAATTGACCTAATGCAGCAGTAAGCCAAGTTAATTGAAGTGGAATTCAAACAAGGTTAAACTCCAACTCCAAATGCTAGTTCATAAATTACCCTAATCATGATTCATCCTATTCAGTGAGGTTAACTTGTTCAATCATGCATGAAAGTGCCATAAACAGATTCTTTATATTTTTCTGATCATTTTTCATATATAACTTATTTCAGTTTGAGCTACGGTTGATTTTATATGAATTTTAGAAGTTTGAGCTAATTTCTGGAATTTCCTGAATTATAATAAATCCAGAAAATCCTTTACTGCGTCAGCAATGTGCAAGCATGATGTCAGCAGGTCAAAGGGGCTGGTCCGGTCAAACCTGGCCTATTGGGCCCACCAGTCAGTCACTCGGTGCTGCCTAGGGTCACAGACATGTGGGGTCGGCTCAACGCCCACATCAGCATAGTCAAAGATGACACGTGGGCCCACTGTAATTAGAATAATCTTAATCTTACTTAGTTAGCCGGTTAGTTAGGTAGTGGGGCCTGGCTGTCTGTATCCCAGGGTGTTACTAACTGTGTCATTAACCCTAACTAATCGTGCCACGTCAGCGTCGCCGGATTAAGAGCCGGCGACCTTACAGTGCGGCGGCGACTCGCCGGCCGGCCGTTTCCGGCGACGGATGGCCGCGCGGATGGGTTCTATGGAATGCCCGCAGACGCGCGGCCCGGGGGTGGTCGGGGATGCCGGGATGGCTGCAGCGGTGAGGCGGCGAGCTTATGGGCGGCGGTGCGTTCTCGGTCCGCGGAAACATCGGCTAGAGGGCAAACGACATGGGGAGAAGAGGGGAACGGGTCAGCGGCTCACCGCGATTCGGCGGAGAAGCACGGCGTGGTCGGTGAGGAGCTGGAGTAAGCAAATCGAAGGCGGTGGTCATCGGTGCTGAAGCTCGAAGATGACGAAGATGCCGGCGACGAAGGGCTCCCGCCGTCGTGGCCGTTGGCTTGTCGACGTGTGGTGATGAGGGGGAGCCTATGGACAGGCTAGATAGGTGAGGGAGGCTCGGTGGGCGCGGCAGGAGTGGAAGGCGGTGACGGGGTCGCTCGGGGGCGTCTGCAGGCGCTCGGTCGATGACGGAGGAGAAAGGAGGAGGTGGAAGCAGGAGGTGGCGTCCGATGCGCGTGCGGGCGACACGCCTATGCCAGTAGGCAGAGGTAGACGACAGGGTGAGGGGGTTTTGCGGTGGTGGGCTGGGCCAGAACGGAAGCTGGGCCGGCTCTGCTCCAGGTGAGCGCCAGGTAAGTTTCCCTGCTCTGTTTTATTTCTGTTCTGTTTTCCTTTATTAATTCATTTTGCCACTGTTTTGAACCCCAAACAAATTGAAAATAGTGACAACATTCCTCTGAATATTTTATGTTGCACAATGGCATTATCAAAAGGCACATAAATTATTTCAGAGTTATCTGAAATTATATTCCATATATTAAGAATATAAAACCAAATCCAAATACAATATTGATTTAAATTCAATGCCCAAAATAATTCCTTAAAAATGTTCACTATTTTTGGTTTGGAACAAAGCCCTTGCCAAAAATACCAAATATCAATAAGGATCATTTTGGTTTCATTGAATGCAAATTTTAGTTGAACCTAGTTGATTCAAGTGGTGCTAGGGTTGGAACATCCAAATTTCAAGATTTCAATTAAAGTTAGACATGATGCATGGATGCTTGTGCAACTAATTACAATCAAATTCTAGGGCTATGACAACTCACCCCCACTAAACAAGAATCTCGTCCCGAGATTCAAGACGTGAGGTAAGAAGTCAAAGGGTTCACAAGCTAACACGATCTTCACGATCCAACTGTCCTTCTCAAGATGTTGATTCATTGCTTCATATTGATCTTGACGTCTTTGCTTTCGAGAACTTCATCCAACACGACAACGACAGAGAGGAACTCTGCAGGAATCGATCTTCTTAAAGATCGAGCAACTCACGATCAACTCACGGAATGAGATGGTGAAACATCTCGAGTTGAGACACAAAACACATCGAGAGGGATGGAAGAACAAACGACGGGGTTTGATTGGTGGGCAACAATTCCACGCTTAGAAAGATGGTGGATGGTGTTAAGGTGGCGAGGAAATATTTACCATGATCCCGTAACGGGGCACCTCGAGAAAGGTGATGCAAAGAACTATTCCCTTAAGTGGCAAAAAGAATTACTTTTGATTCAGAGATCATTGAAACTCTTCATACCAGCCTAAGGCAATCACAATCAATCATTTGAAGGAGTTCGAAAGAATGACATACTCAGACTAGAATGGATGATGTGAACTACCTTGTTGAAGACAACGCAATGGATGATTTTTCTTATCATCGGAAATGGATGGGACCCATGGTAGGACCGCTTTTGAAGATGATCCTGGGCAACGAGCATCGGGTGCAAGCTGGAAACATAATGCAAATGTTGGAATGTTTCAACCATCATATCTGCCTGAGATTCAGATCTGGTTGGTAACGGGACATTTCGGACAGCATGTCTGAAAAGGAAAGGTTGCAACACAAATCGACAAGATGACGTTGCGAGATTCTCGGGATATGAACTACGATAACAAGCTCCAAACATGAGCCGGTTCTGCTACATACATGTGAGCATGTTGTCCAAGACAAGAATGACCACATAGTAGTCTTACAATAAAATACTATCGAATTCTGGTTGGGAACCATCATCAAGGATAACGAAGTCCTTGCATAAGGCATGCTCTTAAGAAGGAACTTCTTCTCCTTGAACAAATCAGTTAGTGTCTTGGTGTGCTAGGAAACACATATGGAGTGGAGGCGGCCAACCTATCAAACCATAGGGCACTTCGCATGTGCATGACTAACTTGGGATGATTCCAGAGGAAACAAAACAAACCTTTCTCAAATTCATGGTGGCAACCTACACCTAAAGCACACGAATTCGAGGAAGTCACTTCTTTCATCCAAACATAGGCTTCATGAACGAAACACGAAGGTAATGCTTACAAAGTTTCCAACACTAGGTTGATGTTTAACATGAATCATGGGGGAGACAAAAGGCTGCTGATGGGCTCAACAACAACTCATCGGAATTTCCATATCACTGGACTTCCACCATCATGTGAACACGGTGATAGCATTGGTCAGACCAAAAGATGTAATGGTGTATGCTCGAGGAATCAACCACGAGTAAGACAACATTACGAGCATCGTTGGTTCTGATTGACTTAAAGATAGCCCATACTCAAGTCAAAGGTTGGATAAGACAATAGCACCGACAACTGATCACGAGGATCAATCAACGAAGATATCATCTTTCTTCAACACACACACACACACACACACACACACAAGGATATCCCTTAGTGGTGAACTAAGTCGGACAAGCTTTTATCTTCCAACTCTCCAAGTTATTGTTTAGCTCAACCAACTAGCTAAGGGGTATCCAACACAGATTCTTGGAGAATGGCTGGTTTAGAGGAAAACCAACTTGATCACGAGCTCAACATAACAGTCAGGGGACAACCTGGTAATACTTTCGAGAAGATATTCGGAAAATCACGAACCACCGATATGTTACTAAGCTCGAGAACAACCTTGCTTTTGAGGCAAGACGATATGATCAAATGAGTGAGGACTTGACAAGATCCTAACTCATCAATCGAAGTGTGCACCAGAAATAAGGACTAGGTAGCACGATCAATCTTAGGATGATGATTTAATAACCAACACGCTAAGAATGAGGATATTGTCCATTAACTACCAAGCAACGAGTTGCTCGGAGTATTGGTTTCACACATCAGAATTCACTTGTCGGCATTCCGGTTACAACAACACGAGGACCGAGGAATGAATGATGATGGTGAGAAGTATCACTACGTCAAAATTTCATGAGAGTTGGTGCAGTTCTCCTGTCAATTCTGACATAAAGGGGGTAATACTCCAAGGTAGAACAGAACAAAGCTGAATTGGCATTTTGATCTGCGGGATACAACTACTTTGACCCAATCCTAGAAATGGATGAGGTACTGGAGTTTGTGTCTCATAGTCATTCCGAAATAGAATGGCTTGACGGACCACAAGGATAATAGGCATCGATAAACAAATACACACATACTCTTGGTTATCAACTGATAGAGGAGGGTCGGAATACAACTAAAGAGAACAACCCAAAGGAACATATAATTTTCTGAGTTGTGGATGCACAGATTAGTATGTCGAGCAAAGCTCAACATTTCTTCCGGATAATCGATGCAGAGAAGGTAGAACTGGCAGAGTCACAATATAGAATGGAGTACCCCTCAAGAGTACTCTGATTGCGATCTTTAGGCTCCAAGAGGAACTTCTGCCATAACTAGTTCATGGTATTTGGAAGAAGGAAATACCATGGACCTCGAGGACTATCGCAAAGTTACTAATAACCTAAGGGATCTAGCAATCACTATCAACATGAAGTAAGTAGGGTGAATCTCAGGTTCAAGAACCCAGGAATAGATTGCCTACTAACTAATAACATCACGGGATGCTTTCAAGAATAATGGCCAGAATCATAACACTGGGGATACAAAAGCATTGCTAAGTTACTAGGTGACTTCCTAAAACACCTAGGGCCATAGTACTAACTCCAACATATATGTCGAGGCAATAGGGTACCTCAACTCACCGATTAGTGTGATTAATCTGGCCCAAAAGGACATCAGGAACGGGAGGAAGGGATTTGCAAATGCATCAGATAGTTTAGAAACCTGGGATGACTCGGACAGCATAACGGCAGTAAATGCTCAAATGATTTGAGACATCCTGCAAAAATGGTAGCATAACCACTCAACATCACAATATCAAGGTTCCGAGATCAACAGTTATCATACAGAAATAGTAGGAACTGAACTGGGGATTAAAACCAACAATCTTAAAGGTCTATGGATTAGTAACACGTCATCCTGATAGATCGATAAGAAGCCTAGTTCTTAAACCCCGTAGAAGAGAAGAGGATGACTCAGATCAGAGGGCTATGAGGTATAAGGAGTAAAAAGAGCCTTACGTTCCCTTCCACAATCAATTCTCTTACATAACTAAAGCATTTCTAGACTCAACTTCGACTAGTTTGGCTTGGTAATCCTACATCCAGTCAGGCTCTGATACCAACGCTGTCAGGACCCCGATTCCAAGTCACATCGATCTAGCCGGTAACACCTCATATCACTTTGCGGCCTCACGCATGGTATTCCCACGGGTGTCGCCTTACCATGGCCCGGGACTGTTTGCGCCTTTTGGCTCACGTATATGATAGTATCGCTAGCATCCATATGAAAGAGAACCCGGGCCGACATGGCTAGTCGTGAACCCAAGGCGGCACTAACCCATGGGGACAGGCATACATGAATCACATCAAACATGTCGGTCATCAACGTATGAATCTGGCTGTAGCACTGGCTAACAGGACTCGTAACCCGGGCTGTAGCAGGCTAAGCAGGACTCGGATACCACCGCGTGACATTTCAAGAGACAGATATAGGAACGAAGTGAAACACATGCCGCCGATCAAGTGTCCAAAGCAGTAGTCTTTGGGCTAGCAGGACTACGGTGAACCGGGCAGAAGCGGACTACTATCGCTCAGAAGCACTAGACTACATTTCCCCATATGAGAGGCTGCCAAGGATAAACAACTAGATTGTCGGATCCCACACATACCAAGCATTTCAAACATACACACAATATGCTCAATATGTGTAAATACAACATGGCATCACAACATAACTCTACGACTCAAATATTTATTCATTAGGCTCCGAGGAGTGAGATATTACAAACATGGGTCTCATGACCCAACATTCAGAGCATACAAGTCAAAGCACATGCGGAAGCTTAACATGTCTGAGTACAGACATCTACAAATGAAAAAGGATGAGAGGCCTGACTATCTACCAGATCCTGCCGAGGGCACAAGATCGTAGGTGAGGTAACAAGCTAAACGTCAAGTCCAAGCGGAACTACTAGCGAGACTGACGTCTCTCTGCAAAACATAAAATAAGAAAATGTGAGTACAAACGTACTCAGCAAGACTTACATCAGAACTAACTACATATGCATCATTATCAACAAAGGGGGTGGTGGAGTTTGACTGCAGCAAGCCAGCTTTGACTCGGTGGCTATCCTGAACTACGACTGCAAGTAAATCTTTGAGGTGGCACACACGAGTCCACATATTCACCATTTCAATACACCACTATGGACCCGCTCCCGTCTCCCTACGAGAACGCCATCCATAGCACTGACGCTTATCTTGCGCATTTTAGAGTATCCACTTTCACTTCTCTATGAACTGATATAGGCAACCCAGAAGTCCTTTTCCGCGGACACGGTTATTCGAATAGATCATATTAACCCTGCAGGGGTGTACTTCTTCACAAACGCTCTCACCACTTACCGTCGTTTACACGACATGTACTCGGCAACCTTCAAGCGGAAGCCCAACGTGGGTGTCGGCCACAGCCTACCTAAACACTCAAGTCCCTAGTCCAGGTTTATCGCCTATTCGGGTTCCATCCGCAGGGAGTCCGGCCGAGGTTTCCACTAACGGCCCCGAACGATGTGTGCAGTGTTCCCGAGATACCAAACGGGCATTCGGTACACCGGGCCACGGTGTATCTACCGCATCATAGCCCACCCCTAGGGTCAGCGCTACGCACGGCCTCCAACACATATCCTACAAACACTAGAAACTAGTTGCAACTCCTGGACAGAGAACAAGGGTGGTTAAGAAGCCGAGAGAGTCCATTGGTTTCGGGCCCAATGCATGGTAGTAACTGTTTCATGGATCACAAACATAGAACTCAGTTCCTGAGGACGGCTGCAATGAGACAACCCACCAAGTACTCCTACATGGCCTCTGACCGCTACCTTTACCAAATCGTGTTCACACACTTAGCTCACACACAGTAGGACATGTTCACACAACAATTCCAATTCATTCCCGATGAATCAGACCTGACTCAACTCTAAGCAGTAGCAGGCATGACAAACAAGCATGAATGAGTAGGCACAACAGGGCTCAAACAACTCCTACTCATGCTAGTGAGTTTCATCTATTTACTATGGAATGACAGGTCATGAAGAGGATAAAGGGGTTCAGCTACCGCAGCAAGTAACACATAAGTCGTTGTTGTCCTCATGCAGTAAAATAGAGCAGGAGCGAGAGAGAGTGGGATTATATCGGAATGAACAAGGTGGTTTTGCTTGCCTGGCACTTTTGTAGATTATATAGTTCCTCAATAGTGTCATCGATCTCATCGTCGAAACCACGTCTATCGAGAGGGAACAACCACCGACAAACAAGAAGAAACACAATCAATGCAATGCACAAACAAATGAATGACATGTCATGTTAAGGAACTGAATTGACGTAATGCAGCAGTAAGCCAAGTTAATTGAAGTGGAATTCAAACAAGGTTAAACTCCAACTCCAAATGCTAGTTCATAAATTACCCTAATCATGATTCGTCCTATTCAGTGAGGTTAACTTGTTCAATCATGCATGAAAGTGCCGTAAAAAGATTCTTTATATTTTTCTGATCATTTTTCATATATAACTTATTTCATTCTGAGCTACGGTTGATTTTATATGAATTTTAGAAGTTTGAGCTAATTTCTGGAATTTCCTGAATTATAATAAATCCAGAAAATCCTTTACTGCGTCAGCAATGTGCAAGCATGACGTCAGCAGGTCAAAGGGGCTGGTCCGGTCAAACCTGGCCGGTTGGGCCCACCAGTCAGTGACTCGGTGCTGCCTAGGGTCACAGACATGTGGGGTCGGGTCAACACCCACATCAGCATAGTCAAAGATGGCACGTGGGCCCACTATAATTAGAATAATCTTAATCTTACTTAGTTAGCCGGTTAGTTAGGTAGTGGGGCCCGGCTGTCTATATCCCAGGGTGTTACTAACTGTGTCATTAACCCTAACTAATCGTGCCACGTCAGCGTCGCCGGATTAAGAGCCGGCGACCTTACAGTGCGGCGGCGACTCGCCGGCCGGCCGTTTCCGGCGACGGATGGCCGCACGAATGGGTTCTATGGAATGCCCGTAGTGCGGCGCGTCCAGGGGTGGTCGTGGGGATGCCGGGGATGGGCTGCAGCGGTGAGGCGGCGAGCTTTGCGGCGGCGGTGCGTTCTCGGGTCCGGCGGAAACATCGGTTAGAGGGCAAACGACAAGGGAGAAGAGGGAACGGTCACGGCTCACCGCGATTCGGCGGAGAAGCACGGCGTGGTCGGTGAGGAGCTGGAGTAAGCAAATCGAAGGCGGCGGTCATCGGTGCCGAAGCTCGAAGATGATGAAGATGCCGGCGACGAAGGGCTCCCGCAGTCGTGGCCGTTGGCTTGTCGACGTGTGGTGATGAGGCGGAGCCTATGGACAGGCTAGATAGGTGAGGGAGGCTCGGTGGGCGCGGTAGCAGTGGACGCCGGCGACGGGTCGCTCGGGTGTGGCGCGGGAGAGAGCAGAGGAGGGAAGGGGTCCAAGGGAGAGAGGGGAGAGGACCATGGCGGGCTCGGGGGCGTCTGCAGGCGCTCGGTAGACGACGGAGGAGAAAGCAGGAGGTGGAAGCAGGAGGTGGCGTCCGATGCGCGTGCGGGCGACACGCCTCTGCCAGTAGGCAGAGGTAGACGATGGGGTGAGGGGGTTTGCGGTGGTGGGCTGGGCCAGAAGGAAGCTGGGCCGGCTCTGCTGCAGGTGAGTGCCAGGTAAGTTTCCCTGCTCTGTTTTATTTCTGTTCTGTTTTCCTTTATTAATTCATTTTGCCACTGTTTTGAACCCCAAACAAATTGAAAATAGTGACAACATTCCTCTGAATATTTTATATTGCACAATGGCATTATCCAAAGGCACATAAATTATTTCAGAGTTATCTGAAATTATATTCCATATATTAAGAATATAAAACCAAATCCAAATACAATATTGATTTAAATTCAATGCCCAAAATAATTCCTTAAAAATGTTCACTATTTTTGGTTTGGAACAAAGCCCTTGCCAAAAATACCAAATAGCAATAAGGATCATTTTGGTTTCATTGAATGCAAATTTTAGTTGAACCTAGTTGATTCAAGTGGTGCTAGGGTTTGAACATCCCAATTTCAAGATTTCAATTAAAGTTAGACATGATGCATGGATGCTTGTGCAACTAATTACAATCAAATTCTAGGGCTGTGACAGACGGTCAGTTTTAGCTTTCTCCACTGAGGTGCTCGACCCAGCTCAACTGGGGCACAATCGCAGTGGTTCTCCCGGTGCTACCTTAGCCGATATAACGGAATGTAAGGTACCAAAACACGGGAGCCGGGCTAACCCAACTATTGACCCAAGACATGATTCGGAGCCGATTCATATAATGCTATAAGTTCGGGGTGCCGCACTTGTGAAAGTGTTCGGACTTATCACACCATAATTTTGGGGTACTTAAGCCCCTGGTGTATTCGCCGTACCAAAGTGTACGGGTGCGTAATGTCATGAAATGAACATATATATAGATAAAGAAAAGAGTGCAATCATAGGCAAAAGTATGTATTTTTTATTCAAAAAGGTACTGCAATGAAAGCAGAACGATACAAATAGTGCGATAAGTAACGGATGGGACTATCTAACATGTCCCCCTCCAGGGGTAAGCTGCGGGATGGTATGTAAAACAGGTATAATGCTCGTAATAGAGACCACCTGAACACTCGACGTGGCTTTATGCTTCCCTGGCTGTTGCATCGTGAGTTCGGCGATTCTAGTGTCGGACAGGACTTCTGGAAAACGGAGTCCTGAAAGTAAGAAAAAGGAAGAAAAAGGAAAAAAGAAAGAGAATGACACAATCGGGAGCCCCTGGTGCGGTTGAGCCGCATTCCGGGCATGCCGTGGTCGTGCCCCTCCCCTTATGCCCATGGTATGTCCAGAGCGTAGTTATGTACGCGCAGTACTGGCTTCGCAATTTCGCGAGGGCTGGGGTTGGGGCCGGATTTCTACACGTGCTTGAATCGTGCCAGGCGGTCTTGTTGTAGGTTACCCCGGGCGCGCTTGACAGTGTCCGGACGCTTAGTGGCCGGACTCGAGAATTACTGTGAGAGGCTACTTTGTACCTCCGCCGCGAGGGCCGCCGTGTGCTCCTTCGTTCGGAGAGAGCGTTCAGTGTTTCCATAGACCGTGATTACTCCTCGAGGGCCTGGCATCTTGAGCTTGAGGTATGCGTAGTGCGGTACCGCATTGAACTTTGCAAATGCGGTTCGTCCGTTCAGTGCATGATAGCCGCTGCGGAATGGGACGATGTCGAAGATTAACTCTTCGCTCGAAGTTATCCGGGATCCAAGACCACTTCGAGTGTAATCGAGCCCGCATAACTGGCCTCTACACCCGTATGACGCCTTTAAAGGTTGTCTTTGTGGGTTTAACTCGAGGGTCTATGCCCATTTTGCGCATTGTATCCCGATAAAGCAGGTTCAGCTGCTGCCGCCATCCATCGACTCGTGAGGTGAAATCCGTCAATAATTGGGTCAAGGACCAATGCGGCGAAACCGCCGTGATTTAATGCTAGTGGGTGGTCCTTCGATCGAAGGTGATCGGGCAGGAAGACCATGGGTTGAACTTTGGGGCGATCGCTCCATCGCATAGACGTCTCTTAGTGCATGCTTCCGCTCCCTTTGGGTATATGGGTTGCGATATCATGTTCACCGTCCGCACTTCTGTAGGAAAACCCTTCGTCCCTCATCTTGCTCGACGGCCGGGCTCTTCCTCGTCATCGCTATGCAGCCCCTTGTCATTGAGTTCGCACTTAACTTGCATGCTTGCTTGAACACCCAACAATCCTGTTGGTGTGATTGGCTGGTTTTTCGGGTGCCATGTATCTCGCATGCGATCGAGTATTCGGTCCAAGTTGGACGGGCCCGGTATTTCTTTTGAATGGCTTCTTCCGCTGACCGGTTTAGAGCCTCTAAATCCGGCATTGACGGCCGTATCTTTAGCATTATCGCCATTAATGCGGCGCTTGTTCTTGTTGCGACGCGACCTGCCATTGCTGTCCTTGGTGTCCGAACTATCAGGGTGTTTGGCCAAGTTGTTGCTTCGAGCTAGCGAACTGTCCTCTCCCGCATGAAAGTGGGTCATGAGTGTTGTGAGGGCTGCCATGGATTTCAGCTTTTCCTGTATTAGGTGCCGGGCAAGCCACTCGTCGCAGATGTTATGTTTGAAGGCTGCAAGGGCCTCTGCATCCGGACAGTCAACGATTTGATTTTTCTTTGTGAGGAATCATGTCCAGAATTGTCTGGCCGATTCTTCTGGCTGCTGAATTATGTGGCTAAGGTCATCGGCGTCTGGTGGTCGCACATATGTGCCCTGGAAGTTATCAAGGAATGCGGCTTCCGTGTCCTCCCAACAACCAATTGATTCTGCCGGCAAGCTGTTGAGCCAATGCCGAGCTGGTCCTTTAAGCTTGAGTGGGAGGTATTTGATGGCATGTAGATCATCACCGCGGGCCATGTGGATATGGAGGAGATAGTCCTCGATCCGCACCGCAGGATCTATGGTACCATCGCATAATTCGATGTTTACGGGTTTGAATCCTCGGGATTTGATGATCCATTACTTCATCCGTGAAGCATAGTGGGTGCGGCGCCTCAGATTGGGCTATATCACGACGTAGCTCATATGAGCCTTGTTCATCGTGTTCGCCCGCCGGCTTTCTTGTATCCGCGCGACGGTAATCATCCCGCGTCGTTGGGTGCCCACGCGATCCATAGATCGATCTTGTATGTTTTGCCTTATCCTCCAATATATCTCGCAAGTCCGGCGTGTTCTCCCGTGCCTTGGTACTTTTTCAGCGGCGTCGGGGTGTGGCTTGAGCGGAGGGCCGAGAGGCTTCTCTGTCGCGGCCACGGGGTGGCTGGTCTGCCATGTCGTGCGCTGGTGACTTGGGTGCTTCCTCCTCTGATCGAGGCAACGACCTGTGTTTGGGGTAGCTTTTGGAGGGGCGTTCGAGTTCATACTCTTCGGCTGCAAGGACTTCAGTCCATCTGTCAGCTAGTAGGTCTTGGTCAGCTCTAAGCTGTTGCTGCTTTTTCTTGAAGCTGCTTGCTGTGGCTATAAGCCTGCGCTTGAAACGCCCTGTTGGCGGGATCCTCGTGCACGACAAATTGCCGTCGCCGAGGCTTGCCTCATCTTCGGAGGGAGGCGATAATTATCGCCCTCGACCTCTCTTTCGCGCAGACCGTCGTGCGGACTTGCTTCTCCTCCTCCCGTGCCGAGTCCTGCCGAGGGGGTTGTCTTCGCACCGTCCGGTGTTATTATCTCGTGCCGGAATCACCGCTTTTATTGTGGCGGATTTAGAGCGGCGCCGCCGACGCCGGCGCTTTGGTTGCTTCTTGGAGGGTCATCATCCGTTGTTCCATCGCCGTTCCCATCTTTTGGGATGTCCACCATGTATATGTCATATGACGAGGTGGCCTTCCAGGTGCCGTAGGCGGTGGGTCTTGGTCGTCTCCGCATCGCCGCCCATACCGCCGATGTCTTGAGTCAAGTCGAGCATGTCGGTTAAATCATCGGCGGTGGCTATAAAGTGGGTGGTGGGAGGTGTTGAATTTCTTAGTCGTCCGTATCCCAACCTTCCTGACCGTAGTCCGGCGAAGGCTCTCCGGATAAAGAGAGAGACTTTAGTGAATTCAGGATGTCGCCAAAGGGTGAGTGCTGAAAGATGTCCGCGGCAGTGAACTCCATGACCGCGCCCAATCGGATTCGATTAGGTGGTCGCGGAGGGTTCGGAGTCGGAGAGGAGTCCGCACCACCGAGTCAAGGACTTCGCAGCGACAGGGATGGAGTTCGCTCGATCGCCGAGAGATTGTAGCCCCGAGGCGGTGTCCAGCTACTCGCCCTCGATCGAGGAATCCGCCCGGATTAAGGGTCGGAGCGGATGTTGGCGCGACCTCCGTGGGTACTGCTCGCCGCAGAGCTAGATCATGCCCATCGAGACAAAGGCGGCACGCTTGGCTGCGGCTCGAATCCGTCGAAGATCAAGTCTCCGCGATATCGGCCGATAGTTCAAACTTCCAAATCTGACCTGATGGCGGGCGAAGCTTCGATCTGCTCCGATGGCTGTTAATTGGCCCGCCGTGCAAAGCCGCCGAACACGAAGATCTGTCCGGGAGAAAAATCTCACCGACCACGCCGTTGTTGATGATTGAAGGAGCCATCGGGCCTATCGGTGACGATACGGAGGAACTCTCAATGAAAGCACCAACGTCGGTGTCAAAACCGCGGATCTCGGTAAGGGGTCCCGAATCATGCGTCTAGGCGGATGGTAACAGGAGACAAGGGACACGATGTTTTACCAGGTTCGGGCCCTCTCGGTGGAGGTAATACCCTACCCTGCTTGATTAATATTGATGATATGGGTAGTACAAGAGTAGATCTACCACGAGATCAAGGAGGCTAAACCCTAGAAGCTAGCCTATGGTATGATTATTGTTCGCCCCACGGACTAAAACCCTCCGGTTTATATAGACATCGATAGGTTAGGGTTACACAGAGTCGGTTACAATGGTAGGAGATCTACATATCAGACGCCAAGCTTGCCTTCCACGCCAAGGAAAATCCCATCCGGACACGGGACGAAGTCTTCAATCTTGTATCTTCATAGTCTTGGAGTCCGGCCGTGATGATAGTTCGGCTATCCGGACACCCCCTAGTCCAGGACTCCCTCAGAGGGGATCTCAAACTTTGGGACTTGCTTCTCTGAAATGTGGGAAAGTTACGAACTTACCCCCCATTTAAAATTTCGGACATCACATCAGTTGGGGATAGGACGGTAATCTCGCGTCTCCCAAATATTTGCCGGTAGTGATTTCGGGCGAGGAGATGGTGTTTTGCCACCCAGGGTTGGCACCCACTGTGTATGAACGGGGCTGACAGGTAGGGCGGTTGTGTCACGTTTGAGGGAAGTTACACATCTACCCCTATTTAAAATATTTGCCTACATTGATTTCTGAGGAGGAGAGTTTGTTTTGCCAGCCACCGGGTATGAATGGGGAAATGGAGGGAGAGGCACATGTCTTTTGCATGAGCTTGAATCAAATGTGTTTTGCCGCCCATGTTTGGCGCCCACCATGTCTGAATGGGCTTAGAGGCGGTCGTGTCACGTCTGATTGAAGTTACTAGTCTACCCCTATTGACAACAGTGTAAATCCGGTCGATAAGGATGTCAAATTGTCAGGGGTAGACAGCAATTTCCATCTCACAAACACTTGCTTCAGGCAGCCAGCAAATGAAAGTGGGTGTTTAGCCGCTTCGGTCAAAACTTGGGAGAATTAGCATTCGCGTTTGCCCTGGGCGCTGGCAACTAAATTCAAATCCAGTTTGTATTCGATTACAAATATCCACAGATAATTCTACGTCTTGTTATTTATTTCTTCAAAACCACAACCTTCCACCTTTATATATGATTATGATTTAGAAATGTTGTGATCTTCGAATTCAGTAGGTTGATTACACTTTGAGTTAAACAGTTATTTCATCCAATACAATATGCTCACATGAAAAACGGTTCACCTTATGTCAATCATACAAGTACTGAGGATTACCTCGCCTAAAAAATTCGGATCATTACAACACCTGGACAACATAGGGGGTATTACAACATAATCCATTCAGATACATGACACAACATGCAAGTACAATAATCTATTAACAATTTCAACTGGTATCTAAAGAGGAACTAGGATTAACCTAGGCTTCAGATAGCAAAAACAGCATGACCTCCTCCGTCTTCAAATGCAACATTCTTACTTCCTCCAATTCTTGGGTTGCTTGCATAATGTGTGCAACTAATTACATAATTTCCAGCCTCAAGATCAAAATTACCTCATTCATGGCAGCCACACCATCTCTTTCTGTCTCTACTAGAGCCTCAAGAACTATAATATCTGTGCTCCGACTGCTCTACGACGGTGTTGCCTCTGAACTGCTACCATATGGTAACATGGATGGTGCACTGCTTCCACAAATAGATTCTGGGGTTGTACATTGTGTCCTAGTGTGAACGGATCCTGAAAGGTTTTTGCTAGACATAAGTAAGAGATAGTTATCGCATGATCCAAGTAGTAAGCTTACATGGTAAACAACATACGAATTGTTGCCCAGCATGGCAAGCTATATTTAAATGGTTCGAAGCAGCATCAGCCAAAAAAAATTTAAAATGGTAAGATGAAACTAGGGATGTAAGTGGCAAATAAACGACATCCGCCAGTCCCATCTAGTTAGTTTTTATTAGCCCCCTAGTTCAATTTCCTCGATAAAAAAACTCTTTTGAACTATCATACCACTAGTGGACTTTAATCGGGATTAAACGGGACCCAGTTGACATCCCAAGTTGAAAGGGAGTGTACCACCGCTATATTTAAGTTGCCAAGGCGTCTAAGCAGTTCAAATAATCTAAGAAAGCAGTTAACAGTGTGGCCTCATATAAACTACGAAGACAGTCTTGTGATGAAGTTCAAAGGAAAAGATAAGGACTCAAATGAACTAGGAATGCATTTCTTTACGATAGTACAACAGGCACTGCTGACATATTGGCCAACTCAGTTATAGCCTAACAAGTAACAAACAAGCATTCGAATCAAGCAATACAGCAAAGCAGACAACTCAACTATTTGTAATTTTGTAGGATTACAGGTTGAGGGCACAAGCCAAGAAAGCAGCCCACATGCATTACATTTCACCTGTACTAAAACACACTGGCTTACCATATGTTGCTGTAAAGCCTCGCTGCTGTTGCAATGTTCTTTGAAGATATCGTCAGCATCCTGTGGTTGCAAATCTAGTTGTTGTAGTTTATTCTACACCCTCTATTTAGGGAAATATAATTTTAATCGCATGCATTGGTTCGAATTGATCATCAATGGTTCATCTAAACTAATGAAAGAAGGGTGTGTGCTTACACGATAATATATCTGCTTCACTCTATTTTTATGCTTGTTTGAGGTGCCAGCCCCAAAAGAACAAATATTTTCCTTGATGGGGTTGGCAGCTCCATAATTAATAGAAGCATCAAATTAGTCATGCAACTTGGGAAGATCAAGAACACACAAAAAATTAATGAACAGAGGCTGGGAGGAGTGATGTAATAGCTAGCATCAGAAAATGTAGGGTAAAATGAACAAAAAGCAGCGGAACCACATGCTAGTTTGTTGATGTGTAATTAAGCATAGAGAACATGAAGCAGTCTGATGGAACCAACAGGTGGGATCAGAACAACACACTTATCATAAATATAGCTTGCAAGAACTAAAATAGTAGGCAGTGATATCTAGGAAGTACAGTAATACTTAGGACAAAACTAAAGCATATTAACTATATGTGCACTAGTATGTAATTTAGCACATGTAGCATGTTCACTGCCAGAAGTATCGCCATACAAGTACAAGCAGAAGAACACATCTCGTGAAAAATTGAATGATGCCCTGAAGAAATTCAAAGGTGTGGTGCTTATGCTAAGAAAGTGAGCGTAGGCGCCGGCCGTTGGATAATACTACCTGATTCTCGGCGGCGTATGGGTATCATTGTCATACTTGATAGCTAAGGATCGTCGATGGTACTCGTGTTGCGGCTGAGTTTGTGCCGGTTGTCGTCGTAGCTGAAGCGGCTCTGGTGCTTCAGTTGCGGCGCATGTCGACATACAAGAAAGCTCATCTGTGGTAAGTCAACAGTTGCACGATAAAGAAGAGAAAAACCGAAGGAGTACAAATCGAAATAACCTGATGAGGCTGCGGCGTCAGTAAAGCAGGGCCGGTGGAGTTGAATATGGCGTCCATGGAGCTGGTCCGGTGCAGTGGACGAAGGCTTCATCGGACGCGGTGTATAGTGCCTTTAGTGAGGCGGATTTGTTGTGGCGGACGAGGGCTTGTATGAAGGGCCATTGATGGGGCGGACGAGAGAGTCAGTGAAGGGCCTACACTGTGGTGGACGAGGGCGCCTGTTAAGCACATCTAGTGTTGTGGACCATAATGGCGGTCAAGAAGATATGGAGTGGTGGACAAGCCAGTCGCTGAAGTCCCTCCGGTGAAGTGGTGAGTTGACAGTTGGGGGTTCCAAGGTGTAGAAGGTAGATCCGGCGGGGTGTGAGGTCCACCGCTGCAGTTGACGACTAGATTCGGCGGCTTGCCGTGGTTGGGGGTGGGGTTGGGGAGGGGAAGGGGAGGGGCTCTAGGGAAGAATGTTGGGGGCAAAGAGGGGGAAATAGTGTTACCAACGCAGCCCATTTTTATTCATGTGGCAGGGGTAAAAAAGGAATATCGCAGGGCTAAACTTTCTGGCGCGAGATATTTCGATGTTAGCGGGAAGTTTGAAAGCTTTTCACGCCTGAAATTATAAGTGTTCTGCTCTTGTATGGCCGACTATGATATCATGGCCGAGAATTTATTTGTTTTGCACGCAAAAAAAGTGCAAGTTCTGAAAATCAACGTCTCCATCTCGAAACTTAGATTGTCCATTCAATTCAAATAAGGATCATTGAGCTAGTGCAAGCAAATACCATCATACGGTCCAATTCAAATGAAATTCCAAATGTGTTTATCATAAATATGATGACAAAATTAAAAATGTGTATGTGTATGAATAAATTGGATGATTATAAAATTTGAACATGCCCGTATGTGTACAGTTTGATATGTGAATTTGAAATCATGAAATCCCGGCTTAAAAAATGTACCTCCGTTTAAATGAATTACAAAAGCTAATGATGGAGTCGAATTCCAAAATTCCAATCTTAGGTTTGTAATTCTGGTACATCAAGGTATATCACGCATGTTCAAAAGTATCGTTATCTCATAGTCCAAACTGTGAAAAAAATTGGTCGACCATGAGTGCACACACTATTGACCATATATATATCAATTTCGCTAAAGTCCCTCAAATATAGACACCTCACTCATTATCTGAAGCCAACCCCCCCCCCCCACCCCCTCTGTTGCCCCCACCCACCCCCAACACACACACGTCGTTCTCTCCCCCATACACGAACACACGAGCACATTAACACCCCCCTCTCTTCTAAATTCCGGACCCCAATATAGGTCTCTTATCACTTTGTCTCTCGGGCATGCACACATCTCTTCCCCCACTCTCTAGGTCTCCTGGCATCTCTCTTTCCCAAGCACAAGCACTATGTAGAGTGTATCTTTCCCATACACACAAAACGTCGCCCCCAAACGTTCAGCTCCCTAGTTATGTGGTTCTCGCACACTCACCTCACACACCACCCCCACTGCAATCAAGCACACTTTGTCTCCTTGTGCACCACTCTCCTCTTTCTATCTCTCCCACATGCGGACCTGCCCCAGCTCCTTCCCTATATACATATATGCCGTGACTCTTTCCATAGCTCCCTAATGTATCATTGTTCTCAATCTCGCATGTTGTTCTCTACACCATCTATTCTAGATCTCTCATGAAGTCCCTATCACACACATGATGACTCGCTTCCCTTGCGTCTGCGTACATAGGCCAATTTCGAACAACATCAACATTGTCTCCCAATCTATATGCCGCTTATGGACACAAATGACCCCTCTCTCCCCCTCTTTTCCTCTCTCTCTCACCGTCACTAGCTCTCTCTCTCTCTCTCTCTCTCTCTCTCTCTCTCTCTCTCTCTCTCTCTCTCTCTCTCGCTCTCACACCCCTCTCCCACACACACTCGATGTCTCTTCCAAATAGTCTGCTCCCCGCCCGCACCCATGCTATCCCGCTACTACACATGCCTTTGTCTCTCCTTGACACAATTTCACACCATTCCCCCTTCCCTTATACTAGGTTTACATCATTAGTGGTCTCTCTACTCCACATACACACACTCCCTCTCACACACAAACGGGCGCACAAACACACACAGACACGCACAAACACCCATCTATCTGGATCCTTCTTTTAAGACACACACCCTTGCATATTCTCTCCAGCTCTAAGTATGTATATATCCCCCCTCTTTAGCTCATATTAACACCAAAATTCTCCATCTCTCTAACTCACACATCTCTCCCCAAGTCCGCATGGTATCTCACACACTCACTCTCTAATTATGTCTATGTGTCTCCACGTTACACAACACCAAGCCCCATGTACATGTCTCTCTCTATCCTCCACACACATACACACAAAGAATCTCTTATCATTGCCTCAGTCTCTAGACATATATCACACCCACTCTCTCTCTCGCAAACACGCTCAACAAGGGTTTCCCGTGAATAACTTACCGTCTATTCTTCAACAGTTGTGGTAGTACGGCGAACACGAGACGTGAAAAAAAAATCTACATGTGCATAGACCACCTAGTATGACTACTAGGACAAGAGAAAGCCGAAAGCGCGCCACCGTCACCCCCTCCTTATCGGCGACGGGAAAACCTTTGTTTTACACAGTCAAGAAGTCATTGTGCTAAGGCCCAACATGCTGAGCCGTTGAATAGAATGTAGATCCTAGTTTATGGGAACAAGTATCGATAATACATATGTATCTCCATACTTATATTTCTTCTCTTATAAAAAACCGAGTTGGTGATGATGGTATGCGTGCCATCTTGCAATAGACCGTCCGATCTATATCATGGAATTTAAACTAAAAGATACATGCATCTCTCTCCACATTTGCAGACAAGGCGTTCCCTCGTTCATCCTTATCTCCAACAACCTCATTGTTGAGCAATTAAAAAAGGATGCCTCTGGAACAAACTGGCCTAGTGGCCGCTGCCGGCATCGTCCGTCCCGTTGCCTCTGCTCAGTCTGACCACCAATCACCACCACGCCCCACTCCTCTTCACCTTATATCCTCTTTCTCGAGATATGATTAGTTTTTACACATGAGATTACTCCCACATGGTTCAATCACAACAAGTGTTTTATAAAAAATGCATCTTGATGTTCCGTGCAATGCATGGACATCTTGCTAGTACTCGTACAGAAGACTAAGTTGGTGATGATGGTGTGTCTGCCATCGATCATTTCTGACCATTAGATCTACATCTAACGACTGTGAGGTAAGTTGTTGCCTTTTCTCACCAACATCCCACTTCTCTACGAATTTTGCAGAAAAACCCATAATTAGTATCTTAAAACCAACCACACCCCTCCCTCACCTCACCAAAACAGCGCAAGGAATATTTTCTGATTGAAACATAATATATCTCTAGTGATATATGTATATCAAAATTAGAGTGTTCTGAATCAAGTTTGTGAATAAGTATTATTCTAATTATGATCCGTTGCAACGCACGTGAACATTTCTAGTATTTCCAACCATGCAAAAAAATGCTAGTATTTCCATAGTTTTGAGTTTTCCAGCAAGATATTAGTCACTCGTGGTTGATATTTACTTTCAATCACGTACACATAGGCACTATGTAATTAGCATTGCTTATTGGCTTCCAAAGCTCAACTTTCACTCCTACTTACATATATGTAGAGTATTTAACAAAAAACTACCACATTCAACCAGCCCTAGGAAGAAACTATTGTACAAAAAATAGCAAAAACATACCCAAAATTTCTTAATCCATGCCAAAAACTACTACCTAGTGCCGATTAGGTTCGTTAAATCCCGTTTATGACAGGGTTGGCCCACATGTCTGTGCTGACGAGGCATTTTAAACCAACACATTTTGTTTGACCATTAACACGAGGGACCCACATCTAACCTTCTATCCTGTTATATTCCCCCTCAAACCATTATTTTTCCTGAACATTACTTCAAACAGTACTGATGCGTCTTCGTCGGTGGCGCCGGTGATGAGCGAGTTGGACGCCGCTCTGCCGGACGGGCCGGACGCCGCGCTGGCCTCCGCATAGGTTGGCAGGCTGTCCCGAACGTGACTCATGCATGAGCAAGCCGCCGCGCTGGCCTTTGCTCGAGCCAGATAGCTGGCCTTAGCAAGGCGCGCGCGAGCAAGCCACCGCGCCACCGTGCCAGTCTAGCTAGCAAACCTTGCAGAGAAGCAGCCGGACGGAGCTATCTTGGCCAGCTAGCGGCCGCGAGCGCCTGACGGAGCTGGCATCCGGGCTGTAGCAAGATGGGCTCCGCACCGCCGGCGGTTGTGACCTCGCCTTCTACCAACGACGGTAGCTACGTCCCATGGCCGAGGATAACTAGATGGAAGGGCCGGAGGTAGGAGGTCACTCGGGGATTTTTGTGCATACTGACATGTAGGTCCCACAAGTCATAATGCCAAACTTGCCGGTCGAATAGAAGGCATTGACTTAAGGGGCGACATGGGTTGAAACGTGCCTATAACGGCACTTCGTATAGTAGTCACTTCTTGGTAGAGCTGGTTGGTAAGGGCATGTGCAATGGTTGATAAGGTAGTCTTATCTTAATTCTGCCACGTATGCAAGTGGTAGTAGTTTCTTGGCATTATTAGTGGTTTCTTGGCATTATTAGTGGTTTCTTGGCATTATTAGTGGTTTCGTGTAAAGAACAATGTACTACTAGAGACAAAAGGTGATTCTAGGTTGCGTTGTACTCCAACGAGTACTACTAGTGGCCGCAGAAGTGTATACCTCGTTTTGTGGGTTCGATCCCGGCCGAACGCACGAGCCTTTTTTTAAAATAGTACTCCACAAAATGAGGTAATTTGAGTTTTGAAGTCGAACGGACGTGTCGCACCACAATCTGGGTGCACTGGATAGCCCAGCCACGTGAACGGGTTTTCCTTCCCGTGATCTCATGGCTCGCGTTCTCGCCCTAGCTGCACCTCGTTCGCAGCTTCCTCATCAGCTAGTACTACCTCTGTCCTTGTTTATTGGTCCCCATTATATATTGTGTCAAATTTTGACTATAGAATGAACTAACAAAACGTTCGTGCATGTTACAAAAAATTATATCATTGAAAACTATGTTGGAATACGAATCCAACGATATATTTTTGTTGACATGCATTAACATTTTGTTAGCTAAATATTTGGTCAAAATTTGGCACGAACTACAAAGGTGACCTATAAACCAGGATGGAGGTACTAGCACATTTAAACTAGCACCTCCCAATTAAGCCCGAGGAGCCGGAAAAGCCTGGCGCGACATTGGGAACTATGCAATATGGCTCTGTACGTAAAGTGCTAGTACTCTACTACTCTGTAGCTTGTGGCATTGCACACATGGACTTCACTCCATTATCGGCTCTATAAAAGAAATTCATCTCAACGTGATTTTTTTTGTTTTGAAACGGAGGCAAAAGCTTTGCCTTTTCTCATTCATGAAAAAGGAACTACTAACAAAGTTCGACGAGATCCATTACACCTCCACAAATGGAAGAGAAAAGCCTAGTCTCGATGTATGAAATAACTCAAATGTTCTGCCCCCGCAGTAACCGTCGCTGATAAATAGGCTGCTAGTGTGTGCGTGAGTGGAGCGGCCGAGTAGGCCAGCTACACGCTTGAATAGAGCACTGAGAGTACCCCACTAAGCAGGTGTACTTTCCATGCATTGATAGTACAGCGATGGTTCTAGAGAACAGTACTGCCCTCCACTTCTAACTGTAGCTCCTTGGCCCTGAGATTCAAGAGTTCAAAACTAGTGCACTATGCTAGAAGTACAGTACATCGCACTACTACTTAAGAAAGTAGTAGTAGTACTGCTACAGTATGAGTACATAGTAAATAATAGCCTCACCCCTTCACTAAGGAACGATCGAGGAGCTACAGTTGGAAGGGACGAGGCCCTGCGGTTACTATGCTCTTATCTCCTCCTCGCCAGTTCCCCTCCCCCCAAAGACAAGGCAGTTTGTTGCTGCTCCCATGGATACGCTAGGCGGTTCTCCTCCTCGTCGGGGCTGGGAGACCTTGGACGACGATCCTCTGGGAGATATCGCATGCCGCTCCGACGTCCTCTCCGCCGCAAGACTCGGTGCTTCCTGCACAAACTATTTCAAGACGGTGCTTAAACAGGCTTGGGAAAAGGCCATGCTTGTTGGTCTTCCATGCGTCGTCGAGGAGAAGGTTCTTCTATGGGACAATCCTTCGAACAGTCCACCGCTCCATGCTGATGGTTGCACGTTGACTCCACTGGAGTTGCCGACGTTGAGAGGTAGTAAGATTTTGTCTGATGAGCAGGTCAGTCATGGAGTTTGATCATGTAGTACTTAGTTATTCCATTTTCATCCCATAATTTCTCCGTTGTCGACCATCTTATATATAGGTCTGGGTCGGTGCCAACAAAGATTGTCTTGCATACCTCCGGCTGGATATCACCATCATTTTGCACAACATCTACAGCAGTGCGGCCGTTCTTGTAGACCCCTTCTCCACCATTGGGATCGGCCTTCCGGACTGGCTGGGCTTGAATACGTATGATGATGCCAACATGAGATTGAAGAAGATAGCAATTGCAGACCCGTCGACAAAGCGACGCGCTATGATGATTACTATCTCATCGCGGTGTTCGACATAAGGATTGCCCTCAATACATGAGGTAGTAACGGCAGACAGGGCAGAGACTGGCGCATGTTGGTCGCGACAGATTTGTACCCGTACAGATTCGAAGTCACCGTGTTCCATCTAGGCCGCAACTTCGTGGTGACAAGCCAGGGGACTTGTTTCATCTGGTTTCCATCCTATGGTACGGGATATTACAAAGGGTTGCACGAACCATCATTTGCGTCCCTAATGTTACTCCATTATTTTGCAGGGACCAGTCATCCCCCGATCAAAATAAGACCGCCGATCCTGGATGTGCATTTGCATCTGTGATTCGGTCTAACCTAGAACCTTGCAGCTGACTTTGGCATATTGGGATCAACTATCTTAGCAGTCGTTACCCATGGTATGACTGATGTGCAACATGGTTATACTATCTACCATGATCGGACCGTCACCATCTACCTAGGTATTCCATTTAGTACTATATTTTTTAACTCTCTCGCCTTCTCTTTCGTTGTTGTACTCCTTACTAGTACTAGTAGGAGTACTTTTTACCTTGGAGGACGCGTATAGCTAAGCTAGGCGCTTGAATACTTCAACCCACTAGCTGCCACAATTTTTGTTTTTCCATGTCTTACTATCCCATCTATGTAGCCAAGAGTGGTTATATATAATAATCTGGTTATTTTACTTCCTCTATACGAGAGTAGTACTATTTGCTGCACAGTATTACTGACCTCCATATTTGAGCAAAAAATTATTATGCATGGACCTTGACTGTGTACGTCACCATGTGTCCAGATTTGAGATGTCGCGTGTACCAGATGAACGGCGCCGAGTTCGACCCCCGTGATGCTACGTGGGTGCCGAGGAACACTCTTGGAGAGTAGTCACTTTTCATTGGGGACAGCTACCCCATTGTGAAGCGGATGCCACCTTCCATGCACGACACCGAAGGCCTGCCGTTCATGAAGCATGCATGGTTGTGCCTTTAGTGCGCACTGCCGAATGAATGACATGCTAGGACACGCTATCCCTGATTTATGCCGCTCCAGCTTGGATGAGTCTCCATCGTGTGGAACCGGACTAGAAAGCTGCGACAATGATTCCCGTTGCCCACCGCTATGGATCATGCCATCCATGAAGAAGAACTGGGACTGGAACCTGGAGGAGGACATGTAGCCCATCTATAACGTGTAAGTCGGGTATGGTAATTTCTGAACAGTAGCACTGTGAATATATGTAGACTATTCGTGCACAAATTTATCACATGAATTGGAGATGAACTTGTGTGGCATACTGGCATTTGTCCTTCAGAATTTATTACTAGTAAATGTGTTGTGTACATGCAACTTGTGTGGTTGTTGCACGGGCTCCAACACGCTCTTTGAGGAAAAAAAGGTGGCACAACTTTGGATATAGGTGACGTGGCGGCATCATACAGTAGCATGATTCACTATAGTTGTAGCATACTCCTACTAGGGTGACAACTCCTATAAAACCTTGCGCTTGGCTCTTTGCCTCTTCGGGAGGTTCAACAATTCGTACTCGTGTGAACCTTGCACTTGGCTCTTCGCCTCTTCGGAAGGTCCAACAATGATGATACTACAGTGCAATATGCTTCTGGAAATCTGACACCGATTGAACTGCTGCACGTCCACCGTGAGGGCGAGGGCGAGTGAGAGGGAGAGGTAGAGGGCGTTGTAGTCAAAACCCTCTCCTTGACCCACGAGCCACCGCGCGCGTGGGAGCAGGGGAGGCATAGTAAACAAGCTTCCCCTCGTTCGATGAGTTGACGGGACAAATCAAAGAAGTACCAATACTAGTCCATACTGCATCCTTTCCGATTAATATGGCATAACTAGAAACGAGAAAAATATACTGGCGGTCAATGTATGTAACAATACGCTATTTACGGTCACTATATATAGTTTTGCGGTGATTATACGATCACTAGCTCATCGTAGAGCACCGTTGTCGGTGTCAAAACTGGCGGATCTCGGGTAGGGGGTCCCGAACTGTGCGTCTAGGTGGATGCTAACATGAGACAAGGGACACGATGTTTTTACCCAGGTTCGGGCCCTCTCGATGGAGGTAAAACCCTACTCCTGCTTGATTAATATTGATGATATGGGTAGTACAAGAGTGGATCTACCACGAGATCGAGAGGCTAAACCCTAGAAGCTAGCCTATGGTATGATTGTTGTTCGTCCCCACGGACTAAAATCCTCCAGCTTTATATAGACACCGGATAGGGTTAGGGTTACACAGAGTCGGTTACAATGGTAGGATATCTACATATCCGTATCGCCAAGCTTGCCTTCCACGCCAAGGAAAGTCCCATCCGGACACGGGACGAAGTCTTCAATCTTGTATCTTCATAGTCCAGGAGTCCGGCCAACGGTGATAGTTCGGCTATCCGGATACCCCCTAATCCAGGACTCCCTCAGTAGCCCCCGAACCAGGCTTCAATGGCGACGAGTCCGGCGCGTAGACTGTCTTCGGCATTGCGAGGCGGGTTCTTCTCCAAATTCCATATACTTGTCGAATAGTGTCTAGCTTCTAATAAATGATGTGCTCCTCGACTTCCACGCCCAATAATGGCCATCTTCCACGTGTTTTAATGAATGCAAAAAGCCAGGGTATTTTTACACTTATCGCCCTAGCTGCGCAAATGAGCCGCCTATAGAAGGGACGAGGATCTAGATCTGAGTCACACTGTCGGTGTCAAAACCGGCGGATCTCGGGTAGGGGGTCCCGAACTGTGCGTCTAGGCGGATGGTAACAGGAGACATGGGACACGATGTTTTTACCCAGGTTCGGGCCCTCTCGATGGAGGTAATACCCTACTCCTGCTTGATTAATATTGATGATATGGGTAGTACAAGAGTAGATCTACCACGAGATCAAGGAGGCTAAACCCTAGAAGCTAGCCTATGGTATGATTGTTGTTCGTCCTACGGACTAAAACCCTCCGGTTTATATAGACACCGGATAGGTTAGGGTTACACAGAGTCGGTTACAAAGGTAGGAGATCTACATATCCGTATCGCCAAGCTTGACTTCCACGCCAAGGAAAGTCCCATCCGGACACTGGACGAAGTCTTCAATCTTGTATCCTCATAGTCTTGGAGTCCGGCCGTGATGATAGTTCGGTTATCCGGACACCCCCTAGTCCAGGACTCCCTCAGTAGCCCCTGAACCAGGCTTCAATGACGACGAGTCCGGCGCGCATATTGTCTTCGGCATTGCAAGGCAGGTTCCTCCTCCGAATACTTCATAGAAGGTTTTGAACACAAGTATAGTGTCCGGCTCTGCAAAACAAGTTCCACATACCACCGTAGAGAGAATAACTTTTACACAGATCTGCTGACGTATTTCGCGGCGTGACATCACACCGTGGCTAGACCTTTATATGAATTGTTTGTTACCGTTCCACCTTAGCGCGTTTAGCGAGGCGGCTTCCTTGGCACGTCTTATCAAAGCATAGATCATGCCCCTTATTCTGGGATTCCCATCAATACGGACGTGGGTAACCCATCCACGCCTTTGATTACGGCGCTTGGGAGATAAGCGAGTTTTACCAGGCTGGTGGGGGACGCATAGTTTCGTCCGTCCATATAAGGGGATAAGGATCCACCTTTTCACCTACGCCTTCTTCCTCCTTTGCTCATCCATTTCCGCGCATTCGAGCTCCAGCGCCCAAGTCCGCACATCCTACCTCAACCTTCTCCATCCATGTCCGGAGCGGGAGGTAGGTGGACGGCCTCCTCCGTCACAGAGGGGCACATCACAAGACTGCGGGAGGCTAGATATTTGTCCGGCGAAATCACGCACAGGCTGCCCGACGCGGGGCATCTCATTCCAACCCCCACGCCCGATGAGAGGGTGGTGTTTCTCCCCCACTTCCTCCGCGGACTAGGTTTTCTACTTCACCCATTTGTCCGGGGGCTCATGTTCTACTACGGCCTGGACTTCCACGACCTGGCCCCGAATTTTATCCTCCACATCTCGGCGTTTATCGTCGTGTGCGAGGCCTTCCTCTGCATCCAGCCCCACTTCGGCCTATGGCTGAAGATCTTCAATGTCAGGCCGAAGGTAGTGGGCGGCTGTCAAGCGGAGTGCGGAGGCGCCATGGTCGGCATGATGGCCAAAGTCCTATGGCTCGAGGGCGCCTTTGTGGAGACAATAAAGGGGTGGCAATCGGGGTGGTTCTACATCACCGAGCCACGCGACCCTGAATGGGTGGCGGCCCCCGAATTCAGATCTGGCTTCCCCACACGGCTCTCGTTATGGAAAGAGAAGGGCCTGACGTGGGGGAATTCAGACGAGCTATCCGGACTCCAAACATGCGTCCGAAACCTAGTGGACAAGAATCTCAGGCTTGTCGACGTAATCCAGGTGATGCTCATCCGGCGGATTCTCCCATGCCACCAACGGGCCTTTAATTTGTGGGAGTTCGATCCGGCACAACACCGAACCTTGAGCCGGCTCCTCGACACTACGTACTAAGATGCCTGGAAGGTGCTGTTCAAGGGCGCTGAAGCCCCCGCATCCGCTAACAAAGATCGCGGATACAGCTCGCGGCGTCAAGCCGGCGAGGTAAGTTATTTTACCCTTTACGGGACTCTTTTTTCATAGATTGACTCTATGTGGGATCTAAAACTCCCTAATTTTTGACACGATGGTGAAGACGCCCGGACAGATTAACCGTCCGGCTCTTCGCCGGAAGACCCAGCGGACGCCCGATTGACGGGCTGCTGGCTCCGGTACCCATGTGGTGCGGAGAAGAAGGCCAAGAAGGAGGCCACGGAACTCAAGGAGCTCCCAACGCCAGTCTGTCGATTCTGAAGCAGAATCTTCTCCTGAGGACGAGGAGGAGGAAAAAGAAGCTTCTCCCCCAGCGGGGGAGGAGAGGAAAGGAAGGCCGCCCCAACTGGGGAGGCCGGAGGGTCCAAGAAGGGAAGAACCCTTCCTCCGGACTTCTCCACCAACGTCGACAACGACAAGGAGGATTGGCCAACAAGGGCCAAGCCCCTGGCGAGATCGTAAGTGTCCGGATACCCATGGCTTTTTTATCATTGCATAGTGTTCTCTAATGCCGAACAATCATGCAGCCCGCCTAAGGGCGAGTTCGCCACTTCGTCGAGTGGGTCCCTGAGTTCATCGAAAATGGAGAGTACTTCACTTCCGACCGCCTCCTCACCTCACGCTGCGGACGACGCCGAGGTGGTGCCCCAAGGGGGGCCTGGTCAAGAGGAGGTGGCGCAGGAGGCGCCACAAGGCAACCTCCCGGACTCCAGGCGCGTGGGGGGCAAGACCCCCAGGGGCTCTAAGCCCGACCCTTGTCCGGACTCCATGCCGGAACCTTCAGCGGTTCCGGAGTCCGGCAAGCGGTCACTTCAGAAGAAAGGTAAGACGCGGTGTCCTCCGCCCAACCGGAGGCACCGGATAGCATCGAGGCGCTAACAGCGCCTCCATCGAGGAGGAGCACCGCCTTTATTATGAGTGCGGTGATCCGGACAGTTCATCCACCAAGAGCGGGCTGACCAAGCCTGTACCAGCATTCTAACGGGCTTTGAGGTAAGTTTAGAATATGTAAAAATATTACCGCATAGACAGTAGCCCCTGATGCTTAGTCGGTGTTCGGAAAGAAAAGCCGGACTAAGGATCTAAAAAGATATACACAGGAGTCTAACATAAGTATGTCAATATGGGAATGCAGGCTGCGCTGCTGACCTCTGCCGCACTGATTGCGGAGGTCAATGCATTGAAGCAGAGCCTCGAGCGGTCCGAGAATGAGCTCGGCCAAGCCAAGAAGCAGCTCGAGGACAAGGAAGGTAAGTAATACCTTATTAAAGAAATACCTTATAGAAAAGGTTTTGGTTGGAAAAAATAAAAGGAATAACTTGGGTACTACAGGGGCCACGAACGAGGTGGCGACCCTGAAGGAAGCGGTGTTCGTGGCCGAAAACAAAGTGGCTGCGGAACGCACCGAGCGAGAAAAGGGGGAGGCGCAGCTGTCCAAGGTACGGCAAGAGCTCCAAGCTCTCGTGGAAAAACACGAGAGTTTGGAGCGTGACTCGAAGACTCGAGAGTCCGAGCTCGCCTCGGCTCTTGAGAGTGCCAAAGCTGCTAAGGCCGAGGCCCAAAAAGCCCTCCAAGAAATTGAATCATTAAAGAAGATAGCGGCGGGTAAGGCATTCTTTATGCAGAGCAAGCATGTGAAAGTGAATTACCTATTACTTACCCGGATTCCGAGCTCTCCAGGAGCATTCGCAGATTTGCCCCGTAGTGTGTCTGATGCTGCCGCATTCTACCGCGCCAAGGAGGGGAGCTCGACGGAAAAGGTGTTCTGGTCTCAGTATGCTGAGGCCGGACATCCGGTGCCCTTGAGCAACCAGCTGAAGCAGCTGGTCGAGCTCCACAAGGTCGCCGAACAGGCCATGAAGGGCCTTATAGTGCGGCTGTGGCCATTGGAAGCCATGCCTGGGAGCTACTTCGCCTTAGTGCAGCTGCTGGTGGACGCCTGTCCACGGATTGATGTCATCAAGCGCTCCATCTGCATTGAAGGTGTCCGTCGGGCCCTTGCCCGTGCTAAAGTGCACTGGGGCAAGCTGGATGCAGAGAAGCTTGTGACGGACGGGCCACCGAAGGGCAGGGAGCATCGCACGCCCGAAATGTACTATGAGGGCCTCCTGAAGGGTGCCCGCCGAATAGCGGATGAGTGCTCCAAAGATGTTATTTTTGAATAGACTCGCATTTGTTATCACGTACGCTAAAAACTTGTTCATATGCACTAAGCAACGCTTATTAATTTAAAATATTACCTTCTGTGCGGCCGTTTATCAAATCTGAGAGATGGCAAGTCGTTGGCTTCAGCCCCCATGCCACGAGTGCTGGGGTGTTCGGGATAAACTTGAGCACTCTTGTTCCCATTCTTGGGTCCATCTAGGGAGGCGCTCAACGCAACGAAGAAGGCAACCGGACTTATAATGCTTGAACACTCTCACTTAGCCATAGAATTCTATAATTTTAAATTTCGGCGAAGCCCCTAGTATTCGGAAGACCGAGTTTGGGGCGCTATCCACGCCTTGGCGGACAATTCCGGTTCCTCGCTCTAAGCGGCATAAGTCTTTAGGGACCGAAAAACCTCTCGAACAGCGATCGGCTCTCGCCCTATCATGACGGTCAGTTTTAGCTTTCTCCCGAGGTGCTCAACCCAGCTCAACTGGGCACAATCGCAGTGGTTCTCCGGTGCTACCTTAGCTGATATAACGGAACGTAAGGTACCAAAACACGGGAGCCGGGCAAACCCAACTATTGACCCAAGACATGATTCGGAGCCGATTCATATAATGCTATAAGTTCGGGGTGCGGCACTTGTGAAAGTGTTCGGACTTATCACACCATAATTTTGGGGTACTAAAGCCCCTGGTGTCTTGGCCGTACCAAAGTGTACGGGTGCAACATGTCATGAAATGACCATATATATAGATAAAGAAAGGAGTGCAGTAATAGGCAAAAGCTATGTATTGTTTATTCAAAAAGGTACTGCAATGAAGGCAGAACGATACAAATAGTGCAATAAGCAAGGGATGGGACTATCTAACATGTCCCCCTCCAGGGGTAAGCTGCGGGATGGTATGTAAAACAGGTATAATGCTCGTAATAGAGACCACCTGAACACTCGACGTGGCTTTCTGCTTCCCTGGCTGTTGCATCGCGAGTTCGGCGATTCTAGTGCCGGACAGGACTTCTGAAAGACGGAGTCCTGAAAGTAAGAAAAAGGAAAAAAGGAAAAAGGAAAAAGAATGACACAATCGGGAGCCCCTGGTGCGGTTGAGCCGCATTCCGGGCGTGCCGTGGTCGTGCCCCTCCCCTCATGCCCATGGTATCTCCAGAGCGTAGTTATGTACGCGTAGTACTGGCTTCGCAATTTCGCGGGGGCTGGGGTTGGGGTCGGATTGCTATGCGTGCTTGGATCGTGCCAGGCGGTCTTGTTGTAGGTTACTCCGGGCGCGCTTGACAGTGTCCGAACGCTTAGTGGCCGGACTCGAGAATTGCTGTGAGAGGCTGCTTTGTACCTCCGCCGCGAGGGCCGCCGTGTGCTCCTTCGTTCGGAGAGAGCGTTCGGTGTTTCCATTGACCGTGATTACTCCTCGAGGGCCTGGCATCTTGAGCTTGAGGTATGCGTAGTGCGGTACCGCATTGAACTTTGCAAATGCGGTTCGTCCGAGCAGTGCATGATAGCCGCTGCGGAATGGGACGATGTCGAAGATTAACTCTTCGCTTCGGAAGTTATCCGGGGATCCGAAGACCACTTCGAGTGTAACTGAGCCCGTACAACTGGCCTCTACACCCGTTATGACGCCTTTAAAGGTCATCTTTGTAGGTTTAATCCTTGAGGGGTCTATGTCCATTTTGCGCATTGTATACTGATAAAGTAGGTTTAGGCTGCTGCCGCCGTCCATCGGGACTCTTGTGAGGTGAAATCCGTCAATAATTGGGTCAAGAACCAATGCGGCGAAACCGCCGTGACGAATGCTAGTGGGGTGGTCCCTTCGATCGAAGGTGATCGGGCAGGAAGACCATGGGTTGAACTTTGGGGCGACTGGATCCATCGCATATACGTCCCTTAGTGCACGCTTCCGCTCCCTTTTGGGTATGTGGGTTGCGTATATCATGTTCACCATCCGCACTTGTGTGGGAAAACCCTTCTGTCCTCTATTGTTCGGCGGTCGGGGCTCTTCCTCATCATCGCTATGCAGCCCCTTGTCATTGAGTTCGACACTTAACTTGCCTGCTTGCTTGAACACCGAACAATCCCTATTGGTGTGATTGGCTGGTTTTTCGGGGGTGCCATGTATCTGGCACAAGCGGTCGAGTATTCGGTCCAAGTTGGACGGGTCCTGGGTATTTCTTTTGAATGGCTTCTTCCGCTGACCGGGTTTAGAGCCTCTGAATCCGGCATTGATGCCCGTATCTTTAGCATTATCGCCGTTAATGCGGCGCTTGTTCTTGTTGCGACGCGACCTGCCATTGCTGTCCTTGGTATCCGAACCATCAGGGTGTTTGGCCAAGTTGTTGCTTTGAGCTAGCCAGCTGTCCTCTCCCGCACAAAAGCGGGTCATGAGTGTTGTGAGGGCTGCCATGGATTTTGGCTTTTCCTGTCCTAGGTGCCGGGCAAGCCACTCGTCGCGGATGTTATGTTTGAAGGCTGCAAGGGCCTCTGCATCCGGACAGTCAACGATTTGATTTTCCTTTGTTAGGAACCGTGTCCGTAATTGTCCGCGATTCTTACGGCTGCTGAATTATGTGGCTAAGGTCATCGGCGTCTGGTGGTCGCACATATGTGCCCTGGAAGTTATCAAGGAATGCGGCTTCCTGGTCCTCCCAACAACCAATTGATTCTGCTGGCAAACTGTTGAGCCAATGCCGAGCTGGTCCTTTAAGCTTGAGTGGGAGGTATTTGATGGCCTGTAGATCATCACCGCGGGCCATGTGGATATGGAGGAGATAGTCCTCGATCCAGACCGCAGGATCTGTGGTACCATCATATGATTCGATGTTTACGGGTTTGAAGCCCTCGGGATTTGATGATCCATTACTTCATCGTGAAGCATAGTGGGTGTCTGGCGCCTCAGATTGGGCTATATCACGACGTAGCTCATATGAGCTTTGTCTACTGTGTTCGGCCCGACAGGGTTTGCTGTATACGGCGCGACGGTAATCATCCCGCGTCGTTGGGCAGCCACGCGATCCGTAGATCGATCTTGTATGTTTTGCCTTATCCTCCAATATATATCGCAAGTCTGGCGCGTTTTCCCATGCCTTGGTACTTTTTGAGCGGCGTCGGGGTGTGGCTTGAGCGGAGGGCCGAGAGGCTTCTTCCGTCAGCGCCACGGGTGTGGCGGTCTGCCATGTCGTGCGCTGGTGACTTGGGTGCTTCCTCCTCTGATCGAGGAAACGGCCTGCGTTTGGGGTAGCTTTTGGAGGGGCGTTCGAGTTCATACTCTTCGGCTGCAAGGACTTCAGTCCATCTGTCAGCCAGTAGGTCTTGGTCAGCTCTAAGCTGTTGCTGCTTTTTCTTGAGGCTGCTTGCCATGGCTATAAGCCTACGTTTGAAACGCTCCTGTTCGGAGGGATCCTCAGGCACGACAAATTCGTCGTCGTCGAGGCTTGCCTCATCTTCGGAGGGAAGCGCATAATTATCGCCCTCGACCTCCTTTACGCCAAGACCGTCGTGCGGACTTGCTTCTCCCTCCTCCGCGTTGAGTCCTGCTGGAGGGGGTTGTCTTCGCACTGTCCGGGGTGTTATTATCTCCCGTGCCGGCATCACCGTTTTTATTGTGGCAGGATTTAGAGCGGCGCCGCCGACGCCGGGCGCTTGGTTGCTTTTTGAGGGTCATCCTCCGTTGTTCCATCGCCGTTCCCATCTTTTGGGATGTCCACCATGTATATGTCATATGACGAGGTGGCCTTCAGGCCCTCGTAGGCGGTGGGTCTTGGTAAATCTCCGGCATCGCCGTCCATACCGTCGATGTCTTGAGTCAAGTCGAGCATGTCGGTTAGATCATTGACGAGTGGCTATAAAGTGGGTGGTGGGTGGGCGTTGAATTTCGTCGTCCTTATCCCAACCTTCCTGTCCGTAGTCCGCCGGGGCTCTCCGGATAAAGAGAGAGACTTTAGTGAATTCAGGATGTCGCCAAAGGGCGAAAGTCTTTGAAAGATGTCATGGCAGTGAACTCCATAACCGGCGCCCAATCGGATTCGATTGGCGGGCGCGGAGGGTTCGGAGTCCGGAGAGGAGTCCGCACCGGAGTCGAGGTCTTCGCAAAGGACGGGATGAGTTCGCTCAATCGCCATAGAGATTGTAGCCCCGAGGCGGTGTCCAACCACTCGCCCTCGATCGGGAATCGGCCCGGATTAAGGGTCGGAGCGGATCTTTGGTGCGGCCTCGTGGCACCGCTCGCTGCAGAGCTAGATCATGCCCATCGAGACAGTGCGGCACGCTTGGCTGCGGCTCGTATCCGTCGAAGATCAAGTCTCCGCGGACATCGGCCGTATAGTTCAAACTTCCAAATCTGACCTGATGTCCAGGGGCGTAGCTTTCGATCTGCTCCAGATGGCCAAGCGAATTGGCCCGCAGTGCAAAGTAGCCGAATACGAAGATCTATCCAGGGAGAAAAGTCTCACCCTGGACCGTGTCGTTGTTGATGATCGAAGGAGCCATCGGGCCTATCGATGACGACACAGAGGAACTCTCAATGAAAGCACCAATGTCGGTGTCAAAACCGGCGGATCTCGGGTAGGGGGTCCCGAACTGTGCGTCTAGGCGGATGGTAACAGGAGACAAGGGACACGATGTTTTTACCCAGGTTCGGTCCCTCTCGATGGAGGTAATACGCTACTCCTGCTTGATTAATATTGATGATATGGGTAGTACAAGAGTAGATCTACCACGAGATCAAGGAGGCTAAACCCTAGAAGCTACCCTATGGTATGATTGTTCTTCGTCCTACGGACTAAAACCCTTCGGTTTATATAGACACCGGATATGTTAGGGTTACACAGAGTCGGTTACAATGGTAGGAGATCTACATATCCGTATCGCCAAGCTTGCCTTCCACGCCAAGGAAAGTCCCATCCGGACACGGGACGAAGTCTTCAATCTTGTATCTTCATAGTCTTGGAGTCCGGCCGTGATGATAGTTCGGCTCTCCGGACACCCCCTAGTCCAGGACTCCCTCACACACCATCCCCCCTCCACGAGCTTTCATCGGAGCGCCTCTGACAAAAATCCATTCCATCATGGACAGTCGACGCGGCTCCTCCTCTCGCGCTCCCACCCCTCAGCCTGGAAATTGGAAGAGATGCTCAGTCCTGCATAGCGAGCTAGTGACACTCCAAACCAAGGGATTTCTTCCCCCGGCCTTCATGGTTCCGGTTCGAGCCAGACTCGCCACCTATAAGGGCAGAAAGCAAGCGGAGAGTGTCCCCGATCCCTCCAAAGGAAAGTGGGTATGCTTTGTCTCGTATCTAGTAAGAGGACTCGGATTTCCAATTCATTTGTTTCTCTGGGGGCTCTTGGAGTTATACGGCCTCCAGTTGCACCACCTTACGCCTGCCTCCATTTTGCACCTCGCGGGCTTCGTGGCCCTTTGCAAACTGTTCTTGGGCGTCGAGGCTCATTTTGCGCTGTGGAAGAGATTATTCTGCCTTGTGCCCCGTTCTCATGAGGGGTCAATATATCAAGTGGGCAGAGCCGAGCTATGGCGCATCGCCGGGAACGGATGTCTATCCGGAACCCCGAAGAAGGCGTCCGAAGACTGGCCTTCGAAATGGTTTTATATAGAAGACGTCCCGCTGCCGGATCCTATTCGGATCAGTCTCCCGGAGTTCAGCAATGCTCCTTTGAAGAAACACTGGAGTTGGCGCCCGCGGAGCTCCTAGAGGGAAGACGACAGGGACGTCCTTTACCTGATGAGCCAAATAAGATTGTTAGCTCATTCCGGATTGACCATGATCAGTGTCATGGCCACATGTATTATGCAGGGGGTGCAGCCGCTCCAGTACAGGGGCCACCCCATGTGGGATTTCAACGGGGAGGACGATGCCACCCGTCATGGCCGTAAGGGGCCGAGATCGGTTACCGATCTGGTGAAGACCTTGTCCGCGATGTACAAGGGAGAAGAGGAAGATTTTCTCCGCGTCAGTCCATTGAACGGATTTTCTATGAACAATCCTCGAAGCTGGGTAAGTGGACATTTCTTTTTTGCACATCCGATCCGTATTCCCATGGTTAGGTATCTCATTTTGTGATTTTGACGCAGGAACTGCGCCAGGCCGTAAAAGACATAAACAGCCCGCCTCTACAACCCGAGGATCCGGAACGGCTCCTCGATCCGCCTCCCAAGAGGATCCGGACATATTGGTGCAGCTGATTGATGGGGTATTTCACCTGGCGAGCATCGATAATGCCTTGGTTGCCATTACGGCCGATTACCCGGAATACTTCCAGCCTCACGTAATGGCGAGACCGAGGTCCCAATACTCGATAATGACCCATCCATGCTTATTTTTATCACCGTATACCAATGGTGTTTCGCAGGGGTGCCTTTGAGGCAGGAGGCCGAGCTCATGGGCGGCTAGCCAACAAGGGCAGCACGGCCCCTTGAGCTAAAAAGAAGTGCGGTCCGGATCGAAACGCCGCCAAGAGCGGTATGGCGCGTCACCATATTCCTGAGGATTGATTCTCGGAAGGCGATTAACGCTGGTGCCCTTTTCAGGAAAAGAGCGCTCGCCGGACTGTGTCCGGAGAGGTTGCCAATCGAGCCTCCGCCAGCCAGGCTCCAAAGCCGGGTCCAGAAGCGGAGGCGAGCACGAGGCGTGCGTCGGACGCTCCTCCGACAGAGGACGCCGACAGATTGTCCGCCACCAACTCTGAGGTGGAGAGCACCATGAATCACAGGCACCGCCGGACAGTTCTTCGTGACACATGTTTCTCCCAAGAGGCATTGAATGCCTTCAGTTCGGGAGATGCGCACCTCCGTGCCGCTCAAGATGGTTTAGCCATAGCCACGGGACCAGTATGTAAAGGACATACGGGTGAGGAAATTTGACGGTTATATATGCCAGTAGCCCCCGAGACTTAAAATAGTTAGAATAACTGATTTAAGGATCATTTGTTATGCAGGATCTTACAAAAAGAATACCCGACTGTCCGGGAGCTTGAAGAATGCAAGGCCCAACTTGAGGCCGCACTAGCCGCTATAGGGGGATCCACAGAGACCCCCTCTGGTAATATATGCTTCAAAAGATAAGTAGTTTGTGAAGTGTGGCGTGTGTGTAAATCTGACAATAATATTGCAGATGGCGCGGACTAGATCCGGACAAGCAACAGCTCTTGCCGGTTGAAGGCGGCGAGAATGTGCTTACAAGGGTGAGGCAAGAGAAAATAATTTCCAGATGCCAACACCCAGTTGGGTGAGGAACTAAAGGATGTTCGTGCCCGGTATGTCGACTCCGTGAAGGAGAATCGCCGACTTCGTTGCGGCATTTATAGTAAGTGCTTGAGCGAACTTTGAAAAAGAGTTCGGCGAGGAAGTCAACTAACAGAGTTATGTCTGTAGGTATGCTCACGGGTCGTCCTGCAGAGGAAATGCCCGATTCTACGGGTGACCTTCTTCCCGAGCTATTGCAACTTCACGAACGAGTTCGACAGGTGATGAAAGGCGTCGCACAGGCCTTGTGGCCATCTATCTCCCTGCCCGAAGGCCTTGGAGAGCTTGGAGAGAAGCTTCAGGAAGCACGGTGGCGCTTCCGACTATGCAAGATATCGGCCTGTCATCAAGGCGCCAGGGAGGCCTGGGCCATGGTGAAGACGCGGTACACGAAGGCGGACCCAAACCACATGGCCAAGGTCGGACCTGTGGGGCCCGACGACAAGGAGATCCCTATGAGCTTAGTGTACGGCCAAGTAGAGTTGGCCGCAAAGTATTCCCAGCAGGACTGTAAACTAGACAACCTATTAGATGGCATTGAAGAGGAATACAATCAGTCAATTTGACTATAATTTAGAATGACATGTAAAATGCCTTCTAGCCGGATTGTAGATCGTTTGTCGTAGCGGACCTTTTCGCTTCAACCTCGGGACCCAATTGTCCGGAGTGTGTCCGAATACCCTCGCGGTTATGTAAAAACCGGGGCATGCGTGGAGACCAGGCGTAGGGGTCATGAGTGCTTTATCAGACAAGTGCCCAACTAGTTATGTTATATTACATGGTTAGCAAGAAACATCTTCCAGGGAGAATAGTTTCGTCAGGGGATCCTTTCCCTGGGAGGCATGCCCTAAAGTGCATGTCCGGACTACGAAAAAAGCAGAAGCGCATCTGGGGGCAGATAAATGAAAAAATAAAAATCGTCTTTTAGTTCACCGACCGAATATTCCCTTAAGAACGCTAGCTTTCGGCTTCACCCAGTCTGAGGTACACGTCCGGCTGACCCGGTGGTAACAATCGCAGAGGTGCTCCCTTTACCACCTAGCTGAACAATCGGGAACGTAGGGGTAAGCACAGGAGCCAGGCAACCCAGCTTGGCCAAAACTTAAGTCATATCGATGCATATAATGGTGAATAAAAGGTACATGCGGAAGTGTGACACATGTGTTGGGCATAAAGCCCGTAGAAATAAGCTTCTGTTAGAGAAGCCCCCAGGTATAATGAGCGCGTATAGCGCATCAAGTGTGTGCGAACAATGCGCGAACGAGCCTTTAACGGCTTCGGAAAAAAGGAGGAAGAAGGAGAGAAATAAAAGACATCTTAAAGTATAAAATATAGACGGAGGAAGGAGACGAACTCAGAATCCAGCGCTAGGCGTAGAATCTTCGGAGACGGGTTGCGTTCCATGGGTTCGGCTCGAGTCGGTTATCCGATGTGTTTCGCAGACGCTACGCTCCGCCGGTCAGGACTTGGTCGATGATGAAGGAGCCCTCCCATTTGGGCTTGATTTTGTCCTTTTTCTTGTCTGGCAGGCGTAGAACTAGTTCGCCAACGTTGTAAGCTTTGGCCCGTACTTCCCTGCTTTGATATCTTCGAGCCTGCTGTTGATAGAATGCGGAACGAGCTTTTGCCACGTCGCGCTCCTCCTCCAAGGCGTCCAAACTGTCCTGCCGATCGAGCTCGGCTTCTCTTTCTTCGTACATGCGCACGCGAGGTGAGTCATGAATTATGTCGCAGGGCAAAACTGCCTCTGCGCCGTATACCATAAAAAATGGTGTGAATCCGGTAGTGCGATTCGGCGTGGTCCGCAGCCCCCAGAGTACGGAGTCGAGCTCCTCAACCCAGTGCAAGTTAGATTCCTTGAGGGACGGCACTAGTCTGGGTTTAATGCCGCTCATGATTAGACCGTTTGCTCGCTTGACTTGACCGTTAGTTTGGGGGTGATAGACTGAAGCGTAGTCGAGCTTGATGCCCATGTTTTTGCACCAGAGTTTGACCTCGTCAGCCGTGAAGTTCGTGCCGTTATTAGTGATGATGTTGTGGGGGACGCCGTAACGGTGTACTACCCCTGATATGAAGTCTATCACCGGTCCGGATTCGGCCATCTTTACAGGCTTGGCCTCTATCCATTTGGTGAATTTATCCACCATGACCAATAGGTATTTTTGCTTGTGGGTTCCTCCTTTAATGGGTCCAACCATGTCAAGCCTCCAGACCACAAAGGGCCAGGTGATGGGTATAGTTTTGAGGGCGGTGGGTGGCATGTGGCTTTGATTAGCAAAGAGCTGGCAACCGACGCATCCTTGGACTAAGTCCTGAGCATCTGTCCGGGCCGTCGGCCAATAAAATCCTATACGGAAGGCCTTACCTACAAGGGCCCGGGCTGCGGCATGGTGCCCACCGAGTCCGGCATGAATTTCAGCCAGGAGATTCCGCCCTTCCTCTTCGGAGATACACCTTTGAAGGACTCCGGTTGTGCTTTTCTTATAAAGCTCTCCCTCATGGACCTTATAGGCTTTAGACCGCCGCACTATGCAGCGGGCCTCGTTTTGGTCCTCGGGAAGTTCCTGCCTGGTTAGGTAGGCTAGGAATGGTTCTGTCCACGGGGCAATGACTGCCATTATTGCGTGGGCTGACGGTGTTATTTCGTTGGCGGAACCACCAACTATGTCGGAATGTTCGGTGTGGGGCAGTGTGGTTGGGTCCGGGTTGTTATTTCCGGACTCTCCCTCCCATAATACGGATGGCTTGAAGAGCCTCTCTAGGAAGATGTTG